>JANIIF010000014.1:0-600000 GCA_024604135.1 Cladosporium velox
GCTCTGCCAACTGCGTAAGGTATGCGTTGGAAGTTGCGCGCTTTGCGTAGTAGTTGGCTCCTTTCCACTCGAGTATCAACAAGATCTCCATCCTGCCAACAAAGCAAGCCGCGTTCGCAGCAGATCCGAGATACCCACAATCTTGATCCACCCTGGCATTGCACTCCAGCAAGAGGTCTACGACAGATGAATGACCTCTTAACACGGTAAGGCATAGGCGGGTACCGACGCATGTTCCAAAGGCATGTATGTCCACACCAGCGTCGAGTACGAACCGTACAGTGTCCAAATGGCCAGCAAATGTAGCATGGTGCAACGGAGTCCCTTGTTCAAAGAACCCGAGCCGCAGTGTGTCGTCATGGTGTAAGATTGGTCGAGCACGCTTCAGCCTCGTCGTGCTTTCGCATCTCAGTCGAATCAGCGTCTTTTCGCCAACATACCGTTCTGGCAGATGACACCAAATGGAGAGCGAACACGTTGATCGAAAAGGGGAGCGCTCAGCGAGTTTGAACGTGCGTACGTGGGTTGTGTACGAGGTGGCCCTAGACGAGTGACAATGCCCAAGCTACGACGAAAGTGGAGGCAAACAAAAGTGGTAAGCGCCGTCAGATATGCACAAGGCACGCATGCAGGGTTCTGTGTCTGATCAGCCGACCGCCTGCGCTAAGCTCGTACTACCCAAAAGTATCGAAAACACGACCGCTACTATAGCAGGAAAATTAGCCTAAGCATATTGGTGGACACCGTAATAGGTCTTACCAGCCTCGTCGGAACACAGAAGACAATCACTGCAAGGCCACAGAAATGCGAAACGAACTGAGACGCGCAGCAGCCATCGTCAAATACCGCATGGCGATGGTATGCGAGATGTCGGGAGTGCTGCGCTGGAGCAGAGCGGGCCACGGGTCTGTATACTAAGTAGAGTCAATGTCTGCGTGAGATACTACAAGTAGAAGATGGACGCGGCCTGTCGGGACAGCCTGAAGTCCGCCAGGCGATACAGGAGGCAGGCAGAATTTTATCCTAGGGTTTCATGAATTTGTCTGAGCGCTAAAGTCTAGATTCATCCGTGATTAGAAAGAAAACCTTAGCGGGTATTGCCGCAAGCCCCTAATACGCTAATATAGTGCCTATACCAAAATTAACTATCATTCTGGAAATATTTTTTTTGTTATACGTTTCTTACAATCGCTGTTTTCCTAGCATTTTCTCCAGTATTCCTTTCTCCACCTTTTTCTTTCTGTTTCATGGCCGCATCCAATGAGCGTCAGCGTCTCAGGCCCCTGCCTGCCTTTGCCACCATCGAGCAGCTTGCCACATATTCGTAGCCTCGCTTCTGCATCTGAAGAACAAATCACAACAGCTTTGAGGGCACTCCAAGAGCTCTATTGCCCTCTTCGTCTTCCAAAATTCATTCCGAGCCCTTCGCTCAACAAGTCGCTCGCACCGCCGGTGTCCACCCCTAACCTCGTCGACTCCGGTTACGCTTCGCGAGACGAAGAACACGACGAAGTTCAAATCGCTATTGCTGAAGAGGCGACAGCAGCTATCTGCGCTGATCCGTTCGAGCGCACTTTTGCGACAAGATGGCTCACTTCACTGATCGCTCGTATCTATGAGATGGGTTTCGACGAGCAGACCACGGATCGCATCGTCGACGATGCAGCTTTCATATTGTCCTGCTTTGCAGGCTCATCAAAGGACGAGGCGCTGACGCGCGATTTCGCGTTCCCCATGGCGAGCGGCGCAGTGGTGAAAATGAAATTGAACGATGCTCCTCTCTCAGGTGTCGACCATACCGATGTCGGCCTGCAGTCGTGGGGTGCAAGCATCGTACTGAGCAGTATGCTGTGCGCGGCACCTGACCACTTCTTCTTGACTCCGCAAGCACTGCCAGACGCCCCAAAAGTGCTTGAGCTAGGCGCAGGCACCGGGCTGGTGTCTTTGACACTGGCCAAGCTCCTTCCCGAGCTTGCGATCGCTGGTGCAGATCTCACTGCCACGGACTATCATCCCGCAGTCTTGGAGAACTGCAAAGCGAACATCGTAACCAATTTTGGTCCCGGCGATGGAGGGCCAGCACCCCTGGGAACTATGCTCCTAGACTGGTCACAGCCTCCTCCTCACTTGCGCTTCAGTGTAGATTTCCTGGTGGCTTCCGATGTCGTCTATGCGCCGGAGCACGCAGCTTGGCTCCGCGACTGCGCCGCTCATCTGCTCAAGCCCGACGGTGTTTTCTGGCTGATGACAACCGTTCGTCAGAGTGGAAAATTCGAAGGCATCCCGAATACTGTGGAGGCAGCTTTTGATGCAGAACTGTGCCCGAGAAGTGATACAGGCAAGACGTTCAAAATTCTTGAGACACAGCAAGTCGAAAAGAGGCGAGGAATCGGTCGTGGCGATGAGAGTGGCTACGTCCTGTACAGAATAGGGTGGGCTTGTATCTAAATGACTTGAGTGTAATGGTCCTCAGGCACGGCAGCCGCTGTATCATCGCATCACGCGGAGAGGTGCATCGCTAGTCTCAAACGCTGCCTCGCTAAGATGCATAGGAGGCGCACCGCTTTCCTTGGCAAGGCTTGAGAGAATTTGATCAATCTACTAGGTACCGTCCTGGTACTGAGCTGTGCATTTACCCGGTCGCAATCCATCTGGCTGCTGGCTCTCAAAAAATGCCTTGCTCTAGTTAACGCTCCCGATCCAGTCGCACCGAGTCTCATTTTTACCCGACTATTTCAAAGTTTCGCAATTCCACCTTACATCTAGACATGTCAGGCCAAACATCTCAAGGCGGCGAAAGTGAGGATGTAAGACAAAGGCTTTTGTCGGCAGTCAAAAGAGACGACGTCGAACGAGTTAATGAGCTTCTTGCAACGACCTCCCTCCAAGCAGGCGACGCGACTCGAGCTCTCAATCATGCGTCCACTCGTCCTGCTGTCATGCGATGTCTCCTTATGCACGGTGCTGACTCCAGAGCATTTGAACGCATAGAGTGGGTTCGTTCTGCTGAGGTTCTCCAACTTTTAGTGGAGTCCGGGTATGACATCCGAGAGACAGGCCATTTGATCATTCAGTACGTAGCAGAGATTGTGTTCGTGTTTCTCCCGAGCCGACTGACGGTTCTAGTCATTTTGCAGACAACCCGGAAGCGCTAGACTGGCTGCTCGACCATGGAGTAGACATTACCCGCACCGACATCCACAAGACCGATGGAGGGCGCCGATTGCCGCACAACGGAGAAGGTCGTGGGAGTTTCGACTATTCGCTGAAACTCCTCAATAAAATCGCCGAAAGAGGCGACATTCAATTGTTCGACCACATCGTCTCACGTGGTGCAGATCCCCTCCGCAGCCTCGCACTACACCGTGCGTCCAAGTGTAAGGACACCGAGAGAACGATAGCCATGATCGACCACCTGCTCGACAAGTATCACATGGACATGGAAGCCCATTCGAAAGTGCTTCGGCCCATGACACACTTTCCTGGCGATCATGGGACGCCGCTTGTCTGCGCCGTATGGCACGAGAACCTCGCTGCCGTCCAACACCTGCTCACTAGAGGCGCTGACCCTCGATCAGCCATCATTCTTGCAGTCGGCCGAGCCACGGCTCCTCACGGCTGGCTGCCAGCTGTTGGTCCCCTTCTCGAAGCTGGTGCAAATGCTGATTGGGCCCTGGAAGACGCTGTCGACCGCAAGAACCTTGACGCTGCAAAGCTGTGCGTAGCATACGGTGCTGATCCCTCTGTCATGCACGACAAGATACAGCTTCGTGCTAGAAGGAAAGCGGCTGGGCTTGAGCTCGTGTCCAGCGATGAGGAAGACATTGGGGAGTACCACTCGTCGGATGACAACGACGAGGAGTCGGCGAAGAGAACTCAAATCAAGAGGTTTCTCAGTGCGGCGACCGAGGCCAGAAAAAACGATTCACAATAAAATGCCGCAGAGGACAGGTCACCGTCATGCGCAGGGGCTTGAGTCCATGTCGGCTGGTCTGCGCGGAGAACACCGCCGCACAGTACCTCGTCATTATCCAGTCTATGAGGCGTGCTGAAATCGATCTACGTGTTTAGACGCAGTTTATTCGTCGATAGTTCGGTGCACACAAGTCCCTAGTTGTAGGAGGAGGTATAACTTTCAGTCCAGACCTTCCAGCTCTTTGCGCCAGCACTTTTGTGGTAGATGGGTGAAGTCTTTGTTCAATTGACCTGATCATAAACGCCATTTTTGAGCTGGAAGCTGGAGACTACTGAGCCTCTCACCCTTGATGCATTCATTGGCGGGAGTGGCCGAACGCCATGACTCAGCATCAATCTTTCGCAGCCAAGTTGCGCCTCGGATGTCACTTTCGGGATCAAGGATAAAAGCATACAGATGATTGTACAGTAGCGTACGTCCGCAACTTCCACGGTTCAGCTTCGCGGTCTGGAGCACTCTTCCAGACAGCTCAGCTAGCTACATGTTCAATGATCTGGTGTCTAAGGCGGGTGCGGCACTGTAGGCGCAATTGTAAGTCAGTTTGCAAACTTGTCCTATAGCCTTGAGCCATGCCCAGACTCTAGAAAGCCTCAAGCAGACCGCAGCGCATATATAGATGTGTAGTTCAGCGCACTTCTTACTCTCCGACAATCAGAACATAGTGTCCACGAGCCTCGTACCTATCACATCATGCATTTTCACATTTATGCATTTGCTCTCGCTTTCCTGGGCCTACCAAACCTTTGCAAGCCCGATATATGAAAGAGCAGCAGCTTGCCCAGCTGGTGAGTATCAGTACCATCAAAAAAAAGTTTCTCCGCTCATACGCTCTATCAGAAAGATGCTTCGCATCCGTGAAACTGCTCCCGAGACTTTTCGTCAAACCAGGGGACATCGTACATGTGACCATTCTGGGAGTGGATGGAAATGGGTGTCTCATCTCAGGAGCAAGCTTCGCAGGGCAGACCTGAGATGGCAATGGCAACGTGGCTTTCACCGCACCGTCTACACCAAGCTGCTATCAGTACAAGGTCGAGCGTAGCAGTGCCATCACATCTCCGGCGTTCTATCTTACTGTCATGTAGACCTCGATAGCAAGTCACACGAACAGATCAGAATGTCAAGGCTATCGCTCAAGCATAAAGACAATATATTGATACTATACAAGCAAACTAAGTACTATCTAAAGTCTTGCCTGTTCATTCCTCTGGTAAATGAACATCGCAGGAGCAATACATCAAGAATTATATACGAAGAAGATTATAAGGGAAAGCCAAAAGTCCCAAAGAGTCGCAAAGACAGTAAAGAGTGTCGGGCCTATCAAAGGCAAAGTTCAAGGATCGTGGTGGGCTAGATTATGCCCTCTTATAAGTGGAGACCGTAGTCCGTCTGGTCGTATTCGTGGTTGAATGTCGAGAATCCAGACGATCAGTAGCTGGAAGGGGCACTATCGTTGCTGTCATCGTTGCTGTATTGAGGGATCGAGGCCGTAGCGCTCGGAACAGAAGACGAAGTGCAGGTCGACGTGGAAGTGTAGATGGGCGGGTCCTGAGCACCACCTGATCCGTTGGAGACTTCGGTATCAGCTCCAGTGTTTGCGCCAGCATTGGCATCAGCTCCAGTGCCAGCATTAGCTCCAACATTTGCTCCGACGCCAGCGTTTGCTCCGACGCCAGCATTCGCTCCGACGCCAGCGTTGGCTCCAACACCGACGTTTGCGCCGACGTGAGGGTTCACTCCGATGTCGACACCTGCGGACACGCCCGGTGAAGCCGACACGTGAGTCGAGGCAACACCCTCGACAATGCCATTAGCAAGTTTGGCAACGACTGGTGCTCCAACTTGGACGCCAGCACCAACTAGTTTGGTGATGCTGTTGGCGAGCTCAAGGCCGGCACCCAGCTCTCCAAATGTCGGGTTGGCGACTGGGACTGGTGAAGCTGCGACGAAAGCCATGAGGCTTGCAAAGACGAAGGCGTTCATGACCATGGTGGCGGTGTTGGTTGTTTGTAATGAAGTTGATCGGATTTTGCGAGGGAGTGGTCTTGAGTTGGGTGAAAAGAGTGTGGAAACGATTGTTGGAATGAGAGAGTGGATGATGATGTTGTTGGACTATGTTCCAAGGGCGGCATCCAGCTTTTTATAATGCAGATGGCGAAGGACATAGAAGGAAATACGCGCTTGAATTGATTTCAATGCCTCTCACATGAGTTCACATGAGCGAATTCGCACGTACGATCATTCAGTCGTTCCATGAATTCGTTGTTTCAAATTATTCTCCGGATGGACATCAATGGCACGCTCCGGAGCCTAAGCAGCTGTTCTGTATATTCTTTCGTGTTAGCGTAGAGAGAGACTTCATCCGGCTGCTTCACGTTTGCTATCGCTTAGATATCGACATGTGAAAGGCAAGATTGACGATAAGAGTTGTACGTCTATTCGTCTGTGCGTTGTTCCAATTAAAGGTTAGGGCTGAAGAAAGTCTTCTACTACGAATTAACGTTGTCGATCTGCACGTAAAGTGTGACCTATTCAGAAGGCAGGAATAGTCGGTGTGACCGTTGCAGGAGGTAAGAATTGTCGGGTTACCTCGGTCACGTTTCATATTGATAAGGAACATAGGAGTTAGGTCCAGGAAGCGACTCAGATCTCCGAGATAACTAGCCTTATCTATAAGTATACAATCTAGGTAACAGTCGTATAGTTGTATCGGGAATTTGTTAGCTAAATCTGCATACTATCATAGCGCGTGCCCAGCTATTAACACTATCGCAAAGAAGGATCAAAAAGTAATCATGTATATCACAGAGTCACGGAGCGAGGTGTACAAAGACATGGCGGATCGTGCACGGACAGCTTTCGGAAGGCTAATGATTGCGCAACGCGCGTATGCAGGCTGAAGATCCCTCAAAATCCTTCGTGCCCACTTAAGGATCTCGCTACCAGCGGTAAAGCAAAGAATTGACTCCTGTCTGAAGATCCCCCAAAATGCTCCGTGCTACTTGCGAGCCTCGCAGCCAGTAAGGTCGCAAAGAACGGTCCCCTGCCTCTTCACATCTTTCGGTCCACGACAACAATGGCTCGATATCCGAACTCTCGGGGACCACTGCACTGTGAGCTGCTTTGGAACTTTGGCAGGCCGGGGAACGGTTCGAGCCAACGGGTATGCATTCCCCATCGAGGATGGGGCTGGCTGTGTAGATCGACGTTCAGCAGGTCGAACCGAGATGCCGACATCGCCGAGGTTTTTCACGAGCGCAAAGCCGTGACCAGTGGTGCGATGCCAGCACAACCAGCCAAAATCCTCGCTCACGGTGACAGAAGCTTCGCTTTGAAGCGTCTACCAGCACTTGTCGAGCGGAACATCTTTGTTACACAAGAGAGTACAGCAGTGATCTTATCTTCCTATAGACTACAGACATTTCTTCTCAGGCGCACCTTGCACGATATGTGCGAGATGTGCGAGGTCCGCTGACAATAGCGGGCCTCGCATGAGGTGTGTGCCTGATGCATCCCCAGCTGGCACCGGAAGCAATTGTTGCTAAGGGGCGTTATCTTTGCAACTATCTCAGCCCCGAAGATGCACCCGCTTTTGGAATTCGAAAGCGATGATCCGCTACCGATAATAGACATCTATCCGTCAAGCATAGCCAAGCACAGCTAAGCACGTGCAGCCGAGTTTCAGAGTCGCATTTTAGCTGCAACTCTACTATGTGATCTTGTTTGCCGAGTTTGCGAGAGACGCATGGTGAAGGCGTCTATCACGACATCACCTAGGGCCTCGGTTCAGCAGAAGTCCAGGAGAAAAAGTGAGCACGTGTCCGCAATTGCATTTGATCTTGAGTTCGTGCTCGTCCTCGGAAACGACATGATACCATATCATTTCGTCAAATCTGGGCTTGTGGCCAATGCGCATCTGCTCTTACTAGACTCGAAGGGATGCCTTACCCGAAAAGCGACTTCTCATCAGACCTTCCGACCACATAGACATTCAACGGATTGCGAAATAAAACTTCGAAGTTCCTACGCACAAAAGACCTCGCCCTCTTGACCACTTCAAGTAGTGTAAGGCCATCTGAGCCGAACATTGGGTCATTGGACAGGAACGGACTGTAACGCAATGTGTTCACTAAGTTGGCGAGCATGGGCTGAACATCAGGCAGTCTCCACATCAAAATCATCAGCTCTATCCAGTTCAAGAAGTGCTTGCGTAAGAACTGCTCCACGGCCCAGGGATCCGTGATCTTTTCGATATAGAAGTGAGTCGTCCAATACAGGCAAGCATAGCAGACATCACTCGATACCTTTTGCCAACTTTCTGGATCGCTTCGTAATCTTCCCGAGTCGTCATTCGATTCTCGGAGCCCGTAGATGTTGTATCGCAGGACCAAGGACATTTCTTGCATGCAAGAAACCGTACTACTATAAGGGTCGTAAGGACGATGGTCTGGGACGAGTATATCGGGACCACGTTCTTGGAACATCAACTCCCTTACCTTCAGGAACCGATCCCCATGTATCGATACAATCTCGTCGTCGATTGCCCGGCGTAAACCGGTCCACGGCTGCAATGAAACCCCCAGCTCAGGCACTCCAATTTCCAGGGCGGGCACATTTTTAGCGAAATGACACCTTCGGCGAAGCCACTCTTGTCCAGTCTGACATTGCTTCCGTCGCCATTCTCTCGCAAAGACTCGGCGTAACTTGCGTGTGGAGGCAGGATCTGCGCGATTGCGTCTGTAACACTTTACCGCCAGTTCAGCTTGTTCCAGCCGCCAATCTTTTGCTACTTCGCATGAACCCTGATCTCTCGGCTGGCGTTCTTGATTCTCCCATTCCTGGATCATAAGCTCAAGATATTCGAGAGCCCCATTGAGGTCTTGTATGTCGCCACATTCGCTGATCTCGTGTTTGCACTGATCGTTCATCATGTCAGCCTTGACAGTCCATGCTGGCAAGTGGCATTCTGAGAGACCTTCCGATATGCGCTCAGATCGCTCGGTCAAGTTGCAACACATGTACATGAAGAGCGCGGTCATGAGTTCAGGCTCGTATTTCTCCACGCGAACCCTCTGCCTCGAGTTGTCATCAAGCACGTATATGGGAATCAACGTGTTGATCACATTGGCGATCTTTTGCAACCGACTAAGATCTCGAGGACCATTCTTCCCTTTCACAAGCTTCCATAGGGTATCGCAAGGCTGAGCGTAGTCCGTAGGGCGCTTGGAATTGAGATAGAACACCGGAATGCCAGCAAATGCAGCACCTTCGATGAATCCAGACCTTTGACCGATTATACAGATGTTGGGGCCGTATCGTTTACAGAGCATGGTCCATATAGCAAGTATCTTGACCTGCAGAGGAAGTGGATCAGATCCCAAAGCATCCATGCCTGACTCACAGGGCCCTGCCCCATTAGCCAAGCCATCGTTATTGGTGTCATCGACTTTGAAGTTTCGAAATGCTGCCCAAAGCTCACGAACATCACCTCCTTCTTCGGCTACCTTTTGTCCTGGCTTGGGTCGTGGCAACCATGGTCTCGAGATAGACAGGATTCTGATGCCGTCAGCTTCCTTCTTCTTGTCTCCCATCTCCACATTTTTCTGCAGAAGAATCTTCTCTATCTTTTCCCTCAATATCGGGCCCTTACACGATAGAAAATCTCCATACAGGACGACATGGGAGAATGTCGTTCCTCCTGCTAAAGTGGCTCGTACATTCGCATGCCTGATCGATCCGGCGACATATTCCAGTTGGCCAGCCATGTCAAAGCCAATCATACTCTTCGCCTCGTGTCGATAGTGTATGACAGCCACGTTGCGAACGTCCGTCTTCCGCGGGAGCTTGTCTTGTTGCGTCAGGCGCAAAAATCGATTCACCCAGTATTTTGCCGCATAAGATGGCCGGAAGTACTTGGAGGCAAGTTCCTGGCCTCCGACACTTGGATTCCCCAGGCTAGGGTCCAGCATCGCTCTGGCACAGCTGAAAATGGCAGCTTGGTCCGGCTATGTCGATGTATCGTCTGTGGGGGTTGCATCTGATCTTGCGAAAAAGGACGCGATTTCATCAGTCGCGACTTCTTCGCTCGTGTATGCGGCGGCGGCCTTTTCCGCTTGCTCCTCGGTGTCATGTTTTTGGAAGTCGAATTGAATTTGGTACCAATTGAAAAGAGCTGCAACCTCAGATTCTTCTTCCACTTTGGTACTATGAATGGTGATAGGAAATTTTCTGGTTTGATGTGCTCCATTCCACTTGAGCAGGAGGCGGCAAACCAACACACGATAAGCCTCACCCACCTCGTCTTCCTTCAATGCAAGATCCGCTTCGTAGGGCTCCCTCTCACGGCTGATTTTAGTCGTCGAGCTTGCTTGGTGCGCAACAGCATCATTGCTCGACTTGACATGCGTTCTCCAGAAAGGATGTATGACATGACATATAAAACACTGCTTCGCAATGTCGATCGCTCGTTTTCCAGAAAGCGCACTCTGAAAGGTCCCCTTCGCAAACATGCTACAGGTGGTAGGTGGCAATATCATATGTTCGCACATATGGGCTTGTTTCGCTTTTTGAGTGGACATTGCGAGTGCAGAATCGGTTTGGAGAGATCTTATGTGCCTATGTCAAGCTGAGGGAGATACCGTTGAATTTACAAGCTAGAAGCAGAGAGCTCCGAGCTCTTCTTATCGGTCGTTTGCGTGATCAGGCCACCTCGTCCACCATGCAGACATCAGCCGACGTCACACGAATGAGAGACAAGCCACCTGTTGTGCTACTTGGTGAGCGTACGACATGCAGTCTTAGTCACATACTTGGTCCTCCCGTGGTAGATGTCCAGGCACATCCACAGCGACGGCAATCTTGATCGAGACTGTGGGTGGATATGCTTGCGAAGCGCTCGATGCAGCTTCAGATATCTATTGATTATGTTGGATCTAAAGGCTCCAGGACACGTCGGTCGCCGCTTCCAGCAGTGTACTTTGCTGTGGATGCTGACAGGATTTTATGCAGTAAGTAAGATGCGGAGAAGTCCGAGTCCGGTCTAGGTCACGAATAACCTTGCACGTTGTAATCTTGAACATGATACCGACCATACTCTCGGTCTGCAACTCACCAGTTTGGCCATCGCGACTACACGCATTGCGTGGTATTCGCACAGACTAGCGATATGCTCCACAAAGAAGTGAGGCTGATACATTCAACAATTTTGAAGGATTCCAGAGTCCTGCCTGGATCGAGGCTAGCGCGGCTGTGTAGCCTATGCTGGTGCCTGAGTCCTTCTTCTACTAAATCTTGGTCACTTCTTCCGACTCGTTTGCTACCTCCACCTAGCTATCATCTGAGATGGGTCTGTGCACACTGACATAACAGCCTGAGTAATAGCCTGAATGCTTCCTTATAAGTCCCGTAGGGCGCTGGATGCGTTTGCCCGTTCCAACCAGTGCTTGTCACCTTTTCTATTAAACTGATTCTCAAATTGCGTCTTAGCTGGCTAGTGCGAATCCGCTTTTGCTGGACGACTCATCGAAAGTCGTGTCCGCCTGCACTACTTAGTGAATTACCCAATCAAAAGTTGTCTGCCAATCCAAGCAGACGGATTGAAATGCAGCAGTCACGTGGTAAGACTTATTATTACAGAATGCAGATGACGGGATTCTCGCTTGTCAGAAATTAATGTAAAGGTTCGTCATCGCATGGTTCCTGGTGAACGTGCCCGCTGTGCCTCAAGACTCTATTGCAAAAGTGTCCAGCGAATGACATCATCTTCGTGGAATACTTGCGCTTCTCTTGACCGCGAGAGATGAGCGCAGCAGCTGTATCTTCCACCTCTCCAGAATTAGCAAGCACTCAGATCCTACATGCAGGCTTCTCGATCGCCTTCAGCTCATCATCAAGCGTCCTGAACGTAGGGCCGATTCCGGTGATCGTGTCCTCCGGAATTCCTCGCCAAGCACTTGCTAATCTAGCCATGTTGCCCACATCGGCGTTGCGCCTGCGCCTCCTAGGCCTCCCAGAATTGCGAGTGGTGCGGAATCCGGATCCTAGACGACATTCTGGATTGTGACAGCAAGACTCCCAGCATCTCCAACCATAGCCCCGATCCTGACTGCGGTCAATGCTGCCGGAGCAATGTCTTCGAGGAAGGGGATGAGTATGAACACAACACTCAGGATCTCCAAGAACAGATTATTTTTGTCTTGTGCTTTTTGCGAGGACCCGAGAGATCTGGCCTTGCTCCTCCTTCAGCCATGGAGTTGGCGAGTCCATTGGGTACGAAAGCCTTCACCGCTTCCACGTAGTGCTTGTACATCGGGTCAAAACAACTGTCTGTGCTGCTGAACTGGTTCGCGCTTTGTTGTAGCATATTACGGAGTGCTCTGGTTGAGTACAAGTCGGCACATCCGGCCGAGAGCGATCCTGTCGCCGCCTTCACTGCGTTCAAGGTCCGGAAGTCCAGAGTGTAATCGCACAATCGTGGTGCTGCGCAGGCATCGGGTTCATCATCATCGGCACATTCGAGGACTTCGTCGTCGACGCCGTCGTCCAGATAGTCAGCGAGAATGCTTCAGAACGGGTGGCTGTGCTGTTGCCTGGTGTTCTTAGCATAGATGATTAAATTGTCGTCTGGACAACTAAGCATTTCAACGCTGCCGACCTTCATGTCAATAAAAAGAAGGGTCAGCAGGTATCATATAAACTGACTTCCAGATCTTGCACATAACGATTGGATCGCTTCCCGTGATAAGTTTGGAGACTTGTAGACCATGATAGTACGTATCTCACATACTAACAGATCCGATTTTCGAAGCTGCAACATTCCACTCAACCATGACGAGACCTGGAAGGGGTCCGATGGAAGTGAACAGCATATCGGAGAACTCCACGATACCGCTGTCTCCCGGCTGGCCAAATTGTATCATCGGTGTGAGATGTGACATTTCTGCGAAAGCTGAACCTTTAGCGACAAGCTATGACCAGACTCGACCAGTAATCCGACAAGTAGAGGGTACTTTGACAGTCGATAGGATGGTGTAAGAGCCGGGGGGGCAGTATATCACATTACTGCCAGTCGCAGCATTGAGGGCATTCTGTATTGCGACTGCGTCGTCGGTCTCCCCATCGCCTTTTGCTCCAACCGACTTTACGTCTACGATGCAGCTCAGTGGATAGTTTTCGTACTCTGGACGACGTCTAACGAAGTAACTCCGACGGGCGTAGAGCGGAGTCGAGTTTGGAGCCAGACTTCCGTCGGGATGAGGCATTGCCAGTCCAAACGATCCAAATGTAGAAAGGCCATTCTTCATGTTTTCAAATAAGTAGAAGTCGATTGCGCCAGGAGCTATGTTTGCCGTAGCACCATTTGAGAATGCAAAGACGGTAGAAATTCTGGACATTTCGATTTTGTCAAGTGGGACGACTGATGTGTCCGACAGAGCCGAGTTCAGCTGACTAGCCTGGATTGTAATTCTCACACTCTGGAAGTCAGAGTCCATGGGGTAGATCGAGCCCGGAAATACTGTTGCACTGTCCGGTTCTGTAAAACTATTCTCACGGGTATGCCATAGATCGAGTTTTGTTACCACGTCCAGCCTCAGTCCCACAGAGACACTATGGCAGCCGCGCTCTGACCGTTGAGGTTGAAATTATAAACAGTGTACTACTGATAGCCCCCGTCTGTGGACCATTAGGTTCACGTATCTCTGGGCTGCAGGAGGTGAACATACACAATCTTCATTTACCACCGTATAAATCGACATTTGACTGTTCAAAGTGTAAGCAACCTGAATCTCGAGCGGTCGCGAGGAACAGAGAAAGAGTTCGTGCTACAGCTGTTGGGAATGCGCAAGATGGTGAGGGGTTCCGCCAAAAGCTTGTTCAAAAGCGAAAGGATGGATATTACTACTTGCCATGAAGCCGGAGCTACCATTCTCGAGAAACATGAGTCGTTGATTGTTGCCTGCTGTTTTCCTACTAAAGATGACAATGAACATCAGAGAAGTAGCCTGACCGACTTGCCAATACAAACCTGTCATAGCATTTGTGATTGACGCGCTAATATCAATATCAAGATTGCAGATGTGGCGATAGAAGCTCGATTGCTGGGACAACTTGGCCTTGTTACCATCGATCTAGCCGAACATGACACACTCAGATATGTTATTCGCTGCTTGAGCTATTCGGCATGTATGCATCGGATCGGATCGCAGCTACGAACGATCAGTCTCAAATCAAAGGATTCCCTCCACTCTGTGGTTACCTGAGCCGATGAAGTTCTAAGATTGGCCGCCTGCTCAACTGCAAAAGACAGTACAAAAGTTTCAATTCGTAATTCACGTACATCGCCGACAACCGGCATGTGATCGTGTGCATTCATCGGTGAGGAAATGTGATGTGTTCCAGGAGGACAATAGTCCAGTGTACCCTCGATCGAACAAGAAAGCTAGCGTTTATCATCGCGTAAGCAGGCGACGAACAGAGTTGCACTGGCCTGCAGCGATCCCCTAGTGCTACTTGCAACGGCTCTAGGGCATGTACTCGATGGATGCGGCTAAAGGACATAGTATTACGGAGCGCGAAGTGGTAGCTTGAGGATTTGCAGAAGTCTGCAGGATGCATACAGCTCACTTACGTGACAATGAGCAGGATAGGTATGAGCCAGGTGGACCTTCGTGGAAGATGGTAGCAAGCCCGTAGGATCGGAGTCTACATAAACAGGCGTTTCTCACTATGTACAAATTCTACTCTGGACGATTTCTCGTACGGAACAGTAGGACTGCAATGTCGCTACGTTATGTTGCCTTGCCCGCCTTGAACTCAATCTCTCCTAGCTTCAGACCCAAGCCTTTCCGAGGTTCTTTTCGAAGTTGGCAGCGTTCAGGGGGCAGGCAGCATTGCCCCAGTCGTAGCCATCAAGAGCCTTCTTGACTGCCGCATTGACAGTAGCGTAGTCGATCATATCCATGTCGCCTCCCGGGCTGGTCTTAAACTGGAGCTCGTGGTTGGTCGGGAAGTTGGTAAAGTACTCAACTTGGAGGCGTTGACCGTTGCGCATCTGCGGTGCTCCAGTGGTCTTCTTATATCCACCGTGACCAGAAGCGGCAGCTCCGATGACCTTAGGGTTGGCGTTGGCAGCTGTAGAAAATTCCAGGTGAGTGTTCTTGTTTAGAAGCCGGGAGACATGAATGGAAACTTACGGTTGTCGATCCAGATCACAACATTCTCCCAATCGTGTCTGTGGCCGCCATTGGCGCCACCGTCGGAGATCTGGTCTTTCGGGAAGTAAAAGGCATACATAATGGCGTAGCGACCCTGGTACCAGCCTCCACGCGCGTAAGTCTGGCCGTTAGAGGGATCGTTGCAGCCTCCACTTGAGCTGCCCGTATTGTCAAGACCTCCACCGACCTGACCAGTGGCACTGACTGCAGGGTAAGATTGACAACCGGAGGCGATGTGAAGGTACGGTTCGTAACGGCGGATTGCGTTGCCCTCAACACCAGCGCGGACATTCTCCGGAATGTACTTGATGCTATCGTGGGGAACGACTTGGAAGTCGGAGTTGGCTCTCTTGCTCAAGACGCTTGACTCAAGATCG
This sequence comes from Cladosporium velox, assembly GCA_024604135.1. NCBI lineage: Eukaryota > Fungi > Ascomycota > Dothideomycetes > Cladosporiales > Cladosporiaceae > Cladosporium > Cladosporium velox. Next base: position 15,567 of record JANIIF010000014.1, read on the forward strand.
GCGAAAGGTGCTGCAGCAGCGCCAGCAATGAGGGTGAGGAGAGTAGGGGCCTGGAAATGCATGGTGGAAGTTTTGCAACCGATAACGAACGGTGGTTTGGTGATTGATGGCGAAGATGATGAGTTCAAAAACAACGGTCCTAGTGAGTGAGGGAATGCAAATTTATATGCGCTCGGGTGAGAGTCACAAGACCGCTCGTTGGTCGTCAGAGGCGAGGTGATGATGGCTCACAATTCGGGCCTTCTGCTATACCAAATTTTGTTAAGCTCAAGTCTAAAAGTCTCGTTTCATTCATGTTATTGTTGGAGTTCTCTCGTGCGGTCCCGATCTAGTATGCGCTAAGGGTTGAGTTACACAGGTCCTCAGCGTTCACAATGATGGTACGCTATGCGGGACGATGTGGCCATAGTTGCAATAACTCTGCAGGGCATGCTTGGAAATCGGTCAGAGCCAAAGCCTTCGGCGGAAAACAGCATTTGTCACAGATCTAATCATCCCTTCTACACTGGTCAGGTCCTCCTATATCTCAAAATTTTGAGCTATAAATAAACGGGTGTACCCCTCGAGACTGTGAAAAAGAGCAACAAGGACAGTAGAGTATATCCGGCATAGTTATTGAGTTCGAGAGGATATGATACCAACAAGTGCTCCTAGAATCATTGAGTTGCAACACGTGTCGAACTTGTGCTCAAGTTTCAGGGTGAACCCTTCAAAACTGAACGCCTTATGAAAACAAAACAGGAAATTTACGTGATGTCATTTGAAACTGACTAGCCGACTGTCTTCTTTCCATAGCACTTAGATGGCCGATTCTAGGCCATTCTATACTATCGTGGAGAGGTATCTTCTGAAGCTTATTCGGAATTTAAAGCTTAGCCTAATTCCTACAGGATGACTCCGCCACGTGTGCCCTAACGAACGTGCCTCGAATTCGAAACCAAGGCGCCCTAGTAACCAAATCTATACCTCTAGAGTTCTGGGTTCCAAGGTTAGGGAGTAGAGGCTTGAAGTTTCGAAAGTGGTGTCACATACGAAGTTACACTCTACTCTTATAGTTCGCGCCTTTAATCTATGACATGACACGTGCTGTATGCCCGTAGGGCTCTTTAGTGCAGCCCTGGAAGGCTGTGCTAATTTAGAAGAATCAGAAACGAAGGAATGTGTTATTTTACCTATGAATTTTTTTCGACTATTTTTTCACAGGCTGCCCAGTTGGCCACCAACGACTTAGAGTCCCTGATGTGGTTGTCCACGTGGTGGAATTCATACAAAATATCTCTCTACAATACCGCCGCATATCGAGTTTGCGAAATCGGATTCGATGAGTCTTCCTCTGCCCTAAGTGAGATTGGTACTTACGAACCTATATACACACGGTTCTTCAAGCGCACCAGCCGGACCTCCTCGCTTCACTGGTTATTCTAAACCGACTCGTGTCCGATTTCTTTCGAGGGAGATGGGCGCGCCCAGATCTTGAGGTTACGGGAACCTTGATAGAATGGCTACGAGACCGAACAAGGACGGATCAAATACTGTCATTCCCTATCAAAACTACAAAGTGGTGCGATTGTCAGAAATGTATCGAGGCTTTGGTAGACCGGTGCCTCGTCGCACGTGTACGTTTGGCTGTATTGGACTGGTTTCAACGATTGCAAATAGTACAGCAGATACGCTGGAGCCATACTCAGTCTCATGGGTGAGCGAGCATAAGTTGCTGGACTTACCATCGTCCAAAGATTTGTCTATTGGCATCTTCACTACAACTCTTTAGCAAACTACACTCTGTCGCCTGCCAGCAGAACATCGCAAGCCGAGCAGCATGATCTTCACAAACACTTTTACTGTAGGCAGCGTCCTAGCAGCGCTGCTCACAACTATGAACGCAGCGACGGTTCGTGGCAAACCTCAAGGCTTTGGGTCGAAAGCGTCTGGTACAGTGGCAGGTTCTACAGGGGCGAGAACAAGTTGCACAGATGGCAAGCGCTCTTGCTTGCACCGATGGTACGAGAAGGAGTGAAACGGGGGTTCGTTCGTACAAACATAAGATCTGTGTCTTTACATGAACTTGCTGAAGATTGGGCCGACTGGGGAGTCATAAGCCGAAGTAAAATACTGCCAGGGCGCATATATATGGGCATATAATACACCTAGGGCTTCTTCATGGAGCGATCACGGAATCATGGTTTGAGACTGCGTCCCTGGACAGATCTGGAATGTCTTCGCTGGTAGGCCGAGGGCTGCCCCCACCACTTCCGCGTGTATCTGCGACTTGACATTGTATCGCCTACGTGGCAAGTAGGCAGTGGCAGAGCGACTTCGCCGATCGGGTATGCAAGGCTCCTGCTATGGTCCAAGCATAGTACGGTGAGAGGAGGAGCAGCTTTAACCCTCAAGATACGACATCCAAGCTATCACGCAAGGACTAGGCAGCATCAGAAGGTTATGTCCGTAGCCGATGTCTGTTATGTCCGGAGTGGTACAAGCGGTACCCGATACGTCCGTGGGCAATCAGAAGCATCGCAGAGGGTAAAGGCAGCTCAAGCATAGCACGTCGGATACGCAAAACAACCGTAGTACCGATGTTTGCTTTAACCCTAGATTTCGGGGGTGAAGTTGGCTGTAATCCGGCCCCCGGATAACCGGAACATGTTGCTTCCAGAGTGAACCCTAATAGCTTGGCAAGAGCAACCCATGGGGGTTCGAGGCAGAAGCCAACTTGGTCTGTTGGCTTAAACTCTAATCGTAGGGCAGATCACTTCCGATTTGGGTCGCTTAACTCATCTGAACGATAGTATGTGATTGAAGTATGCCTGTCCACTCACTTTGTTTATCTATTCCATTCGATCACCTTGATATTACTTCCTTTTCTATGCAAACAGCTAACACTACATCGTCGAATCATAGATATCTCAATTCTATGCAATCGAGCTTACAGAGTTCAATAGAAACGCATACTCGGTGTGTCACTGTCACATCAGGTGTGTTGATCGCAAATAGGAAGTGACGAGAACTGACGAGCTGTGCAGGCGACATTTTCGATCACCCCAGGACTCAAATTATTTGACGTCAATCGCACGTTGCAGTACACGATGGCTCCGAACCTATGGACCATGAAACAAGGGCAGCAAGAGACAACGTCTCGACCAGCGCAACGCAGCTCCGCCAGCCAGGAAAACTTGAATCGACTCGTACGAATCGAATCTCATCTCAGCGGACGCGATGGGAGAACATCGTCATCTGATGAGAGTGCGAATAGTGATTCAGGAGGCGCCGGGCTCGCAGCAGCAGAGCTGCGAGAGACATTGAAAGAATTACGAGGAAAAGATCCACGATTCGATCCTCAAAGTCAACACTTCGACCTGACTGCATTTTTGAAAAGAGCAATGGAGGCCTTCGACCAAGAGCATATCAAGATTGGACGTGCTGGTGTGACCATGAAGAATGTCACGGTCCGAGGTTCCGGACAATCTCTCAACTTCCAGCATACGTTTGGAGACTATTTGCTTTCCCCGTTCCGCATGCATCAATACTTGTCTTTTGGACAGAAGCCAACGAAGACCATCCTAAACCATTTCAACATGCTTCTCGAAAGTGGAGAAATGCTTTTGGTACTTGGACGGCCCGGGTCAGGTTGTAGCACCCTGCTCAAGACCATTTGCGGTGAGATGCATGGACTCCAACTCGACAAGGATGGCGAAATACATTACAATGGCGTCTCCCGCAAGCAAATGATGACGGAGTTCAAAGGTGAAGTACTCTACAACCAGGAGGTCGACAAGCACTTCCCGTAAGTCTCTACATCTCAAACCCTTGAAGACGCAGCATTTGACGATCTTTAGACATCTTACTGTTGGCCAAACCCTGGAACATGCGTGCGCTTTGCGAATGCGTAGCCGCCGTATAGAGGGAGAGACTCGCGAAAGTGTTATCAAACTCTTCACAGAGGTCATCATGTCAGTGTTTGGATTGACACATACATACCATACCCGAGTTGGCGACGATTTCGTCCGAGGAGTCAGCGGCGGAGAGCGGAAGCGAGTGAGCATCGCTGAGATGGCCTTGGCAGCTGCGCCCCTAGCCTGCTGGGACAACAGTACTCGAGGATTGGACTCTTCTGGTGCTCTGAATTTCGTTCAGTCATTAAGAAGGGCGGCAGATCTGACTGGTTCTTCACATGCAGTGGCGGCATATCAAGCTAGCCAAGCAATTTACGATGTGTTTGATAAGGTCATTGTATTATACGAAGGTCGCGAGATCTACTTCGGGCCGGCACGGCATGCTAAACGATACTTCGAGCACATGGGCTGGGCTTGTCCACCGAGACAAACGGATGGCGACTTTATCGCAAGCGTCACTAACCCGGTCGAGCGTCGTCCGAAGCCTGGATCTGAGAAGAAGGTTCCTCAAACACCGGAAGAATTCGAGTCCTACTGGCGCCACAGTCCCGAATACTTCCGATTGCAAGAGGACATTGCTGAACATGAGACGAAATATCCTATCAACGGCTCAACTCAATTGCAGCATATATCCGCTGCCAAGAAGGACATGCAAGCAGACCATGTCCGGCCGAGATCGCCCTATGTCGTGAGCATACCGATGCAAATCAGACTGAACATCAAAAGAGCGTACCAAAGGATCTGGAGCGATGCGGCTGCTACTTTCATTCCGGTCTTTGGTAACTGCATCATGGCATTGCTCGTTGGGAGTGTCTTCTATGCGACACCAGACGCTACTACAGGCTTCTTCGTGAGTATCAGCTCAAACACATCGTATATACTCGCTGACACGAAGCATCACTCCAGTCCCGGTCAGCTGTATTGTTTTTTGCTGTCCTGCTCAATGCTCTGAGTGCGATAGCTGAAATCAACTCGATGTACGCGCAGCGAGTAATCGTTGAGAAACACAAGACATACGCCTTTTATCACCCATTCTCCGACGTGAGTTCAGTAGCAAGCTTACTAGCATCCACTGTGCACTACTTCATCACTTTTCTGACTCTCAACAGGGCATAGCTAGCTTCTTAGCTGATCTACCGATTAAGTTTTGCCAGGCTGTGGCCTTCAATGTGGTCTTATATTTCATGGCGAACCTCCGACGTGAGCCATCGCAGTTCTTCCTCTTCTTCCTGGTCGCTTACTTGACGACAATGGTAATGTCTTTGACATTCAGGATCATCGCTGCTTTGACGAAGTCAATATCTCAAGCCATGACGATTGCTGGTGTCATCGCTTTGGCGATCGTGGTCTACAGCGGATTCATTATCCCAGTACCGAGCATGCACCCATGGTTTGGCTGGATTCGCTGGATCAACCCGCTATACTATGCTTTCGAGATGTTCATCACGAATGAATTTCATGGTCGGCGCTTCACGTGCTCAGCCAGAATACCAGCTTACTCACCCTCAATTGGGAGCTCTTGGATCTGTAATGTGCGAGGATCGGTAGCGGGTGAGGACACCGTGTCTGGTGATGCCTATATTACCGCGCAATATGGCTACGAATACGAGCACATGTGGCGAAATCTTGGGATTCTTATCGCTTTCTTGGTGGGATTCCTGATCATCTACCTTGTTGCCATCGAGTTGAACTCAAACACCACTTCTGCAGCTGAGGTCTTGATCTTCAAGAAACGTAAAGGTCCTAAAGCCGACAATATCTCCAAGGAAGCCACGCTCGATAGCGACATCATCAATGGCTTGGAACTTGATCACATCGACCACAGTCACACAACATCGCCGATCCGTAGCGACAGCGCCACCAAGGAAGACGTCTTCGCATGGCAGAATGTGGTATATGATATTCCGTATCAAGGACAGCAACGACGACTCCTCGATCATGTTACGGGTTGGGTGAAGCCAGGGACCTTGACTGCGCTGATGGGTAATTTCGTGTCAATCAAGATAGGTCTAACAGCTGCTTACACAATATACAGGTACTTCGGGCGCGGGCAAGACGACGCTACTCGATGTAAGTCCCTACATTATCATGATGGTCTTCTGATTCTTCGACTGACGGATTTGCAGGTGTTAGCCCAGCGTGTGAGTCTGGGCGTCGTGACTGGCGATATGCTTGGTATGTGGCTAGGAGACAAAGCTGCTACTACCTTGTCAAAGCTGACTCTGATTGCACAGTGAACGGAAATGCCCTCGATGCTAGCTTCCAGCGCAACACAGGGTACGTTCAACAGCAGGACCTCCATCTCGAAACATCATCGGTTCGCGAAGCATTGCAATTTTCTGCAACTCTCCGTCAGCCTCGTACGGTAAGCGCTCGCGAAAAAGAAGAACATGTGGAACACGTCATCGCACTGTTAAACATGGAGTCATTTGCAGACGCAATAGTTGGTGTACCAGGCAAAGGCTTGAACGTCGAACAGAGGAAACTACTGACCATTGGCGTGGAGCTTGCTGCAAAGCCTCAGCTCCTTCTCTTTCTCGATGAGCCCACTAGCGGCCTCGATAGCCAATCGTCTTGGGCTATCTGTACTGTTCTTCGTAAGCTAGCGAACAGTGGACAGGCTATCCTTTGCACTATTCATCAACCATCAGCGATCCTGTTCGAGCAATTCGACCGCTTGTTATTTCTCCGGAAAGGTGGACAAACTGTCTACTTCGGAGATGTTGGCCCTAACTCGAGGACACTACTCGATTATTTCGAACGCAATGGTGGCCGTACGTGCGACGACACCGAGAATCCAGCCGAATACATGCTTGAAGTCGCGAATCAAAAGGAGATAGACTGGCACAAGATCTGGACAGAAAGCAAAGAAGCAAAAGATCTGGACTCCGAGATACTCAGGATCAGCCGCAGGGTACCGGCAGCATCAGAAGCACCCCCCCTCGAGGATTCCACGACAAACGAGTTTGCAATGCCATTCGGAGTGCAACTGAAGGAGGTCACTTACAGGACATTCCAACAGTACTGGCGCACTCCTGGATATCTGACCGCCAAGTTCGCTCTTTGCATATTCGCCGGACTGTTCATTGGCTTCTCTTTCTATGATGCGGATGCTAGTCAGCAAGGTATGCAGAATGTCTTGTTTTCTGCATTCATGCTATGCATCATGTTCACACCACTGGTCCAACAAATCCTCCCTGTCTTTGTTGATCAGAGAGCACTCTACGAAGCTCGAGAACGGCCCAGCAAAGCATACAGCTGGAAAGCATTCTTCATTGCGAACGTCGTTGTGGAATTACCCTACCAGGTTGTGGCTAGCATCATTGTGTATGCCACACTGCTTTATCCCATTGTGGGCATACCTGATGGCGACAGTCAAGGCACTGTGGTCATGTTCTGCATCGTTTTCTTTGTGTACGTGTCCACATTTGGCATGCTCTGCATTGCAGGAATACCGGATGCTCAGACAGCTGGAGCAATAGTGACACTCCTGTTCGCGATGTCGCTTACGTTCAATGGCATCATGCAACCACCAGCTGCCTTGCCTGGATTCTGGATCTGGATGTGGCGAGTATCACCATTCACGTACTGGATTAGCGGCATTGTCTCCACAATGCTTCACGGAAGACCCGTTCAGTGCGCAGATGCCGAGTTCAGTATATTCGATCCTCCATTGAGCCAGACATGTGGGGAATACCTATCCAGGCATCTCAGTACAGTCGGTGGTGTATTGAACAACCCCAACGCAACCTCGAGTTGCCAACTTTGCTCTTTGACTGTTGCGGACCAATTCCTCGCAGGTGATCGAATCTTCTATTCTGGACGTTGGAGAAACTTCGGTGTATACTGCGTAAGTCATGCTATGCTCTTTAATTCTCTGCTGATCAATACTGACCACACATACTTTTCGCAGGCTTACATCATCTTTAATGTTGTTGCAGCTGGTTTCATCTACTGGTTCTTCCGAGTCAGGCCAACCCATGGCCAAAAAGCCGACGCTGTCGGTTCCAAGAAAGGAAAATCTGCATCCGGATAAGGTGGATGGATAGTCGATATCATGAACAGCACGTTGGAACCAAAGCCTTACACTATGTAGATTCGTTGATGATATGGAAACAATTAAAGTCCACGGCTCAAAGTCAAACAATTATTGCTCTCCACAGTAGAATACTCAACATTGCGTAGGATAACGCGAATGCGGTTTGAACCTTAGAAATCGTCGAGATGCCGAATGAGGAAGGTCTTTCAATAAATGTGCCATGGCCTCGGTCCAGGTTTTAACTTTGGCAGATCTTGTCTCAATACAGCGTCATTGTATGATCCCGAGTTCCTGACCTCGGCGTTGCGTACGCTTTACGAGACATTCATCTTAGGGCTTTTCAAAGACGTTAGGGCTCCTCCAAGATGTTGGACTTCTCCGCCCTCCGGGGAGTGCCTCTGTATATATAAACACCCATGTGCTGATCGCGTATCCGCATCCTACAGATCCTGCCAATATACTTGCGGGATCCTCGCCCCGCCAAGATTTTCTCCACGATGATGTTCTTGTTAAACAGTCTACTCTGCTTGGCTGCCACTTCCTATGCCACCCCAATCCTCCATGCCCGGGCAGCAGATCCAACGGTCACTCTAGATTTGGGCGTCGTCGTCGGAACTGCAACCCGTGTTGAAAACCAGCCTTCAGTAACCGGTTTAGCGAACGCATACCTCGGCGTTCCTTTTGCCAGTAGTCCGCCTCTGCGCTTCGCACCTCCAACTTCCCCAAAGCCATGGACGGAGCCTCTCGTTGCACAGAAGCTGCCTCCGGCATGCCTGCAGTCGTTCGGCAGTGGAGCTGTTGCTGCCAGAACGAAAGAGTACTTCAACAACCCTGGCTATGAGCCACCGCAAGAGAGCGAAGACTGCCTGTACTTGAACGTTTTTACACCTCCGGATGCCAGTCCGACGAACTTGAAGCCGGTGCTTTTCTGGTTGTTTGGTGTGAGTCGAGGTAGTTGTTGAGAAAAGAATGAAAAGCTAACGCAGGGAAGGGTAATCTCGCGTTTGGAACGGCTTCACTGGGTTATTACAATGGCAGCTCTCTCGCTGTCAACGAGGACGTAGTCGTGGTCGTGATCAACTACCGTACTAACAGTAAGTAAAATAACCATCAACCAAGATGTGTACTGCAGAACTTCATCGACTGACCAATGTGTACTAGTCTTCGGATTCTCGAACTCGCCAGACATTCCCTTCGGTCAACAGAACAGCGGTCTGCTAGACCAGCGTTTCGCTCTGCAATGGACTCGATCCAACATCGCCAAATTCGGCGGCGATCCAGATAAAATCACCATATTCGGCGAGAGTGCCGGTGGCGAGTCCGTCAAACAACTGCTCGCCCAACCGCCTTCCCCCCGACCCTTCCGGGCCGCCATCATGGAATCCCAAAACACACTCTTGCTCGGCGACGGCAAAGCAAACTACAACAAAGTCCTCTCTCACTTCGGCTGTGCTTCTCTGGATTGCATCCGCGGCGTAGCAGCCACTGATATCCAGACGTACGTCGACAACGAAGGATTGCAATTCCCGCCAGTGGAGGATGGTACTTACACCAACAACATCTTGCCCAGCGTTGTGTCTGGCAAGTTTGCCAACGTCCCGATCTTGATGGGCACCAACTTAGATGAAGCCCAGATTTTCCTCGCAGTCGCTGGCTTGGACAGTGGGACCAGCGTGGTCGATGGTGTGCTCGCCCTGACCGGATTGAACATCTCGTCGATCGAGAACTCCCTGCTCAGCATGTATGCCGCTAAGGGCGTTGATGGTGGCCTTGCGCTTCTCAACAGGTAGGTTGTGTTCTCCAGTCCAATGCCTTCGGGCCTACTTCCAACGAGACGTTGCCACTCGAAGCCCATCAGAAAGACGACTTGCTGACAAAATCCGCAACAGAGTTATCACCGATCTCCTCTTCACCTGCACCACCCAAACAGTAGCCACAGCAGTCCAACTCGCCAACCGACAGCGCATCTGGCGCTACCAGTACGACGCAACCTTCCCCAACCTGCAGCTCTTTCCGAATGCTGGTGCATACCACACCGCAGAGATCCCATCAGTTTGGGGCACCTACCCTACAACAAACGAATTCGGCACCGTGACGCCGACTCAAATCGCACTGAGCAGCTACATGCAAGGAGCGTGGGCTGGGTTTGCGAAGAATCCGAGCAACGGCCCTGGCTGGCCGAGGCTGGGGAGTGCGCTTGGGGTGGAATTGGGAGCATTGGGAAGCGATGAGGCTCCGAGTGGCGAGAAGACGGTGCCGCTTTTACAGGCGGATTATGCTTGTGCTTTGTACGATCCTATTCTGATCGCGGTGAATCTTGCGTATTAGCACTGAGAGGCTGATGGCGCTGTGACTCGCGTTTATAGGATATGCTGGTGATGATCACCACCCTGTACGCAATGAAAACATTCAGGAGAAGTCCTTTGCAATTCCAGCCCCTGCAGTATTCCGCCTCAGCACACACAACTAGAAACGTGCGACACCAGCCATCAAACCCCTCACCAACACCCTCTCACGAACTGTGCAACTCCCCCTCCACCGCAATAACAATAACGCAGTCCGAGCGCGGGTACGCAACCTCCGTCAGGACATACCCTCCCTTAATCTGCTCCTCACTCAGAAATACCTGATCGTGTTGGTCGATAGTCCCAGAGACCAAACGCGCGGTCGAAGTCGAATCCGTCCCACTGCGCCCGGAATAAGGCCACTCGAAACCCGCTTCCTCGGCGGCGTCCAGGAGATAGACGTCGGCTGCGCATTGAAAGGATTGCGGGGCGGCTGAGTTGTCTTTGGAGGTGAAGGTCATGTTGTAGGTAGTAGCAGCCATGGCGGAATGGGGTGGAAGTGCTGACTTCAATGATGGTTGTCGTTTTCGTGGGTTGTGCAGGCTGTATTCAATCGTATCGCCTTCTTCGCGATGGCAGCAAATCGAATCTTCGAGCTTTGTTCGAATTGGATATCTGGCGAGAGATGATACAAGTTCAGAAGGCTGGAGGATGGGTGGATGGGTGTACGGTTACTTATACAACAAGAAGCTCCGCTGCGGAAGTCTTCCAGAGTCGTGTCGTAGGACCACTACGCGGTGAAACGCTTTCCTGTGCCAGTATAGCTAGCTAGCCGCCTGCATTGACTTCTTCCGGCGCGGTCTGCGAATCGCATCAGTCGAAATGTAACCTACCTGGCGCTTGTGCAGCAGGCGGAGGAGAAACGTGTATCACCATGTGCTACGTAAAACCTCCCACACAGCCCAAGGAACCAATTTCTGGAGAGGTCTACCGCGATTATCATTCGCACTTGCTCGTCGCCCGGCTCACCGATCCCGGTTGTGATATTTATTGCATGAGGAGAATGTGGCGATTGGACGGAAGATGACTACCTAGACCGAGGGAGGAGATCTGGGCCGCGACACAAAACCAAGTCGTGGACGCGTTGCTGGCCGTCCACTCATAGAAAGCCCACAAAAAATTCGGAATCCATAGCGCTTGCCGTTTGAGAGTATTCAGGTCCCACATATACACCATGTAATTACGGATTTCCCCAAGCAGAAGTAACAAGGTGGGAGCCGCTGTCTACCTTCTATCCTTGTACTACAAACTTTGTTCCAAACCCCACCCTCCAGCACACCCTACCGACTGTCCCTCACTCTCACATTCCGGACAGTAGCCAACATCTCCCCAACCTCCTCCGCATCCTTCCAAGCCCCGATCATCATCCGCTCACACCCCTTCAACTCCCCCAACTTCTCCAACTTCCCACAAGTAACCATAATCAAAGGCAGCACATCCTCAAAGAAATTTTCCGGTAAACGTCTCAGATCCCAGCCTTCGCGTCCAAATCTCAAAAACTCCGCCGTCCACCTGAGATGCCAGAAAATGCGGCTGAGAGTCGACGTCGGCTTATGCGACATGTCGACAAGCATTGCGGCGGAAGTGGAGATGTGCCAGAAGTTGAACCAGTCGACGGCTTCGCGGAAGTAGGACACGATGTTTTGGGCGGCGATGGCGAGGGTCACGTCGGGGCGGTAGAAGGGGTTTGATGGGATGGGTTTGGCCTCCGGCGGAGGCTGATGTTGTGGCTTTGAAGCTGTGGTGTCGGGTTTCTCGGTTTTGGAGATGTTGATGCCGGAGAGAGTGCTGGCCAGGACTTCGTCGGTCGTAGCTGTTGGAGCGATGGGAGCTGTTGTGACGTCGACCTTCATGGCGGGAGTATGCTGAATGCCCGCAGGAGGAGCTTTGGGTTTGACATTGTCGACGGCCTGCCTTGCAGCAGTAACAGTTCTTGGGGTCAATGAAGGTCTCTGCGTGGCAGTGATTCTGCCGCCGAACAGTCCTTCGAAGCGAGCTCGCCAAGCGTCGTCCTGCATGACTGGTTGCATAGTACCCAGTGGGTCAGAGTGCTGATGCAACGACATCACGGCTGGTGGCTGTGGCGTTTTCTGCTCTTCAAGCATAGTCGCTTGGTCCCCACCACTGTCAGTTGCCCATTTGGCATCAGCAGTCGGTCCAAACTCGAACTCAAGCACCGAAGCGCCCTCTCTCAACGCAAACTTAGGAGTCAACCTCGCTTCTCCAGCAAGCTTCCTTCTCGTCCTGCGATCCCATCCAGAATCCTCGAGCAAGACCCATTGTTGTGTCTTGACAACACCTTCCGTTTGCTTCTCTTGATCCTTCTCCAGCGGCCCATATACGAAAAATAGATAATCCGTCTCGAGATCACCGCCCGGACCGAAGATGTCCTCGTGCGACGCAATCTCCTTCTCGAGACAGCGGACAGCGTCCTTAAGATCTGTAGTCGTTCTGGACATGCTCTCGTACGTCGAGACGGTCGTCCTTATCATAGCTTCTCGCATCAGGCGCAATTCTTCCGATTCGTTCGGTTCTTTCTTTTCGATGATAGCGTCCTTCAGACGTTTTAACATTGCGGGTAAGTTATCCTTGATCCATTCTTGCTGTTTCTTGCGGCGGTCGGCTTCGCGCTTGTCTGCTAGGATGCGTTGCTGGGCTTTCTTGATGGGGTTGTCGCTTCCTTGGCGTTTGTCCTTCGCGACGATATCGAGGATGAATGCTGTGACGCTTCGTCCGAGGAGCCTGAGAGCGTCATCGGAGATTTTAAACTTGCCTCTGTGGAGCCTGAGGGCGGTGTATTGGTTCTGTAAGTCTGCTTCATTCGCTAGCTTGGATGCTTCGTTAGAGCGCAGAGTTTTCGCCGCTCTCGGTTTTCGTGGCTCTCCAGGACCGTCCTTTCCGGCCTTGACGGGAGGAGGCTCCTCTTTCTTGCCTTCATTCTGCTTGGATGAACCGAGCTTTAGCACGACTGTTTTGGAATCTTGCTTCGGACTGTCGACGTGGTCGTTGGGCGTTGCGGTGATGTTCTCGTCCACAGAGCTCATCTTCGTTGCCGGCGTGGATGTTTCGTCTGCGTCCACAATACCTGAAGTCGCCAGTCCAACGAGAGCACTCGCCGCCATCAGTTCGCGTGGGTCTCGTGGACTGTCATCCCTGGTCTTGACCGGTTCTTCCGATTGCTGCTCTGCGACCTTCTTGGGGGGACCAAGCTTAATGGTGTATTTTTTTCTGGCAAATTGCTGAGGAACTTTGCCTGCGTCATTGGCCTTGTTGTCGATTTGCTTGCTGAGCTGCTCTGCAGCGATGCTTGCGGTCCGAGAGTCCGTGTTTGTAGTCGCTGCTGGTGTGGAAACGTTTCTGTTATTGTTCATAGTGTTCGTAGTCGCCAACTTAACAAGAGCGTTCGCTGCGATCAGGTCGCGTGGGTCTTGAGAAGTTACCCTTCTGGATCTTGTGGGGGTCGTAACAGGGAGCGGTGTCGGTGGTGGAGGTCTGGAAGGCGGTGGTTGCGACATGATGTTCTCTGTAGAAGATGCGATGTGGGCATGACCGATTTGGGGTGCGTGTTGTTGGGTATTCAAGAGTTGGTGGGATCAAAGGTCAGGTGCGGGATGGGGTTTCTATATTGCGTCAGGAGGAAAGGTCACTCATTCACTTACAAGACGGAACAGGCAGCGCTTTCACTGCGGGAGTCCCGGGCGTAGCCGAATAGATGGTCTCAGCGGAAGATCCAGAAATATCGCAGATGGAGTGGAAAGTACGTGCTGCAGTCACTGGAACCTTGTCTCAAAGTAGGGTAAAGAGTATTCAAAACAAAACTTTGTCATTTGCAAGAGAAGGGGTATATGTTATAATCATTTTGCGTAATTCCTCCAGAACTTACTACTACCCGTGAAGGGCGCTCCATGGTTGCATCTAGCGTATGCTTGGGTATCTTCATGAACGTCGTCACCGCTGCCAGCAGACATTATCAGTACTGTCTAGGCCAGTTGTTGTTTCCTGCGTGGCCGGCACGCGGAGGAGAGTTGTCGGCTCTGCCGTAATCGTCGACGATGTCGGAGTATCCAATCGTGCCTCTGTTATCGAGCGGCGGCACTCCACGATCAAGCATGGAGTGGTCAATGGCAGGCGCTGTGACGCTACGCTGGGGAACCTCAAACGATCGCATGGGAGCGGAATGACCGCCCATGGCGGTCGCGCTGCGTTGCGGCATCTGCTGATGCGGTGCGGGTGTGCTCGATACGCTATGTACCGAAGGGTTGAATGCTGTGTAGCCACCAATGTTGGTAGCAGGCGGCGGTGAAGGTTCGAAGGGAGAGGCCGGTGCAGGCGTCTGCGATACGTGGGGCTGAGAGGTCATCTCATAGCTTTCTGCAGGACATGGCAATGACTGGTCGGTGTGTGCAGAAGGTGGCGAGAATGGTCGGTTAAAGCTCATTGGGTTGGTGGGAAGCACTGGACGTGAGAATGAAGTCTCTTGGCTGTGGACGCTGCCAAATGTGGGCTGGCGTGACATCGGAGGTGGGCGGTTGAAAGATGCGTTGCTATCTTGACGCATAGGTCCATATGCGTCCGGTGTGTTTTGACGTGGGGGTGGTTGGTTGTAGTACATGTCGCCTGGAGGAGGTGTAGACGTCGAAGCATATGGCATTTGGGGCCCGAGAGGCTGTCTTGGCCCTGGTGAGTCGGTCCGTGACATCGGAGTGTAAGATCGCATCGGTCCAGGCGGACCCATGTTGGGTCTTTGCGCGTACATCGGATGGGGCCCTTGAGAACCTGGAGTCATTGTACGCGCTGGCATAGAACCATCGATTGAAGAGAATGAGCCTTGACGACGACTGGCAGCGGTAGGTGGCCTAGAGATCTCGTGACCAGTAAAGCCAGCATTGTCGAGCAGCGGCGCGTCCATCTCGTAATTGGGAGTTGGAAACCCTGAGCTTTGTGTGACAGTCCTGCTAGGCATAGGTCTGGCTGAGTGCATGCTTCTTTGACTTGGGCGGGATTCAAGACGCGGGTTGTCGTTGCGGGTAGGCGGGCGGGTGCTATAAGGTGGGAGGGTCGACACAGTAGTGGATGTGGCTTGCCTAACCAAAGCATGCTCAGGTAGTTTGTCTTCCTTGTCGGGTTCAGGTGTGATAGGAACGACAGGCAGAGTCGGCTGTCGGATGATCTTGGTCGGACGCTCTGGAGGAAGTTCGCCAGTCTTCTTCCTCGTATTCTCGGCCTGTTGCTCAGCCCTTTTCTCTGCTTTGCGTGTTCTCTTCTCTTCTTCATCCATTGCAGCTTTGATTTTGGCCTCAACAATCTTTTCGAGACGCCTGTCAATCTTTCGCCGACAGTAGACCTTCAAGCGACCATCTTGCTGAGGAATGTAGTGCCAGAGGAAGACCAGGTATAGAATGAGCGAGATGAGCAAAGAGATTGCACTGATGAGCCAGATGATCAGGGTGAAAAGCATAGCACACATGGTGAGTGCTTGGAAGTTGTTCTCTTGGAACAGGTGCTGAAGGTTGGCCCAGAATTGCACGATGTTTGGTTTGTCGCTTCCATCGCCGTCCATCAATTTGTCTTGCATCACCGAATAAAGTGTCATTCCATTGATGGCTTGACGAGGTCCTTCGGCGATGATGACACGAATTGCACTTTGGAAAGAAAAGTACACAAAATAGGCAATGTAGTCGGTGCCCTTTTTGCTCTGTGTGAGGTTGGAGAAGACCAGGAATCTTCGCCAGCCTGAGCCTCTCATACTTTGGAGCGTCGCTGCCAACGGATCCAAAAAGCTGTCGGCAATTCCTCCTCTTCTGATCGCACGGATGGCGAATATCCAGTTGAAGATGTAAAGAACGAAACCAAACAAAATGCAGCCAGCGAAGATCCAGCGGGCGTATTCAAGCGGGATCTTGGGTTCAACCTTGCTGGTCCATTTGTTGTAGGCAAGCAAGTTGACGGCAGTGAAAGTGTCGGCGGCAAAGACCGCCACAGCAACAATTGCCATTATCCAAACCCAGATGTAGGCTATTGTGTTCCAAGATGAAGTCGACTTGAAGTCGGAAAGGTTGATGTAGGTCCATTTCGCGGTAGGCTCTGGTGGGCCTCTCTCGCGTTCGCCGCAGCAGCCCATGTTGAGGTATTGCAGAGAGTATGTGTTTAGTGTGTGCGCGATTGCTTTCAGACCTGCTGAAGCAACATGTGGTTGTGGGTAAGGTGGGTGTCGGGTCGGGTCTAGTGAGTAGTGGAATTTCGGTGGACAATGCGAGTGTCACGGTTGGAGGCTCGTGTGTAAGTCTTCGTGAATGAGTGCGCATATGTCTGACCAGCAGATGTATTAAGATCCGGTAGAGGAATCAGTGTATCCAAGGGAGCCAGATGTCCAAGGGTTGTCACAAGTGAATGTCCAGAATAACGAGGGTCTGGTGGTTTGCGGCGCAGGGCTGGTCAGGAATGCGCTATGGCATCAGGGTGGAGGTCCGGCCAGCTTTGTCGGCAGCAACAATGGGCTTCCTATAAGGAACAAATGACAGTGGCGAAACGTGCCCAAGAATAGGCAGCGGACAATGGGCGAACAAAGGCCGCGGTGGTGATTGTTGCCGAGCGTGGATTTGCTCGTGAGAGTGTGGCGGCGGATAGTATGGTCGGCCTGCGACGAGCGCGTATAGTGTTGTGTGTGAATGAGTGTGGGCGCACAAGCGATAGACGCGCGCGGCGAAGGAGTGAGGAGTGGGCGACAAAACTGCTGCAGTATGTTATGCGCTACTGTCGCTGCGACGAAAGGAGAGGAGGAAACGACATGCCCTCGCTGGCCTGCACTGCTGTACTACTGCCCACTTGGCGCGCGGTTGTAGCGAGCGGAAGAGTGCGAGATAGTGGGCAGCAGCACTGTTCAGCACTGTTCTCCTCCACCCTCACTCACCCACCCTCCCTGACACCACGCCCGTTTATTGTTTCATCTCGCGCGTAGAGTCGATGCTGCAGATCCCGCAAATGCGATCCAATTAAATCTCCGAAGGGTCTGCCGGGCTGCGGAGCGTCCCTCTAGCGCACTCGCTTAGGCCTCATCCTTGTCAGATAGTCAGGTACCATTCTCGCGGTCTAGCTTCAAAGTCCGTACTGCTTGCCTTGCCGCTGAGATACAATCTATGCTCACATTCCCTAATAATGTATAGTGCACTACTATCATCGGCTTTAAAACTATCCTATGTTTAACATCAACGCTGAGATCATATCTAAGTAGTACATCCATTCCGTATTTATACGCTGTTATCATCATTCGTAGATGGATTATCTGCACACTCTTACCGCTGAGACGCCAGTACGGACTTTGAAGCTAGACCGCGAGCCATACTACCATTCCACCAATAGTCCACCCTCGCACGTGCTCACCGACTGCCGAGCGAAGTGACAAGCAATCTAAGAAACCCTCCGCAACCGAAGTCGCGCGAGGTTTGCCCATTTCGGCTGTCCTGCGAGACTGCAAGCCAAAACACCACCCGAGTATCAGCTCTGCTGCTGCATCCTCACAAGCGCCTGTTTCGCGACTGGCTCAGACACCCGTTACATCTCGTAAGCTGTCAAACATGGTCCACTAGTCGCCGATGCCCCGGTTTTCATCAAACATGTGCTCTGCTCGGCACTCATCATCATCGTCATGAGCAGCACCATCACTCGCTGGAAGAGTCCCCCGCACCAGAGTAGTGCTGGTGGAGACAGCATACTTGACTTCCGATATCCGGTACTTCGAAACACCAAGACCGGCATTCGGCTGGCCCACATTCAACCGGGCAGTGGCACGCGAGCGATAGCCATCGACCTTGTTGAGGACTACGTAACAGGATCTGATCGCACGCCTTACGATGCCCTTTCTTACACTTGGGGTGAAGGTGCCCGTGACAAGAAAGTCTTTTGCAATGGAAAGCGGTTACCTGTGACCAAGACATTATGGGAAGCACTCAACCGCTTTCGCCATCCGACAGACGTAGTGACCCTTTGGGTGGATTGGATATGCGTCTGCCAAGAACGCATTCGCGAGCGGAATGCTCAAGTCAAGATGATGGGCGACATCTTCAAGTCGGCTCGCAAAGTTATCGTGTGGCTTGGAGACGACTACGATGACAGTCGTGCCGGTATGCAGCTCGCAAAGCAGCTGTTGCATATTGCTCTGTATCAGCCCGTGAGCGGCTTATCTCCTGCAGACCTGGAAACACATGGACTACCAAGACGAGGTCACAAGCGATGGAAAGCACTGGCGCTCATCCTTCGAAGACCATGGTTTTGGAGAACTTGGGTTGTCCAGGAAGTGGCTCTCAACCCGAACGTGGAACTTGTATTGGGTTCCCTTAGTTTCACGTGGGACGAACTTGAGTTGATAGTATCTCTACTGGAAGGACAATTGCCTCAAGCATGGCATCTCGATCAGGCCGTGACGGCACTTGAGCTACCATTCTCACGGATCAATCGCATTAGACTCCGACATCAAAGCCGGATCACATCAAACATGAATCCCGGGGACGAGATATCTGGTGATATCGAGCCCTCTCAGAGCTCGGAATATGAGAGTGAGCCCGATATACTTGACCTCCTCTTTATGTCACGGCACTTGGGCGCGTCGGACCCGCGGGACAAGATATATGCATTGCTAGGCTTGGGCAAGCACGACATCATTCCAGATTATTCGATGACTGCATCTAGTGTCTTCACCGACTTCGCACTGCAGATGATAGGCCTCGTTACCAACGAAGCCAGCCAACGCGTTGCGCTAGGTCTTGACATGTCCGCGCGTGACCCTACAGTACGTCGCGCCATGGTTATGCTCTCCTGCGCTGGACGCCTCAATCAGCGACCCTCTACAAAACTGGCATCTTGGGTGCCAGACTGGTCGGTCGACCTTCAAGCGCGACCATTGATCTTTGGAGTCGGTCGTCACTTTTCTGCTGGTGGTGATCGTCTTGGTCTCTTAGACTGGCAGCCAGACAGTGGCTTACAGCTCTGTGGCAAGATTGTCGATACTGTACAGCAGGCCGGCAGAATACATCTTGGCCACAACGACCTCGACTCTCCGGCAGCGTCGCATGTATCAATCACGGAATGGTGGCGTGAAGCACAGGCCATAGCTCTTGCTCGCATCGTCAGATCGCCTGGCAGCAGTGCACATGTCGATGCTTTCGATGCCCTACGCAAAGACCTTCTACTTTGCAAGCATGGATACTACACTGGAGGCGAAGGTCAGGATCACCGCCAGGGCAACCTACTCGACGACTCTGAATCCACGACGGAGCCTGAGCATAGTGCGTTGAGAACATTGGTGTTGGGACCGACTCGTGGAAGAGTCATGTT
The DNA here is from genome assembly GCA_024604135.1 of Cladosporium velox. Classification (NCBI taxonomy): domain Eukaryota; kingdom Fungi; phylum Ascomycota; class Dothideomycetes; order Cladosporiales; family Cladosporiaceae; genus Cladosporium; species Cladosporium velox. The sequence goes on from JANIIF010000014.1 coordinate 35,177, forward strand.
TGTTACTGGCACAGGCTGGGTAGGCTTGGCACCCTACGGCACCGTAGAGGGCGACGTAGTATTCGTCGCTGTCGGGGCAGACGTACCGTATATTCTCCGGACTCGTGAGGATGGATATGAGTTGATCGGAGAGTGCTATGTGCAAGGGATCATGGATGGGGAGACGATGAGCATGGATTGGATAGGGGTGCAAGATGTGATGATACGGTGAGGCTGGATTGTCGTTGTGCAGTTGTGCAAGTGCAAATTGCCGTTGCAACGACCAAAGATACACATAGACATTTGCGTATAGGTATTTGGATCTCATTGGAACTTCGAAGGATTTTCCCTTAAGGCAGCGTATATGATGTCAGGTGATACAACGCAGCCATTGAAACCCACCAGCTGCGATGTGCTGACTCCTCATATTCCACTACCAACGCATGCGTGCAACAGGCATTAAGTTTTGACATATTGTTGTCGCTTTTACAATGTGCTGACTAAGCAGGCATCAACACTAACCCGAACCCTATCGGTCGAACGGACGAGTACATGTACTTCTATGTCTCGCGATCAATGTATGTGTGCATGCAATCGACTACATAGAACGTTAAACAAGTTCTACCAGTGAGAGCGCTAGAGGTTCCCCAGGTCGCTCTATGTTGTAGTTCCCTTCAGTCATTCCTTACTAAGCGGCGCGCGTCGCCGGCAATCGCGGGTCCTTCTTGATCGTGCGAATCGACGCCGCAGACCAAGGTGACCTTCTGCAGTCAAACAAGATGAAACCTGCAATAGCCAAAATCGCAGCACCTTGGCTGACAGAGCATGCTCTGTACATCCCCACGGTGCTATGGCGGGATTAAAAAGCAAGAAGCTCTCTCCTTGGTTGCCCTGTCGATCGCACTGCTGCGCGACCCTGCAGCAGCAGAAGGATGATGCTCTCGACGCGGAGCACCGGGTAGCCAGAGGCACGAAGTGAAGGTTGCGGGTGGGTAGGTATGATGGCGTAATGAGCTCAACTCGATGCTCAAGTGAGGTGTAAATGGATGCGCATGGGGGATTGATAAGCGAACTAGACCTCACTTGGGGGAGCTTCAAAAACATAAATCGTCCATTGCACCTTCCTTTGCACTTAGCTCACAATCACACCTGCCACTTTAAGTGCAAGGCAAACGACTGACAAGATTTGAGATATTGCACTTCTCTCACGAAGCTAAACAGCACAAATCAACACCAGCCAACGACGTCCAACAAAATGTCAAGCCACCACGCCGTCGAGGCGGACATCAAAGAAGAGCCGCACAATGTCAACAAGGCAGCGCCTGGCGTCCCATACTTCACACCTGCTCAAGACCCGCCCGCCGGCACTGCTCTCGTCACCGAGGAGACCAAGAGCGTTCCTAAACTATTCAAGCCTCTCAAGCTCCGTGGCCTCACTCTCAACAACCGCATCACTCTCTCGCCACTCTGTCAATACAGTGCGGACGATGGCCACTACACGATGTGGCACATTACCGTACGTGAAACCCGACACAACTCCCCAAAAGAACTCACAAACTAACAATTCACTAGCACATGGGCGGCATCGTCCAGCGCGGACCTGGTATCGCCTGCGTCGAAGCCACTTCAGTGACCCCACAAGGCCGTATCACACCAGAGGACATGGGTCTCTGGAAAGATAGCCAGATCGAGAACTTGCACAAAGTGGTCGAGTTCGCTCACAGCCAGGGCCAGAAGATGATGATCCAGCTGGGCCATGCTGGCAGGAAGGCCAGCACTGTGGCGCCGTGGCTGTCATCGGGAGCAGTAGCGGGCAAAGAGCTCAATGGCTGGCCAGACGATGTCTACGCTCCGAGTGCCATCCCTTGGAACGAGCACCATGCCAATCCCAAGGAGATGACTTTGCAGGACATTCAGGACTTCAAGGCTGCGTTTGCTGCTTCTGTCAAGCGTGCACTTAAAGCAGGCTTCGATGCCATTGAGATTCACGGCGTAAGTTTTTCGCAAATACTACTTTTCCCAACAAAGGTATACTAACAATCGCCAGGCCCACGGCTACCTCATCCACTCCTTCCTCTCCCCAGTCTCCAACCACCGCAAGGACGCATACGGCGGTAGCTTCGAGAACCGCACTCGCCTCGCAGTTGAGCTCGCAGAGGAGACTCGCAAGATCATCCCCAAAGAAATGCCTCTCTTCTTCCGCATCTCCGCCACTGACTGGCTCGAGGAGGTCTCCGAGATCTCCGAGTCCTGGACCGTAGACCAAACTGTCAAGCTCGCCGGCATCTTGGCCGATAAGGGTGTCGATGTACTGGATGTCAGCTCGGGCGGCAACCACCCGCTGCAGCACCCCCATGCAGGCCCAGCATACCAGGCTCCTTTCGCCATCAAGGTCAAGAAAGCGGTCGGCGACAAGTTGGCCGTCAGCGTCGTAGGCATGATTGAAAATGCCCACTTGGCCAACGACTTGCTTGAGAAGGACGGCCTCGACATCATCACCGTTGGCAGAGGCTTCCAGAAGAACCCAGGCTTGGTGTTTGCGTGGGCTGACGAGCTCGGCCAGCATGTTCAGATGCCGAACCAGGTAAGCAAGCCACGAGATTTCAACTTTGTAGGCTGTGTTCATTACTAACTCGGCACTACAGATTCGCTGGGGTTTCGGTGGTCGTGGCAGCAAGGCCTCCGCCAAGTCGATCTTCGAGGTTCCGGAGTTTCTGGAATGATTGGATACGATAGAGTAGAAACTGAAGATTAGACGCTCGAAGTCGTCGACAAGTAGATTCTATGATAGACGAATGATGGGAATTCCACTGTATTGCCAGCATAGCCACAGAACAATAAACTCTCACTTAGTTCCGCAAGCTTTCATTCACAAAGGCATCATCAAGTCACCTTCTCATCAAAGCACGTACCTACTAGCAGCTCCTCGGGTGAAATACTTTGGCTCAAGCATCGGAATTGTCGCGATACCGGAAAACTAGGTCGAACGACTGCGTGATGCATGGAAAGTCTTCAGGGCTCAATCAGAGTATATTTTGCGAAGTATTCAGGTCGAATGTGCTCGCGTTGCGAGTGCTCATGGAACCATACACTGCAACACCGCCTCCGATCTGCCTTCTGCCGTTGATATGTTGTTGGCGCTTGTCGCCGTTCTTTATCATGGCTGCTCGCGGTTGATCCCACGGGTCGAGCGAACCGTCAGTTGACCTCTGCTTGACTCGCGAGGCATCCCTCGATTCATTCTTCAACTCAATCCAGCGAACCCGTTCAGCTAGTATCACCCATGCTCATCTTGATATCCCCGCTTCCACCCTCGCCAGCATCCTCCTCAACCTCCATATCCTTCATGTCCTCCTCACTGACACCGCCCTCGGCGCCAACCTTCTCGACGTCTTTGCCGCCAGCCTCGAGCAAGAACTGCACGACGTCGCCCTTGTCCGCGCGCTCGGCTTCGAACATGGCCAGATGTCCGGCCTCGTTCTTCGTCCACATGTCGGCGCCGGCGCCGACGAGCTGCTTCACGACGGCGAGGTGGCCGTTGAGAGCCGCCCAGTGGAGGGGCGTGCTGCCTTGGGCGTTTTGTCTGTTGAGGGAGGCGGGTGTGGAGAAGTATTCGGCGAGGATGGGGAAGAGGTCTGTTGGATGGTTAGTGGTGTTGTTCATTGTCAGACAAGGAAGGAGCATTTGGCTTACCCGCAAGACCGTTGGCGGCGCAGTAGTGCAGAGAGCTGTTACCGCTCTCCGGGTCCACGGCGGCTTCTACGACATCCTTGGGCTGGCAGTTGTATTTTTGCGCGAGCTCTGCGATGGTGGTCTTGAGGTCGTCAACTTCGTTGACGCGGGTGAAGTAGAGGACGTCGTCGATCTCGTCTGCTGTGAGCGTGGGGGCGTTTGTGGAAGACATGATTGTGTGTATGTGTGAGGTATATACTGAAATATACTCGATATCTACATCCTTTCTATATGACTTATTGGTATGGGAAGTTTTGCGGGACCTGCGTCACCTTTTTCTTCAATCGCGGGGTCTTTTCTGGCGCCGATCGCTCGGGCCGTTGGTTATGCTTAAATCAATTCGTGGGGTGCTGTACGTCTTTTGTCTGCCTTGAACAACATGACATGACCGTGGATATAAAAGCAGTGCGATGCGTGGATGACCAGAGGATCACGAAAGAGAGAAACACAAGTTGCCCCAATGGCGCTCATACCCGTGCCTCAAGGCATGGCAAGTGAACAAGCATGAATGCCAACGAGGCGTCGTGTGCATATTTTCTGTGACTTCAATATTTAATTCTCCCTCATTGAAATACTTGACAGACGGCAATTGAGCTAGCTACGTGAACAATGATATGAAAGTAAAACGATACTTTGTGGTCTTGTTGTGGGTATTGATCGCCGCATGCCATGACAGTAATCATGTTTCTTGGCCGTCGGCTTTTACGCAGCATTAACGCCGCGTCAACCCGACCTCATTATTAACACAACAAAGTACCACAATCTTACTTCAATACAAGTTAGCAGGATGCATTGGATGATCGTTCTGATTCAACAAACCCTTTGATCCGATAGCACTCAATCAAAGGCGTCCAATCGACCAAACGCCATCGAGTCTTACGACCCCATACCAGCTACTCCATCGCCAGCAACAAAACCGACCAAAATGCCTGCCCCAACCTCAATCCTCGTCCTCGGCGCAGGCGAACTAGGCACCCAAGTCCTCCACAGCCTAACGACCCACCCTTCTCTCAACACCACTAAGATCACCCTCCTCCTTCGCCCCTCAACCCTCACCTCCTCCAACCCCTCCAAACAAGCCGAACTCGCCTCCTACCGCGCATCAAACATCGCTCTCCTCCCCGGCGACATCACCTCCGACACAGAATCCGACCTATCCTCCCTCTTCGCCCCCTTCGAAACAGTGATAAGCTGCACCGGCATGGCCCTCCTGCCCGGCACCCAACTAAAACTCACCCGCGCGATCCTCGCAGCCGGCGTGAACCGCTATTTCCCCTGGCAATTTGGCGTCGACTACGACACCATCGGGCGCGCGAGCGCGCAGGATTTATTCGACGAGCAGCTCGCGGTGCGGGAACTGCTGCGGGGCCAGAAGGCGGTGGAGTGGGTGATTGTGTCGACGGGGATGTTCATGTCTTTTCTCTTCGAGGAGGCTTTTGGGGTTGTGGATTTGGCGGGTGGGAGGGTGACGGCGCTGGGGAGTTGGGAGAATAGGCTTACTGTGACGGCGGTGGAGGATATTGGGCGGGTGGTGGCGGAGCTGGCGCTTGTGGGGGGCGGAGAGAGGGGTGTGGTGTTTGTGGCGGGGGATACGGTTAGTATGGCGCGGTTGGCGGATGTGGTAGATGGGTTGCTGGGTGGGAGGAAAGTGGAGAGGAGCGTCAAGACGGTTGCGCAGCTTCAGCAGGAGTTGGTGGAGTCGCCGGATGATGTGATGAGGAAGTATCGGGCGGTGTTTGCGGCTGGTGTGGGAGTTTCTTGGGAGAAGGGGAATTCATTCAATGCAAAGCGAGGGATGGACATGGTGCTTGTGGAAGACTGGGCCAAGGCCAATGTGACGGTACCGCAGGCATAGATTGATGAGATGTTATCAAACGAAGTTCTGAGAGATTCAAATATTTCTTAATCGTCTCTGCGTTACTGCCGAAGGTAGTGTGTATCTTACGAAAAGTAAACTAAGAAAAATATATCGAGTGCCGCCTCCTCAAGGGGGTATATGCGAGCGAGCGAGCGTGTCGAGCGTGCCGGAAGCAAAAAGGTCGGCGGGAATAACAGCTCATGAAAAGCAAAGCGTCGCTCTGGTGACAATTTCCGTCTTTTCGAAACGCCAAGTAGGCAGTGAGGTATCAAAGACCTTTGCCCCAAAAGAAACTCCAGTCCGCTACGAAAAGGATTTGCAATGTTGTTCGTTCTTCATCTTCAATCGCTAAGATCGGGATTGGCGACGAACAACCTTCCTGCGCTCATGGTCATCGTTCTGTCGTCCACACTGCCTCTTCGTCGGAGCTCGTCGCTCGTCTTGCGCTCGAGTTCGGGCTTCGCGCGTTGTTGTACAGGCAGACCAGCAGGGCGGCCAAAGTTTTTCTCTGCCTCGCCACTCGATCCGCTTCCTCCTTGTCCGCCGGGCTGTCCAAAGTAATCGTCACTTTGTTGGCTGTAGAAGTTTGCTGTCGGTGTCTCCTCGCCGATCACGTTGCTTCTGCTGTCCAATGGGCTGTGGGCAGATGGCGTCGAGTTGCCAGAGTATGATGTACCAGAGTAGCCGCGCTGAATGTGGCTGACTCGTGGGCCACTTCCCAGGCTTGAGCGACCAGATCCACTCCGCTGGTGGTAGCGTGGCTCCTCATCACTGTCGCCTTCCTCGACTTCGGTGGCACTGAGACGCATAGGGACACCGGCTCCCGAGTGAGCGACGGCATTGTATGCACTAGCCTTGACTGCACCGTGATGTCTAATTTTGCTCCTCATGCCACCTGCAAGCCCTGAGCTGCTTGTGCTGGTCCTTCCGCTGACGTGTTGTGACCCTGCTACTTCCATTGTGGCGCGCATCTTAGCCTGCCTCTGTGCGGCCAAGATGCGTGGATCTTCGTGTTGAGCCCGGTCGCACCATACAGTAGCTTTTTGCTTTCGCATCAAAGCGACATAGGATGTGGGGCTGGTGGTCGAGGTACTGCGGGAAGAAGTGGAACGGCGGACACTGCTGGCATAGTTGGCGGGCGCGGTGCGTTGTGTGTTTGTGCTAGCGCTGTTGGAAGATGACGAGGTGCCGACAGATGGCGTGCGGCGGTTGTGTGAGAACTGTTGTTGCGACATTGGAGGCGAGACTCGGACTGGTGGTGCAGCTGACGAAGCGTTGTAGGGGTAATTATTTTGCGAGTACTGTGCGGGCATTTGTGTCGGTTGTGAATACGGCGCAGGCGGAGCTCGGCCAGGGACTGGCTTCCTGGCTGGGAGCATGACGGCGGCCATTGTGTGAGGTGAATGTGAGGGTGAGATTGGAGGTGAGTGAATGCAAGCGTTGGCTTGCTATTCTTTGAAGAGAGGCAAGGAAGCTGCCAGCTGCGTGCCGGCGTTTCAGGTCGGGATGCCGAAAAGCGGGCAAGCAAGGCTGTATGTTTCAAGGTATTATTCGCAAAAGCGTCGCAGTCCGGGTATATATGTGAGCGGACGCGTCGAGTGCGGTGGTCTGACGGCAGTAGTGGTTGTGCAGAGGGTCAAGGGCGAAAGGGTATATTCTGGTAGAGGTGGTCCGTGGGCGGTGGTGGTGGTGGTGGCAGGATTTGCGGTGAAGCCAGTTCAGTTGCAATGCTATTAGAAGGGGTGGTGAGGTGTAGGGTGTAGGTTAGATGTTGGAAAGCAGCGGCGGAGCGAGCAGATAGCAGAGGTCTAGTAGTAGTAGTGGCAGGCGTATTGGCTCGTCGTCGCGGAGTTGCCGGGCTGGTGGTGGGAGTGGGTACAGCAGTAGTCTCTCACGCAGACGCAATGATGCCGGCTAGCGCGACCACTTGAGCGCGCACAAGCCAGCCGGTTTAGCGTACGATGCGCTTAGCTTACACGCACGTGCAGGCAGCCGGGCAGTTGAGCTTCTTCCTGTATGGGCAGTATCACTGAGTGAGTTAGTCAGTTGCTGCTAGCGGGACGATGAGAGAGAGAGAGAGCAATATGCAAATGCAAATATGCCCCGCAGATAGCGAGCGAGCGCGCAGAGGGAAGAGGAGCTGATGAGGAGATGCAGAAGCGAGAGTAGCATGATTTCGCGCATGCCAGATCTGCCCATGGGCATTGGACACTCGTGATAGGGCGACTTACACCCGTAGCCTGTACCGCAGTTTGGTAGCAGGGCTGTAGTTATGGCGTGAGACAGCAAACGCTTGCTGGCTTGATGGCCTCACTTTCCTGTGGCTCGAGCGGGGAGGGGCACCAAGGGCAAGGCAGTTTGGTGGCAGAGACTGGGCAAGAAGTCTATCGAAGGTTCAAGGTGTATACCGCAAATAAAGGCGTCGCCCAGCTGATGGATACTTTTGCCCAAGGAAATATGACGGGAGGCCGTATGTGACGTGGTGGTGGGAGTTGTAAGCCTGCAGGAGTGCGCTGACTGTGATGAAGCTGTAAAGCAAGGGAATATGGGAAGGCCCTGAGAGACGGGATACGAGCAGGGTGAAAAGAATTGCCTCCTGCTGTACATACCGATGATACATACTCGTGCTTCGTGTCGGCCAGCACCCGTCAAAGTGAGACGATTTGTTCGCCAATCACGGCGTCTGCTCAACTTCCTACCTCCTACTTTGCCTTTGTAAGGCCACGGCCTGCCAACCTGCCAAAACCCCAGTCCATGACCGGTAGCAGAGACGGGCGAATCATGACCGTGGAATGACTGGATGACGCTCCGGCACCTCCACTTTTCCCTCCGACCACGCGAAAGCCTGTTGCTCTTTGCCATGCGCTGCCTTGGTCTGTCCCGTGTGTGGAGTTGTCGAAGTCCTCGGATCACTCCTCCATCGACCGATTTCTCGATCCTTCCTCTGCTGCGCGATGAAAAGATGCCATTCAAGCTTCCGTTGGGGCAGATCATAGATGTGAGGTACTATCTGGCAAGCCACATGCGAAATCATGAGCGAAATCTCAAACGTGCGAGCTTGCTTCATCCTGAAATCGAGCGCCTTGCCCACTGCACAGACAGGCTATCCCAGGCGGGCTCAATCATCAATCCATTACTCGGCGGGGAGCGTGCGCTGATGCACATGCATGCCAAACATCGCTGCAGAAATGCCGCCAGCTGATCATCAATCCATGCTCTCGGTCCCTGCGAACAGGAATGGCGCAAATCACCCGCCAAGCCCCCGTCTGTATTCGGCTGCTCAGCTTCCGAGTGGCCAATCTCTCCTACCGAAACAGGACCTGCTGTTCGTCAAACAACGAGCGCCCAGTTGCACAAACCAGCGCCGTCGCCGTTAGCATCGCTTCTCTAGTCCCTGTCGACACGAGAAACTCAATGGCAGCACTTCTTCTTGCCCGACGTCATCTACCAAAAAAGAAAAGAAAGGGTCGTACAAATCGCCGCAGGATGATCATACTTTCAGGTGCTACCACGGCTGCCTCATCGCGTGGTGCTATTTTTCAAATTGCTACGTCGGCTGTCCCCCGAGCTCTGAATGCTACCTACCGTGTGCGTGGTGCTCGTGAAGCTTTTCACGGCGCGCCTTTTTGCTAAATTCGAAGCAAAATACGAGCCACACCTCTGAAAGCTTCAAGCTACGGCGCCCATCTCCCTCAGCTATACACCACGTTATTGCAAAATAATTCCTTTTGCTTCTATGCTATCTCCTAGACTACAATGACCCCCCACGCCGTGCTAACCGTAAACTACACGCACTACGTCGGCCCACGCTGCTTCCGGCCAAGGGCCACCCCCGATATCATGCCGGCAGAGAGAGGTCGGAGCGCACAGCATGAACCCACTCTTCGGGTCTTTGCAACCGAGGCCACGAGTGAGAGATCGTCTCACCAACGGCACCTTTTTTTGGACGACGTTGGAGCTGTGTTGCACTTTTTTGGACGAGCTTGTACTCGAGCTTGCAAACGGTCACACTACAATACACACTATAATTGACCCTTCAGAGACCCTGGGAGATGGCATGAATACGAAGAACCCCATGCCTTGCCTTCATTGCTCACAAGCGCCAGCAAACAGCTTAGGGTCTACAGCACTCTAACATACTGTTGCCCTAGCAGCTGCGAAACGACATCCCACATACTAACAACCACTACTCCTAATCCTCCCCAAAGCTAAGCTGTTCCTTCAATTTACCCAGATCTAATTTGAACCCCACCACCGCCACCATCTGCCACCACAAGCCCATCTGAATCAGGACCCCAAAAACCCTCAAACGCCATCTGCCGGATGGCAAATGAGCTGGACTTTCCCTTCAAACCCGACATTTTCGTTCTCGCATTTCGCGCGCGTGCACAAGGCGCTATCTATCATACCTCTTAGCATTCTTTCCCTTTGCTTAGTCGAACGCCCGCAGGGCCACTTGCTACTGCGCGCAACTGACACTAAACACCGACTACTAAAATTCCTAGTCTCGTACTGACTCTTGCGCTCCTCCCAATCCACACGAACGAGGGGTCACCTCCCCTCCTCGCTTCCCATGCGAGATTCAAACTGGACCGCGATAAGCGGGAAACGAACTTGACAGGTTGACACCACGACGCTTGATCTACCGCTATACGCGAAGCGGTGTGTTGATAGGTGAGCCTTATGGACGGACCTTTTTTTTGGACCCCTTCTTAGGTGAAGTGCTGCTATTGCATGTTGTTTTGTCTCGGTACTGCTGCAGCAGCGTTTGTACTATTGTACGATTGTTGCGACTAGTACAGTAGTACTGCATGGTCAGTACCACTACCGGACGATTTGGAAAGATAACGCAATCCTCAACATTTGTGAGCACCATGCGAAGCCGTTGTTATCTCTGAGACAACAACGCGGTAGTCGCGGACTTGCGCAAACGTCTCAGAGATACGTACGTACGCTCTGCTCTCAATTTACACACTACTACCTTGAAGGTATCATGCCATACCGCGACAAGATCGCCTTCGGGACAACATCGCATCCCATGGGCGACCCCACTTCACTTCACCACCCCCTTCCCTCTCCGAAAATGAGCAGGATAATGCCGGGCGTGAAACGCGCTTGAAATCCTCCCAACGGCCATTGAGGTCTGCGCTCTTTTCTTCGTTGTTGTTTCGGCGCATTCGGCACTTCTTTTCTTTCCCTTTCTTGCCATGAATCGCTTAACTACTAATAAGAAAGCTGCAACGTTCGCGCTACGATGGATCTCAGGTGGCAACGGGGCTATTGTGGTTTGGGCTGTCGCAGGGCAGCAGGACCCTCGACCCTGAGGACAAAGGAGGGATGGCGCTGTGGTTTCTGTTTCGAGAGTTGGTGAGGGTTGACAAGTTGAAGCAGTGAGTGTTTGCGGCGTTGAGAGTTATAAGGAGTGGATTGCGAGGGATGTGATTTTGTGATGTTTCTTTCTTGAAATCTTTCGATACCGAGGATTGAGTGTTTATTGACGACGGACATGCAGCGATCGCGAGATCATCTCCTTTCTTGGAGCGTATCTGGATCAACGGATCTACCATAATATTGAATTAAATGATGATATCTCAATCACTCACTTAGGGTGCCTTTCTCCAACATCTGAGAGTAGTCTTCGTTAGATGTTCGATTTCCGATGCTATTAGACCACTCCTGGTGTGCATCTCTGGTTGAGAGCTAAGATCAGGTATAATCGTTACTTTTGAGTTGTCGAGCTAGACAGTATGTCATCGCGCAGCTCCATGTTGGAAGAAACAATACTTATGGTGGATTGATCGTAGCAACGACTTTCCCTTTATGACGAGCCTATCCCATACTCTGGACCATGATTATTTGATTCGGCTAGAAGGACTGGGGCCTTTATATGACATAAAATCCAGAATGTCTTTGGTTGTCAATCGTTCGCCCTTCCAGCAGTACATAGTGAACACAATGTGCATTTTCACATGCCAGAGACGGCCCAAGTCCAGGGCAAGCCCAAGCGGGGCTTTCGCGCAGCAGCAACAAAGTGTCGATGCGACTTCATACCTGGTAACTACGCCATTGAAACACTTCCACTTCCACTTACACACAACACTCGCAACCAAACATGTCGCTCACCACCATCACCACCGCTCCCACTGTGAACGACTTCACACCTCTTTCAGAACACCACGAACAGACACCCGGCAGCTTCTTCGCCGGGAAGCCCGTCCTCCACCTCCAAGCTCCAGCCTCGAAGCTTCAAATCAGCAAAGACGAACTCGAAGCCAATGAGCCGGTGAAAGCACTCGTCGCCACTACCGACGATGCCGCCGTCAACGCAGAGGGTTTCGTCGAGATCCAAGACATCGACGTCTGGGTGACATCTAGGTACGACTGCCAGCGCGACGCAGCAAGTGCTTTGCTTTTCCAGCTTTCTAACGCGCAAACCACACAGACACCTGACACTATGGTCGCCGACGACAAACAAGGGCGCCCAAATCACCTATCCAACCATCACAGTGCACGCGCAAGTCGGCGCCGCAGTCCTGCTCGAACTCAACCTCTCCGATTCTAACGTCACGGCCGACGAAGACATCGAGCACCTGCAAATCCGCCTTACACCAGCCACCGTCGTCGCCCCGAGCGCAGCGACCGAGAGTCAAAGCAACGGCAACGGCAAGGGCGCCTCAGACCCGAGCTTTGCGCTCTACATGGCCATTGGCGACTGCCAGGAACTGAACCCCGACCCAGCCGAAGACGACAGCGATGAAGAGGGCTACGGCGGTGAGCCAGCTTTTGACGAGACGGCGCCGGGCGCCACGGGCTGGATCACGAGCGAGAACATGCACGAGTACACCGACGCGGATGGCAACTTCAAGATGCCTGAGGGTATCACGGTCATTGGCGGCGAGGACGAGAACGATGTGGTTCCGCTTGGCGAGGGTGCTGGCAGGGTCAGGAGAGCGGAAGAGTTCGACGATGCTGAGGAGGGTGCGGATGCCGACCCGAAGTGGCAGAAGACTGGTTGAGTAAAAGCGAAAATCGGACGAGAAATGCGGAATTGTATGCATGGATCAGGCGTGGATGGGTCGCTATTGCGAGATTTGATACCCCAAAAGGTTTGAGCGTCTGATGGATATGGGTATAAACGAAAATAACTATGATTTCTCATCGCGCCCTGGACACCTTACGACCGGCCAAGCGATGTTGAAAGCGAGAAAGGAACAAAAGAAAGAACAGAATTTACAAGCCCCAGCTGATGCCCTCTCACTAATGCTCAAACCCCCTATGTCCTCAGGAATCCATCGGCATCGTACAAGCTCTTCGGCGTCGCCATCACACTCGGAGGTCGCATGTTGGACCGTCTGCTGCCCAGCCCATATCCCGCCGAGTACATCCTCGGAGTCGGAATCGTTCTCGCTTTCTCAGCATCCGAAGGACTGCTGCCAGGAATAGTGCTCAAGCTGGTCCGATTCCAGAACTTCTCTCCGTCTTCCCACACGCTCGAAGCCCTCTCTTCACACTCGACTGTCCGTCCAGGCAAGCAAACCGGTGACGAAGCTTGCTCTTCCTCTTCATCTTCCGAAACATCCTCGTCCACCGACGGCGGAATATCAAATCCAGCCAGCGCGCCCTCGAGCCTACGATCAATATCTGACATATCCACATCGTCCAACGCACTAGCAGGATCGGCATCCTCGTCCTCGCCATTATCCGCGCCCCCACGAGCATCACACCCCGCCGTGTTCTCAAAGTCGAAATCAAACATGTCATTGCAGCTCTCGCTCGCCCCCGGCGATCCGATCCACGGCAGCAGCGGCGCAGGCTCGCGCGACAGGCCGTGCAGGTAGCGCCGGGTCTGGTTCGAGGTCGAGGTATCCATCTCGCTGTTCCTGCGGCGGAGAGCGATGATCTGCTTCGCGACGGATTTGGCGGGTTTGTCGCGGGGACCACAGGGAGAAGCGGAGGTGCGTCTGCTGTCGCTGAGGGTGGGGGAGTATTGGGGTCTTGGGCCGGGGATGAAGGCAATAGGAACGTCGGGTTCTTCTTCTTCTTCTTTTGATAGAGGGAGGGGCGGTGGAGGTGCTGGGCGGTGGGGTTGGAGGTATCCGGCTGTTGAGATCGAGCGGTTGCGACAGGTTGTCAGTGGGAAGGGGACGGGGTTGTCGTCTATGGGTGGTGGTAAGATTGGTGCGCCTGGGAAGTCGACTTTGTGGCGGTGCGTGCGGATACGAGCCATGATGGTGCTGGCGTTGGCTGATGTCAATTTCTCGTAGGATGGTGATGAGCCGCGAGGCGTTGAAGAGCTCGAGTGTTCTTCGAGACTGATTGGACTGGACATGCCAAATGTTTGAGGCATACTTCTGGGCGAACATGGTGGCGACTCGGGATGATAGTCCTCGCTGTACGATACCGGCCTACTGTATCGGGTGTCATCGTCGGAGAATGTCACCGTACTCGCAAACGGGGAGCTCTTGTCTATTTCCACAGGTGGTGCTGCGAAAGCTGGACTTGCAGGATCGTATTCTTGCGCACCCTCTCGTTTCGGCATCATAAGCATGGGACAAGTTGGATCATACTCATCTTCTTTCGCGACAGGCAGAGGCGGGCTCGACGTGATTTCAGTGTCATCGGAGATGTGCACATCTACCAGCGAATGGTTCTCGCGTTCCCAGCCGAAATCGTAGCCAGGCTCGTCTGTTGATGGCCTTGTGAAGCAGAACTCGGGCACGGGCTGGTCGCGTTGTACCGCAGTCACCGTGGTTTTGCTTGGGCTGGGGAAAGATGGAATGCTGAAGTTGGACGATTGGCCTGACTGTCGGTATGCCGACCGAGCACCTGCCGTACCTGGTGATGCGGACCTCGAAGACATGGCGTCTGGGGGCTGTGAGGTGGAACCAGGATCTTGGAAGGTCGTCCAGCTACTTAAAGTGGGCGAGCTCGAAGTCAATGAAGCCCGTAGGGTGGATATCCGCAGGTGCGGTGCAAAAGCAGTGAGACTCGACGGCCGCGAGAGATGGGTACTGTTAGATACAAAAGGCAGACCGCCCATTGTGTTGCCTGCGCCGTCGAAGTCTAGCGGTTCCTCTTCAATGCCGTGCATTATGCTTGGGCTCGTTGGTCTGCTAGGTGGCGGGCCCAGGATCTGTGGTGTGAGAGTTGAAATCCGCACGCAGTTTTGTCTTCGGTGCCCTTTGCGAGCATTGGGACTGCCCTTGAGAGCCGACGGCTTTTGCAAAGGTACGCTGTCCCACTGAAACGGGTTGCCATTACTGCTTCGCGAAGAAGTCTGAGTCGCATTTGAAGCCTGTCTTGTTGGTGGGCCCGCGTTTCCACTGATGTCACGAAGCACGCCCTTGGGTTTCTCGGCAGGAGAGCCGCTCTCGGAAACAGTGGTTGAGCACCGAGATACTCTGCGCGGTGTGGTGATCTTTTTGACACCGGAATCGTTCTTGAAGGAACCGACGGACGACACGCTACGAATACTCACGCGATCGGCGGTACCCAATCGTGGAATAGACAGTCGGTTGTGCTTCTCACTTTCAATAGATGAAGCGACGCTCGTCATCGACAATTGGCGACTCAGCTCGCTATCCATGCTGTACCGAGCAACATTACTGCGAACCGAAGGCTTATGCCGGTGTGCCGTGGTCAAGGCTGGTACTGTAGGTGATGTATCTGGTATGGGTCGCGGTCCGGTAACAAGTGGGTTTTGCCACTGACGGTGCGACACTTGTTTCAGCGAAGCACTGTCGTCGTCGGCCACTATCTGCTCCAGGCTGGGCGATTGCGCATTCACGTCTGGCGCGCGCAGAATCGGACTAGTGACCAAGACGGAGCTGCTGGCGGATACTGAACTCGAGGACGACATCCTCGAAAGGCAGAAGCCGTTACGCACGCCAACAGCATTTGGATTGTGTGGTGCTATCACTGGTAATGGCGGCACTGGGCCAGTCGGTGGTTGGCTCGCAACCTTGTGTGCTCCTAGACTGACCGAACGAGCGTGCATTGGAGGCCTTGTATCGCTCGCAACACTTCCGAAAACGGCTCCGTCTGGTGTGGGTGCTATTAAGGCACCCACTGAGTAAGATCGCTTAGCCTTGTTCGGGCTTTCTTCTACGAAGCTGACGCCGTATCTCCCTGGTGACCTGATCGCGAAAGAGGGCAGTACATTCGGTTTCGGGCTCGAAGGTGGTCCCACGAAGACATCGTCTTCGTGCAAGACTTCGCCATGTGTGGTCTTGGTGCTTGTAGGGGTTCCACGCGACTTGTTCTTTGCCAGTGGCAAGACTGGCAAGTCCTGCTGGTCCGGTGTGGGCGAGTGCGCAGATCGACTGCGAGGACTTTCGATGATCGCCGATAGGTGCTTTAGCCTTCTGAGTGGAACACCACCCTGCTTAATGCGCTTAGGTATCGAGATGTACGAGCGTCGTTTTCGCGCAGGATGGTTCGCCAGATCCGGTTCGTTGACTTCTTCGTTGGATCCAAGAGCTCCCCATCCTCCCTTCCCATGATCAGGCACCAGCCTTCCCACACGCGCAAAACTGACCGGTCTAGGTACATCGCCGCGAAGATCTCGGACCTGCGCAACTTCTACTACTGTATGTCCGTGTTCGAGCTCGGCCAGTGCTCGCTTGTGTTCCGCGCGCTTGCGCACGATTTGAACGATGATGAGAGCGCATGCGATGAGTAACGCGCCTCCGACACCGATTCCAACCCCAAGGTATAAAGACGTGTTCGCAGGAGCCGTCGCGGCGAGTGTTTGAGCCGCCTGTTCTGATGTGCCAGCCTCTAGAGGGTTTGAACCGGCTTGAATCGCATTGCCAGAGGCCTGTCGCTTTAGAGCGCTCACGCGACGAGCCCAAGGATAACCAGCAGCCATGTCGAAAGCGTGTCCCACAATCGAATTGAGTCGTTCGTTTCGCGTTTTAGAGCGTGCCGACGTGGCCCATCGTTATCCTGGTCATGATTGGAGAATGTCGGAAATGTCGTATGCTAGAATCCACTGTATCCAGAGTAGTACATCGATCAACATGGGCCATCTCGCGAAGGCTATAGCCCTTTGCGCCATGTTATGGTTCCAGACCAGCGGTGGTATGCGAGCCGTTGCCTGTTCAGGGCATTGGAATGTGGCATATATTGCAAAGCTTTGAATTCTGCAACGCTAAGCACATGATCAAGGACCGCCAAGGCGATGGCAACGTGTAGTATTGTCTCTGGAATTGTTTTTGTCTTGCCTGCGTATATGCTTAGTCGACTGGTTGATGAAGTCTTGTGTGCTTGAATTCGACATGACACACGACAGACCTCGTGTGCAGAGTCTTGACCTCGAGTGCCAACGCCATAAGGACTACTGTCCGGCAAGGGCGACGACGCGGTTTCTGAAGAACAAGTAGTTTGTACATTGCTCACATATATCAAAACATACACTCTCCACCGCAAACATTCACTCAACCTCTGCTCCTGTTCATCAACCAGCGCCTAATAACAAACTCCCTCACCTTATACCCCTTCAACACCTGCGCCACATCCGTCACATCGCTCTCGTTTCCAAATGGAGGTGGCACTTCGACATAGCACAGCACCAGACTCTTCTTGACCTGGCTCTGCACTCTGTTCACGCAGTGCAACCACCACCAATCCTTCTGCTCCTTGATCCTCCGCTCCGCCTTACCTTCTTCGGTCTGCCAGTACTCGTGTGAGTACGAGGGCATGATCATGACGCCGAATTCTGCGTGGGAAAAGACGGGTCCGCGGTTGTAGAGCAGGAAGTCTACGCCGAATTTTGTTCCTGCGCGGACGACCCAGCCGAGAGAGCGGAAGTGGTGGTAGGCTACGTATGAGAGCATGAAGATGCTGTCTGATGCTGGGAGGGCCGGCGTGAATTCTGTTGGAGGAAATGTAGCGTGGCTCGAGAAGAGGGAGAGGAGAGCCTTTTTGCTGCGGAGTTGGCTTGGCTCTACTGTCGAGAGCTCTTTCGTTCCAGGCGTGATTTGGATGTCGAGGACGCCGAGGCCGAAGGAGAGGAAGAAGGCTTCCTCGAGAGTTAGCTGGAGGTGTTCTTGGTTTGCGATGTCTGGTGCCAGATCCTCGGCAGTCTCGTCTTGAACGATGTCGGTGACTGTGATGTCTGGGCCCTTGTCACCGGCGATGACATTCGAAGCCTGCGAAGTAACGACTTCGGCATCAGGTACCCTGCCCTGGGTTTCTGCATTGAGCTCCGCCACTCTCGCTGTGACATCTGCAGTCTCCTGAGAAACAGCGTCTGCGCCATCAATTACAACATGATCACTCGCTTGTTCTCCCTCGACAGGTTCAGAGCGAGGAAGAGCTCTTCCTTCTTCGACAGCACGCTGATGCTCAATCTTCTCTGCCTCCAACCTCGCTCTCTCCAACTTGAACAGCCGCCTCTCCTCTCGGCGCTTACGCGTGGCTTCCTCCGCCGTGCTTCGTCCGCCTCCATTAGCTTTGAGCTTTGTCTGCTCTCTATCGAGCCAGCTAGGCTCACTTCGACTCAGAGTGCCCTTTCCAAAGAAGCCCATCTCCCATAAAGCACGCACTTGCGCTGGGTCAGTGATGTGCACTGATCGCGATTCTGGGGAGAAGTATCCAACATAGAGATTTTCGGGATGTGAGTTTGGTGGCGAGATCAGCTGTGAGAGAAAGGCGTAGGCGAGGCGCAGAAGCGAGACTGGGTGTGTTGGGTGGAAAGCTGGGAGAGGGTGGATGTTCAGAGGCAATGGCTTGCTGTGAATTTGAGCATAGTTGGGACCCTTTCGGCGAGGTGGACGCTTTGTGGGTGGCTGTGAAGGTTGCGGTGTTGTGGACTCTCCGGCTTCGACTGTGGGCTCTGGTTTGACAGCCTCGGCGACATGGCCATTTGCCACAGGTTCCTGGGGTGCAGACATGATCTTTGTTTGCGATGCGTAATGGCTTCCGTTCCAAGTTGTAGCTCGTCCAGACTGAATAATTCTGACAGTATCCTGCCTGACGATCGAGTTGAAACCGTTTGGTTGTGACTGTTGTGGGTATTGCTGATCCGCCACACGGTGTCCCAATTAACAAATTCTCGCAACACTTATTATCCAAAAGGGATGTCGCGGGAAAACAG
This sequence comes from Cladosporium velox, assembly GCA_024604135.1. NCBI lineage: Eukaryota > Fungi > Ascomycota > Dothideomycetes > Cladosporiales > Cladosporiaceae > Cladosporium > Cladosporium velox. The sequence goes on from JANIIF010000014.1 coordinate 53,845, forward strand.
TCGCGTTACTGATAGATCGAAAATCTAAGGCCAGACAATGGTCGATATCCTCTCGGGCTGTAAAAGTTTCGTCGACAAATTATTGCAACAATCCTGGTCGCGTTTTGCGCAAGGCCAAGGAAGCGTTGGCGATGAGCAATAAATGAAGCCCACCAGTATGAGGCTATGAGAATGTGCGAGTCTGACTCGTTGTTGGTATTGCCTGGCCTGACTGCAAGATCGAAGCCTCTTCCTCGTCCATCGGCGTGAAGAGATGCGAGTGACAGCGGGCCGCCGATAAGCTTTGACGAGTGAAGGAAGCCAGCCTCATTCTCTCCTCTTTTGAGAGAGCATCAATAACCCGACAACTTTGACATCACCGTGTCGAAACACGATTACCTGTGCCGCCTATGTCTTGACTTGTCTTTCTCTTTTAGCGAGTCGCACAGCTACACCACTCCCATACACAACATCCTCTCCAGCCATGTCGATCGCACGGCACGCTCTCAGACTACCGCGAGTGAGCGCCACTCTACTGGAATCGCGCATCCCTCGCACATCCATAGCCGTCGTCAGCCAGCGACGATGGCTTCGAAGACCGCCACCACGCGATCGCGCTTGGGCAGAGCGTGAGAACGAAGATGACCAGCACCGCCGCGATCTGGAATCAGCCCAGCAGCCTATCGGTAGCGATCCTGCCAACCAACAACACCAGCAAGATCAACAGCAGCAAGGCCCTGGACTCAACACTCAACTCGCCTCCACCCTCTCCGAAACCAACTCCTCAGACCTCGTCTCCGAAGTCCACATACCAGCAGACCCCGATGGCGTCCTCCCACCAGACCACCCCGCGCTTGCAATCCTCGGAAACAGCAGTCTGGTCATTCAAAGACAGATCGAGATGATGAACATTATCATTGGCTTCGAGCAGGCGAACAGATACATTATGATGGACGGCCAGGGCAACACGCTGGGATACATTGCAGAGCAGGATCACGGCATGGGAAGCTCCATGGCAAGACAGGTTTTCAAGACCCACAGATCGTTCACAACACACATCTTCGATCGCTATGAGCGGGAGGTTCTGCGCATACACCGTCCTTTCGCGTACATCAACAGCAAGATTAGGATTTACGACCCTGTGCCAGAGGGCGGATATGGAGAACTGGAGACATCGACCGCGTTGCAAGGCACGAGCGCAAGCTCCGTTGTGAACCAGGGCGCTGTGGCGCAAATCTCGCCGCTGAAGCTAGAAGAGATGCGAATTATTGGTGAGGCACAACAACGCTGGGCGCCACTACGGAGGAAATACGATTTGTTCTCTTACCGAGCACTTGCAAGCGCTCCAGAGAACGACAACACGCCCCGCCTGGAGTCTGGAGACAAGCCAAACGAAGAGACTACCGCCCTCACAGAGGCCAAAGCACCCGAGCAAGCCATCGAAGCCGGCATGTCGCAGTTCGCTCATGTCAACGAGCCTTTCCTATCATGGGACTTCACACTCCGCGACGAAAACAACTCGACCATCGGCTCCGTGAACCGCAACTTCGCCGGCTTCGCGCGCGAGATCTTCACCGACACTGGCGTCTACGCCCTCCGCATGGACAGTGCCGCTCAGACCGCGACATTGGAGAACGCAGAAGGCAGGGAAGTGGAGAGATACGAGCGTCAGGCCACCGGCATGACTCTCGACCAACGTGCCGTCATGCTCGCCTCGGCCGTCAGTATCGATTTCGACTATTTCTCTCGCCACTCGTCTTCGGGAGGCGGAATGGGCTTCATGCCCTTGTGGTTCCCCGGTATGGGCGGTGGAGCTGCAGCCGAAGGCGGTGCGGCAGCTGGCGGCGTAGCCGGAGCCGCAGGCGAAGCAGGCGCAATTGAAGGCGCCGCTGGCGCAGCAGGTCGCGGTCTCGGTACGGGCGCTGGTGCAGCTGGCGAAGGTGCCATCGCAGGAGCCGGCACGATGGCAGGGTATGAAGCCATGCAGCGAGGGGCCTATGGGCCGCGAGGCGGAGATGATGCCAGCCCGCAGGCCAACGAGCCCTATCCCGGAGCCAGTCCAGACCAACCATCGCAGGGCGCGAATCCTGGCGAAGATGCCTGGGGCGAGTCCTCAGACCCATGGGGTCAATCGTCCGATCCGTGGGGTGGCAACGACAGCCAAGGCCCTCCTCCAAGTGCTGGAGGCGAGGGAGGCGACAGCGAAGGCGGCGGTGGATTGTTCGACGTGCTCAGCGACTTCTTTGGAGACAACTGAGCTGTCGTATTTTCGCGGCACCGGACTTTTCAGTCCAACGCGAGAGAAAAGCAACAAATGTAGATTAGACGAATTTCCCCTTCAGCATATTATACCCAGGCGTGTAAGATAGATGACGAAGAAGCGATCTACTCTCTCTTGAAATAAAGCATAACCGCAATCGAAGTGAAAGAGCCAAAGAACCAGAGCAAAAAACTCACAAATGCACACGTCAATGACACTTCATTATCCTCATGCCTATACAAAATCAACCACAAGATCTCGTCCCCAATGGAAGTGGAAGAAGAAAGTGATATATACGAAAAAACCGAATCATCTCATCCCCTCACCAAACCGCGCCTTACCTCCTAAACCCACTCTTGATATCCTCCCTGCTAAAGTCAATCTCCACGTTCTTCTCGCCCTCAGTATTCGGGTAAATCGCGCCCATCACCCGCTCCGTCCTCTCCAGCGTGCCCTCGTAGCACTTCTGCGCCTCCTGGCACACGAAACCGACCAGATTGCGCGACACCATGGCGCTCTCGCCCTCGGCATCGCCGAAGTGCTTCTCGATGCGGCGGCGCAGCGTGTCGATGCCTTTGCGCACTTCTTTGGCGTTGTAGTTGTCGGCCAGGAAATGGCGGCAGGTCTTGCGGGAGGAAGTGGTGCGGGAGGCGATGGCAGTGGGGTTGCTGGGGTTAGAAGCGAGTTGGGATTCGAGGGAGTCGAGGAAGTCCTGGGAGTATTGTTAGCTTCTAAAGTTCCTTAGGACAAGGTGTCGATGAGATAGATGAGACTTACCAGGAGCTTGCCGAGCGGTCTCCGCACCACCCGCCCAACGTAGGCCTCCAGGGCTTCTTGCCTCTCGACCATTGCACGTCCTCTCCATTCGGAGAGAACACCCTCGCGTCCGCCATCGTCGACTTCTTCGATGTAGTGATTCATGTTTTCGATCAGCAGGACGTGGTAGTTCAGCATCGCCTTGTCTTCCGAGTCCTCGGCGCCAGCCTGGCGCGCCGCAGGGTTGTTCGCACCGGCTGGTGCTCCAGCGGTCGGAGACTCTTTGGCAATAGTCTTGAGACTGTCGAACATGGAGCGGTTGATGCGCGAGTAGGCATCATCAACGAGTCTGCGAACCTCCGCCACGCTGTCGCCGGGACCATCGTAGTCAGCACGCGCGACGGCAGCGAAGACATTCTCAACTGCGGCGCTGAAGTGTGGGAAGATTCTCATGAAGGCAATCACACCCTTACGCTTGTGAATCTTGACTTTCGTCTCCTCGATCGCGCGAATCTGATGGTCGACGAATTTAGCGAAGAGCGTCTGCAGGCGCATGGAGAGCTGATCGAGGAGTTGCAGGAGGTAATCCTGTGCAGTGTCTGCGAGGAAGAACGAATGCTTGCTGAGTGCAGCGAGGATACCAACACCCTGGATAGGGTCGGCAGAAACCGCCCAGTCGAGCAAGGTGGACATCTCCTGCGTGAAGAACGAGAAGACTTCATCCATGACTCCGGTGACACGACGTGCCATCTCGCGGTCGGGATCCATTGGCTTGGGGGCGAGAAGGTTGGTTCCACGGCGCCTCTCCGGTGGTGTGGACGTGACCACATCAACAAAGTCGCTGGTCTCAAGACTAGTAGCATGGAAGTAGTCGATTACGAAATTTTGTTCCTGGCTGATCAAAGGGGCCATTTCGTCCATAGCACCAGCGAAGACTTCGCAGGCCATGAGAGATGAGCCGTGATTACGGCTTTCGATGGCACTCTTCTTGTCACCCGATCCACTGCGCAAACTCTTTGCCAATGTGTGAGAGCGCTTGATGGTCATTTTGCGGGCGGTGCTTCCTAGTCCACTGCCGCCCGCCTCAGCAGCTTCTTTCTCGATGTGCGTGAACAATAGTTCTGCTTCGTCACCTGTCGGCTTGCGTGCTACACGCTTCCAACCAGAAATGTTCTCCTTGAAAGTTTCGGTGTATAGGAGCTTCGCACGAGTGTGGTAGATCCTCAGAATAGTCTGCCACGCCGGCATGTTGATTTCTTTGGTGAACAGAACCAGCGGACTGTAAATCCAGAGACCAGTCCTGGCGTGTGTAAACGCATCCTTGTTGAGTCTAGACATATTACCATCTCCGACAGGTTTCATCGTCTGGCCCTTAGCGTTGTTCAAGGAAGTTGTGAACGAGTAATCAAGATGTTGCATGATGCGTTGGCAGAACGTGTTGCTCTCGCGTTCGTACATCTCCTTCTTTTCTCGGAGAGCAGCCATGCGAGAAAGATCAGTGCCTTCGTCTCCGAGACGACTCTTTGGCCGCATCGTGTTCGACCGTACGGACGGGTCCATGGTGACCATAGCTTGGTAAAGCTTCACGAGACTGAGCTCCACTTCTTCAAGACCAGCCACATCGGCGATATCGCTGTAACGCAAGGGCTCGAGTACGGAGCGATCGAGTGATATAGTCTCGATGAGACCAGTGAGCTCTGTGTGTAGTAGCTGTTGGTTAGCACTCTGAACCTGCAGACCTTGACTCTGCGCCTCAATGAATCGAATGTCTTCGTTGAGAGAGCCCAACTCAACGCTGTAGAGAGTCAGAAGTCCTTCAAGCTCGTCGCACTCCGCAATAGCTTTGTCGAGTAGCCCTTCAACATGCGCAACCTTGTCTTCTCTTGCATTGTCCGTCTGCGAGAGCCAAGAGCCTGCCTCGACACGGCCAAGCTGGCGTTTGACATCGCTCTCTAAATCTGCGATTTGCCTAGGCTGACGAGCGCCATTGCCCCAGCCAAGGTCAAGCAACAAAGTCTCAAAATCAAGACCCTTGCCTTCCAGTAACGACTTTTCGATACCAAGCTCGGCAAGATATTGCTCCTGTCGCAAACTTCGACGCTTGACCTTGATTTGTGGCGTCCGCAGTTCTCTCTCTTCTAAAGACTCGACCTCCTCTACAACAGGCTCGGGTTCTAAGGATCCGGCGGCTGCCGGCGTTGGCTCGGGAGCCTTGACAGCACCTCCGTCCGCTAGTTGAACGCCAGGTTCGCCTCGCATTGTTGCGGAGGGCATGCGCAATGGAGACACAGGCGCTGTCACCTCGAGCATCGGGGCACTGCTAGGTACAGATTGCGCTTCTGGACTTGTTGTCGGAGCCACAGCAGGCTCTTCCTTCTGCTGCGTAGGTGCTCTGAAGACTCCAGTGATGCCATCTGCTTCGCCGGACCCAGACTCCTTCTCAGCCTTTGCTTTCAAAATGCGCTCTGCAGCGCCACCAGGGCGTGGTTTGAAAGCATTGGCTGCAAAGGCAGCTTTTCTGAAACGATCTGCCGCTGCTCCGGGTCTCTTCTTGACCATCGGTCCAAGGCCTGGTCTGAATGCATCGCCAGGTTGTGACTCAGCCTCCGACTCGACTTCTGGCATTGAACGTGCTTCTGCCTCTGCTTGATCCTTTTCAGTCGCAGGGGTTTCGGCCGGAGTAACCACAGGCGAAGGCCCAGCTGGTAATGGCACGAATGCGCCGGGCATGCTGATGTTAGTTTCAGAAGGTTTCTGTACAGCAAGGGGCTTGATCTCAGGTGGTTCCTCGTGAGCTGGTGTAGACACTGCTGATTGTTCACGGGGAGTGCTAAACGTCGATCCCGCAGTAGGCGTTGTGAATTCACTTGCCCCGTCCGTCTGCCTGGTACTCTGCTTCAAGGGTGGCGGTCGAAGGTCCACACTAGCTTCTGAAGCCCTGGTGTCGAACACAGGTCGTTTCCTAGATCTCTCAGGCGTGAGTGGCGATGACGGCTGTTGTACCGCAGGTGATTCGGCGGGAGTTGTTGGTTCAGGACCGTAGAAGGAATTCATTCCGCTGACTGCTGCCACATCACTAGGATCAATTGCGGCCGAAGAAGCACCACTTTGAGGAGCCTGGGGTTGACGGTCTTCAGGGCGAGGAGGTCGAGAACCGCTTCGGTTTGATTGTGTTGTTTCCAATGGGGGAAGATTTGAAATTGATGGCTGCTTTCGATGGGTAGGGGGCTGCATGATAGGCAGCTGCTGTCTATGTTGTGGCGGCGTCGGTTGTACATCCTGCGGCTGGTCTTGTTGTTGCTGCTGCTGCTGTTGCTGCTGTTGCCATCGCTGTCTTGTGCTTGTGAGAAGCGCTGCGCCGGCGGCTGCACCGGCGGCTGCACCTGGCAGCGCACCATTTGCCTCTGGTTGTGGTTCTCGAGATCTCTCCTGAGGCGCGTTGCTGGTTGATCGCTCAAAGCTCTTTTGCCTAGGAGGACTCTGTGAACGCGGCTGCAAAGCACTTGGGACTGCCTCCCTGCTCCCTGACGAGACTGCTGATACAGCAGGACTTTCAGACCGAAGATGAGATTGGGAGCGCTGCTGACGGGTACCACCCACATATCCAGACGGTGGAGGCGGTGCTCGAGCTTGGGCTTGAGAAGGTGACGGTCCAGAACGCATTCCCGGCCTGCCTGGTTCGCGACTCTGTGACCGCATACGCTCCGAACTCGGCTGTGATCTAGGTACAGGAGAAGGTTGGCCTGGTCGAGCATGTTGGGGCGGTTGAGGTGGCCTGGAAGGCGATTCTGACGGCCTTTGACCAAACTGATTTTGCGGTGGGCCAGGTGAGCCTCGCATACGAGGGTCCTCTCGGCTGTTCGATCGCTGCCCTTGCGCAAATGGAGGCTGAGGCGGTGAAGGTGCTCCAACATCACCGCCTGGTAGTCTTGGGCTCGGAACAGTTGGGCCTTGAGACTGAGGTGCTGGTGGTGCGCCGAGCATCACAGCCTGGCTCTGGTCATCAAATCCACGTAGCTCTGGCACCAATCCCTTCGTGTACTTCCTGTAGATCTTGACTGCACTCGCAATAAAGAAATCCTTCTCTTTGCTTGTGCCTGCTTGCCAGTAGTATGGCTTGGTAATTGTCACAATGAAACCAAGCCCTCCAGCCCATGACCTGTATTGCGCCTCCCGGTCGTCTCTTGGCGGCAGTGAACTGTTTGAGAAGCTCTCAATCGCACTCAACTCCTCCAGATTCCACGTTTTGCCAATGCTGAAACTGCCATTGTTGTTCTCCCTTGCCTTGTGCATGCGGACTCGTCCGGTGCTCCTCACAGCAATTATAATGAGCCGAGGCTTCCTGTTTTCGGGCGGGCTATCGGGCGGCGGCGGTGAAGACGGATGCGCTGAGTCCTCTTGAATGCGGATGTGTGTGATGTAGCTCTCGCTCAATTGGCCATTGGCGTCAGCTTTGCTGAAGCAGGACTCGATGATGCGCCTCTTCTCGTCCTCGAAGCGCTCGGCGCGGGACACACCACCTTGTGAGGGATGTTGCTGCTGCTGCTGTGGCGTTCCCAGACGAGACTGCGAGTTCATGGCGCTGTTGGAGCTAGACATGTGTAGAGGCGGGTTGGAGCCATTGCTCATGTTGCGGTAGCCGTTGGGCGGCGGATGGCGCGACATGGTGCTGGAGTGGAAGTCGTCGCGGTGTGAGCGAATGTGTCATGTGATCGTGAGGTCTTGTCGTGGGTAGATCTATATCGAGGGTCGGCCTCCAGGTAGGTCGTAGCCTTGGGCTGTGGAAATCAGGCGATGTGTAGGCGAGAGGTGGCTCGGAATAGGTGTGTTGGCGGCGCTCCTGGTCTCGTATATCATACACTGCTCCATCCAGGCTGTCGTCCGTCTGTTTCCGCTGGCACGATGTAGCAGAAAGCCAGGTGTATTGCTCAAGGCGCATGTGTATGCTACACTGTACGCTATACCTCTCGACCACGCGAGGCGGGAGCGTTACGTTGGTGGTGGAACCCTTTCCGTGTCCCAGACGGCAAGCCGCAGCTCAAGCAAGCCAGCACAGCCAGCGAGAGCCGAGCCGAAGAAGCTTCACGCCAGCATCATCTTCAACATCAACATCAACATTGCGTTTCATGTGGTTATTATATTTATTCATCATTAAAATTGTTTTATCATCTCTTTATCTTACACCTTGCAAAGATATATGGAGGCCCCAGCATTGAGCACTGCAATCGTGTCCATCTTCCATCAATACTGATATGTAGCCTTGTTCTTTACGCTACCCAAAGACCTTCGGTCATCATCAATATCTCATGGGATATCTGCATTGAATCCTTGCTCAACAATGCTACCGCGCCCCATGCGCAGGTTGTATCGAGCATGTAAGATATCCGTGGCAGGTTTCGGCGTTAAGGGATGAATTCTGTTCATGTGTCTACCAAATCTTCCATTGCCACATCGCATGAACCCCTCACCCATCAAAGATCACTCAACCTCCTCACTCAACATACTCATTCTGCTTCGCCTTCTCGATCTCCTCCTTGATATCGCCCTTGCTCATACCTCTCTCCCTAGTACGCTCAGCAGCCATCTCAGGCGTCATGCGGATTCTAGCGTTGCCACCTAGGCCACCCATCTCCACGGGCAGGAAGATTAGATCAATGTCCTCCAAGCTGAGGTTACTAGTTTCTGGGTAGTAGAAGTAGATGACCGGGATGAAGAGGGCCAGCAGAACCATGAAGATCAGGTAGGTACGCCATCCGATGCGGCTGATCAGGACGGGCGAGATCATGACGATGAAGAAGTTCCACAGCCAGTGGGCTGATACTGAGATTGAAGTTCCTCTTGTGCGGGCCTCGAGCGGTAGAATTTCTGGTCCGTATACTGTGCTCTTGTTAGCGTTGTTCTCAAGTGGTGACGAGCTGTCTTCGACGTTGGAAGTCGAGCCCGCTCAAGTCGTTGTGCAAGGAGATGTAGAAGTTTACTCACCCCATGGAACGACGTTGATCGTACCGCCAAAGATCAACATGTACAGGAAGAAGAAGGTGACCGCAGCAGAAGCCGTGGCCTTTTGTCCATTACTCAGAAGAGCGGCCAGCATCATCATGCAGATCGAGAGACCAGCACAGCCCCAGATCATGGTCCAGCGACGGCCAATGCGATCGAGGGCCAGTGCAGGGAGGAGGTTACCGATGGGGAACATCCTATGAGTAATTTGTGAGCGATTTACCCAGACGGGTGATGGAACTTAATAATGGCTGACTTACAACTGGATGAAACCGGCAATCAGCAGTGTGGTAGTGCGAGGCAAATCGACAAACTCTCCCAAAGCGGTGGGCAGATAGTACACGACTGATGGCGGACGTTAGCGACAAAATTTTGCCAATGACCCTTCAGAGGAGCATCGAGACTGCAGGCTCCTGATACGTACCAAGATTGATTCCAGAAAGCTGATTCATGAAAAGACCGAACCACGCCAATCCCACTCGCTTGCGAGTCTGCAGAATATCCTTCTTGAAAACCGATGTCCAATTCTGCGCTTTTTCGTTCTGCTCAAGAGCGAGAACCTGGCGAATGGATTCCATCTCAGAAACCACGTAGGGGTCGTCCTCGGGAAGGTCGTTGACGGCGCAGATGACTTCGAGTGCCTCTTCCATGCGACCGCGTTTGGCCAGCCAGCGAGGGGATTCCGGCAGACCCCATACAATGAAAATGACTGCGATCGCAAAGACCAACTGGATTGCGATAGGGGTGCGCCATGAGGCAGGACCCTCAATGAACGAAAAGCCAAAGTCGATCCAGTAGGCCTGTGACAGGCGATGACATATCAGCACCTTAACATGTCGTTTATCTGGGGGTACTTACCAAGACGATTCCAATGCCGATGAAGAGAATCTCCCAAGATACCAGCCTTCCACGCCATTCGCGTTTCGACAGCTCGCTTTGATACATGGGCACCGTGCTAGAATCGATTCCCGTACCCAAACCTGTGATAATGCGGCCCACAATGAGATGCGCCAGTGTAAAGGCTGATGTCTGCAAAGTTGCGCCGACGACGATGAGGCCCATTGCGAGCCAGATCATGTACCTCCGACCGAGCAGGTCTCCGATGGCGAAGTTGAGAACGCATCCGAAGAAAGCGCCTAGGCAGTAGCTAGACACAGTGATTCCGGTGATGACATCGTTGGGATCGCCGAATTGCTCGCGGAATGAAGGATTCTCCAAGAGGCCTGATAACACACCCTGGTCGTAACTGTTTGAGCAAGTCAGCCATCTGCTTGAATACAAAGTGCCTTATACATGTGCGACTCACCCAAAGAACAAGAATGCCGACAAGCATGCGGCGTAAACAGCCCAGCGCAGTGGCGCTCCACGACCGTAGCAAGATCTCATAGTGGCGCTCTCTCCGATTCCTAACCTAAGATTGAAGACAGGGTGAAGCAACTGGCAGCTGAAGAACAATAGTGGAGCGCGACAGGACCTGATATATATTCCGTCACAAGCTCGGGGACCCTCCGTTATCAATGACCGCTAATCCTCGCCGCCGTTGCATCTTGCATGTCGAGTCTCACTTCGATGGCTTGCCAGATCTGCGATGCCGGACAATGCAAGCGCTCGGTGACTTGCACGTGAGGGCGTCCCCTTGGCAGGATTTTGACTTTTATTCCCGTGCGTGCAGGCGTTGATCGGCTTACTTCCTGGGCACATGGCTGCGGCTGGGTTGACCTGTCGTCATCTTTTTGCGACCTTGGAGGATCAAAGTTCGAGGTCTGTGTATTTCTTTGACCATTACTGTGAGTGTCGTTGACTGCCAGGCGCCACAACCGCGGGAGCACAACATATCCGCGGGTCCAAGGTAAAACGCCCTAAGACGACAGCGCAGCAGTGGAATGGGATGTCCAAATGACTCGCATCATAACAGGACCCAGTCGTTGCTGTCGGCATTCAAAAGTGGACCCTTTAAGGTTTGGGGTAATGGGGTAACAATTGAGGGGAAAGGGCGGGTCTCGCTGTTATGTTCATCCGGAAAGCAAGCTTGCTCCAAGAATTCGATCCGTGTGGCTTGAGTTCTTGAAGCTGGTTCAAGATCGGAAGCCCAGATTGAGAAACCCACTGTTTTCATTGCCAAGTGCCCAGCTGTTGGCACTGCCTGGTGATGTCGTGGTGTAACTGTAACGCTGCACCGGCGGCAGAGCCTCAGGGATGTTCGTGCAGCGCCGATGTTCTGCCTTTGAACATGGTAAAACAGGCTCACAGACATGCAGATGGTCAACTGCGATCGGCAGGTCGAAAACTTCCTTCCACGTGCTGCTGCACGAGTTCCTGACGCCAAAAACTGCTTTGCTTCATTCTTGAGAGTGTAACAATTCTGCAGCACGCCGATCTCGACGTGCGCACACTTCCAAGACACTAATGAGACCCCGTGACTACAAGAGATCGGGACGTTTACTGGAACATTTCGATATTTGACTGGAGCTATCTCCGACAAGGTACGAAAACAGCAATGGCCTCGTCCTCAACTTCCCTCTCATGCACAACACGTACCAATGAGGGCACTGTTCGCTTGCAGCTAGAATCGGAACACCGTACGAGATGTGGAACCGCCAAATCCCATCGCATCTACAAGCATTGCGAGTACCAGTCGTTCGCCTTGGTGCAAGTCGATCCGCTCGCACAGCATGTCGCGCCTGCCCATCCGTTGCCCTATAGATTGTCAGACCAAAATCGTTCTCTCCGTGGGTTTGCAAGCGTCTACTTACACCACACTGGCCATAGCGAGCCGCACAGGCACCGGTAGGAGAAGGAAGGGATGTGGTTCCGGTAGAGGTAACGCGGCTAGTAGTCGTCGCAGTTGTGGCCCTAGTCGTTGTGGTCGTGGCTTTGGTTGTTGTAGTTGCGATGGTAGTTGTCGGGTTCGAGCCTGATACGGCGAAAGCAGACTGCAAAATGGGCATGTACGCATTGTACGCGACACCATTTGTCGGCTCGAGACCGTACATGTAGTCACCCCACCAAGGACCCGCAGCCCACCACAGTGCACCTTGCCAGACATCTGTATCTGAGTCAGCACCGAAACAGGCCTTGCGGATCTTGTCGCACTCACCAGAGTTGTCATTCATGTACTTCAGCATGTCTGTGACCGCCGCTTGACATTGGGCGTTGACACCGCCAGCGAATTCGCCAAGGAGCCCAATCTTCTTGTTGGCACGAAGCCAGTTGGTGGCTGCAACAAGACGCTCGGAGCCAACAGTAGCCGAAACGCAGTTGGGTGATGTGCCAGAACCATCAGTCTAGGGAGAGAAATCAGCTGAGATCCAATCAGCAATCTGGGTTCGAACTGATGGTACTTACGTCAAGATATTGGTGCATCTGGTAGACGAGCTTGTTCTCGGGATCGGTGAGCGAACCCATCAAATCACTGCAACATGGTTAATCAAATGAAGTGTGTCACAAAGGGTACCAACTTACGCGTTGGTCTTGCCGTCAGTGCCTTTGGATGTTGTCCAGGTCCAGGCACCTGTCCAGGCTGTAGAGGGTTAGCTTGCGCACTGAGAGGATGAATATAACAAGATCGTATAATGACAGCAATGCCTCTCTCTAAGCGCCGTATCCTTGTCAAGAATACATTGCGATGTTAGGGTCGATGAGACACTTACCATTGCCTTCAACGTTGATGACCTGCTTGGCACCAGCAGCACGAATGCCATCGATGGCGGCTTGGTTCAGAGAGACCACCAATGCAGTGGACATGGTGTTGTACCTGTGTCCGCCCGATTAGTATAATGTATATCTCTCCCAACGTGATCCGACATACTCGTTGTTGGTGTCCCAGATCACCCTTGGGTTGTCCTTGTACTGTGCAGCCACAGTCTGCCACCACTTTCCGAACGCGCTCGCGTCCGTGATGATTTCTTTATAGTAGCGTCCGTAGTTGTGAGGCTGAATCATCGCATACGCGCCACGGCTGGTAACGTAGTTGACCTGCTCAGTAAGGTTGCGCAGGTATCCGGGATCAGGCGATCCAGTCATGCTGTTGGGGATCAAACGCTCCATGTAGAAGTTGATTCTGAAGGTGTTGAAGCCTTTGGCGATGAACGTGTCGTAGGTTGACAGGGTGGGCCAGATGTACTCTTTGCCATACAGGCCAGGGAAGATTCCGTCGCCGAACTCAGGGCCGCTCTCATTGACGCCAACCCATTGCATCTTGCCAGCGCGTTTGGTGAGCTTGCTGGGGGCAGCAACTGCCAGTCCCATAGCGCTCGCCGCAGCGAGTAGTGAAAAGAAATGCATGGCGGATGTCTCAAGTCTGATAATGCGAAGGAAGAGATTGGGATGCTGCCGTCGGTGTCTACAAGCTTAGAGGATCGGGTGGGAGAGACATCTTATAAAGTGGAAGCTTGTAACCTAGGCCATTGCCTTGTAGGTATACCACCCTTTCGCCAGATTGGCTTGCCATTCCGTGAAGTCCGTTGTGAGCGGGATTGTAGCCTCCGTAGGACGAGAGAGCCACCGGCTGGACGCGCCGACATGATCATCTCACTTCATTAGGCCGGCCATGCCCTAAATTATCATCGTGCAGTCTTGGGACTATAATCTTAAGTGGAAGCTAGTACGTTACGTTAAGCCTTGCAGCGCGGAGGTCCATGGTCCGTACGGCGCTCACAGAGTGGAAAGTGGATAGGTTTTAGCCCAAGGAGATTTCCACCATTGAGATGCGGGCAAGAATTGCACAAACTTGCGCATGACTGCTGTACCGTAGGCAACCGGCAGTTCTTTGTGCAAGAAGAGAGATGGTTGTGTTTTGACACGCGTGTCGTGAAGTCACACAGCAAGTGCCCGTTGAGTGGAGCAAGTGGACACGCCATGCCAAAACTTCGGATGCTCCAGGCGAAAGAAGCCGCAGGCACCACATTTGAGTATTCTTTGTAATGTCAAAAAGTTCGACTTCTCGTTCAGCAACAAAGGTCGAAGTGTTGAGTGGAAGCAAAATGAAGGCTTCAAGCTTCTGGAAACAAGCAGGGGTGTCTCGCCACCCAGCAGTGGCAGAAGTGGGGAACATCGCGGTACGCAGGTTTACCCAAGGTAACATGGACGTATGGACTCATCAGTCGTAGAGCATGACACATTGATATAATACGATCTTATCTTGTTTAGCGCGCTCCAGCCTGCCTGTTTGCGATACATAATGCCTGCACTCACTTCGCGTTTGGCCATCATCTCTGGCGGCATCGGTGCGTGGCCACAGCAGCTGCAATATCATGGCGACTAGCCTAGAGCTAGAGCTAGCTAACAATAACCAAACTAACGATGATCTCAAAGGTGGCATTGGGTCTTCCATAGGGACTTTGTTGCGTTCACAAGGAGCCAAGCTAGCACTCCTCTACGCGCCTTTCGAGGCCAACAAAGTGGATGAGGTCCTCGAAAGCGTGTACGGTTCTGCCAGCCGAGCTGAGGGCGACGACATCAAAGCATACCCATGCGACGTGACCGATGTAGCCTCAGTGGCCAGCGCCTTCGAAGCCATCGTGCAGGACCGAGCGGCGTTCCCGTCAATTCTCATAAACGCAGCTGGCTATGTCGCACTCAGTCCTTTCGAGCACACGCCACCGGAAGACAGCCTCAAGCACTACATGGTAAACCTGTACGGCCCAACTATCACAAGCCAGGCGTTCGCACGAATTTTCTTTGCAGCCAAGCAGGCAAACAAAGAGGGCGGCAGTACACCCCCTGGACGCATTGTGAACATCGCCAGCCAAGCTGGCCACATTGCTCTCGATCAGCATGCGGCGTACTGCGCCAGTAAAGCTGGCTTACTTGGGCTGACCAGGAGTATGGCTCTTGAGTGGGCGCCAAAGGGAATCACCACGAACAGCATCAGTCCAGGTCCGGTCTGGACCGCCCTTGGTAAGAAGGCATGGGGAGATGCCAAAGTGAGAGAAGAGTAAGTCACAGAGCCCTTATAAAACAGGCGCCAGGGCGAACACTGACTGCTGTTCACAGGTATCAGAAGTTGGTTCCAACCGGCACGTTTGCGGAGCCAGAAGAGGTTGCACATGCGGTTAGCATGCTTGTCCAGGATTTGGCGTGCAATGTCAACGGTGCTGATATCAGAATCGATGGCGGGTTCACTGTCCGCTGAAGTCGCGCACATATGCTCACGAGCAGTTGTCTGTGAACATACGACGGTATGCCCACAAGAACACGATAGGATGAAACGATAGATCAGTCACGGACGAGAGTAGTCTTTGAACGTAAGAGGGTCAAATGAAATTGTTCATACAATGATTTGGTCCGATTCTAAGATGTTCGCCGACATAACACTCGGACAAGCATGAAGAAGACATAGCATGCGCTGACTATCTAACCTGTGCGAGAAGCGGTCACAATCTTTTGCCATCCAGGAGGATCGCAAGAAGAATGCTCCATGACAACTTCACTTTTCAAGTTTCCCTCTCAATCCTCTGTTCACTTCTTCGCGCGATACATCGCTTCGGCGACGACAAAAACCGCGGAGGCTTTTTTCTGGAAGCTTTCAACCAAATCTTTGCGACACTTGCTGAACTTGTCCGGGTGGAAGAGTAGTCTGAACTGTTTGAGTTGGTTGACAGGAAGGTGGTTGAGACTTCGCCGAATATCGCAGGCGCAAGCAGCCAAAGCTCTGGTCTCGCTCGTACAGGATGGGTTGGAGCATGCGCTGGCTGGAGGCGATGGGAAGCTTGACAGGGCAGTGTAGTCCTTGAAGGCTTCTTTCACGGCCAAGACCCACTCCTGATGTTTTGAAGGGTTTGCGACAGGATTCGCCGCAGGGCTCCTCTGTTGTGGAGTGGGACGCGGTTTCTTGCTGTGGGTTCCGTCGCCGTTTGCGCTCCCTGGCTTTGGCTCATCCTGAGAGCGCTTGGGTGGTGGATTTGCTCTCTCGTATTCGTCCCTGCGTCGTTTCTTGGTCGCCTGGGCCTTTTGGTACTCCTCTTTCTGCTGTTTCCACTTGGCCGCCCTGCGCGCCTTTTCCTCTTCCTTGTCGGCGTCATCCTTGCGTTTCTTCTCGGCGGCCCTGGCCTGCGCCTCTTCGTACCACCTTCTTTCCTGTTCCTCCTTTGCTTTCTTCTGTGCCATCACCTCTTCTTTCGAGGGTTCAGGTATCTCGTCCCTGACTCCGTGGAACTGCGGGCAGCCAGCTCGTTTACAATACATCGTGGCTTTCTGAAACGATTCTGACTTTGCAGCAGATTTCTGCTTGGCCGCTTCGAGTTGGGCTTTGGCGTCCTCGAGCAGAGCGTCTTTCTCTTGAAGACCGTCTGTCGCATCGTTGAGATCTTTGAACAGTGAAGACGACAACTCTCCTTCTTTGGCCGCCTGGGAGAGGTTGTTGAAAGCGGTGTTCACCTTGTTCCTGGCTTTGGTGCGCTCCTCCAACAGGAATTCTGCCATACCTTCGGCCTTGTGAGCGAGATGCATGTATTTGCGAGCATCTAGAAAACCCTTGTGTAGGGCGTCGAGGAAACCGGCCCCACCGTGCCTACATGCGGCTTTCGTGTTTAGACGCATCTTGCGGTGCTCGTCCTGAATGCGAAGATGTCCGAGAGTGTGTCTTGTTGCACAGCGGGAGTAGAAGTTGCGGTGGATTTTCGATGGAGTTGTAAGGTGTTGTCGCGTGGTTCAGCCAGTACAAATTCGAAGAAGCGGCTTGGGAGGTAACTTGTCGCGCTCTTGTGGTGGCCGCTGGCGCTTGGCGGGTGTTGTCAGTGAATGTGTTTTGGAGAAGAAAGGGCTTGTCTTGCTGGTCTTTGTTCTTGGGACAGGTCCAGGAGAATTTTCAATCATGGGCCACGAGTAATTTGTTGTCTATTGTGTCTATGTGAGAATAGGACATATCTGCAGTAGTATTGTTGGTTAGCTGTGTGAACTCTATTGTCGGTGCACTAGCATTGTTGGTCAGCTGTTCAAGTCCTATTGTCGGGCGGAACATGGTTTCTTGACAGCAGGCCATTTTCGAAGCTAGCAAGCTTCAGCCTTGAGTGACGCTCTCGGAGACGAGACTTACAAGACGTAGCAAAGGAGAGACCACTTCGTGAATAGTCTTCTATGCGTCTCGTAACTATGTATGCGCCTCAGCATTCTATCCGTCATCTTATTCGCGTGCAACCACCAATCACTCTTCTCCAGGTACGGCGACATTTGATATGTCTCGGCATATCTTCATCAGTTCCTCCTGCTTTTTGACATTACCAGCTCCTCCGTGCGGAGACTGCTCGCCGCCAGTCGTGAAGAACGCTCCTGAGCTCAATTTGGCAGCAAAGCCTTCGCCAGCGGACCATTCTGTCAATACCTGGGACGACTTGTCTGTGGTTCCAGGAGCAGACGAGCCACCCATTTTCGTCTTCAGCCAGCCGGGATGCATGCTTACGCTCTGTACATCGATCCAGCGTCTCGCGAACGCCTTCGAGAGCATGGTGTCCTGCAATTTGCTGTTGGCGTAAGAGAACGAAGTCGTACAATTCTTGAGGGTCTCGTCGCCACCAAAGTGGCTATCGGAGCTCATGAAGAGGATCCTCGACTTCGGCTTCTCCATGAGACATGTCAAGATGTATGGTGCAAGTGTGTTGACAGCGAAGACGGCGGAAATCCCATCTGAAGTGATCTCCTGGGAGGACGTAGCACCGTAGCCAATACCGGCATTGTCTGTAGTGATTAAGGTCTCAGTACGGTCCTGAGTAGAATCTGCAGTATCTACTCACGTATAATGGCATCGAACTTGCCAGTCTTGTTTGCTTCTTCGGCCAGCTGTTTCGTCTCGCTGATCAAAGACAGATTGCCAACCAAACACCCTTCAGCTCTGGGCACAGCTTCACTGGCTTGCTTGGCTCGCTCTGAATTACGTGCGTGAAGTGTGACCTGGTGGCCCTTTTCGGAAAGCGCTTTTGCTGCGGCTAAACCAATGCCATCACTGGATCCTGTGATGAAAACGCGCACCATGTTGGAAAGTGAGAAGTGTGTATAAAGTTCTGATGTATGAGGATGCTACAATGATCGAGCGATTACGAAGACTCTGGTACCTCAACGGGATGATGAGCGAGCACAGCTGTCATTGCCAGCATTGCTGGGGTGGAGATACGGCTGTCCGGTTGTCGGGTATGTGTTCTCATCTTACAGATACAGCAAAAGAAATGGAGACTGAATGATCGTGATGACGTCATTACGTGTAAATGTTACATGTACAGCGTTCATGTTTGCTGTCCAATATCTACATACGTATATCTACATCATTCGATGTAGGTCAAGAACTCATCTGCTGGTGCTATAGAGCTCTGGTTATGAATGCATCATTTGCATGTCCTTTTTACCTCTCACGTACTCAGGTCTCTGCACGTGCGACACGTGAACCGTGGCCCGTTACCCTCGGGCAGGAAAGCCGTTACATGTAGTGTCATTGCCCTAAGGGGAGGTGTTTGAACAAACGAGAAATGGCTCGACATCGATGGAAAGCCTGAAAATCTCACGAACTCGATAGGTGGAAGATATGATTCTCTCCTGCTTTGAGCCTCACAGTAGCATTGCCTTTCCAGGGCAGCTGGACCCAAGCGCTACTAGGACGACGACGCCCGTCGTCACGGATCGCATGCGGCTCTCCGAACTGCACCAATATCACGGATCAAACAATGCTGCATCCGTAGGAGGACTCCATTCCGAAGCCCAAATTCCAGCGCTAAGTATCAGCAACACCAAAGGGAGATTTATCCGGCTGTACCCCGAGACCACAAAGGCGTCCGGAGCCGCAGGCGACATTAGACCGCATCCAGGAACCTGGTAATTTGAGGGTTGCAGGAGTGCGAATATTGCTCGCTGCAAGAGCTTTGTGCTCTTGACTTATGCGTCCGATTTTAGGCAACCACCGTGTGTCTTGTCAGATGGCCCCTCGACTTGCGCTTCATGTCAGTGCTACCAGAGTCTGCACTCTGGTGCAAGAGGCATTTGTGTTGATGAAACGACATGGTGGCAAGGAGGCTGGAGGCAAACGTTGCCTGGCTATAGTACAAAGGAAAATTGATTAATTATGCAGGGTAAGCTGCACGGGGAAGACCTTGGCGACGCCTTACTATTCTGGCCCGGACTCTTGACTTCTTTGGCTAACAGCATTCGCTGCTCCGGGCTACTTTCTGCTACATTGCTCGTTTAACCGGGAGGCTTTTGCTATATCCACAAATTGCTTCATGTGTTCACTCGCCAGCACCTCCCTGCATGTCCGCATGTCAGCTGGACATACTACTATCCCGAACAAACCTTGAGTAGGATACTCGCATACATCGGCAGCTGCTGGCGTAGATCTTGACTCGTCGTACGAGTACGGGCTCAGCCCTCCGTAGCCCACAATCTGCCTAAGCAGGACAGAACATCCTCTGTCCGTCGGACCGTCCAACGAGGGCAATCAGCGGATCCGATGATACTCGACAGGCCTCAGAACAACCAGGAGCAAGATTCGTGGTTTACGCAAAGGCCACGATGGCAAGTGAAAGTGAGCATGACGAACTATATAACGACGAAGACGCCATCTACAACTTCCTCCCATCATCCAACAAAGCAAGCAGTTTCAATCATCAGAACAATCTGCAAGCATGTCTGCCTTCACCCTCGCCCTCGGTGCTCTTGCACTCGGCTCTGTTGCCAATGCTCAACAGGCTGGAACTCTTACTCCTGAGAAACACCCTGCGCTTTCCGTGTCTACTTGCACTACCGGCGGTACTTGCACGTCCAAAACCCAGAGCGTTGTGCTCGACGGAAACTGGCGTTGGCTTCACTCCACCAGCGGCTCCACCAACTGCTACACAGGCAACACCTGGGACAAGACTTTGTGCCCTGATGGCGTAACTTGCGCTGCGAACTGCGCACTCGATGGTGCTGACTACTCCGGCACCTACGGTATCAAGACATCTGGCAACTCTCTGAGTCTCCAGTTCAAGACTGGCAGCAACGTTGGCTCCAGAGTTTACCTCATGGATGACCAGGACAAGAACTACCAGCTCTTCAAGCTGAAGAACCAGGAGTTCACGTTCGATGTCGACGTCAGCCAGCTCGAATGTGAGTATTCCATACCACAGGTGACCAGATCCACTGCTAATCAAAAGCGAACAGGTGGTCTCAACGGCGCTCTGTACTTCGTGTCCATGCCAGCAGACGGTGGCGTTTCTGCCACTAACAAGGCCGGTACCAAGTTCGGAACAGGATACTGTGATGCTCAATGCCCGAAGGACATCAAGTTCATCAATGGTAAGGCGAACAGCGACGGCTGGACCGCATCCTCCAACAACGCCAACACGGGCCTTGGTAAGACCGGCACCTGCTGCAACGAAATGGATATCTGGGAGGCCAACAAGGTCTCCAACGCTGTGACACCTCACTCCTGCATCCCTGGCAACTCCGCTTGCACTACTGATGAAACTTGTGGCTCTGGCGACGGTAACCGCTACAAGGGTTACTGCGACAGGGACGGCTGCGACTTCAACCCCTTCAGGATGGGCAACCAGTCTTTCTACGGCCCGGGCAAGACCATCGACACCACCAAGCCTCTCACCGTTGTGACTCAATTCGTCACCTCTGACAACACCGCTAGCGGCGATCTTGTCGAGATCCGTCGCAAGTACGTCCAGGGTGGCAAAGTCTGGGACCAGCCTGTATCCAACGTTGCTGGCGTCAGCGGCAACTCGATCACCGACACCTTCTGCAAGAACCAGAAGTCCGTCTTCGGTGACACGGATGATTTCTCTGAGAAGGGCGGCTTGAAGGCAATGGGCAAGGCCTTTGAGGATGGTATGGTCCTCGTCATGTCTCTCTGGGACGATTACGATGTCAACATGCACTGGCTCAACTCCCCCTACCCGACCGATGCCGACCCAAGCAAGCCAGGTGTTGCTCGTGGAGACTGCTCCATCACCTCTGGCAAGCCCGCCGACGTCGAGAGCAAATACCCTGGTGCTACTGTTACCTACTCGAACGTCAGGACCGGTCCCTTCGGCTCAACCTTCTCTGGCGCCCAGCAGCCCGGTGGCCCTGGCACTGGCAGTGGCTCTTCTTCCTCTTCCAGCTCAGTGGGAACCTCGACTACCACCTCCAGGGCTACGACCACCAGCGTCAGGACCACTACCACCACTACTAGCTCCCGCACGACCACTACCAGCGCTGCTGGTGGCGTCGTCCAGAAGTACGGACAGTGCGGTGTAAGTGACCCCGATATGTCCGATTTTCACTCTTCTCCATGTATACTGACTCGCGATACAGGGCGCCAGCTACACCGGCCCTACTACTTGTGTGAGCGGCACTACTTGCGTCAAGGCCAACGACTTCTACTCGCAGTGCTTGTAGATGGTTGGCGATGCCACCAAAATGACGTGGGAACGATGGCGAACAAGCGTGCTAGGCTCGAGAAGGCTGTTGCAACTATCGGGAGAACTTTGATAGTGACATTCGTTACGAGACAATTTGAGTTACCACTTTTGCAGATCCTCATGGTTTTCCACAGGCTTTTCATGGCATGGTTGCGTGACCTGAAGAATCGTGTAACTTCTTCTCGTGGTGTTAACGGTGTAACGTCTGTGTCGCAGATTTTTCGGGCGTTGTACGAGCAGTATGGGCAACACCACCGACCCCAACAGAGCTAGAAGCGCCAATCATGTTTCAGATCGATGCAACGATCACTCCGTCGCTAGGCGTCCAGCGATCACGATATCCAAGTCAAAGTATGTACAAGAGAGCTCAGCCGTGGGAACCGAGAACATGTTCTTGGAAACCAAAAGCAGACAGTCCACTTGCCTTGGTCGGCGGTTAGCTATCTGGTGTTTGCCTAAATGGTCGTCGCTATAGGACAATTAATGGGACATTATAGAACCTGCTGCAATAGAACATAGGCACACTATTGGCGGGAGCAAGCGCGGCGATCTCGCGGCGATGGCGAACTGTCAAGGTAAAATTTGCCTTTTGACTTCAGCCCAAGACCTTCCGGTTTACGCCTAGCACAGGATAAGATGGGGGAGTAAGCCAGTCGTTCGGACTCACCAACGGCCAGAACAACATGACTCTCACGTCCGACAATACCCCGTTACAAAATCATCAGCGAGGTTTCGAGACTTGCAGTGATGCAACGCGAAAGATAGGTGGCTGACTTCAGCATGGAACCTGCTCGCGGCTTACAAGTCCTACTTGGATCATTTGTGCGATTGACGGAGTTGTCGTCCGATGGGTGAGACGATTTTGGTGTGGCTAACACGCTCTACACTGCAGATCTTTAGCGGGTCTTCGGGCAAAGCCCTGATCCGGACAAACTTCATCTGCCGCGACTGGGCCCGAACTCTCCTGGTCCGACTTCCACGCATGTTCGCGTGTACCTGGCGTCTGGTACCGACATTATGCAGGAATCTCTGTGATATAGAACCCACACTGAGCTTGTTCGTACTTCTCGCCACGGGGCACGGTAAGTCCCCGCCGCGTCTGACTTGGGTTGCATGTTGAAAATCACGGCACAGCATCTATTACAGCTTGACCATGTTGACGCAATAAGAAACACCTGTCAGAGACAAGGGTGCTGGCGTGCAACAAGCAATAACGCCACCGCATTGGTCACATCGCGAGTCTTCACACCTTTGCTTTGGGCCGGCTCAACAGTGCCGCATTTCTCAAACACGCGATGCCCTGCGCGAGGCAACGCCTAGAGGGTTGCTACCGTCACAAACCCTTGATCATCGATACTAGCACGGCTTAAGTAATTAGTGTAAGGCCACCTACAGCCCCGTTCATCCCTGACCATCTGGAGTGCATGGAGAACCACTCCCATGTGCAGATCATCGTTGCCGGCGCATGTTAGATCGATTATGGTGCGCTGCATTATGCACTAATGACTTGAGCTCCCCTTCTCTCCTTGCCGGCCGCATGAACGGGTTCCTCGTGGCCGGGTACTACAAGTGCCCATCGTCGTGCACATCTGTCGCGCTCTCTGCCGTGATCTTTGCGGGTCATTCTTGTGTCCTGTTCCGTTGTTGAGGAGACAACTACATACCAATACCGCCAACATGGGCATGGACAGCATGTTCGAGGGCGTCAACCTTGCCGATAGGCCTTTGCCTACCACACTCCCAGACGATCACAACATTGGCGATGGCCTCGCGATTATGACATGGGTTATGCTCGCGGTTTCTACTGTGCTGGTCGCGGCTCGTATGGTCTCCAAAATTATGATCCTGCGGAGGTTCCGAATAGACGATGTCTTCCTATTAATCACTTGGGTAAGTCCGATCTGTTCTCTGGCGCTCTACAAACTATGGTATGCTGACGCTCCAGCAGTTGGGCGCTGTTGCATACTCAGCCATGATGCAACTTGCATATCACAACGGCTTTGGTCGACACTCTCGTAAGCGAACCCATCCTAATCAAGCCTCTACAAGTGGCGTTTGCTAACAAATTGCCACGCTACAGTCTTCTTGAGCGTACCCGCTGCAGTTCGCCTCCTCAAGTGGGTCTACGTCGGTATGCATCTCGCTATCATAACCCCAATGTTTGGACGCATTGCCGTTGGACTCTACACCCTCAGCTTGCTTGGATCGAACGCTCGCTGGGTGAGGTACACCATTTGGTTCCTCATCTTCCAGCAAGTTGTGCACAACATCGGCATCTCTGTCACACTTTTGTGCGCGTGCGGAGTCGACATTGCAAAAATCGCAAAGTAAGTCACCGACACAACGATGAACCTTCCATCACACGCTGACATATTGTCTTCAGCCCGGTTTCCACCTGCTTCAGGCCGTCACCATGGTCACGCTACGCTGAGTTTGTTGGTGGTAAGTCGAATGTGCTACTTTGATTTGTTATTACCTTGCTTACACCTCCCAGGTTGGAACGCTGCCACCGACGGTGCTCTTACTCTCGCACCTGTAGTGTTGATTTGGGGTCTTCGAACGACCAGGAGAGCTAAATGGGGAGCCTCCATCCTGCTCGGATTCTCATCCCTAGCCATGGCGGCCGCAGTATGGCGAACAGCCGAGCTTGACAAGATCTTCATCGCGGACTGGGACTTTACCTGTAAGTTCGAAATCATGAAATCAGTGACAGGTGAAAATCTTAACTAATATCGGTTAGTCAACGCCGTTCTCTACTTCTACGCCTCTTCTTTCGAACAAAGCACCATCCTGATCGCAGCATCGATCCCGACTCTGGGTCCCATATTCAAACACTTCCGCTCGCGGCATTCCTCGAAACTCTCCGCGGTCAGCAATAACAGTCTCAGCTACGGTACTGCCTCACGCCAGAGCTCTTCTGCGGACAAGATTCAGATCCAGAAGAATCTCGCGCACGCCCTTGGAATCGAAATGCCTGGCCTGGGCAACACCGTGACCATTTGCGCCGGCGGTACCGGCACCGAGCGACTGAACATGAAAGCAAGCCGAGAGAGCGTCTTACAACTCTCAAGCATCAAGGCCACCAGGAGCACCGACGTGAAAGTCGAGTCTGCGCCTGCATACACATTCTACTCCGGCGACGAGGACGTCGAGCGCCTATTCACCACACCAAAAGCCGATTCGAACGAGGGCCCTAAGCAGTGAGCCACTTTTGCGTTCATGCATCTCCCATGTATCTATCTTATTGTACGACGAACACGACCCTTCTTTTCTAGCCTTACTTTCCAATCCTTACTCATCAACCTTGTCTCATCAAAATCCATTTTTCCGGCCCTAGATCCTCGTCTAATCCCCCCAGTCGTAGCCCTAACAGACACATCCGGCAACGAGTCAGAGCGTTCGTCCATTTGGGGTTCCTTATACTTTCCCCCATATTGCAATAATATAAGTCCTGTCCCTTTCCGAGCTGTCACGGCTGTCACGGCTGTCACCGCCCATCATCCCACAGATCCCTCACACGGCATGCGACCCACTGAGGGCTTCTATCTGGTATCGGACTACCACCCGCTCAGCACATGGCAGGTGCCTGTACAATTTTCTTTCTTACCAGGATCCTTCGATAGCAGCCCTACTTGACAGCGAATAGGGCTAGTCATTCTAGAATATTAGGAACCACAATAGTCGTTGAGTCGTTGACAGCTCTTCGGCGCCGATATCTGCATACTGCTTGTATCTCCAAAACGCGCCGACAGATTGTACAGTTGGCTAGCGCGGACGGCAAAGGGCTTTTTGGGTTTTCAGCGGTGTGAATGCCCGGTGATAGCTCCGCTGTGCTCATTTGGCGCATATATTAAAATATTGATTGCGATGGCACAACCCTTGCAATACATATGTGTGATGATATGTTCGCTGGTCATGTGGCTTTTCTTAGCTTTCTAGATCTATTGTCTTGTGCATCATGATTCACGATCCGTTACTATGGGAATGGAGATGCCACGTGGGACTCCTTTTCTCTACTTCGCTGACTGGCGGAAGTGTGGCGTTGTTCTGCCGTCGATATATCACTTTTCAGGACGCATCCTTGTCTTCGGAACGTCGGTAGCATGCACGTGGCTATCGCCGCATCAAACCACGTTACCACATTACGGTATATAAAACAAGCTCCAAATGCACGACGACGTCCAACAGACAGACAAGACGGTGTATCATGTTCCTAACAGCAGTTTTTCGAAAGATTTCGTCCATCTCGTCTAACCCCAACCCTAACCCGTAAGACGTTCGACATACACTTTACATTTGGCATCACACGTATTGTACAGATATAGCAGCTAAGAGCCAGACCGCCACACTCACAACAAGAGCGTCATGATCCCGAGAATATGCAGCCTGTGAATAATCCCAAAGTCCACTCTCACATAGCCAAAACTCCCCCAAAACCATCCCTCAAACCAATCCCCCCTCCCACGGCTCCTTCTTCAACCCTCCCGCAACATTATCATGCGCCATATCAAAATACCTCATCTCCGTCCTCCTCAAATCTACCCCCTCCGGCAACGTCCCCACATCCACCGTCCCCAGATTCACCGCACACACAGGCATCATCTTGCCTTCGCCGAGCGGATACTCGCCCTCCATCCAAACGTGCGCGCCACACGTCCGGCAGAAGTACCGGTGGACGCTCTTGACGCGGGGCGCGTAGTCGCCGAGCTCAGAGCGGGAGGAGGGCGTGTGCAGGGTGAAGGCGGCGGGGGAGGAGAGGGAGAGGTTTGTGGCGCCGAGGATTTGGCAGAAGGTGCAGTTGCAGCGGGTGGCGGAGAGGGAGCCTTGGGGGTTGAGGGAGACGTGGGCGGTGTAGGTTATGAAGCTGGGGGTGGGGGTGTTGTTAGTTATGGGCGGCTTTGAATACATGTAGGTGGCGAGTGCGATTTGGGATGTAGGAAGTCGTATGGAGATGAGAGCTTTAGGGACGTACCCGCAGTGGCAGCCGCCTTTGATTGCTATCTTGTCAGCCTTGTCGCTTGCCATTTTGTCTGTGAGTCGCAATTGGAAATGTACGGTATTGCTCAAAACGCGAGATCATATAATTGAAAATTTCAAGTGAGGATCCAATGCTTGATATAGAGAAGCTAGTGTATTTTCAACGGTGATCCTTCAGGCCAAGCGACTTCAGCCGCATTGCAGCCAAATAGGCAACATCCAATGAGAAAACACGACTTCCAGGCAGCCATTTGGTCAAGCTTCTTTGCTCTGGTATTCGTATTGATAGGTGCAATCCGGACGAGGGGATTCCGACTCCATCGCTCCGTGATTTCGTCTCATTGGCATTGGATGGTCTAGAGCAGATGGAACGACCGCGTATCGCTTAAGGTCTCCTGGGAGATACGATTCCTGCTCGCTTAGACATCGTCTTACAAAAATGAAAACAGATACAACTCATCTGGATCACCTTCGGTCACATAGCCATTGAAGCTGGGCCTCAGCACTGATGACGCGCACAAACCAGGCAACAGAATGCAACACGTGTGGCCGATACCACAACCCAAGAATCCAAGAAATCGAATTCCAAACGTCCAGGAAGCTGAGCATCGAGACGCGCCCTACACCCGAAGCAATCGCCTCATGTAATCCGCAGTCGCAATCGCCTCTCTTCAGCACACTCCCTCCAGAGATCCGAACGTATATCTTCTCGCTCGCACTGCTGCAATACGAAGACCTCTCGAATCCATACCCAGAACACGACTACTGCTATCGCCCAGGCCACCGCGCTCGGCACATAGTTTCCACCAGCCTCCTGCAGACGTGTCGATTAGTATGGCTAGAGGCAAACCATTGGTCCATGACACAGGCAGTCCACTACTTCTGGTACGACGAAGATCGCCGGCCAGATTGGGCGCGCACGCTCTCGACTGGCCGGTTTGTTACGGAGGATGAGCGGTTTGAAGATTTCTTCAGTCGCCTCACTGATGTGCAGTATTCGCGCGTGAAGAGGATTCACATCTTTGCGCAGAAGCACTGGCTTGAATGGGCGAACGTTGCTGTTTTTCGCGACAGGGTGGCTCTGCATCGTCAACCTTTCAACTTGGATAACTTCACGGTCACTATGAGACACAGCGATTGGGCTGATTGGGAAGTAGGTGAGAAGCTTCGCTTAGGTCGCAAGTGGGTGCGCGTCTTGCTTCGATCTCCGGAAGCGACTCGCTTCTCAGAGTTCTGTCTTGAACTTGAGACGGTTGAGTGGAATATCTATCAGCTGAGGAAGATCGTGGAGAGGCTGCGCTCAGCGGGCGAAGCGAAGGAAGGTGAAGATGCGCGATGGGAGCTTGTTGAACCATTCGAGGAGACCACTTGGTCTGGACCAAGCAACCTCGGCGGACACGAGCATCCTATATACGCGCATCGCGACAGACTGGATTATCATGCCATTGAGATGAAATGGAGACGGCTGGCGCCTAACGATCTTGAGCGACGCTGGAGAAAAGAAGGAAGCTTATTGAAGTTGTGTGAGCCTCCAAGACCGATAGCAAGAAACGAGTGCAAGGGAGACGCTGGAGGGTCCGATACGGAAACTGATAGCCATGACAGTGCCTACTCCGAATCAGGATCGGAATAGCAGGGCCAGTGAAATGCAACCCATTGTCGTGACCGGCGTCTCCCCAATACAGTACAGGTGTGAAGTCGTGACGCGCAGAGCGACTAGAGAGTTTGCGAAAGTGCCAACTCCCTACCTCCACGATCCGAAAAGTGGGATAGCGCTGGGGCCATGTGTTTGCGACACGAAGACCGTTCATCATGTATAGCACATGATAGCAGTGATATGGGCCTGTGTCACCACGTCATCGTGTCTCGCGAAGTCCTGTGGTTTCCACGATCTCGATGTCCAGCACATGGAACATGGTGCATCTTGATTTCCATATCCATCGGCAGGTACCTGTCTCACCTCCCACCTGCCTGTCCATCGGGCTGAGATACCGTACCGTTGCACGATAATCCCAAGTTCCTGATGTTGCAGGTGGCGTCCGGGTGCTACGACCCTCTTGGTGCGGACGACCGGGCTGGCGGTATAGCTCTGCCAAGTGTGTTTGCCCAGGCGGGCGGGGGAAAACGCCATGGCGGGAAAAGACGGCGGTGGGTGATTGATGCGAACGATGGGTCCCGACCATGGGATATCGAAGGTGATGGTGATCACCGCATCGCATTTGGGCAGCTCAGCGGTCGAGTAGAGGTTGGTGAGTCTGGACGCAGCAAACAAGCACGCAAAATGCAGACTCCTGCACCCAAGAGAGTCCAGACACAGCAGGATGGAAAGAAGCGTTTCTTGCTCCACACACCCTTGCAAGATCTCGCATGCGCGCGCCTTGTTGGAGTTAGCCAGTGCACCATTGCATGTTAGCATCGTTCTAGTGCTTCTATTGTCCGGGGGAGCACTCTATTTTCTCCACTCGGGCCTTCCGGCACCTGCGGTCCCCCGCGCGTTATTGCCGTCGTCAGCGTGAGTAGTGTGTGTGTCGTTGCTTACAAGACCTGCTTGCTTTTAACCGCCTCGCACCTTCCATCGCTGCCGGTCTCGCGCCTTCCGTCGCACACGCACATCTTGCCTGACAAACCCACTCTCGCTCACCCAATCCTCCTCTTCTCACCACACCGACATCTTCATCTTCGATCCAACAACACCACCCGTTGGCCATATTCTCGCAAGCGCCCGTTAACACTACCCGTTCAAATTCCACCCTCCACACGGCACGCGACCGCACACCACAAGACCTGCCCACACCGTCTTCCAAAGCGAGACACTCTCACCGATACCCGTACTCCTTATACTTGACTGTCGCGCTCTATCGACAGCGACTCTCACAACACATCCTACTGCACCGCAGTCACAATGTTCACCGTCGAGGCCATGCAGCCGCTTTACCACGAAGAGCGCATCAAGGCCGCCAAGGCGTCAAATGTTACCTCTTGCGCCTCCACTCCAGACAAGACCAGCGTTGCCGCCGAAGCACAGCAGTCGACTAAAGCGCAAGGCCCCTGTCCGAAGACTCTGGCAGCCGCGCTCAACCGCCAGCAAACCGCAGCACGCCCTACTGGCTTCTTCGGCGCAACATTCAGATCACTCTCCGGTGCTGCCACTCCAGCAATCACCCGAACCACTACACCTGCCAGGGAGAAGACCCAGGCTGAGATCGAGGCTTTGATTGCCGAGAAGAAGAGGGACGCGGACATCGTAAGCCACTTCTTTTGTCAGAAATTTTCATTACACACGCTGACTTTCAAATGTAGTGCTCCATGCCCTCTTGGTAAATTGAATGCTGCAAAAAACGGCACTTTTCCTGTACGGGGTACGACGGCAAATATGCCTTTAATCGCTACGATTTCTCTTTGAGCGCGGCATCGGTATGGGTTTGCAGCGATTACTTTTAGCGAGCACGGAGTTTGCACTTGACTTATACCCATGGTACCTGAGCATCAATTTTTCTCGGTACGACTTTTTGCTAGGAGCGGGCAAATGGTGGACAGCGACGTTTGCATGACGGTTTCGGACGTTTCGGACAATGGGTGGTATCGAGACGATACCCACACAAAGAGCTACACAGCCTCTAATAGTATTTTATGAACAGTTTCTACCCACGACTTGCTGGCTTTGTCGATCGAATTTATGCTTTCGGTGTTCATGCAGGTTCATGCAGGGTTGATGACTTCAATTGATAGGATCCCATGTGCCAAAGCAAGGAAGACCCGAGTAGCATTCCATTGTCTTGTTGCTACGTACATCGATCCAACGCCATGGTAGGGATTCCATTGTGCTGCACCGTAAACAAGAGGGCATGCCTACCCTACGTGAACTCTTGTTCTAACCACGCCGATCACCAGCTGGATGATCTGATCTTTCAATTACCGCATGAACATGGCGAATATAGACCGTGACAGTGGCCTGTCAGCGCCATCTCGCGAGACCAACTACTCCGAGCATGAGAAGCTCTTGAATACAACCGCAGCAGTCCAAGCTCAAAGTGTCGACAACAACACGTTTCCGGCTGTCAACCCACCTCCCAAAACAGGTCACACCCGCACAGGTTCTGTGACAGCCAATGTCTCTGGCACTCTGAACCAGCCTCTCAACATTGTCGTTCTTGGGGCTTCCTTCGCAGGCTTGTCTATTGCGCACGCATTCCTTGACACTACATTAGCCCAGCTTCGTAGAACGTCCGCCGCGCCCAACTACCGTCTGATCCTCATATCTCCATCGACGCATATCTACTGGAATATTGGTGCGCCACGCGCTCTTGTCGCTCTTGGCCTCATCAAGCAGGATGATCTGTTCATCCCGATCGAGCCAGGCTTCCAACGCCACAAATGGCGCCCGTACACGATCATCCAAGGTCGCGCTATCACTTGGGATAGCAACGCTCGCACCGTTGAAGTTGAGCTTCTGAGCAGCGCAGCAGAAAAGCGATACTCTCAACTTAGCACTACGAGTAGCGCACAAAAGCGAAGATCCGACAATCCTCTCAGTCCGGTATCCGATGCGCCTAGAACCCAGACTGTGCCTTACCACGCTCTCATCATCGCGACTGGCTCTTCCGCTCATTCTAACCTTTTGTCCCTGCATGGACCACACACCGACACCATTGCAGCGCTCACGGCTATCCACTCCAAGCTCGCCACAGCCAAAAGCATAGTCGTCTGCGGCGGCGGAACATCTGGCATCGAAACAGCCGGCCAACTCGCCACTTACCTGAACTACACTCGTCACTGGCCCGTCCGCCGCCTAATCGCCTCGCCAAAGAAAATCATCCTCCTCACCGGCTCAGACCGCTGCCTCCCCACCTTCCCGCTCAAACAAAGCAAGAAAGCAGAGCGCAAACTGCAATCCCTCGGCGTCGATATCCGCCACAACGTCCGCGTGACCTCCGCCAAAGAAGACTTCGACCTCACTGGCCAGGTCAAAGTCGAGCTCGACGACGATATAACGCTCATCGTCGACGCGTACATCCCTTGCACCGGCGTCTCGCCCAACGCGGCTTTCGCCCCGCCTGCTCTCCGCGACGAAGAAGGCTATGTCAAAACCAACGCGGCGACCTGCCGCGTCGACGAGGCGGGCTCTCGCGTCTATGCCCTTGGAGACGTCGCGTCTTTCAGCCAGAATTACACGCTGGATGCTTACGCCGCCGTGCCCGTCGTCCAAGCCAACCTGCTCAACGACCTGGTCGCGCACGAGCTGCGCCTTGCGTCGCCGTATGGCGGCAATCAGGATGCTATCGACGCTCTGAAGGACGAGATTTACGTTCGTAGAGACAAGGACAGCCAGTTGTGTCCGGTCACACGTTTTGGTGGCGTGGGTGTGCTCACGGGGTTGGCGCTGCCGAGTTTGATGGTGCATAAGATGAAGGGGAGCGATTATCGCGTGAGGAAGGCGGCGAGGGTGGTTGTTGATGGGGGGAATCCGTATGCGAAGCCGTTTAGCAAGTATGAGTAGGAGATTGTTGGGGAGGTTTGGGGTTTTCTTTTCTAGATACCATTGGCGCGCGAGATGTGTCTGAAGTCGTTTAAAGTAATGGAATGTGTTTTGGTGAATCAAGTGCTTGATCGCTTTGGGGCGCACCGCTTAGCTTTTGATGTCTGAGTGCGCATGTGAGTTTTATCACGTGAGCGACAGATCGATGTCACAGTCGTCCGTTGCTTACAAGTGATCAGTGAGTAGCTCGAAGAGCAGGTCAGAGATGTAGGAGATGTTGCTTAAAGTGAATGGATGCCTGAGGCCCACGGGGACTGCAGCAACACTTCAAGCTCCAACAACACGACCAAATAACAGCCAACATTGCACATAGCTATTGCGAGCGCTTGCCTGTCAAGATCACACCAACAGACAGTGATCTGGATCGCGTGATTCCAGCGACTGCTACGGTACCTCGAGAGCCACCTCATATCGCCCCTACCGCGCCGGCGCAATACCTCCTTCACATCAGCCTCGACCGCGACAACTCGACTTTTGAGCCGGACAACAACACTCCCTCGCCAGCGGCCACGCGCCGCCAAAACCCGCCATTATGTCTGTCTGGAACCAAGAAAACATCGTCGACGTCGCCGAGTCGGTTGGCATCGTCAGCCTGAACAAGGATGTCCAAGAGCACCTCGCACGCGACGTGGAATACCGCCTGAGCCAGGTCCTCGAAGAAGCGCTCAAGTTCATGCGCCACGCAAAGCGCACAACCCTCACAACCCAGGACATATCACAAGCGTTACGGCTCCTGGACGTCGAGCCGCTGTACGGCTACGAGAGCACGCGACCGCTCAAGTTCGGCGAGGCCAGCATTGGACCTGGCCAGCCGCTGTTCTACGTCGAGGATGAAGAGGTGGATTTCGAGAAGCTCATCAATGCGCCTCTGCCTAAGATTCCTCGAGAGATGAGTTTCACTGCGCACTGGCTGGCTGTGGAGGGCGTGCAGCCTAGTATTCCTCAGAACCCGACACAGGCCGACCAGCGCAGCCAGGAGTTGCTGCCCAAGGGCCCTGGCGGTGGTGGAAACCAGACTCTGGCCGCTGCCAGCGGCGCAGACAATGTTGCCGTCAAGCCACTCATCAAGCATGTTCTCTCACGCGAGCTGCAAATCTACTTCGAGCGCATCTGCTCGGCCATCATGTCCGAAGGCAACGACGACTACCGCTCAACAGCCTTCCAATCCCTACGAACAGATCCCGGAATCCACCAGCTGGTGCCTTACTTCGTCCAATTCGTCGCCGACAAAGTCACAAACAACCTCAAATCCCTCCCTGCCCTCACACAGTCTCTCTCCCTAGTAGCAGCCCTCATCGACAACCCGTCCCTCTACCTCGCACCCTACATTCCCTCCCTGGTCCCCTCAGTCCTCACCTGCCTCATCGGCAAGCACCTCGGCACACCCGCCAACGACGGCGGGCCAACGACGCACTTCGCCCTCCGCGACTACGCCGCCTCTCTCCTCTCAGCCATTGCTCGCAAATACGGCGCTTCTTCGTCGACATTGAAGCCCCGCATCGCTCGCTCCTGCCTCAAGCACTTCCTTGATTCGCACAAGCCTTTCGGCACGCACTACGGCGCGATCTTAGGGCTCACGCTCATCGCGGACGCGGACGGCGTTCGCGCGTTGATTCTGCCGAATCTCAAAGCCTACGATGCGGTGCTGTCGGAAGGCCTTCGCGACGAGAACCGTCGTGAGCAGGCGGAGCATGTGGTCAAAGCTCTCATGCGGGCGTTGAAGGTGCTGGCGAGAGAGCCTAGAGCTGGCGGGAAGAGCAATGGATTCCCTGAGGGCGAGGCGTTGAAAGAGCGACTGGGTGAGGTCGTGGGCGAGGCGCTCGCGGAGAGGATTGCGAGTGCTGAGGGTGGTGAGCCAGGGGTTGTGGGAGCTGTGTTGGACAGTGAGGGTTTGGCTTGATTGGGATCAGGATCAGTGGTGGAAAGCAAGCTCAAAATGTTATGCGCGAAAAGGGCGCTTTTTGATGAATTAGCGAGGCGTTCTGGGTGGTGTCTGTTGTACTATAACCGGACAGGGCTGTGGGATACATAAAGTCAAATTGCACGATGTTAAGACACTGCTACCTTGATGGACGCACTTCAAGCAACCGGAAGCTTCATGTATACGAAGACAAGAGCTCCCAACTTTATGGAGAGAGTGACAAACAAGAAAGCAACGGAACAAGATATAGCGGACCAAATTATCTCAATTTTGTTTCAAACTGTAGCGTGTATGTATCCGCTTGAAGCATTTCCCGTTTCAGTCGTAAACAACTCCAGAACCATGGGGTTCTGTATGCTGCGTTATGGCCTTAACTGGAAGCTACGAGAGTTGATTAGGATAGACGGCGCTATCAATAATTTACTTCTCGTAGACCCAGTCGTGGGAGGCCTGCTTCCAGGTGTTGAGCTCCTCAGGCTTGAACCAGAGAGCGATCTCCTTCTGGGCAGACTCGACGGCGTCGGAGCCGTGGCAGACGTTGCGGCCGACGTCCTGTGGGAGAAGAAGATTATTAGTGATGCTGTTTCGGAGGAATTTGGGAGCTCAATGGCCGGGATACGAAGCCAGCTCCCGCTGCTAGCGAACTGGAACAAGAAAACTTACAATGGCGAAGTCACCACGGATGGTGCCAGGGGCGGAGGCAAGGGGGTTGGTGGCACCGAGAAGGACACGGCCGGTCTTGACGGCGTCACGGCCCTCCCAGACCATGGCGCAGATGGGGCCGGAGGCCATGTAGGCAACGAGACCGGGGAAGAAGGGCTTGCCGGCGAGGTCGGCGTAGTGGGTCTCGAGGTGCTCCTTGGAGGCGGTGACGAGCTTGATGGCGGCAAGCTTGAAGCCGCGCTGCTCGAAGCGCTGGATGATGGGGCCGATCAGGCCGCGCTGTGAGGAGAGGGGTGTTAGGAGGGGTGTGCTATTGATTGTGGTTGTGGTGCCACTCCTCTTCAGTGGAGGAGGAGGAGTTGGCGGTGAGGGAGGGTTACCTGGACACCGTCCGGCTTGATGGCGATGAAGCTGTGGAGGGAGTCAGTCAATGGGTTTGGAGAGAGATCGGGGGTGGTGACTGCTTACGTCTGCTCGTTGGAAGAAGACATTTTGATGTGTATGTGATGGTGGATGGAGGGGAGTAAGAGCAACAGCTGGGCTTCACGATGAGATAAAAAGTGTTGTTCCGCCTGAGGGGTCAGCCTTTGGTGGGGCCGGGCAACCTGCCCTGATCAGACAGAAACAGCCAAACAGCTCTCGACCCTTGCAATCGCCAGCACATCAATGCTTGAAGATAAGATCGATCTAATCTCTCGGCCTTTGCTGCTGTGGAGGAGGCATCGTCAGGGTTGCCAAGTGGCCTGCCTCGTGTGTTTGAGAGACGACTACTACAGCACTTTGGCTGGACACAATCGCTACCAAACAACTGGGTGCGAACATGAGGAACCACAATTCCTCTCCTGCCTCTTGGGTGGGATGGTTTGCGTTGTTGTGCGCCTTTCTCGCATTGATCACGCCGGCCGGTAAGCAAGCTGTCCAGAACGAGCTGTGTTGATACATTGTCTTGATTTACTCCATTGGCAAATGAATAACGACTAATACGACCACTTCCAGTGAGCGTAAAAAAGGAAAACTTCAAGACATGCGATCAATCCGGCTTCTGCAAGCGTAACCGCGCATACGCCGACACCGCTTCATCCAACTCCAACTTCGCATCGCCGTACAAGCTCGACTCGACCTCTCTTAAGCTCGACAAAGGAGTGCTCACTGGAAACGTTCTCAAGGCTCTCTCTCCTACCGAAGATGTTGTCCTTCCTCTTACCGTGGCTTTCCTGGAGTCCGGTGTCGCCAGGGTGACCATGGACGAGGAGAAACGCCAGAAGGGCGAGATTGAACTTCGACACAGCAGCAAGGCCAGGAAGGAGAGATACAACGAAGCTGAGAAATGGGCAATTGTTGGCGGCACCCAGGTCAGCACTGGCGCTGCCATCAGTGAAGCAGACGACAGCGTCACCAGAATCGTCTATGGCCCCAAGGGCAACTTCGAGGTTGTCATCACTCATTCTCCATTGGGTCTTGAGTTCAAGAGAGACGGCGAGACACAAATCAAGTTCAACGATCGCGGCTTCTTGAACATGGAACACTGGCGTGCAAAGGTCGACAAGCCTCAACCTGCTGAGGGCGAGGAAGCCAAGGAGACCGAATCTACCTCTGAAGACGAGAGCACATGGTGGGACGAATCGTTCGGCGGAAACACCGATTCCAAGCCCCGTGGTCCGGAGGCCGTTGCTCTTGACATCAGCTTCCCTGGATACAGCCATGTCTTCGGTGCCGCTGAGCACGCTGGCCCGCTTAGTCTGAAGGAGACTCGTGGGGGCGAGGGCAAGTACGATGACCCTTATCGTCTTTACAACAGCGACGTTTTCGAGTACGAGATGGACAGTCCCATGACTCTCTATGGCTCCATCCCCTTCATGCAGGCGCAAAAGAAGGACTCCACTGTCGGTGTCTTCTGGCTCAACACTGCTGAGACATGGATCGACATCACCAAGTCTACGTCGCTTGCAAACCCCCTTAGTATGGGCGTTGCCTCTCAGACAACTACCTCAACGCACTGGATTAGTGAGAGTGGACTTCTCGATGTCTTTGTTTTCCTTGGCCCTACGCCGCAGGATGTCATTGGCGCATACAGCGAACTCACTGGTTACTCTCAGCTCCCTCAGCAATTTGCTATTGCCTACCACCAGTGTCGCTGGAACTACGTCACCGATGAGGATGTCAAGGACGTCGACCGCAAGTTCGATAAGCACAACATCCCCTACGACGTCATCTGGCTTGACATTGAGTACACTGATGGCAAGAAGTACTTCACCTGGGACCCGATGACATTCCCTAAGCCATTGGACATGCAGGAGCAGCTGGATGAGCACGAGCGTAAGCTGGTTTATATCATTGACCCGCACATCAAGAACGAAAACAACTACCCTGTCGTTGAAGAGCTCAAGAAGCAAGATCTGGCTACTCACAACAAGGATGGCAACATCTACGAGGGATGGTGCTGGCCTGGTAGCAGCCACTGGGTCGATGCATTCAACCCCAAGGCCAGAGAATGGTGGAAGAGCCTGTTCAAGTACTCCAGCTTCAAGGGTACTGCCAAGAACTCGTGGCTGTGGAACGACATGAACGAACCTTCGGTTTTCAACGGCCCCGAAACTACCATGCCGAAAGACAACCTGCACCACGGCCAGTGGGAGCACCGTGATGTCCACAACGTCAACGGTCTTACTTTTGTCAACGCTACCTACGACGCTCTTCTCGCCCGTGACAAGGAAGAGGAGAAGCACAATGTTCGCCCCTTCGTTCTTACCCGCTCTTTCTACTCTGGCTCTCAGCGCATGGGCGCTATGTGGACTGGTGACAACCAAGCTGTCTGGTCCCACCTTGAAGCATCTATCCCGATGATCTTGTCTATGAACATCGCCGGTTTCCCCTTCGCGGGCGCTGATGTTGGTGGCTTCTTCGGCAACCCCTCGGAGGAACTCCTCGCTCGCTGGTACCAGACTGGTGCTTTCTACCCATTCTTCCGTGGCCACGCCCACATTGATACTCGCCGTCGCGAACCTTACCTTGCAAGCGAGCCTTACAAGAGCGTAATCACCCAGGCGCTTCGTCTGCGCTACTCGTTACTGCCTGCGTGGTACACTGCCTTCCATGAGGCGTCGACCACCGGTGCACCTATTCTGCGCCCCAACTACTACGTTCACCCATCTGACGAGAAGGGATTCGCTGTTGACGACCAGTTCTACGTTGGTTCCACCGGTCTTCTCGCGAAGCCGATCACCGCCGAAGGAGCCACTACCACTGAAATCTACCTCGCCGATGACGAGAAGTACTACGACTACTTTGACTTCTGGACCTACCAAGGCCCCGGCTCATACAAGGTCTCTGCTCCGCTGGAGGTCATTCCCTTGTTCATGCAAGGCGGCAACATCATTCCGCGCCGCGACCGCCCACGCCGTAGCTCAGGCCTCATGAAGTACGACCCCTTCACGCTCGTGGTCGCCATCGGCAAATCTGGCGATGCCGAAGGAACTCTGTACCTCGACGACGGCGAGAGCTTCGATTTCCAGGACGGCGCTTTCATTCACCGCCGTTTCCGCTTCGATGCCGAGACCCGTGCTCTGACGTCCGAAGACCTCACTCCAGCCAGCGCTTCTCCGTCAAAGAAGGCGAAGGAGTACCTCAAGAGCATGGAGAACGTTCGCGTCGAGCGTATCGTGGTCGTCGGTGCGCCTGAGAGCTGGAGCTCTTCGACCTCGGTTGACGTCAGCGAAGAGCTGAGCAGCAAGGCGAAGAGCGAGGGCGTGAGGAAGGCTGCTCTGGAGTACCATGGCCCTGATGAGGGTCGTGCTGCATGGGCTGTTGTCAGAGATCCGGGCGTTAAGATTGGCGCTGGATGGAAGGTGCAGTTCTAAAGGAAAAGCAAGAGCTTTTAATATAGAGATAGTCTGAATGACTACATCGTTTACTTGAAGTCATGTCCACAACACAGTCCAATACGGCTCATCTTCACCCTCCGCTATGCTCTAATTTGCTACTACCATTGACACAGGTGTGTGAGGTTGGATGTTTCCCGCCGAGATAGCAAAAGTCTGATACGAGCTGCTCTGTTGCTCGTATTATACTACCGTAAATCATGGATTGAGAATATCGATTCTTGCCACTGAGGCGACTGGACGCGTGTGATATCTCGTGCGCAGTCTTATGATGCCTTCCTTTCCAGTGCGCTAGTCCTCTGGGAGTTTGCTGCCACGCCTCAACTTTCGAAACAAATAAGGGCAGTCCGATCGACTACACCATACGTCCAATAATTCGTGCATGCCACAGAGATCAGTACTGCCTTTACCTAACTTCCCACATCCAGCTTCCTAGCCGGTCGCACAAGCATGTACTCCTCATACTGCATCTCCCCAGGCAAGACTTTAATATCCTTGAGCTCAAATCCGATCTCACGATGCTGGTAAATTCCCTTCGCGCTCGCATTCGCCATGACAAAAACAGCCAGCCCGGCTTCATCAGCGATCTCGCAAGCTTTCAACAGCAACTTCTTGCCCAGCCCGGAACCCTTAGTCTCGTGATCGACTCCGAACAACTCCACTGCAAAATGCGGCTGGCCCATCATAAGCGTTTCGCGAGCATTGGCCAAGTTGGAAGCAACGTCTGCGTATGAAGCGGCATCGTGGTCGGATGTTGGGGGAAACGCGCTCCAGAAGCCTGCGCCGTGGTCGGAGGGGCCTATGAGTTGGAGGGATAGAACGCCGAGAGAGTGGGATGCATTTTCGGAGGATACTACTGTGAGGAGGTGGGATGTTGTTGGGGAGTTGAGCTTGGAGGTGAAGATTTCGGTCCACCAAAGGCGGATGGTGGGGGTGTTGGGGAGGAGCTGAGATGGACGTTAGGCGATTTGATTCGTGTTGGAGATGGGATGGTAATGTAGTAGAATTGATGGTATTGGGCAGTCTGCGAGAGATCTTGAAGGCTTACTTTGAGGATGTATGGGTTTGTTGGATGGAATGATCTGGGGACGATGGTTGTGAGGGAGAGGATATCGTCAAGGTTCGCATGGCGGACAGTGAATGAGGTGTCTGGTGATTCCATTATGGCTGGAGGTTTTGTAGTGCTACCGAGATATCATGGAAGGAAGTGTGTAGGACATGCTCGATTCTTACATGAGTCCTTTGCATGATGAGTCTTCACCTGTTGTAGGGCGCGGTTGTGCGATGTTCTCCACATCATTTCTAGCCATCTACGTTGTTGCAATTGTCCTTTCGCTGCTTTGCTTCAACATATATGTTGATATATCTGGCTCTCGAGACAATGAGACAGCACGGATGATATGAGTGAGCGTTGTGAACAATTGATTGTCGATCGATCGGTGCTTCATTGCACACTAAGGAGAGTCGGTATGCTGGTGCCGCGGAAACGTGGAAACGAAAATTTGCAACCTTTTGCCGATGGTCTCAACGATCTCGCGGTCAAACGCGAGGGGCTTTTGATTGTACACTATGTTCTTCCCTCGTCGAGACAGATCGGTGTGACCTCCGGACAAAAAAGATCGTCCTTGATGGGTTTGATCCGGCGTGGTCGAGCAAAAGGCTCATCAACCCGTGGGCTAATCACAGAATCATGCATCGGCCGGGAATCGAACCCGGGGCTGGCCGAATCATCTAAGGATGACATCCTTGAATGGCAACGGCCAATTTTACCACTAAACCACCAATGCTTGTTGAAGGTGGCGACGTGGTGATGTTTATGTTGCTCAATCGATAGCACTATCGTCGGAGTGCCGTCCAATGAAGAACCGCGTTAACCGTGAGACACTCGGTTCAAATTGCTTTGGAGGGACCGAGCGACGATCTAAACCATCAATGCTTAATCAAGAGTATCTGTCAGGACGAAATGGTACATGTTACAACGTCAAGATGCTACGACTTGTGGATGGCGGTCAAGGAAAGCATAGGATCGCCCCAAGACTATTCTTGTTCGATCACGCGTGAGACTCTCGGTTCGACTTGCTTCTGATGCACTACGGAGGTATCTCACATGTCACCATACGCGAGATCCTGGATTTCAGAGCATCGAGAGCATCCACTTTCTGGTGGACATATGATTTCGGTATCGTCTTGCTTCCGGTAGCCGGAATCTCGCCTATATAAAGGCAATAGGGATTAAGCCGCGAAGA
Organism: Cladosporium velox; assembly: GCA_024604135.1. Classification (NCBI taxonomy): domain Eukaryota; kingdom Fungi; phylum Ascomycota; class Dothideomycetes; order Cladosporiales; family Cladosporiaceae; genus Cladosporium; species Cladosporium velox. Next base: position 94,432 of record JANIIF010000014.1, read on the forward strand.
GGCGGTCTCCAAACGCAGTCTGTGCTGGGATGAATTGCAAATACGTACGCCCCCTTGATCCTCCTCTTGGTTTCAGCTATGTGCTACGCTCACATCAAGATAAATCGATGTCCGGATAGACATATCGTGAAGGCGTCGCAATCATTTCCTGATTTTGAAACTTGAAACCAGCGGTCGTTACTGAGGTCATTGCGCAGGAAGCTCGTGTAAGGTTGTGTGTGACAGTTCTTCGATGTCGCGTGGCAGCCTCCTTGGCTGACAGCTTATTTGGAATCCACAAAGCACGCGGAACAGTACTACCAAACTCAGCATATGACAAGCCATCGGCAAATGTTTCAAATTCCCGTTATCTGTATTTGTATACCATCGGAATTCTCAGCCAATGAAAGGTCAAGCAGGACATAATTTGTCAGATCTCCAGCACACTGAGTCATGAGTTTCTCACGATACAGTTCCCGCCACTTGAGCTTCCGTCCACATCAGGCCATCGGGACTGGGTTATCTCTCACCGACATACTCAGACGTTGCGTGTTCTCGACAAGAGAGCGTCAGAGAACTGTCATACATACGGTAATTCCAGAACATCTGGCGTTGCATTCCGCTGCCAACGCAAATGGCGCCCAGGTGGAGCGACCCGATGAGACTTCGCGTTCGGATTTTGCATGCTACGGTCCCGACGGGATGGTAATCTACCTGGTAGCAGCCATCGCTGATATTGACTTGCATTGCAGTATTCAAATCATACTGCCCAACATGATTTGAACGTATCCTAGCGTCGAACACACCCTAGTCATGCTGCCCTAATCACTTCAAATCCTTCATATCGACATTGTTGCGAAGCTGAACGACTGCATATGTATATGCTGCACTGCCCCCCTAGCATCCATCTTACTGCTGACAATAGTATCCTAACCACTTTACTTCGAATACCTCGTCATGGCTCAACCAATGATCAACGATGGTGCTTCGGCATCTACCTCTTCTACATGCTCGCGTCGGAGCACAATCAACACGCACCATTACGTCGGCGAACGCGAAGCAGAGGCCATTCAGGATTGGAGCTCTCAGGTCCCTGACAAGCTACCCAGAGAACACTCATCAGCAGCTATCTTAGATCCTTCAGTCCAAGCGTACATTGCAGCGAAGCTAGCTCTGCTGAGGAGTAGCACCCCGACGCCGACGAGGTGATAGAGTCTCTGGCCCCTATTACAGTGACACGACATAACTTCGTCCACCCAGCATTGGTGTAACCTACATCGATATTTGGAAACTTGGACGACTATATTGGAACTTGTGCAGACTGCCAGCCGGGCATGCCGCTTTGGTCATCATCGTCACACACAAACTTCGCGGATGCGGACGGATCCGATGAGCTCTCCTTCGACATGACGAACATACCCTCGTTCTGATGTCGGCTTTTGATGTCGACAAGCATCTCATACTGTCGTCTCGTAAAGCGACGCTTGCTATGGATCGTACGACGATGATTTGTGGTTCGATTGCATACGTGGCAACGCAGACACCGACCAAGATACCTGGATTCCTTCTAGAAGAACCTCGCCTTCTCCATCAAGTCACTACCACGGTCCCTTACGAACCTTCCTACACACTTGGCCTCTTACATCTGTTGCAAAGGGCATAACCATATCGACTTTCGTGGCACAGGCTGCATCCACCGGTCCTGTGGATGCTATGCTCGCAGTCACAAAGCTGTCATGACCAAATCGCCATCTCTGATTGACTGCTTGCTTACTTTGATCTTCCACCAGATATTGTCAAAAGATGGGTCACTTGGTTGATATGTTTCGCGTCGCATCATATCGTCTTCTCTGACCCCTCTCTCCTGAATGAGAGCCGTACATGATGTCTCTCAGTCATGTCGTCTCTGGTATCTCAAAGGATAAAGCGACCGACTGGGCTCCCACGCCAATTTCAACAAGCTTTGGCGCCGAGGAAATCGGGTGGCAAGCATTGGGCCCAGCTATAGCATGCACAGTACTTGCTACTACCGTCGTCACGCTTCGATGGTACACGCGATGCTGCTTGGCTCGCTGCCTTGGTCTAGACGACATCGTAATCCTTCTTTCTATTGTAAGTGCTCATTGCGTTTGCACCACATAACTTTACAAAGCTGACCACTGCTCTAGATACTCGCATGGTGTATGTGCGCCATCATCGGCGCAGAACTGAATGAAGGCCTAGGAGTCTACCAAGGTGGCCGGCCGATAGATGCGCAACACCTGGCCAAGTTGGTGATTATCAACAACAACCTCTGGGCGGTGGCAGTCAACGTCACCAAAGCCTCTATCGTTGCGCAATACCTTCGCATCTTCAGCAGTCCTGTCACAAGGTTCTTCTGCTATGCGCTCCTAGTGCTCCTAGTCCCTGCCGTCTGTTGGAGCGTCTTTGGTGGTACATTTCTTTGCACACCAGTCGCAAAGCTGTGGAAACCTCAACTGAGCGGAGAGTGTATGGACCCAAGAAGCTACTGGTTGTCTGCTGCTGGAATCAATATTGGCATCGACTTTGCTGTCCTGATACTGCCATTACCTGCGATCACACAACTTCGGCTTCCACGTAAGCAGAAGATGTGCTTGGTACTCATGTTCCTCCTCGGATTCTTCGTTTGTGTCATCAGCGTTGTTAGACTTGTGACTGTCTACTGCCTGGAGAAGAGAGGCAGACTCGTTGGTGAGTACTTGTACGCATTACAGTATTGTACACATAGTTACTGACTAGCAAATAGAATCAGGCATTCAAGCCGTAACATGGTCCGCCATCGAGGTCAACGTTGGGATAATCTGCGCTTCACTCATCGCGCTCAAACCTCTCTTAGCTCACTTCTGCCCCTGCCTGCTCGACGAAACAGACATACCGACACACTGCATGCGCCTCCCCATGGTTCAGACAGCCACTGAAGTCGGCGAGCTGCTCTGTCCAGGCGATTCAGATACAACATCACCAATCTCACAAGTCTCGCCTTCCTTGGCCAGGAGCTCAACTATCATGACCATGTCACATCGACCGAGCATTGTGGCGATGCTGCCTGGGCTGCCGCAGTCGGAGAGAATGAGCTTTGTGGGCTTGCTCACGAACGGACTTGCCACTGAGAGTCAACGACACGAGAAGAGCATCCACTGATTTTTTATATCGAGTTGAGGCGGTTATAATGAAGGCGCACGCGATACACAATGCATTACTGTTCAGGGAGGGTTGCATACCTATACGTCACAGCATGAATATAGCGATAAAGTGAAAAGCATTTCAAATTCAACAGGATTGGGTGATCACGTCAAACTTTCGTCCTTTGTAGACATTTTGTGTTTTGACAATTTGCTGAGAAGCTACCTCCTGTGATTGGATTGGCATGTATCCGGTCCTCATTGCCGGCCATCTCTTGATTTCTCCACCGGAAGGGGCGGGAGGTTACACCGTTCAGTCCAAGTACTTACTCGACCACTGCGTACAGACTTCGCATCACATGCCTTGCCCGTTTCCCAGTCTCGCACATTGCCGAAGGTGCTCACAGCTCTCACTATCGGGAGCCTTGATGGGCGGTTCATCCTGGGATCAATCGTCTGGCTGGTATGATCCTCTCGTAGTTTCGATTGCATCCTAGGTCGGTCTACTTTACCAGACCTCGTCGAAGGCTGATTGTCATGGAGAGGGTTGTGTCTGCCAATCGTCAACGCCGCAGATGCGTTCAGCAGTTGACTGGAAGCTTTCCGAACGACGGGCCGACTTGACGGATCAGGACTGTCCCCGCTGACACTCCTGCTGTATATGCTTGACAAAGATTCTCCGCTGGTACTCCTGTCGAGTGTATGCAGCTTGTCATTTGCAGATGTTGGGCCGTACTGTACGACGCGCAGCGGTCGCCGACTGTTCTTCCTACGCAGCGTGTACATGCGTTTTGGAGCAACTGTGATCTTCTGCATAGCTGGCAAGTTCCTGTATTTTTCCGGATCGTACACCGGTAATGGGGGCACTGGTGAAGATTTGGACGGCGGCGGTCCGAATGATGCGTGACTCCTGATTGTCCTGAGTGATGGTCTCGGCGCCAAAAAGTTCGCTGTAGAAGTCTTTGGGGCATATATTCCTAAGCCGTATGCTTTCTCTGGCCTGGTTGGATATAGCTTGTACAGAATATCCTCGTCCGGCTCGGCGATCGTGTAGGATGAAAACGTGGAGGTGGATCGACATTTGAAGGACATGTCTGAGAACATCCGATGTTCGCCTGTGCTGTACGGCAGAATGAATGGGAGAAGAATCGGAGGCTTGGTGATTCCGAGCAAATGGGCATGGTAAGGATCAGTTGTCTTCCAAGTGAGCAAGACGAGTCCGATGGAAAAAAGCCTGTACTAGTCAGCAAAGCTCGACAACATCTATATGCGCGAGGCAGGAATAATCATACATGGCCATGAGGGTCGCTGCGACACCGGCACGTTGCACTATACACTGGGTGCCCACGTCGATCGTCGGCGAGTACAGCTTTGCTCTTGCTGACACAAGACACAAAGGATTTCTGGCAACCGTGAAGGCAATGACAAGCCCTGAAGCGACCATCCAGCCTGTAGCCACGAACCGAATGGAGTTCTTAGATAACATTTCCAAGAATGCGGACGAAGTCAGGAAGCTTCTTCCAATGGGTCGAGATGATCGCCATGCTGTAAAGTTGCAGATGCAGACGCAGATGAGTGATGCACAACCCTGCCACAGTTAGCTATAATCTTGGATGCATAACACACTAGAGACATACTGCAAACACAAGAATAACTGCTATTGGTAGCAGATCCCTTGTGAAGGTCCCGTCATGGATCAGATACGCCGTGCTTGCAATGACATATCCCGAGCTGTAGAGCAAGCAGTGCTGGGAAATAATGATGGTGATGTGACCCTTTGACCATTTGTTGCTGCAGTCTTTCTCGGTCGGCACTCGTCTGATTAGTTTTCTGCCCATTCTCGTGATTCGTGTACTTCACTGCAAAGGCAGGTCGAAGGAAATCCGAGCGGTCTTCCAATCCATCTTGGAGCCAAGCTAACATCATGTACTACTAATGCGATGGCCGGTACTCTACATTAGTGGCCTGGTCAGCTATACCTGGTGTGCGTCTGGAATCTGTGCCAGCCTCGGTACACGCATGAGTGTGTGGAAGTGGTTGCATAAGCTACATTCCAGGGCTGACACGGCATGCAAGGCTTTACCAGCCACCCAAGTACGGGAGACCCATCGGCTTGAGCGATGTGATGTAATTTGCGATCTTTGGTTAAGTACAGTATATACAAGCTTATAGTTTCGCCTTTGGCTTGTTAAGATTTTTGGAATCTTGGGCAGCCCAGTCACGGATGACTTTTCGCTGTATCTTGCCACTCGGCGATTTTGGCACCTCACTGATGAACTACTCAGAGTTAGCATGAGATCCTACAAGTGCGATTCGGATACAACGAACCTTGACACCTCCCGTCAGGCGCTTGTGCTTTGCCACTTTCGTTGCCGTCCATTCTTGGATGTCTTTCTCTTCTACCTTGCCCTTCGAGGCATCCTTCAGAGAGATATAAGCCCGCGGCAGCTCTTCGTGATCTCCCTGCAAGGCGACCACGGCCGCATCTGCGACATGCTCGTTCTCGAGTAAAACTGCCTCAAGCTCTGCGGGCGCAACCTGGAAGCCCTTGACTTTGATGAGCTCTTTCTTTCGATCCACTATCCAGTACCAGCCCTTGTCGTCGCGTATGGCAACATCGCCTGTGCGGAGGAATCCATCGTCATCGAACGTCTCGACCGTCGCTTTCTTATTCCTCCAATATCCCAGGCAAATGTTTGGACCTCGAACACAGATCTCACCCCGCTCGCCCACTCCCACTTCTTTCCCATCTTCGTCGACAAGCTTCATCTCACTGTTCGGATCAATGTACCCGACCGAACCGGATCGATCGTCCATGCCACCTGGAACGTGTAGGCAAGAACAGGTAACTTCGGTCATGCCCCAAGTCTGCACAACTTTGAGCTTGAATCTCTCCGAGACCTCGTTTTGTAGTTCTTTGGACAAAGGAGCCGCACCGCACAGGATATTGACCAGGGAGCTCAAATTGTAGTCTTTCGTCTCTTCTCGCTTGGCGAGCATGACCAGGATCGGTGGTGCGGTCTGTATGTGCGTGACACGGTGGTTCTGGATGTGCGAAAGCCATTTCGGGTAGTTGAAAGATCGCATGTAGTAGCAAGGAGTCTGATTGATGGCAGCAGCTGTAATCGACCACAGTTGGCCATAGGCGTGATACAGAGGCAGGAAGCCCAGCCACCTTTCCGCTGGTGGATCGCCTGGAGGCTGTTCAAGTCGTCGCATGTATAAGGATTGCTCAACGTTGGCAATGACATTCTGGTGCGAGATCATGACGCCTTTGGGGAGACCTGTGGTGCCACTGGAATAGTTGAGCACTGCTATACGGGTCTTGGATTCCTCTGGGTTCATACGATGCCATTGCCAGCTCTTGCTCTCACTCTCGGATCCAATCATTGTCAACCAGCTCCGAATACCTTGCTTAGGCTCAGAGGGCTTGTCGTCGAAGAGATAAATGCGCTCAAGCGGAAACTTGCTTTTCGCTGCCGCTTTGAGTACGATGTCCAAGAACTGTGGTTCAACCAGAATCATCTTTGCATTTGTGTTCTCAATCTGATATACCGTCTCTTCAACTCCATAGGCTGGGTTGCATCCGGTGAAAATCCGCCCCGATCCAGCTACTGCGAAGTATGCGACTGGAATGAATATGTGGTTGCTGCTGTACATCAAGACAGCTTCATTCTGTTTGATATTCATTCGGTCAAGGCCGACGCCCAATCTCTTCACCCATTGAAGAAGCTGTCGAGGCGATAGCGATCGCGTGGTGTCTTCTGCATCGATCCATATCGGCTGATCGGAAGGTTCTTTATTCTGAGGGAACACATAGCTCAGGACATCAGTCTGTGGGATATCGATCTGGAAGGGCGATTGTTGCGGCATTGTGGATGGTGGTGAATATTGTGCGGTACATCCGGACACTGTTCCCAAGGTCTACAGACAACAGCCATGGCAAAGGCAGAAAGTATCACCATAATACCAAGATCATTGGCCGAGGTTACTAGTTGTAGATGGAGATCGTCTCCGTGAGATGACATAGATGTGCCGTGTGGGGGTCATGGAGTTTATTTTGTCGGAGGTTCTTAAGTCCGCTCCATTCTTGCTACCCCAAGGATACTTTGAGACTCGAGGTAATGTTTGCACATGAATTGTGGCAGCGATCTAAAGTTGAGATGGAACGCAAATGGAGCCTGTGTATGGAGGGAATGTATCTACTGACAAAGAGGTCACCATACAAGTGCGCGTTGGTGACGACAACATCAAGTAGTCTTGGGGACATCAGATCTGGCTCAAGAACACACCGTATCTTGGTGCAGAAGTGGTTCCTGATGACACACAAATGCATTTTCTGTCAGATGGTCTGTATAACACTGCCAGCTCAGCCAAGAAAAGCTCACACGTTCACGGCCTGCATTTATGTCCAATCGCTCCATCTGCCGTTCCGCTCAAAGCTTGCCTTTCGTGCAGTACCCGGAAGCAACGGACCTTGCGCACCTTTGCCCATCAGACTGCCTTCATAAGACTCATGTGCACCACTCTGCCAAGGCGTCACATCCTGAGGTCCTTCCTCACTAATGACATGGCCCTTCACACAAGACGAGAAGCTCACGCGAGGCTGGCTTTCGTAGAAAGCATCGAACTTCTTGTGCAGAGCTTCAGCAAGAGTCGTTACGGACCAATCTGGATGTAGTACCCGCCATGGCTCGTGACACTCCCAGCCTTTGCAAGACTTCGTCACCATGAGCAGGGCGTCCAATCGATTTGTGACGTGCTTGAAGGACCTTCCCAGCAAGTCGTAGTGGATTTGTGAGGGTGTATGGCTTGGGTCGTGGTAGTTGTGCATCTGAGATGGATCGCGCTGGACGTCGTAGAATTCTCTCTCGCCACTACACCAGACAGTGTAGAGGATGTTGTAGTCCTCGCCGATGAGGCGCAATGCTTTGTACGTGTTGTTAGAAGTGATCTTGGGGTCATCGAAAGGCGAGCCGTATTTGCCCTCGAGAGTGGCCTCGCCCCAGAATTCGACGTTGACGTGCTCGCCTGATTGAGGTGCTGCCAATGCTTTAGCATCAAGAGGAATAGGGAAGCCGTCGAGATCGGGTCGATCACTCCCAGCAAGCTTCAAAATTGTGGGAGTCAGGTCGGTGTGAGAACTGACGACCTTCGCAGTCTCCCCGATTGGCACACCGGGTCCGCGGATAATCAGTGGAATGTGGATGTCTTCCTCGAAAGGGCATTCTTTGCCAGGCGGCAGACGATGCTGAGAGATATGGAAGCCGTTGTCGGTGGTGTAAATGATGTAAGTGTTGTCCAACAGATCTTTGGCCTTCAAAGAGTTGACGAGACTGTCGATCATCTCGTCCACTGACTGCAGTGCTCGCAACCTCGAGCGCTGGAACTCGTCATGGTAATCGATCAGTGTTTGATTGAGCTTCGGTAGCTCGCGTACCCACGATACGCCACTTGGTATGTCAGGATTGAAGCTCTCCGTTCGTGGAATTTTGTAGTCAGAGAACAGGCCAGCATGGCGTTCAGCATATTCGGGAAGATCGAATTGCCTGGGTTCTCGTAGGCGCATGTTGGAGTGCGGTGCAATCGGGGCGACTGCCACGAAGAAGGGCTCATCGCGGGACGCTGCATCTTCGAGGTACCCAAGAGCATACTTGGACATCAGATCAGGCGAGTATTGACCTTCGAAGCTCACTGGCGGCTCGCCGTTGTGAGTTATTGTGGCGTTATAGTACTCGTAAGTAAAGCTAGATCAGATCAGTTAGTGTAAAAAGATTGAATACATCAGTGCTATCTTACGGATCTAGAAGGAAGTCGGAGCCATTGAAACCGTTCACAGGAGGGTCGTCGTAATTGTCGACCGTGTGAGAATTGAAGAGCTTGCCGGTGTAGTAAGTGTTGTATCCAAGTTGTTGTAGCCATACAGGAAGCCAGTTCTCATTCAGACCTTCCCGAACAAATTTGGGGTAGCCTCCATATGGTGGCTTGAGATCTGTAACGTTGTTGTTGTGTGCAGCAAGACCAGTCCAGATGTTGACGCGGGATGGGCAGCAAATGGAGACGGTGCAGTAGTGCTTCTCGTAAGTGGTTCCCTGGCTAGATAAATGCTTCTTCAGCAATGGCATGTAGTCTATACTTTGCATATGTAGATCCTGGTCGTCGGTGAGAATGAACAGAAAGTTGGGCTTCTTATCGGAAACACCTGATGAAGATCCAATGCCCAAGAAAGCTGCCCATTGTAACGCGTGGAAAGCTCTCATGCTCGCGAGCAAAGGTAGATTGATGCTATAGATCCAGTTGTAACGTTCAAGATATCAGAAAGAGTGGTACCAAGTCATGCAGGTACGAAGGAAAGATGTTGCCCAGTCGTCGTGATCAGAGCTTGTGGGGCGTAGTATCACGCCATCAGGTACTCGGCAATGTGCCGCAATGATAGTGATATCCTGCCCTGAAGGCCTATTACCTTTACAACCTCATTGTCTTGATGAGCCCGGTGTACTGAAGTGTCACCGATCTGCCTTCAGGCGTAAGAGGATATACTCGTCGCTAAAGATTACGCCAACAATAGGTGCCTCTAGGCACATTGCTGTCTTTGAATGCAAGGTTTCGGCATAGCATGTAGAATAAAATCAAGGCTGAAGCGGTGTGAATCAAGTAATGCGGTGGTGGAGTCGTGTTTTTTGACATTGTACACGATGTTGTTCACTGCTGTACCTGGTTGATGTTGTTAAACAATTCGAGTCGCCGCGATGCATTCATGCAACGCAACGCTCCTCAGTGCACCGCCACAAACGCTCTCGCCGGCCATAGACTTCCATTGAAGATGCGGCTTGCACTCTACGCTCCACACGATTCATAACATTGTACCACAATCACGCGTTGTTCCATGGAAGCCTGCGTATAGTGCCGTCAGGTGTCCATCAGATCCTAGCAGTCTTTCTAGCTTCTTCTCGTACACGACAAAGTCAGCCAGCCCAAGTCGCAAACACCCCCGATTGCCTACCATGTCAGACGATCCCTTTCCACAGGTCCAGGCCGATGTGCTCTCCCTTTTGGATACTACGCGGCCGCTCTTCACATCTTATATACGAATCCGCTCATCCGCCGCGTCGCCCTCGAATCCTCAGCTCGTCGAAGCGCGCGAGGAGCTCGAATCCAACCTTACCGACCTATCCACCGACCTGCAAGACTTGATTGACAGCGTGAAGGCTGTCGAAGGAGATCCTTACAAGTATGGAATCGACATTGACGAGGTGTCGCGACGACGCAGGCTCGTGCAAGACATTGGAGCGGAGATCGAGGACATGCACCAGCAGCTGAACCAGACGGTCAGCAAGGCTCCCCTCGCACATCCAGACTCGTTTGGAGCTGCAGAGGGCGATGAGGACGATGACGAGTACGGACAATTTCAAGAGCAGCGGCAGATGGAGATGATGCGTGATCAAGATGAGGCGCTTGATGGTGTCTTCCAGACTGTGGGCAATCTACGCATGCAAGCAGACACCATGGGCAGAGAGCTGGAAGAGCAAGCAGACATGCTGGACGACGTGGACAATATTACAGAAAGAGTTGGTGGAAAGCTGCAGACGGGTATGAAGAAGATCAACTTTGTGATCAGGCAGAACGAGGGTAAGCGCGCGGTCTTGGACTTGAATGGTGAATTTCTCGCTAACAAGATCACTCTAGATACTTGGTCGAGCTGCTGTATTGGCGTCTTGATCTTCGTCCTCATCATATTGCTGGTCATTCTCCTTACTATATGAGACCAACATGCCTGAGGCAACCACCCAGCACAGCCACACCCAAACGCCGACGCATACCTCCAGCGGAGGGAGGCTGGCAACATCGCGATAGCTCGAATCAGCAGACCCAGCCGCGAGCGCAACTCAAAGATGCACGACGACAGTAAGAATCTGTGAATCAATGGCAGCTGTATGCCCAACTTGCTCACCACATCACAGGACCACACCCGCTGCTTCAGCAAACACCACTGAGCGTCAACCCATTCATTGATCTGCCGAAGCCGCCAACTCTCCCGCACAACTATGCATCTATTCCTTCCACGTTACCGCCTTCTTCCACAAATGCTGCGCCTGCGCCCTCAAATCCAGAGCTCCCAGCCTACGTGACGTCGTCCACAGGCTTTGCGGCGCACCCCTCCAGCATTATCAACCAGAACCGCGCGCTCCTTGAGCAGATCTCATCACAACAGCGGGACGGCCACGAAAGGGTGAAGAAATGGGAGCAGGATATCAAAGATCGAGAATTGCAGGAGAAGAGGCGGAGGGCGCCGGGATGGCTGGACAGTGAAAGCAAACTACTTCAACCAGCGAAGAAGACAGAGGACCGTCAAGGCGGGGACAAGGTCGATCTTATGGACCAACCCCCAGCAGCAGTCGATATACAAACATCACGCGAGCAGGACAAAACAGCCAACGAACTCGGAGATGCAATGGACCGTGCCTTTGGGAGAAGTGAGATGGGATAATGGATTATCACGGAGCTTCACCATCCACCGAAAAAAACCAGATATAGCGCTTCCATCGGATCGCCAACTCAGTAGAAGGTAAACAGTACATTCAAACCTGGGAATTGAACTGTTCGTCCTGTGATCTACTTTAAAGACCCTAATGCTCTCACGACAAAGCATACATATTAAGGGGTATAACAAATTCAATACAAGTGGTAGGTATCTTACGGTAGGTATTCGCTAAAAGTACGCTGCAATAAACAGAAACAGGACGTGGCCTCACCAATGCGATCTCAAGAGGCTTCCTTACTTCGACTTCGCCCAAGTGTTAGCCTGCGCCGACGTATCTGCCCACTGGCCGTTGTTCCAGGCGCCCTCGTTACCATGCCACATGCCATCGTCGCCGTTCCATTGCGTCGATTTGCCTGCTTGTGGGTCAACAGCTGGGGCAGCCGCAGCGTCTGGTGATGACCAGTCGGGTTTTGAACCAGCATTGCCGTTGACGTGAGCCATAGGTGACCATCCGGTTTCGCCGTCGAGGGGGCAGTTGTGGTTTGCTTTCACCCAACCCATCAGTCGGTTGGCGATATCTGAAGCATAGCATTTCGTGCAGCAGCCTTTTCCAAGGTCGCCGGAGGGATCGACGGAGCCGCCGTTATACATTCGTGATGCGCGGTAATACTGTGCTGCGTCGGAGCCCTTTGCCTTGCTGTGTCTGTTGATTGTTCGTCAGCTTTGCACCTCGATTTACAGAGAGCTTTTGGGTGACTTACACTTGCTTCAAGCCGTCACCGTGGTCTGTACCGGAAGTACCATCGTGAATCATCTGTTTAATTTCAGAGTCTGGACAAGGATTCTCCATGGCTCCGTCTTCGTTGCAGCTGCCAATGCCGTTGTGCGTCTGTTGCAAATCTTGGTTAGTATTCCAAATGTGATCCAGAACATTGGATGCCTAATACTCACTTGCATCAAACCAGGATTCCTGATCAGATCTCCTGGCGACGATGTGGACTTTGCTCGTACACAACCCTTGGACTCTTGCATCTACGCGTCACACTCGTCAGCGTCGCTCTTATCATTGCCGAGACAATCGGAAAACTCACCATGATAGCGAGGAGGAATCTCTCATCCAAGCCACTGTCTTTTGACTCCGCCGAGATTGCTTCCAAAATTCCATCGAGCTCTTCTCGCGAAGGATTAGGAACGCCATAATAGCCAAGCGCGTCGCAGGATACGTTCATCATCATTTCGTTCGCTTCCCACCTGCAGCGTGTGTCAGTCGAGTTCACATCGAACGAAAGGCTGCTTATCAAACTTACATGCTGTAGAAATCGACCCATTTGTCCATGCTGGGCCATCCATCGCCGCCGTCACCATCGTAGAACTTGTACGTATCGTTGCCTTGGTTGACGTTCCCGGATGGCTTGAGGGCTTTTTGCGTCATGTTGCTGGATATAGAGGAGTTGTGTGACTTTGGCTCCATTGAGATGAAACCCATGGGGAAAGCCGCCTTCATGAGCTGAAATCGTTGTTGGTTAGCGATGTTGAGCTTTGATGGCTGAGTTTGTGCGACGTACCGATGATATTCCCATGTTGGGCAGTGTGTATGAAGTGTAAAGCTCTTTGTTTGAAGATCCTATGGGTTATGAGAGTTGTGAGACAGAGGATATGAGAGTTAGGGTGAGGGTAGAGGTATCGCGAAGGTGGAGCTGTATGACGGCCTTATCTTGCGACCATGCCATTGCATATATATCGTCTCTACATGACTTGGCAGACTGAGGGTTGCCAGAGCCAACGGGCAGTGGCCCTAAAGTTGCTACTTCGACGAGACCTTGTCTTGCTCGCTGAAACATTCTGGTTGTGAGGCAGCGATCCTCCAAGCCTTGAACATATTCAACGTCAAGGACTACGGAGAAATTTGATATCTCAAGGCATTGTAGGGTAGTCTTATCTCAAGCGTACTCATATTTAAAAGATTCGTCAATACGCACAAAGGGCGAGATATGTTGTTCAAGCACTGGTTCCTTAGTCACAAAGTTCTGCTTCTGAGACACTTGACGTGCGCCGTTGCCGTTGCCGTTCACATGGCAGTGTACCAACCCGAGTAGTAGTGAATCGTGCTTCACGGACTTCATTGCTGCTCAATCGTATATTGGTATGACGAAGCAACCCAGATGCACTTCTTGGCAGATCTGAACGTGCATCCATTGTGTGAGACGCAGTGGTCCGACCAGCGACTTCGATGCAGCGCTGCCAGGTAATGTGGTAGCAGTCATCGTCAAACGCACATACTTACTTTGACACACTGCAACAGCTTGGTTTTCAATTCGACTAGATGACCTCTTCTGCAAGCTGTTGTGGCTCGATTGTTGCTATTTGACCGGATTCGTTGTTCTAGGACTTCTCGTCATTAACCACATCATCTCAGGCCAGCATCGGCATACCGTAAAGCCATTGCACTGTATCGAGATCGATATGTCCCGAATGGACACGTCGACTCACAATATCTGTCGGAGTGGTACTTCGGTCAAGGTGCCATCATCCGCATTATTGCCAGCCGTGGCAATCCACAGCAAGCAGCGCTGTCCCCGCTCCAGCCCTCCACTTGAACCGAGGGAGGTCTTGCACTATTGCCGATGGAGGTTGCCGGCCAATGCACCTCTGAGATAAGTAGCGATATATGGTATGCAGAGCATGTCTCGCTTATCGGTCTTCATATAGATTGTTTTTTCTTGACACTGCTACCACATAGACAAGCAACGAACAGAAATGGCCGACAAGAACGCTCTGCCACCCGTACTATGGGAACACCCCGATCCCAAAAGCACCAATGCCTGGAAATTCATCCAGAACATCAACGAGAAATATGGCCTCCAAATGAAGAACTGGGATGACTTGCACGAATGGTCAATCAAATCGAACTCCACCTTCTGGGAAGAAGTCTTCCAGCGTTTCCCGATGATCCACTCCGGCAGCTACACCAAAGTCGTCGACGAGACTGCTCGCATCGATTCCATTCCCAAATGGTTCCAGGGCGTGCAAGTCAATTTCGCCGAGAACGTCCTCTACTCGCCAGACCCGTCTGACCCGTCGCGGGCTACGACTATAGACAAGGAAGACGATGCGGTTGCTTGTACGGAAGTTAGAGAGGGCTGCACTGAGATCCGAGACTGTACTTGGAAAGAGATCCGCCACAGAACCGCTCTTCTGGCCAACGCAATGCGAGCTCGTGGCGTAAGGAAAGGCGATCGTGTCGCCGTAGTGGCTTCGAATTCCATCGACACGCTTACTGTTTTCTACGCGGTCACGGCCTTGGGAGGCCTGTTCAGCAGCAGTTCGACTGACATGGGCACCAAGGGTGTTCTCGACAGACTGCATCAGATCAAGCCGAAGTTCATCTTTTCAGACGACTGGGCAGTGTACAATGGCAAGACTGTGGACCTCAGGCCGAAGATGAAAGAGGTCATCGCTGGCATGAGTGGAATATCCGAGTTTCAAGGCATGGTCAGTATGCCAAGGTGGCAAGACAAACCCGAAGACATTACTTCAGTCCCTCGCACGGAATTGCTATCGACGTTCTTGGAAGCAGCAGGCGGCAAAACAGACCTTGTCTTTGAGAGAGTCGCTTTCGGGGACCCGTTCCTCATTGTGTACTCCTCTGGAACTACAGGACAACCCAAATGTATCGTTCATGGCGTCGGAGGCCTCCTTCTCAATACCAAGAAAGAGGGCAAGCTCCACCGTGATATGGGCCCCTCGTCAACAGTGCTCCAGTACACCACCACTGGCTGGATCATGTATCTCGTTTCATGCAGCAGCATGATTCACGGCAGCCGCGCAGTGCTCTACGACGGCTCGCCTTTCCAGCCCGAACCAAAAGTCTTCCTTCGTCTCCTGGAGAACCAACGTGTGACCGACTTCGGCACCTCACCCAGATACATGCAAACTCTAGCCACGGCACACCCTCCCATCTACCCTCGCGAAGTCGCCAACCTGAGCGCTCTCCGCCGCGTGACAAGCACAGGAATGGTGCTTTCCGAACCGCAGTTCCACCAGTTCTACTCTGAAGCATTCCCAGCTCACGTCCACCTCTGCAACATCAGCGGCGGCACAGACCTCGCAGCATGTCTGACCATGGACACACCGTTGAAGCCGCTGTACGCAGGTGGTTGCCAGACTGCGGCGCTGGGCATGGACGTTCAAGCATACTCGCCAGACATCTTGGACGGCGAGCCTGGCAAAGCCGTACCTTTGGGTGAAGCAGGAGAACTCGTCTGCACGAATGCTTTCCCTACCATGCCTGTGCGCTTCTGGAATGACGAGGCAGATGCCAATGCCAGAGCTAGTATTGGTCCGAAGTACTTTGGCGCTTATTTCGCTCGTTTCCAAAATCCTTCGGTTTGGGCTCATGGCGATTTCATCAGCATCCACCCAGTCACGAAGCAAGTCAACCTCCATGGGCGAGCCGACGGTGTGCTCAACCCTTCTGGGGTGCGCTTTGGCAGTGCGGAGATTTACAATGTTTTGGATGCACGCTTCCCTGATGAGATCCAAGACAGTGTCTGCGTTGGACAGAGAAGGCCTGAAGATGAGGACGAGAGAGTGCTTCTGTTCTTGCTCATGAAGCCTGGGGCGAAGTTCACGGAGGAACTTGTCGCCAAGGTTAAGACTGCGATTTCACAGGATGTGGGTAGACGTTGTGTGCCGAAATACGTCTTTGAAACACCGGAGATACCTGTGAGCCAGATACATTTTTCGTGATTAAGTGTGAGGATTCATTGCTGACCCTCAACACCACAGACAACGATCAACCTCAAGAAAGTCGAGCTTCCTGTCAAGCAAATCGTGTCGGGCAAGATCATCAAGCCTTCCGACACTCTGGCAAACAAGGAATGCCTGCAGTTCTACTATCAGTTCGCAAAGGTCGAAGATCTGGTGGGCAAGAACGCAGGTGCGGTCAAAGCGAAGCTCTGAGGAGCCACACGCATATCGATGCCGTCAGGGCTACGCTACGCCGTCTAATGAATGATGCTCGATAAACAAGATTACAACAAAATTTGAATAGTCCAACCAGCTCTTGTTCGTACAACGTACTAGGGTATCATATCAATGTTCCTTCTTCAATCCACACTGGCACAAGAACATCATTCCATCACCTGCCATACCTTCCTGCCACTAGTTCACCTCCTATCTCTACCTCGTCGGTCCCATAGTGCCGTATCCTTGGCCTCCGGTCTGAACGTTGTCGCTGTAGACGCCTGGTGCCGGTCTGCTGTCGTAGAAGCCCTCCGAAGCTTGTTCTTTCTTGTTATAATAAACGTATAGAACGTAGAAGGCGTGGATATGCCCGGGTAATACGCCGAGAATAGTGAGGCAGATATTGATGAGAAGGTCGGCGCCGCAGCCTGCGACGACGTAGACGCCGATGGGTGGGACTGTGAGAAGGTGGGTATTAGCTTGGGCTTTGAAGCTGGTGTTATGGGGAGAGAGACGTACAGAAGAAGGTGATGAGGACGAGGATAATTGCTGAGATCATCTCGTCGATGTCGTATGGCGTTGTTGAGGGCGGGTCTTGAGGGTCAGATTGCTTGGGACGCGCTATGTCGGAAGCTGTCGTTGTGTGTGTTTGTTTGGTGAAGATGAGTTTGGTAGAACGAAGCACAGGAGTGTGGCGCAATACTTATGTAGGCCGAGGGTAGCAGGTCGCGTGATGAGCGGTTATTATAGTTTCGGTTTCGTGGAAAGACATGGCACAGCATAGCTCAACTATACCACTTCAGCCCGGGCGCGTTTGCAATCGCGAACCGACGTCATCGACTGTGGCTGAAGCTGCGAGCCGCGCGGGTAAGGCGGTCCCGAGTACATGTGGATGGTGGCGGTGCACGAGGATATTGGCAAGGACTTGACCGAGGACATCTTCTATTGATTTATGTAACCAAGTCATTGGTCAATCTTTATGCACCAAGGCAAAACCTCGCACTCGGTGGCAAACAACTAAACTATCGAGAACCACTCAACACGCCTCGCCAGCACTCCGCCTCACAAACTCCACCGTCTTCTCGGGCACGCTCAAGAATGGCGAATGCGCGCAATCCAACTCCTCCGTTCTAAATTGCCTCCCACTCCTCGCCTCTGCCTGCGCAACCATCGCCCTCTGGCCCTCGATCGGGATAGCCTGGTCCTTGGTACAGAAGAGGTAATGCGCCGGAATCTCCGTGTACGCCTCGGCTCTGCCAACACAGTTCGTAACGGCAACCCACGACTGCGGCCGTAGCAACGAAGCCCAGTGCGCCGCTTCAGATTCGGATAGATCGTTGTAGAAGTAATGCTGTGGCCCCGGCGGACCAACTCTCACGAGCCCATCGTTCGCACTGAGATCGTGTATGGGTAACGCTTTCCCTCCAAACGGTTCGAGGAATGCGATGCCCGGTGGCAGCACTGCCGCGCACATGTAGGCGATGCCAACCACAGAAGTAGCATGTCCAGAAGCTGACCGAGAGACGGATGAGAGACCTTGCAAAGCGTTGGTAGAGACAGTCCCGCCGTAAGAGTGCGGGACGACCAGCACGTCGGCAAATTCGAGTTCTTGCAAGACAGCGGCACGAACAGCTTCGCAGTCGTCTTCGAAAGTGCTCAGCGTATGCGTGTCGTTTGTCGAAGGGCAGTCCACGGCGATGCACTTGTAACCATGCGAGGCCAGAATCTCGATCAAAGGTTCGAAATGCTTTGGGCTGTGCCACGCGCCGTGGACGAGGACTAGAGTGGGCGGCATTGCTATTGCTTCCGCGTATGTATGACACGCCTCTGGCCATTCAGGTGCACACTCACATTTATATACTATGGTTCACTCCTCACAGATAAGCAATGTCCCCTCCTTCCCCATTTCGCAGATCGCTCAGCCACAGAAAGATGAACGAAAGTTAGATTCAGCTCTGAAGTCAGCCGCACATCCTCTGAACACTAATCGACATGCATGACAATTATTTGAATCGTGCGCCGGTTTACAAGCAATGCATCCGATTGTAGAATTATTGAACTCCTTGCAAAAGATTGCTTCCTCGTTTCACGTGTACGCCGCTTTTCTCACACGCAAATACATATGTGACACTACCTAGCCGCCACGCCCTGCGCCTTTTGTCAACCCCCTTTCGCATTGCATTGGCCACTTGCGCCTGGATATTTACATTCATAAGTCTGGTCATTTTTCGAATATGAGCTTCAGCTCGGTGCAGGCTGCTACACATGCCTTTCTTGCTGTCCGCATGGATGGCTGTACGTGTTGTCTCGAATGTTGATCTTCGATTCGAAGACCGCAGTGCAAGGGAAATTGAGACGCGGCAGTGATGTTTCAATCCATCTGCGGGGGATGATTCGTCCGTTCAATCAAAGATGCTTTGTAATCGCTCCGTTTATGCAGCGGCGTCTGCAACCTTGGGCGCCCATTCATTGCCCACGTACTTGAACCAGTTGGGGCGGCAATCTTCGCGGTTCAACCAAGCCTCTCCGTCAGTGAAGCGACCCTTGGTGCAGCCCTTGCACTTGGGCGAGTTGGGACAGTTGAAGAACGGAATGTGCTGGTAGCCGATATCCTTGAACCTGGGAGGTGTTAGCTTGCGTGCAGGCGATTATGAGTCATGGCCCGAACTCACCAATGAATCTTCTCGGGGTCCGCAAACAGACCCAGACCAATGCTGTGCACAGGCGCATCGCCCCAGCGCTCGTAGAAGAATCCTCCAGCGCGGTCCAGGTGCTCGAAGTAGGCCTCGTATTCTGGTGATCGCCAGAAGCTCATATCGGCGATCTCAAAGTTGCTCCAGAAATGGCAAGTCGAGTAGCCATTTGCCTTACGGTTGTGGTCTGGTCTTCTGTCCTTGTCTGTCAACCATTTCATGGCGTTCGGCTGGGCCTGCTTGTGCTTGTTCTCCGCCAGGAACTTGATCGTCTCGGGCCACAGTCCAGAAATCGACTCAGGGCTGTCGTAAAGGTTGACCGTGAAGCCGTACGTCTTGTTGTTGTCACGCATGTAGCGGAACACATCGTAATCGACATCGCAGAAGAAGTGCACATTAGGCTCCACACGCCAGTAGTACTGCATGTCAAGCAGCGCAGGGTGCTTGTAGAACAAGCCGCTGTTCCAGCGACACATTTGGTGGTAGCTCTGTAAGCTCGCGTATTGCACGTTCTGCTCCTCCAGTAGCTTTGCGCTTTCCTTCATCATGTCCTTGTTGATCCAGCTTGGAATGTCCCAGTGTTCTTTCGGGATGATCTCGTACTTGATCTCGGCTTTTGTGTGCTTCCTGGTCTCCCTTTTGAATTCCTCCGTGAATGGGACGTCGTTGATGAAGGTCCACGGGTAGTTGAACTTGTGGTTCCACGTCCGCTCGAGATCCTTCATAGACTGAACGAGTTGGCCAAGCTCCTGGTTGCGAACGAGCGATAGTAATGTCGCATTGATGCGGTCGCTGTTGGGATTGTCGACATCGTAGTTGTTTCCATCAACACGGTGTAGAAGTCCAGCAGGCTCATCCGTCTCTATGCTGGGGTCAGAATGGGGTGTGAAAGCTTTATTTCCTCAGAAGGTTCGTACCGTCAAGATTGGGATCGCGAAGCATGTCGTCCTTCTTCTGGGCCTCATTAGGACCCACAAGACCGTCAATCGAGGCCGGCGAACTCATCATGGTGTACAGCAGGAAGACGAAGAGCAACATGGTGGCTCCCGCCATGAAGCGGATGGGCTTCGCTATCGCCATGGTGGTGGAGTGGTGTAAGTGATGGTTGAGTGGTAGCGGGTGGTATGCGCTCAGCGCATGATTCTCAGACTGCTGAGGGCGACAAGGGGCAGTGAGTGCGCCTGGTGGAGCGGTATGCGCAGGTTGCAGTGGTGGTATAATACAATGTCTTACAGTAGCCAGATGTTGGCCATCCACCGCCAGACGACGTAGACCCCCGACTTGCGACTTGCGCTCGCCAGCAGCATCAGATGGCGCGGCTTCGTGGCTTCGAGAACGCCACACTTCAGGGCCCTGAAAGCTTGTTTCGCTGTGGAGTTCAGCAACGCGCTTGAAACACGCGGAAACCATTGCTTGCCATTTGACGTGCAGACTGCCGATTGACATCCAACACGAAAAGGCACTGCAAACATAGCCTGGCCATTTAAACTGCGCTTGTACCCCCTGGACATGGCATGAAATACACGACATGGCTCACGCTGCAAGAATCAGCGAAATTGCCGACAACCTGGTCCAGAGCATTCTCAGAGTCGACAAAAATGACCCGATCATAGCGCGAACCAGGACTGCCGTCTCGAGGGGCTTGCGAGATGCCAGCCATGCACGAACAAATCAGTTCGAAGTCAAATCCAGGTTGGACGGTCTTGTCGAGAAGTTTGCCGTGTTGAACCGTGACGATCTGTCAGACGCATTGCAACAGCGACTGGAGGAATTGCCCGCCAGGAGCAAATGGCTGCCCGAGATCTTGGAGCTATTTCTTTCACTGTCAGATCGGCCTGTAGAAAAGACAGCACCCGACGCTTTGGCCACCTTGTATGCTGCGGAGCACCCTGACGAGCAGTTGACGTGGGAAGAGATTATCACAAACGATCCTCTCGATGAGCCAGGTCTCTGGGACGATATTGAAAGAGGCTACCATTCGAGTGGTGATGAGACTCGATATGCCGACGACGATATCCAATCGGAGCCAACGATATCTACACAAGCAACTTCCGCCGCTGAAGACAACGCTGAAACTGTGGCAAGCCTATATGTGACGCAACCGGACTACCAACGACTGGACTTGGTCAAGCGCTCTGCGCAGGTCTCTGAAGGCACGACTCTCAGCGTGACTGAACTGACAGTCGTGCGCGAATCTCTGAGTATGCTCCGTGGTCTGCCTACAAACATCTACGCCTTGGACATCAGCAAAGGAGTTGTGCAAGCAAGAACAGATGCAAGTATCAATGGTGTCTCGCGGAGAGTTGTCCTTGACTCGCTGACTCAGTTTGCCACTCTCGGAACCCAGTTGCAGCATCTCAGACGATGGGTGCAAAGCAAACAAGCTCGTCCATACATGAACACATGCCAAGCTGTGACCGAAGGATGGTTGGTGGATTTAAGCAGCCAGCTGTCGAAACTGGAGGAATGCTATGTTGGAAGCGCCATCGACACGGTGGTCAGCTCAATAGAAGTGCTTTCCGAATCGCAACGTCTGACACGGCACCTGACCCAGCTCTTTGCAATTATCGCTCGCTCATCGCCACATCTACCATTCGCTCTCTTTGATGAGCTTTATGACTGCGTCTGCACATCACAGCTTGCTGGAGATGACGAGTGCTTCGACATGCTCAGTTCAATGCTCTACAGAGCAACGCAAACATACTTGAGACCTGTGGCTACGTGGGTCTCGAGTGGGGCTATCGCAGGAGGTCACCACGATTTCTTTGTGGCCGAGTCTGACGCTGCGTGCAGCCTAGGAGACCTTTGGCACTCCAAGTATGTGCTGCGACGCTCGGAAGATGGAACAATCAATATTCCTCGGTTCATGCAGAGTTGTGCAGCTGAGATATTTGCCTTGGGGAAAGCAAAGATGTTTCTGGACCAGCTGATACAGACATCCGGGGAGTCCACTGGCAATGCTCGTACAATTCAACCGCTCGATTTCAGCTTGATGCGCACACATCTTCAAGATTGTTCGTTAATGCCCTTTGCGGACTTGTTCAACGATACCTTGCAAGATTGGGTCAAGAGCATCAGCACCGATGTTACCCCAAACTTGAAAATGTCTCTGCTACGAGACCACGGACTGCTCGAGTTTTTGACAGCCATAGACTCGATCTACTTCTCAGCAAATGGTACCCTTTTCCAAAGTTTTGCGGAAAGTCTCTTTGACCATATCCGTCGCGCCCCTGCGAGTTGGAACAACAGCTTCTTGCTCACCGAATTGGTGAAGGAGACGCTCGGAGAAAACCCTTCTGTCGACATGGAGTCTCTGCTCGTTACAACGGATGTGGACTCGAAGCCCAGCAATACTGTTCAAGCGCTACAAGCCTTCAACATCACTTACCACATCACCTGGCCTTTGCAGAACATCACTCGCGAAGCATCACCACAATCACACGCCAAAGCGTTCGCTCTTCTCCTCCAGGTCTCGTATGCTTACCACATTCTGCAATCTCGAGCCTTCAACCTCCGCGCATTACACTCGGCCCCTGGTAAGACCATCCACAGCAGGGTCTTCCACATCCGCCAGAGCTTCATTGTGTTCACAAGCGCGCTTCGCACGCATATTACCACAGTGGCACGCATCCTCCACTCCGAACTCCGCGCCGCCATACTCGAAGCAAATAGTATCGACGCCATGGTCAGCGTGTACGCAGCACACAAGAAGCGACTCGGAACTGCTCTTCTGCTCTCCGCAAATCTCAGTCCTGTCCGCGAAGCGATGATCTCTGTTCTCGTACTTTGCGAGCAGTTTGGGCCTATGTGGGACGCTTTGATGAACGAAGAGTTGGATTTAGACTCGCATCTTAGAGCTGACAGAGCCCTTCGACGGCTGCAAAAAGAACTCCAGCGCACGGTGAGCTTCCTTGCAGCTGGCGTGAGGAACGTCAGTAGGGTTGGAGGAGAGACGTTGCTGGAGGTTTTGGCGGAGCAATTGGAGGCGATTGTTGCACGTTGATGACACATCGTCTCCGGTCACTTGAAGAAGACTTGGAGTTGCATTTCAAGATTAGCAATGCTGTTTCGCAACGAGTGCAGGCCATCATGACCCTTTCCCATCCGATGGGAGCAGCTGTAGTAGCCCACTCCATCTGAGATGGTGTTATAAAAGGGTACATGTTTTTTGCGAGGAGTACCATGGTTCATTGTCGAAATGTTCGCACCGCAAAACCATCGCAAAACAGGCAATGTCTCTATTTAGACTATCTGCTCCCCATAGAACCAAGCATGACCGCTTGTGGGAGATCCCGTGCAAAGGCGTCGTGAACGATAGTAATCCTGTTAACAAGCTGGTTGACGGCAAGGACAGGAAGAGAGAAGTTCAATGGAACTGATACAGACAGATTACTAGGCTAGCGCAGTGTTGCTTCGATCGTCGATCACTGACACCGCCTGTTCACATGTCTTCCAGAATTGGGGTGGTCAATAAACATGTAATCGCACTCATGAACATCCTCGCTCGGCGATCACGGCACGTACTTACACTCTATGCTATAACATCTTTCTATGAATGTCTGCGCTTGACTTCATTCAACAGACGATCGCTGTTCAACTCTG
The DNA here is from genome assembly GCA_024604135.1 of Cladosporium velox. NCBI lineage: Eukaryota > Fungi > Ascomycota > Dothideomycetes > Cladosporiales > Cladosporiaceae > Cladosporium > Cladosporium velox. The sequence continues at coordinate 118,296 of JANIIF010000014.1, forward strand.
AGAGCTCATGCGTTGCTTAACAGGAACCCAAGGCGTGAATTTGCGACTTCCAGGCACTTTACCAGTTGTTGTAAGTGCAGAGAAAGTGAGCCTGAAGCTTCTGGGTCAATGTCTATACCTCACCCGCCCTCATCGTAATCCTCCTCTGGTGGCTTGGAATCGACCACTTCCGCCGACGGAGCTGTTGACGTTTGAAGCGTGTCATTTTGAGAGCTGCCTTCCGTTGTTTCGTTGTCATCTTCGTGGAGTTGGTGATTCGAACTGTCTCCAGCTGCCACTGCTGCGTTTCTCCCGGTGTCTTGGTGTGTACTGGTGCATGCTTTGATGTGCTTGTGGGAAAGATTGCGCTTCTCAGATGTCTTCTTGTACACTACGCACTTGTGTACCAGCGTTCCTTGCCCTGACACTTCAGCCACACAACTCCACTTACGCTCCGTACAAGTATCTGTACGGGTGAACACCCACTTACGTCGTAGGCAAGTTCTTGCAGGCGGGTTGCTGTCGGATTGTTGCGTGGTACTGCATGTACTCGTGTGGGTGGCGAGTGCCATTTCATCATCGAAGGTCAGCAGCTGAATCGGCGTGTCGTAAAACTGTACCGCTCCGCAGTGGAATGGAGACTCACTCCCAAGCGGAGAGAACACAGGGCTGGGTGTGTTGCGTGGACCTTGATCACCACCTTTCTCGGCGCTGCCCTGGCTTGAATCTGCCTGGTTGCAAAGCTGCAAAGATTGCAATCGAATCAGCTCACGCAACGCTGCTGGGAAACCGCTCGGTTCGTCGTCTCCGTCAGTCGTCCGAGCTGTCGGTGTACTCGTTTCCTGGCCCCAGCTCCCTGCCAGTCTCCGCTCTGTAAACAGAGCCTGGCACGAAGTGGTTATCTCCAAGTTGACACAAGCCACGATCATCTTTTGGCTGGCCGAAGTCCGCAGCATTGACTATGTATGCAGCAGTCGTCGGTGCATTGGTGAGCTGGAAGTCTGTCTGTATCGACACGGAATCCGCGTCGTGTTGCCGTACATCCTGTTCCTCTGTCCACCGGCTCGAGTCCGGAGCCTCACGGCTGAATGAGCTTGTTGCGACATTGCCGATGCACATAGCAGTCGTCGGTGTATCGGTGAGCTGGAAATCTGTCTGCATCGACACGGAATCTTCGTCCGGTCGCTGTTCGACTCAGAGAGCTCATGCGTTGCTCATGAAGGACCGAAGGCGTGGACCGGGGACTTTCAAGCACGTTACTTGTTGTTCTGGGTGCACATAAAGCGGGCATGTTCCAGATGAATGTCTATATCTCACGCTATCTCGTAGGCCGTCATGACCTGCAGTTGATAGAAGCACGCAATCAAGTCTGCGAAGAATGCTTTACACGGTTCGCTCAACATACGTAGTACTGCGAACTCCTCAGCTTAGAGATGCGATCGTCAACATTGACAATGTGGTCCACTTCCTTGCAGCAAACACAGAGGCTCGAAGCAGGAGATATCATCATCACTACGATCCACAGTCAAGCCCTACGCTAGCGAACGCAACCGCAAGTTACATGTAGTTAATCCACAACAACCACAAAACGATCCAACTAAAACGACCCAAAGCAGACAGAGCGAAAGACTGGGGTTGCTCTTACAAGCAAGGGATGACGCGCGCACACATCGATCCCCTTTCGTCGGTTCCGATGATGTACAGAACGCAGATGTACATCCTTCTAGCGTCCTTCGAGCAAAACCCGCGAATGATCTTGGAATGATATAATTGCGCCGAAGCAGAACCTTGTCCCAAAGCAAGAATGCACAACACACAGCAGTAGTTGAAGCCAAAATGTTTGTAGACTAATGCAGTAACCCGTAGCAGGCACCCTTGCAAGAAAGAAAGCACGCTGAACTCAGAGCCTTTTAGTTCTAGCGGAGCCCCGAACGGTTGCGCCGAACAAAACCTTCTTCAACCCAAACTCTGTTGACAGTTGCGGTGACAGCTTGCCCGTCGGAACGTTCACGTGTGCGTTACCAAAACAAAGTAAGAAAAAAGTGTCCTTCCGAAGGTATCATGTGCACTCGGCTGTACAAAGGCTGTCGAGCAATCTGTGCGTTTTAGCAGTCCCAGGCTCCCAGCCCTCATTGATGCCCGCACGGCAATCGTTGGGGAATAATGGATCAGAAAAAAATTATGGAGACCGCTCGAGCGTTCGTTGTTCCCGCATCGTCGTCTCGATTTCGCGGTCTCGTGCTCAGGAGGGGGAGATGTGGATTCATTTCTTTTGACGATTGAGGCCCAAGAGCGGGTCATGGCACGTGAACTGGTCAAGGGCGAGGCACGTGAAAAGGGTTCATGTTGTGATCCTCGTAGGGCGTCCCAACACGCTGGGGACCCTCGGACCGCATCATTAATATTTGCCCATGTCGTTGCCGGAGAAGCCGTTGTTATTGTCGCAAGGCCCACAACTAAATACATGTACATGTGACAGTACTGTATAGTGCGCTCAACAATGTACCGCGCAGGAGTCGGGCACCGCACCGCAGCCGGGTAAAGAGACGTCGGACACAAGGACAGTCCAGCGCACACCGTCAAGTAAACTGCCAGGTGTGTACACACGCGCGGTCAGGCCTCCGACATGTACATGTAGACGCGCCTCGAGAAGCCAGAGGGGAGAACCAGGTACCACTGTACCGCCCACGAGGCCTGGCATCCTAAAGTCTCCAACTCCTCCCTCTCCACCACGTCAAAAGCTGCATCTCGCGTATATATACATGCGCCTTCCACGATCCACATGCACAGGAAAGTGCATATGCACGCATCCAGCTGTTCAATCTGTAGGATCGCAACCGGTGGACGGCATCCAACATGTCACTCGTTCGTCCAGCAGCGGTACAAAGGTACAAAACCGAATCACGGCGTAACGCGCGCGCAAAGTTGGTTTCTTTACCCTGCGCCTTCCTGCCTTTCGAAGCGTGCATCGTGCATGCATACTTGCATGCGTACATCAAGCAGATGCAGCAAGCATGCGGCCTTATGCACGCCCCGGTCAACGCCAGCGCAGCGGGCGCAGCCCTTTCGCGAGGGCAGATGACTCTTTGATTTCGTGGAGAATGGCGGTCTGGAACCTTACTTTTTGGCTGGAGGATGGATGATGGGCAAGTGGAACATGTCAGGTTGGCAGATGTTTGCCAGCAGACTAATGCTCTGTATGTATGTGTTGTTCGAATTGTTTGATCGTCGTCGTCAGCGTTCACGTGCGATCGAGGGATGTCGTCTACCTGATGGCTCGTGACAGAAACACGTGAAGGTTTGAAATACGTAGTGAGATTCGGGATCGCTTTCACGTGCGAATTGTTGAGGGTTTTCGCGATTGCGACGTAAATGGCAATTGCACGTGAAATTCGTCAAGAAAGGGAGAACACGACCCTAAAGTTATCATCAACAATTGATTAATCATTTGCTCCTTGCTCTGTTTTGGTAGAGTAGAACACATGTACAATCATAGTATTGCTGAGCTCATAATCAGCAACCCAGTCCGCCCTTGCTGAACCGTCACGACCGTCCAGTTGTAAACCGTGATTCCAGGCCCCAACCGCAACTCCCCTATCCTATTCCATACTCCACATCTCAGCTCTCCTCTCCTCTCATCCATAACAAACACAATGGTCATACTACCACCAGTCCCATCGCCGCCCAACAACACTCAAAAGCGGAGTAACACTCCAAGCGCAAGAGGAGCCGCGCGCGGATCTCCTTCAAGTCCGAGTCGTCGTAAAGTTCGTATGTAACCAACACCAACAAACGCCCAACCCAACGTCCGCATCTCAAGCGATGGAGCAATTGATATTAAAAACACACGTTCCTTTTGTTGGGCGCGCGCGCGCGCACGATACATCCGTCGTAGTAACCGTGGTATCCATTTCATGTTAGCCAGGCTCCGAGGCTCCATTCCCCTCCCGTTCGTCGCGCGCGGTGCGGTGCCATCTCGGAGCATTGCGGGTTTGGACGGGTATCGGAAGAAGAAGGGTGGGTTCTGGTCTGCAAAAGTAGCGTGTAAGACGATAATGGCCAGGCCTTTCTTTTGCTGACTCGAAAAGCGGGTGGGCAAATGGGGAATTTAAGGAAGAAAAAGGGCCGTGAGTAAGCGTCCGTGGTAAGAAACAATAGGTTTGATAGTAGTAGTAGTGGTTATGGTTATGGTAGGATTGTGCGCTTGGTTGATGGCTGCCGATGCTGGTATCTTTGAAAAGCAAAAAATAAGAGAAGATGAACAAGGTCGAAGGACGAGTTCAGAGATCAAAAAAAAACACATCAAGTTCAACCAAGAGGACTCGACCTCTTTTCCTTTTTTGCAAGAGTGATATCTCTTTCCCATCCTGTCTCTGCCGTAGGCTTTATGAATACGCCTGTGTCCGTAGTCCGTGAGGATGCTATGCCCATCCTGTGTGAATGCATAATAAGAAAAAACGCCCTCCGCTATGTCGAGGAAAACAATCAAAAACAATTCGCTCAGAACGCAGCAAATAAAACAAAAAGTAATAAACATGGACAGTCTCTCAAGATCGTGCTGTCCGATAATTTACCAGCCTTTGGCGTGGTATTCTTGTAGACCGGCGTTGAAGAAATCGTTGTTGAAGTTCTTTGCAGCGCCGTCTTTGTGGGAGAACACAGGAGCAGGCTCGGGCTGCTGCTTGAGGTTCTTAACATCAGCTGAAGTGTGTCTCCTCTTCAGTGCGGTCAAGTTCCCGGTGCTCCTGTGTTGGCGTTCCCATAGGAGGTTCTTCCTGAGTGACTCTGTAAGCTCGGTGGAGAGCATGTTGCGGCGAGTCGTCCGTGGCGAAAGAGCAAGTTGCTGGTTGGGCATGGTGTTCGATGTTGTCATGATGATGGGCTTCGAGCGGGATCCCTCCTGGATAGGTGCCTGGAGCTGCATGCTAGGCACAGGTGAGCCCGCCACGGATGGTCCATTGGGAGTAGTGTTGCGTGAGCGTCTGAACGCTGGTACGGAGCGGGAGGCTTCGTTGGCCATCGCCTTTGCACGGTCGGGTTCGTGCATGAGTGTTGTGAGCATGGAACGCCTTGAAGTCAGGTTTGCTTGTGAGTCAACACGCTGGAAGAGGGTTTCGCGCTCGTTGACCGAAGAAGGGCCACTGTTGTCGTCAGAGTCTTCCCAGTCTGATGAGTCGTCGTCATCATCGATCGCGCTCTCTGAGATCTCTTCATCTTCATCGTCAGACTCGAAGACTGGGCTGTGTCGTGATGCTGCTCTGCCGATGGCGACCTCGTCCTTGAAGGAAGTCTGTTTCTTGCTTTCGCGGTTCTTCAGGCTCTCCGACAAGGAGCTCTTGTACATGTGGCTATCAAGCGAGCTTTCGTCTTCGCCAGATGAGGTGCCAATGGTGAACATGGCGCCACCCTTCTTCTTGGGTTGTGACGGCTGGTATTTGGGCGAGGTCTTCAAGATTGGTGTAGGCTGGGAGACGAGGTTTGTTTGTGAGCGGTACGAGGAGGTGGCGCCACCTGGCTTGAAGCCGCGCACGATGCTGTGTGTGCTCATTTCAGTAGAGGAGCTCTCTTGTGAGCCAGACCTGTCATGTGACATATGAGAGTTGTGAGTGTTGAGCGTGGAGGTGGAAGAGATAGGTAAGGCGGTAGTGGGAGCGATGGCGATTGGTGCAGCGGGCTCCTTAGGCTCCTTGGGTGCGACGGGCTCGCTCGATTTGGTGGTGGTTTCCGGCTGGTCGAATGTGAATTTGGAGAAGTCCTGGACGACGGGGGACACGGCCACGGGCTCTGGCTTGAATGAGGATGCGGGCATGGCAAATTCGATACGCTCGAGGTGCTGGCTTTCCTTGATCGAGATGACAATCTTCTCTAGGTCGACGGGTGTGATGTGCTTCTCACGAGCGACGTTCCTGCTCTCAGTCGAGAGGTGGCGGGTGAGTTCTGGGCGGGTCGATGGCGCGCAGGAGGCGTCCTCGAGCTCGTCCGACACGGCGGACTCGAGGCTGGAGGACAGTTCGGGCACTGGAATGTCGCCGGTTGCCGCGCGCGGCTTATACGAGGCGGGTGGGGTCAGGCGTCGTGGGCTGGGTTCGGGTTGCGCACAGCAGAAGGTTTCGCGATTCCAAAGACGCCAACTAAGGTTCTCAAGTCGCTTACCGTCTTCCATGGCGTGGGAGGTTTTGGAGAAGAGTGACCACTGTAGGAGGAGGAAAGAGTCAGGCACGGATCTGCGCGTGGAGTGGAGGAAGTTTCCGGGAGCGCGGGTAGGGACTTACCATGCCAAAGAGGTTCTCGACGCTGCGGGTGTCGATTGTGTGCAAGGCAGGCACTTCCACGCGTAATAGCGAGTGCTCCGGTCTGAAAGGCATGCTGGCGGTGGTGTTGGTGGAGTGGAGAGGAGGTGAAATGGGTGCCGTGTGTGGCGAGACGGCTGGTGTTTTGGTGTATACGCGGACGAGCGGTTATTGAGTTGGGTTGGCGGTGGGCAATTGTTACGTCAGCGCGAGGATCGGGCGATGATTGGCGATATATCCGGGTGGAATTGCAAGGCCATAGGCTGAAGGCGGGGAATAAATGGTTGTTGTGTTTGTGTTGGTTGTAGTAGTCGTGAGTGTTGAGGAGTTGTTGGTTGATATGGGTAGTAGTAGAAGTAGTATGTGTACGGGCGTGGGCGAGGCGTGGCGTGGCCGTAAGTGTGTGTGGGAGTGGAGCGTGGGAGTCGGGTTCTGTCAAGCGCGGGCGGCGGTCGCTTGGTTTTGAGTACCTCGCGCCAGTGCAAGTCTCGCTCGCAGGCAAGTCAGCTGGGCCTCACGCGCCGCCGGATGCGTCCTAAGCCTTTCGGCGCCATCTCGTGCATCCCAGACGGAGCTAGCCCGGCATCCACGCTTGCTTCGACTAGTCCGCCGCGCCACTGCACCGGCAATGCACTCGCTCCTCGGTTCGGTAGTCTGCGGTATAATACACAACGCACGCAGGGCACGCCATGCTGCTATGAGCCTATGCCTGCACCTGCTGCTGCTCATCTGCCTGCCTGTCTGTCTGTCTGTCTGCCGATCACAAACACCCGGCCCAGAGAGAGACACTCAGACACTTGGGCACCTCCTACATCACACCTCCTCCCACTCCTTCTCCTTCTCCAAGATCCATCGATCGTGTCTCCTCTAGACTCTACCACCCATGACTCTCCCCTCGATGTACCTCCTACCGCCAGCAGTCTCTAGACCGTCATCCTGCCCAAGAACCGCTCCCCTGATTCTCGCCACGAGCCCGTTGTTTCGCCTCCCGCTCCCCCAGAGCACAAACACCGCCCTCTAGTCATGTCTGATACCGTCCCGTCGGACAATCGCCGCACTCGATGCCTGACGCTGACCGACAGATTGCCTGAATACCTTACAGCTGCTGCTGCTGTTCTCCGTGTTTTCTCCCGTCTCGTCTCGTCTCGTCCGCCCGTCGATACAGTCGAGACAACCTAATACTACTAAACATGCATGCCATCATCCTCTGACTGCTGCTGTCGTCCCCGCCGACAGAGCCATGCCTCATCCAGATCGTGCTACTGTAGCTTCCCTCCCAACTACTGCTCACCTCCATCGTGCTACTCTCATCATCACCGTGCTGCCGTCACTGCTGACCACGACTGCTCGGTTTTGCCCGTCCAGCGTGGAGTCGAGCCCTCGTCACCGGATCCGCTTGTGATATCGCAACCACCCCAACCGCTGCTACTGCGGCGCCGGTGCTCGAAGAGAGCCTCCCCTGCTTTTCCTCCACGAGTCCAAGCCCCTTCGCGGGCCCTCTAACTCGTCAAAGCGCCTGCACGGCTACGTCGTGGTGGACTCTCAACCCCGGGGCACCGCTAGATGAATTCAGTCGCAAACGCTGCTTTCCAGAACCCTTCCATCTCCTCGATCCGTACCCGTGCGCTGTGGTGTCCACCGCTTCCTGTCTGCCTGCCGCACACAAGCACGGCTTCTAGGATCGCATACCCGCCCTTCCACCCGGTGAAATGCTACACTTCTGGCTCTGGTGCCACACACCGTCTTCTCCTGGGCGACTCCTAGCAACCGCAGACCTGTCACGACACCGCGCCACCGCTCCTTGCCGGCAGAGCGCCTGCAGTGGTACATGACATGCTGACCTGCCTCACCTGCCAATGCTATTGTTGAAGGTACCCTTACTTTTCTCGTCAGCGTCGTGCAGCGCGCTGTACCTGCTGCGGTATGTAGTAATAGATGGCACTTTTTGCTCGTCAGCCGGACGCCGCCTTTTGGGCGCTGTTCCGCTGGCAACTCTCTACTACTCCCTTCTCCTCACTTGCAAACCAAGTCATCTGCCCACGCCCGCCCGCCGCGCTGGCGGTTGCGCCACGATCTGTAACATCAGCCGGGTGTAGCCTGCAGAAGGAGTCGAAAAAGCCGCCCGCCTTGCTTTTCGCCCGTGCTTCCTCCTCTCTACCAAACACTCTTCTCAAACGACGACGGTAACGCCCGCGGGAGCTTACCAGTTTTCCCGGCGCGGCGGATTCGCGGCCTCTCTCGCATTTCTTCTGCCCTGCACGTGGCTGGGCGCCCGCAAAGTCTCGCGCACAGAGGCAGGCCAGTCGCGCGAGAAACCTTCGGTGCCGCACGTAATCTTGGTTTGATGTGGTGATCGCCCGAGTGGTTTGAGCCTTGGAGTGAGAGGGAACTGTCATGTGCGCGTGGCGAGCGCCAGCTGCTTCCTCGGTGTAATTATTTCCTTTCGGTCTGAGGCAAATGACACGAAAATGCACATCAGCCGAGGCGAGGCGAGAACACCAACACACCCGGCCCACGAGCCCAGCTCGCACAGAGAGGCGCAAACGGACGTCGCGAGGAGCACGAGTTGCTTTGCTGTGTCTCTTTCCTTTGTCCGGCTGCCCGTTCTGTCTGCAGACGGCATGGGGTGCGCGACAGGTCGACTATCGACCAGCCCACGCGCGCGCCTCACTCGTTCCTGATCACGCGAAAGGCACAATAGTCCTGCCATTGGGCGCGCAAACGGTAGTTTCGCAAATAGCAAAAAAAACAAAAATCATCCCACATCATCCGCAGCAACAGCCGGTGTCCAGCCAGCGCACAACACATCTCATCCCATGCCATGCCTGTCCGCCTGCCTACATCGTGTCATCTCAAATCTGCACCTATCATCGTTTACCGCTGATTGCTTATTCTTTCCACCCCAGATACCGCTATAATGAGACACGTCCAAGCGAATCGCACCCAAGGGACGAGGCATGCTGTCGCGCAGATCCTCCGCGTTCCCCAGGATCGGAAGGGAAGGGGGACCACTGACAGCACATGAGACATCTCTGCTGAGGAGAACGATATTTGGCTATATACGGAGGGCCAGGGCTGGTCGAATGGCAGCAGCGCCTTGCCGTCATGTGCTAGCCGTTCGATCGGTATGAAACAACCCCAGACAGAACCTTTCGCGTTGGCGTTGGCTTGTCTTGTTGGATCGACTCATTCGCTCGCAAGCCTAGCACGAAATAAGCAATCCTTCGTCATCGCGAACACCAACAGATTCATCTAAACAGAGTGTAGGTAACTCAGGTCAGGTCAGGTCAGGCCAGGGCCGGCGCTTGCTTATTCCGCCCTATCAAACCAGGTACTGTATTTCTCCGCCCGTCGGATGCGATTGCGTTTGCTGCCTTTCCGCTGCTAGCTGGCGCTGCCATGGATGTCCTGCTGTCGGCTGTGGGCAGGCAGAGTGGCAGATGACTCTGTTCCTGACAGCGCATCGTCGGGATCATCGTCTCGCTGCGCCGCTCACCGCATCTCCATCGTGCAAGGTGGGCGGCACTCCGTGAAGGTCGCCGCCGCCACCGCGACACTTGACACGACAGCGCGAGTGGCGGATTGCTGCCTGGTGGGCCTCGTCGTCGTGTACTGGAGCTGTGTTATTACCGTGCGCTGCTTCGCCGCAGCTCGTCTCGTGTCTCGTGCCTGGCTGTGGGGCCTAATGATGGACCCTTTTGAGTTCTCGTGACACGAGTGGAGACTGCGTATTTGCGGAGTTGCCGCTGTCTGTGTGTTGGCACTGACTGACTGGCATCATCCCCCAGTCCAGTCCATCGGCTTTTGACTAAAGAGACCAAACCCTGAGATTCAGCTCCCAGGGTGCCCGTGGGTGAGCGAGTCGTAAAGACGGACTCGTGACGGGTCACGAGAATGTTCTTTTCCATCTGTCCCACAGGATCTCCACGACGACCCATAGATGGGCAAAGTCACGAGACTGCAGAGCCAGCGCGACATCCTCGTGACATGCATCAGGCCATCTAGCCTTCTCGGCTCTGCTCGACATGCCTATTACTGCAAGCGCCTGCTCCTCCTCCTCGTCCTCTCTCCACATTCACCGACACCCGCAAACGTAAAACCCTACAAGGCGAAGAACAAACCTCGCGACAAGTGACAGGGTAGATCCAGTCCACTCCTCTCGAAGCGGCACCGAGAATTCGACGAAGCCAAACCTTCGAAACCTTACACAGCTGATCTCCCCAGGCCAAGCTTTCTCTTGCATAATCCTTTTTTGCAGCATCACGCGGCTGCCCGCATAGAAACGGAAGGGTACGTACCTTCGCGAAAACAACCCGGCTGCACCTCACAAGCCTCACGTCTACTCCTCCCCCCAGATTTCGCAGGCCCCTGTCCCTGGCCCGATGGACCTGCGTCATGCAGGCGACCCAGACGCCTCCTCCGCATTCCCCGTGCCTCTAGCGGGCCGTGGGCGCCTGTCGCTCTCCCTCGCATCCTCACCGGGCGCAAACAGCAGCAGTCAGTGGTCGCACAAAGCCTGCCTGAGGGTGTGCTCGACCAGGGCGCTGGGTTCGGTGGGCGAGATCGCGCTGGCACGGAACGAATGCGGGTGAGAAGAAGGCTTTTCGGCCATCCCTTGGATGCATATGTATGTTGCTTTGCATTTCGGCCTTCCTTCGTGTGTCTGGGGAAGGGAGAAAAGCATGCATTTGGTGGTCATCTGCCTATCTGCCTCGGGGTCGCACCCATTCGATACGCATTCTCGACTGTGTCGCACGGCGATCACACATTCACATGCCAATCTGCCTGCCACGCGCGCTATGCCACAAGGGTAGGTGGCAGGCGGCTATTTCCCCATAACTGTTCAAACGCCGTTGAAAAGGGCGTCCGTCGGTACCGAGGATGTGGCCGCTGGAGAGCGCCGTGCAGGCGGAGGGATCGTTTGCGTTTAACCGGATGGCTGACCTGGCTGCTCGCTTCGCATCCCAGGCCTGGATCCGCCGACCGCCTTGTTCGTTCATGCACAGAAGAGCGGTCGCCGGATGCCCGCAGTGTTGATTATTGTATGAATGGTGGAGATTGGGGGCGAACAACCCTGCGAACATCCGCATGGCGTTATGGCTGCGTTTGGTCTGTTCTCCTCCACCGACAAGCCCTACCTATCCGTTCCACCTTCGGTTGCACAAAAGCAACCAGCGGCATGTGGGCGGCCCTTGCAAGGTGATAGGTCTAGCCATGGCTGAGACGAGACGCCTTCATCCCTCATGGTTGCATGTAAGCCACGGTCTGTCTATCTTTGACTTCCAAGCCCCAGATTCCCTCCACATCGCTCCCCGATGTCCACTTCCCAGCATACCGCGTGGGCGGAGCTGGGCCGCTTGCGTCGAAAGGACGGAGAACGTTTCAGCGGACCAAACATCCTCCAGGCGGGGAGGGCGGAAGCAGGGAGAAGCTCACACTCTATCTGGCATGATGCAGCATGCCAGACACTCGGTGCTTCCTCCGCAACGGCGGTGACTCCTCCACAACGGTGGCAATCTGCAGGAGCTGTCATATACGTATCATGCATTATTACTTCCGAATTCCATGACTTGCGGTCATGATTCGGTCGACAAGTGCCAGCGCTATACGTGTAGCAATCTCGCGGCCCAAAGTACCGACACCGGATACGTCGCCCCTGCTTCCGTATCACAGCAAATGCACGCTACCGGCTGTTTCGTGTCACTAAAGAACACCTCGCTTGCTGATCTTGTATAGGTCGCAAACAGACTGCCGTCGTACAGTACTAGTCTTCGGTCTGGTCTGGCCCAGCTGGGAATAATCCCACGCGCCCGGGATAGCAACATCTCTCTTTACAGCACGATAACCCCCACACGTCGCTATCAACAGTGCAACACTCCCACGTTTTGACGCACGTCGACAAAGCAGGGAGGACGCCATCTCCATGCGGTGGCTTTTGATTGATTAACAAGGTGATACATCGTACCGAACAGCAGCCCAACCACCACGCCACTTATCGCATTCCCACGAACCCAGGTTTCCCGACTTCCGCTAGCCACCGCCATCCATCGGCATGCCGAACATCAGCTATACCGCCCATAGCACCTCTCCAGTATAACCAGCATCGCCATCAACCGTTGTCCGGACCGCTGAACCGCTTCCTCCGGGACGCTGGCCCTGCAGATCGCATGCCGGCACCTGGTTGACATAAGATCGCTATTTGACACCGACGTCTCAGGTCTGTGTGATTCCCCGGAACCAGATAACGCACACCCATACCATACCCAGCTGAACATCATCGTCGTCACGTCCCAATCTCTTGGGCGGCGTGCGTTCTTGTCCAACGCCTTCCGCCGCCTCCCCGGCTGCGCGATGCTGCGATCTGGGACGTGTGTCTTAGATCTAGAAATCATGCTCAGGCCTCTTTTTGGACGATGATGCTTATTACCCCAGATGCTGGGTTTGGGATCTCATCACTTGTACCACGTCTGAGAGCGCTGGTTGGGTTTTGGTTTTATTGATTGAGGTACAGTATACTGGGGTATGGGGTATTTTGCGGAGGTGTTTTGGGGAGATCGTGATGTTTGGGAGGTGTCACGAGGGCGTTTGTGTGAGACAGGGAGACGGGGTCGTCATCTCTCTTTCTTCTCCTGGGGTGTGAGAGGATCGCGCGCGTGTGTCTCTGTGTTGGTCCTTGTTTTCGGGCGTTTCTCGTGCATGTTGCGGTGTGATATGGCTGGGTGAGGTGAGGTGAAGCGCGTTGACGCCTTGTTCGCGATCGATACTTTCGCTGCATCGTGTTCGGTGGCTGTCTATCCGGGCTAAACCGGTGTGCAACTGGTATTGACGGATGGATGTCGATATCTTGTGCTCATGTCATGCGTGCCGGTAAGGAGATGTGACATGTTCGAACGTCGTGACTTTAGGTGTTCGGACTGGACTGGATCGATCTCATGATACTGCATACATAAGTACGAAGTGTTGTAGGGTCATCGAATATAAGTCCACCGAGATGATTTATCTGGCCTGCCGGATCGTTTACATGTGCTCTGTGGTTGTCGGACGTAAATGAATGTTGAGCGCGTAACAGCTTTTTGGCTAGTCGTGAGGTGGTTGGACATCCAATGCGAGTAGTTGGATCGTAAGCAACACACTGGTCTGATGTGGACATCGAATCTGAAGCTGGTAACGCGTATGATGAACCTGAAATGACTGCGGATAAGATGCATGTGTTTGCCTACTATACATGTACATGTACATGTAGCCAATATATGTACATGTACCATGTAGGCAGATGTTTCCTGGGTATGCGATGTAGGGTAAGGGTTGGAGTGCAAGGTATGTGGTCAATCTAGCTACATGTACATTCGAACCAGAAGCAGTGCTTTTTTGGTGTTGTGGTGCAATGAGAATCAAGGTTGATTCTCGCACAGGACAGCAGTCGTCGATTGCATGTTGCATCTGTAATGAGGGCGACTTGATGTAAGATCGAACGAAGTTCTTGGAGCACAGCCACAGCTGAGAGAGAAATTCATGTGGCGTTAAGCAATGACGACTAACAATGAGTCGACATTTGTGACTTCACGTCAATATCGATTGCTCTAGTTGGTGCTCGTGCGCGTTTCGGCGTGAAAGCTAGATATATGTGGTAGTGGAAGCTTGAACAACAATAAAATTGAATTCCTTCGCTGCTGTGCTGCGACTACCGTGCTCGTGACGACAATCAACAAGCTAGCATACGAAATCGCCACACGCCGAAGGCCAACGTTACGCCTCTCACATTGAACAGCAAACCCGCGAAAAATCACCGCGAGTCACTCGAACATGGAGGGAGCCACAGGCACAACAAGCACAGAAGGCGAATCAAAGCCTCAGAAGAAGCAGGTTTGTCGCTTCTTCACGAGCAAGGGTAAGTGCTATACCAAACCATGTATGCGAACCAATGACGTACATGCGACAATCTTCAATATGCTGTATTGGCAGAGGCGTCAACTACACCAGAGATGCTAACTGTAAGTCTCAGGCTGTCGCGCTGGAGACGCATGTCCGTATGCTCATCCTACCGGTAAAGATGGACAAGCATCTCGACCAAAGCAGGACCGCAAAGGCAGCAATGCTGCGATACCACCCAACAATCAGCAGCAGAGGCGATACCAGGCACCATCTGTTGACAACGCCAAAGTTGTACGTCCTCAGCCGCATATCGAGGACCCGCGAGCTTTCCAAGTGGGACAGATTGAAAGGCGCTACAAGCCCAAGGTGACTGATAATGAGCGTGAATCAACGTACACGTTCAAGATGTCGCCATCAGATCCGGATTTTCCCTACGAAATCGAAGCTCTGGAATGCACACTTGTGGTGCCCAAGACATATCCCGAGACCGGGAGACCATCTCTGCGAGCCCTGAACAAAGACATTCCACGTGGATTTCAGATTAACATTGAGAAAGGCTTCGACATCATTTGCGCGGAGGCTCCGCACGCCACTCTCCTTGGTCTGATGAACCGGCTCGATAAACAGTTGGAGTCAATTCTTGCAGGAGAGATGGCAGAGACGATCAAATTGGTGGTGCATAAAGGTCCTCCATCAAGAATCATCGGAGCAAAGCCTACCACCGCAGCTCCTGCGACTTCACCTGAGCCTGTGGTCGCTCCCAAGACCATACGGAAGCCTGTCATGCCAGTTTTTACATCACAGCAGAAGGAAGAAGCGAAGGTCAAGCGTCAAACGAACACCCGACAGCTAGAAGCAAGGCTGGGTAGACTCAACTCTTTTGCGAAGTCACCAGACGGTTTCAGCTACACTATTCCACTTGATTCTCCAAAGCGATCTACCTGGCCTTCAGAGCTACAGTCGCTTCGTTCAATCACATTGCTTCTTCCAGAGCTCTACCCACTCGAGCCCAGCAGTATCATGCTGGACAGCGATAGCTCAGTAGCAAGAAACGTGGAAGAAGCATTCAAAGCACGCTCAGCTACGGGTTCAGACGCGACACTGATGCAGCAGATCAACTACTTGACTTTGCACATCAAGGACATGTCTGTGGAAACAATCAAAGACCACGCCCCAGCACCGCCAGCACTGCCGGCAACACCGGTGCCCGCACAGGAACCCACCTCCACAGGCACCTCTACCGTTGATCATGCAACGCAGCAAGCAAAACCATTACTTGATGATTCAGACGACAGAAGTCACATCAAAGTCATCCCTAGACCACCTGAATGGGATGTCAAAGCTACAGACAGCGACAGCGATTTCTCTGACGAAGGCGACTACTCTTACGACTCTGGCGATGATACAGAAGCTTCAGCTGTCGGTGACGAAGTGACAGCTCAACCCGCCGGTGCGCCTGTAGAGAAGGGCGTCCTCATGTCCTTCCCGCATCTCGAACTTCACTCCATTGAGCTGATGGAGCTGACCACCCTCAACCTGACCATCAAGTGTGAGCGCTGCAAAGACACCATGGATGTGTTACGCCTCCGCAACAATGTCAGCGGTGATGCTGCCAACATGCGCGATGAGACTTGCAAGAAGTGTGCGAGTGCTCTGGCCGTGGGCTTCCGCGCAGATCTCATGCACGCAGGCTCAGTCAGGGCGGGATATCTCGACATGGACGGATGCACTGTCACTGATATGCTTCCAAGGTGAGATTATGCGGTCCAAAATGCTCTCACATGAACTTACGCGGACACTGACGACTTGCAGTAACTTCACGCCGACATGCTCGGAGTGCTCGACATCTCACCCAGCTCCCGGTGTCGTTTCGGTCCGCGGCGAGTCGACAATGGCGATGTGCCGCGAATGTCACAAGCGAATGAGTCAGTCTTGGAGCTCTACTAATATATGCCGATCATGCAGAATAAATTAGCTAACAAGCTCACAGCCTTCAACATCCCCGAAGTGAAGTTCCTGCAAGTCAGCGCCGCTGCAAGTATGTCAAACACATGACCACTAATCTGCACCATGCATTGAGCACGAAAAGCTGACCGGTCCTAGTTCGAGCGAGCAAAGCACCAGGTCGGAGAAAGGTACGTCCAACATTCTATGTACTCCCACACTCTGGGCCTCCCGGTCTCGACCCCAAAGATCATCAGTCAGCCCATCTGATCGACTATGCATCTCAATCGCAGCTGCGCAATCCCACCAGCATGTGCTTTGCCGTCGTATCTACTACTATGCTGACTGCCGTTGCTCTTAGCCCAAGGAGAACCTAGGTATCGTTGCCGGTACTGAGCTTCCCCGCCGCGGCCGCTGCACGCATTATGGCAAATCGTATCGCTGGTTCCGGTATGTTGCAAGTAGCCGAACGCGCAGATATTGCGTTACAGGCCACAACCTGGTCCCCCTCAAGAAGAGGTCAGACACGCTGACGCAGCCTTTCTCCATTACAGATTCTCTTGCTGTAGCAAAGTCTTCGCATGTGACAAGTAAGTCTCAGCTATTGTCCTACCCGATACTCCAAAGCCGCAGTCGAGCTGACAACGTCTCAGATGCCACGATAACACGGAAGACCATCCAAACGAGCACGCCAACCGAATGATCTGGTACGTACTTTGCACCTCCCTTCCTCCCCGACTTGGCCCTTCGGACCTAGGCCCTATGCTGCCTCTACCGAGCACATGCAAATGCATGTGGAGTTGTGGCGTGCGATCATGCGAATGCATAGCTGCGGGCGTAACGCAAGTACATCAGTAATACATGTACATGCTACATGCACTGCGTCTGCAGCAGCTCCCCGCAATATCAAGCCCTCAAGCCTTTCGATGCAAGTCACGCATGGCGCCTGTAGGCTTGAGCAGCACAGCTTCCACAGCTGCAGCCACTTCAACGTTTCGGTGGCACCGTACATCCGATGCTGTGCTTCCCACAAGAAAAATCCCATTCCATGTTATCGCTCATACATAGTCTTCAGTCGCGTTCAAAGCTAACTTTCTCTCACAGCGGCTTCTGTAAGCTCCGTTCCACACCCAACCCCATCCCAGACAATAACTCAACGCACACCCAAAACTCCCGTGTCCCTTCGAGTACACTCCGAAAAAGACCAAACAACTGACAAAAATCCCAACCTCACAGGCTCCCGCGAGCAAAACTACCGCCCCGAAGACTGCGGCCTCTGCCACGCCGGGCTCGTCGGCAAGAAAGGCCACGGCTTCTGGGAAGGCGGCAAAGGCACGCGGGACAAGTCGCGCATGTCGAGGAAGGACCCGAGGAAGTTTAAGCGGATGCCGGGTGGTGCGGCGAAGAAGAAGACTTGAGTTTGACAAGTGATAAGAGTAGATGTTGGGTTGTACTTGTACGGCGGTTGGCTGCGGGCGTCTCAGCGGGTGTGGGAATTGTTGAGAATGAGAGAGATAGTAGGTGCCTGGTGAGAAAGCATGTTTAGCATAAGATATATGCGGAAAGAAAAGAGCATGTTTCGTGATGACGGAAGACCGAAAAATGCCTCGCAAGTGGGATAGAAACACAATCTCTTTTTTGTTTCGCATAACACATCGCTAAAACCGCAGAAAAAGGAAAAAAACGATTATATAGTAATGTACAGCCCGATAACCTGCATTAACTCTTGTACACTCATCTCAACCCACTGCGAGGAATTCTCGAGAGACTCCAAAGTCAGAAGAAGTGGCGTGAATCCAAGACAGACTCAGACTGTCAATTGAGTAAAGACATTTCTCTCTATCGTTCAGTGCTTGCCCTTCTTCTTATTCTTCTTATTCTTTTTCTTCTTCGGCTGCGCGGTACCGTTGCCACTACCGCTGCCAGTCTTACTGGCGTCACCTTCCGTCGAGTTGCCCTCGTTCTTCTGAGACTCCTCGTCCTCCTCGCGAATCTGGCTTCCGTACCCTTGCCAAGGCTTGGTAGGGGACTTATCGTCGTCACTGCTACTGTTCGTATCCAGCACCATCTTCTTCATGCCGTTGAGGTCAACGGTCGTCTCAGTGATGGAACCAGAACGAGCGACGCGTCGAGTTGCAGAGCGTTCACGGGACGGGCTGGCGTTGTCATCGTCGAGCGACTTGGCGTCCGCATCGTGATGAGGGCCGACTACCAGCTTGCCACTGGTCGAGTTCGTGCGCGTCGGGTGCTTCGGGCTAGTATGGTTGCTGTTGTTCGATGAGGTTTTGGGTGGAGTGGATGGCCTGCCATTCTCAGCGGGAGTAGGATCCCTCCTCAATTCAATACCGGTGGTGTTCTTTGGGCTACGGCTGCGGTCGGCATGGTCAGGCTCATCCTTGTGCTGCTGAGCCTCCTGTTCCTGTTGCAATTGTTCGTCGGTGATTTGCGCCTTGAGCTCGGCTTGCTTGCTGGCGGCCAGTGGTGTCATCTTGGAAGGGTCGTCCTCGCCAGCTACAGCAGCGATCTCTGCTTCTCTAGTACCGGGTCTGGAGTTCGAGCGGGACAGAGGGTCCATTGTGCCGTATCCAGCCTGAATGACGCTGACAACACCAGAGGAGGCGTCCGCGCCTGCGTTGTTAAGCAGACCGGCACCCTCACCGCCGCTAGCAGGGCTAGTCTCCTCAGTGATCGGGCTGGGTTTCTTATGCTCGGTGCCTTCAATACCAGTAGTTGTGGGCTGACCTTCGGGGATAGTACCAGGAATGGCAGTGGCGACACCAGGTTTGATCTTGACAGAGCTGAATTTGGTGGACTTCGGTCTCGAAGCAACGTTGCTGGGTCCAAGGTGGCTCAGATGCTTCATAATGTCTTGCGTGTCGCTGCGGACGGGGACGGTGCGAGTAGTGGTTTGGTGAAGTCTGGAGTCCGAAGCGTTGCTGCTCCTTCTGCGCATCATGAACGTCGTGCCCTGGCCGTTGCTAAAGCTCGGTTTCCTGCTAGTTTCTCCTGCATTTTCCTTGGCCAACAGGGGCGTATCCTCGGCAGTGTCTTCATTCTCGAGCGAGCCAACAACCTTTCCGTGAGCGTGTCCGTATCTTTGACGTGGAGCAGGAGCCAGACGGCGAATAGCCTTGTGCACGTCAACAAAGACATCAGACTCGTCAATGATCTCCTCGCCAATCAGTTCTTCGATGACATCCTCGAGAGTCACAACACCAAGAGCACCCTTGTCCTGTCCGGGGTAGTCAGAGCAGAGCACCATGTGAGACTTCCCCTCCTGGAAGAAGTTGATGATGTCCAAGCAAGATGTGTATGGGCCAGTTTCGGGAAGAGTGGCAAGGGCGAAGTCGCGCACGCGCTTGCAGTCTTCTGGGTCGTAGGTAATGAGGATCTTGACCAGAAGCATGCCAATGAAGTTCCTCGCGTTGTCCGGGGCGTAAATGGGGATTCTAGAGTAACCCTGCGAGAGAATGGTGTCCATCATCTTCTCGTCCAGAACAGTGTCGGCGCTCATGATGAAGACGTCCTGCATCGGCGTCATGATATCACCAACAGGCTTGTCCTTCAAGTCCAGAACACTGCTGATGATTGTGACCTCATCCTCCATGAGTCTATCTCCAGGAGAAGTTCCCAAAGTCTTGTGGAGCTGGACGAGAGTCTTCAAGCCAGGCTTGTTGTACATTGTTCCATGATCTTCACCGAGCAGCCAGTCGAGGAGTTTGGCAGTCGGCCATGCAACAGGTGCCATGATCCACATGAGCACAAGCACAACAGGCGACATGAAGGCTCCGATAGAAAGGCCGTAACGAACGCAGATAGACTGAGGAGCGACCTCGCCGAAGATAACTGTGAAATCGTTAGCATGACCCACACCATATCACCCGTTGCACAATGTTGTAACTTACCGATCAAGACGGTACTGCTAACAACGGCCGGCCATCCTCCTCCCAAGCTCCTGTCCAAAACAATAGGCAGAGTCTCGTTCGTGATGACATTGCTCAGCAAGAGCGTAACCAAAACCCAATGCTTGCCCTTGCTCAACAAGCCAAGGACCCTCTTCGCGTGTCTTCTCTCAGCGCCCTCTCCACTCGTAGCAATGACCTGCAGGTATGTTTCATCCTGGCCCATCAAAGCAATGGTCAAACCAGCCATAACACCGCCGAGCAGGACCAGCGCGACGGCAATGCCAAGGTAGACGTAGAGGTCCGGGTCGCTGGGATCCTTGGGCAGCTCTTCTTCGCCCTTGGAAGAGTGTCCGCGGGCCTGCAGCAGCGGCATGGCGCTCGCGAGCGGCAGCATCATGAGCTTCGCGAGTCCGAGGACCGCGGGTCGAATGGCACCTGCGCCATATCCATTCCTCTTCGCAGGCGCTGGCAGTGATCCTGCAGCGCTGCTGGTAGCCCGGAAAGCCGGCCGGGCTCCTCGCATCGACGACATACGCGCCTGAAATGCGCGACCTCAATGGCAGTAGGTTTGGCGCTCGAGTTGAAAAAAGCGCAGGCGGCGTCTCAACAGCGGAGTGTCTGAGACGGAGCGGTGTCGACTTGGCGGAACGGGGGGTTCCAGTCGAGGTGGTGGTGGTGGTGGAGGGTGATGGTCGTGTGTCCGACGGCGATGCACGCGCGGATGAGATGAGAAAGTTGCTGCCGGCGATGATGGTGGTGGTGGTGGGCTGGTGAGCTGCTACGTGATAGTGCTTGGTCCGTGGTTACGCGGAAAGCACGTCCTGCCGCGGGATGGCGAGGCTTGGGTGGAGACTGTACGTCGTTTGCGAATGGTCAAGGCGGGCACGTGGGTAGCATTTCTGCACACTATGTATTGCTAACGAAAAATTGCGCACACCTCGAGGTGGGAGTGTTGCAATAGATAGCGCTTTAAGGTGAGCGTAAATCACGCACGCAAGACTGACGACTAAATATGCGCGCCATGCAGAAAGGGCTGCGATCCAGTGACTTTATGCGAGATCAACATGGGGAAGTCGCATGGCGCTAAGCACTGATTCGTGCGAGAACCATACGCAATTGAGTTCACGGGGGCGCTCGAGACGTCTCGGCACTGTTTCTGTTATCGTGTCTTCGAGCTACCCTGCAGACTCGTGATGTGTGATTGATCCAAATGCCTGTAAAAAGAGGCGACCCATGTTCATCCAACGCTCCTCTCTTCGTTACAATATCGCCGCCTTTGAACTGTCCGTGCATGCAGAGTCGAGAACTTCAACACCGTCTTGCATCCAAACCCTTGTTGAACGCCAACCATGCTCCTGCTCGAATGATTGCCCAGAAAAAAACCATCTCATGCTTGGTCCCCAACTCCTTGCTCACGAAACTTGCATAGGAACGGGTCCATCTTGTCTCTCGGTAGTATCCCCAGGCCCATCAGACCTTGGAACGACTGTCCTTCGAGCTGGTAGACTTGTCATCGTCTTGGGCAGACCCATCGTGCTGATCGGCGTGGGCGGTTGCGCCAATCTGGTCAGCCTTCTCTGCTTCCTTCTTCGACATTGTGCGCCTCAGTTGTGTGACCTCGTTGTGGTCTAGCGGCTTGACGTTTCTGAGGCGTATCGAGTCTTCGGTCTCAATGAGGTGGCTGCCGGGCCTGAGTGAACGTTAGCCAGAAGTCTCTCAGTGGAAACCGGTCGCCCGATGTTCGTCGAGCGCAGACTAAAGCTGCTGTCTCGACGGAGAGAGCCTGTTTGGCCGAACTTACTTCGTGCTGTCGATGGTGTACGAGCGGAACTCCGTGTTCGCCCAGCCCGTACCCGGGAACTTGTCCTTGTCGTCCCAGTCTTCGGTTAGATAGTGAAGAAGGCCGCCTGAGAACGTACATTAGTATTGTCATGTAATGGTAAAGCATGTTAGCAGAAACAAATCAACAAAGCAACGAACGCAGGATCAGTGGCAGTGGCAGTAATGACAACACGCATGACAACACGATAGCTGCAATGAGAGCAGAATCGCCAAAAGACCTGTACGAACCGTGAGTAACAACGACAATCTCCTTCTCTGGCCTCTTGGCCAGCCACTCCCGAGCCTCCAGAGCGCGTTTCTTGATGGCCTCCTTGTCTGGGCTCCATTTGCCGGTTTTGACGGTCCACCCGGGCTGGACAAGGGTGAAATCGATGCGGTTGCTGGCGAACTCATTGGCCAGATGAGGGAGAGACGATCCAGTGTCGCAGGGGAGGTCTGACGTTTCTTGCAATTCTGGCAGGGCAATGATCGTGAGTTGCTTCGTCTTGATATCGTCCTCGAAGCTGAGGAGGGCGGTGTACAACGTCCGTCTTATGGGCGATGCAACGATGAGATCGACCCCATGATGATGGGGGAAGTTCTTCTGCAGCTCGGCGCACTGCTGCCTGCCCAGGGTCGTGAGATCCGGGTCGTGGATCTTGGTGTTCTCGGCGCACAGGTTGTGCAGCCCTTGTGCGTGGCGGACGAGGTGGAGTCTTGGTGCCATTGTGTTTAATAATGCTAGAAAAAGCGATGTAAGTACACAGGTTCTTAGGAAACAGAAGAGTCTTAGGAATGTTGGTGTGTAGGTGTGAGAGGAAAGGAAAGGGAAAGGAAGGAAGGAAAGGAAGGTGAGAATAGGTAAATGTGGAAGCGAGGCCGACATGGCTCTCAGCGGCACGACACCCGGGACTTGTGTTTGTGTAATATGGTAAGTGCAGCGGTCACTGGGAGAGTGCACGCGTTCTTCGATGGATCCTACCTCTGTGTTGTTGAGCATATACACGTATTTCGTCTAGGAAGAAGGAAGGCGAAGCGAAGAGTGGAGCTCATGTAGGGAAAGTACAAAAGCATGCAGAGATGCCTGAGGCATCAGTCATAGAATACCTAGGTAGGCATATTTCGCCGAGAGCGGCTCGCTCGACCTTACAATACAACATACTTGCTACCTAGCGTCAGATCACACTACTGCAGTCAGCTATGAGTACAGTATTGTACATTAGTCATTGAGAGTCTAACATTCAGGAAAACCAATCACTTCGCGGATGTCACACTATCAACAATCGCGATCGCTGTCGATGACTCCTTCACCAGCCCGATTCAAGCCACAGAGAGAACAGTCTGAGTCTGTCAGCAAGCCTATCAATCACAGTCCGCACTACTCGAACTCATACCATCGCATTTGGAGAACATGTTGTCAACTTGCCAAGGAGAGAATGGCTCTGGGTTCGCCCTTAGCAACTATTGCGTGCAATCGTCAGATCTAGCTTGTATAGCTGGCGGTCAATAAAGCTCTGTCTATTAACCTTTGAGAGACGGTTGATGGATTCGAATTTAGTGACTATTGCATGCCATCATCAGATCTCGCTCGTATAACCAGCAGTGTTCAAAGCTCTGTCCATTGACCATTGAGAGACTGCAGGGTAAACAACCATGTTATCCCATCGTGACATACGCCCCATGATCACGCTCATATTTCCAGCAATATTCCAATATCTTTCCATCAACCACTGAGACCCTGGCGGCAAATCACCTAGTCATTTCAACCATCCTATGGACGCCATAACCACAAGGCTGCTGTCACTTGCCCTTGCAATCTCACAACGAGGTGTATTCCAACTGAAAGCTTTCCAATTACCGTCTCTAGTCTTCAAGCTCATACTTTCGGGTGCTGAGAGAGTATCATGGTGTATTTCCACTGAGAGCCGCCCTCCATCTCATCGGGCAGCTCTGTGATATCTGGAGCTACCAAAATCCGTACGATGATCCAGGGTGCGATCTCCCACCGAGACAATTAATTCAACAACGATGCTCAAAGTGCTACAAAGTCCTCCAAAATATCGAATGCATTACCACTATGTACAGTCGCTAACGGTACTGTCTATTTGCAATGCTCCATGATAGCCACTCAGTCCGCTTCTGAGATCGATCAACATACTTAAACACCCAAACACCATGCTAAAAATACCTTTCATAACAAGCAGGAAACCAAATCTCCTGAAATGCAAAACAGAACCAGAGTATGACTCATGCAAGCAGCGCCTAGAGTCTGAACACAAACAGTGTACGAATCATGCAGCAAGCATCTTTCACTTGCCCCAAGCCTTCGCCTCCATGCCATCCGGCGGAAGAGTCTCAACCTTGCCCTTGCTGACTTCCTCCCAGTTTGTGCTCAGCGAGGTTCCGTTGCTTTCGGTGTAGCTCTTCATCATCGCGCGTTGAACTTCAGGAGATGCGCCTTTGTACAGCTTCTTGAAGAAGGAGTTGGTGGCATCGCCTTCTTCTTCATCCTCGTCTTCGCCAAATTTGTCCCAGTTCTTGGGGCCGCTCTTGGAGGATGTTGGGTATGCGGGCCCACTAGGAGCGGAGGCCGTGAACACTGCACGGGTAGCAGAGTCGGTCTTTGATGATTCGGCTTCGGTGGTAGTCTCGGTGACTGGCTCGCTGCTTTCTAGGGCGTTCCATTTTTGGCCTGGGGTTGCTTTTGCAAGGATGATTTCGACTTTGCTAGGAAGAACACGTGTGATGCATTTCTCGACATTCACAGGCGCATAGAGAGGATCAAGGCTGAAGTCGTAGGTGGCATCGCTGGCAGCCACTGGGAAGGAGATCGACATGGACCGCTCGGTGATCTCAACAACTGCCTTGTCCTGAGGCACGCCTTTGGCGAGAAGTGTGAGGTAGACGTTCTGGTTGTTTTGGTACCAGTCGTGACGAATCTTGTCCACAGGTGTTTGAGCCACGGGCACGGGCGCGGGAGCAGAGGCAGCACCATTTGTAGCTGGTGCGGTCGGACCGGATTCGCCAACCTTCAGGGCCTCCATATCAAGCTCAGGAACCTCCTTCACCGTCACCTGCATCTTTTCGTGATCGTCACCGAGCATCTTAGCCTTGGAAGCGATCATGGCAGACCATTGGCCAACTTCCTTCACATCCTTGTTCATGCGCTTTACGATGTCCAGAACAGCCTGAGCATCGCCGTAGCGCTCCAAATTGTACAAGATAACGCCACGACGAACTTGGGCGTCGATGATGAGCTCCCTCTTCGCACGCTTGTGAGCATGCACCACGGCTGCGTCGGCATCGGCCAGAGCCTCGGGGTATTGCTTGTTCCTCTGGTAGGCCAGAGCTCGTTGTGTAAGGTAGACAGGCGATGTGGGTGACTCCTTGAGCGCTGCAGTGAGCGCAACGACAGCTTCCTCAAACTTCTTCTCCTCGATCAACTGCTTTCCACGAGCAGCTTGAGTCGCCATGTTGGTGTGGTTCGTTCTCGATTTGTTGTGGAAAGTGGGTGTGCAGTGGTGGTTGATGGTGTGCAACACAAGGAAAGGAGGGAACAGGTTTCTTTTATAAAGCAGTCAGGCGGGCGCAGTGAATTCCGAAGTGAAGGTTAAGTGTCTGGTGGAGAGCAATAAAGTTGCTGGCCACGAAGCTTCCAGAGCCGGAGCCCTGCAGCCTGGGGAGACCCCGCCAGCCTGAAGCAGAAGGCGCGACTCATGTCAGGACTCGACTGGGGTCCAGGCCAAGACTTCACTTTCACATGTCATCAGTCACGAGCCTCAGGCCAATGCTTGTAAGAGGATAAAACAACATAAGACATTGTGATAAAATTGGCAGGAGCAAAACAGATCATCAACAATGTCACGCTTCTCCATCTCAACATTCCTCTCACAGGCCAAACGGCAATTGCAGCAAGCGAGCAAGAATGAATCCATCACCTCGTTCGTCGTTGGCAACGAATCTGCCGACCTCGACTCCATCACCAGCGCCCTCGTCTACAGCTACATCAAATCCTCACACCCGGAAGCTCGACGAACAAACACCGTCACAATCCCCTTGATCAACATCCCAGCCCGCGATCTCGCCCTCCGACCAGAACTCACAACCCTCCTCTCCCACGCCAACCTCAAACCCTCCGACCTAATCACCCTCGACGACCTCCCCTCCCTGCCACCCTCCAAAACATCCTGGACTCTCGTCGACCACAACGCCCTCACCGGCACCCTCGCATCAACCTACTCAGACCCAACCAACATAACCGCCTGCATCGACCACCACGACGACGAATCCTCCGTCCCCGCCACCGCCACCCCTCGCATCATCACCAAAGCCGGCTCCTGCTGCTCCCTCGTCACCACCCACCTGCACGAACCCTGGGTCCAGCTCGCCCTGTTCTCCTCCTCCATCGGCGCCGCCAACGGCCAACAGTCCTACCTCGTCATCGACGACACCGCCTACACTTCCACCTGGGATGCCCAGGTCGCCCTGCTGGCCCTCGGCGCCGTGCTCATCGACACGCAGAACCTCACGTCGACCCACAAAGTCACCAAGCACGACACGCAAGCCGTCAAACTGCTGGAGGCGTTTATTAACATGTCCCCGCGCCTGAGCCCGAAGTACGACCGTGAGGCGTTCTACAAGGAGATTGATGCTGCGAAGTCAGATATCTCCGCTCTATCCTTGACCGATATTCTGCGCAAAGACTACAAATCATGGTCGGAAGGCGGTTTGGAGCTAGGAATTGCCTCCGTCGTGCAAGGTCTTCCTTTCCTGCGCGAGAAAGCCGACGCCGAAGCCGGCAGCAAAGACGCTCTGGTGCGAGCGTGCGTTGAGTTCGCCAGGGAGAGGAGTCTGGGTTTGTTCGCTGTCATGACAGCTTTCACGAACAGCAAGGGTGATTTCGAGAGAGAGCTGTTATTACTTGCCACTGAAGAGGGCAAAGCGTCCGAAGCAGCGAAGAGGTTTGTGGAAAAGTCCGCGGGCGAGTTGAAGCTGGTTGAGCTTGATCAACCTGCGAGCGAGGGAGAGAGTGTGCCGTGGCTCGGCGTCTGGCGGCAGGATAGCCTGGAAGCGAGTAGGAAGCAGGTTGCGCCGTTGCTGAGAGAGGCGATGAAGGCGTGACTGGGCACTGCAGCTAAGATATGATGAGCAAGCAATCTATAGGTAGATCTACAGATATGGGGAACATGTAAAGCTTTCAAATGGAGGTTGATAGCCAGAGCTGGCATTCAATATATCAAGAATACAATCTCACAAGAGCTTATACAACGAAGAGCAGATGGAAATCACAATCAAATGCTCATTTTGTGGGTATTAAAAAAATGCGATTAGCTCTTTCACCCGCCATCAACCTCTGGTCCTTCTCAGTCAGTACTGGTATCTCTAAAAAAAAAACCTCCCGGTCTCTCAGTCGGATCGACCCCAAATCGTATGTCTATCGTTCAATCACCGGCCCCGCCACGCCCTGCTCTCTCTCAACCCGATTCAACAAACTGCCCTGCGCAAACTTGTTCTCTCCGCTGAAATCCACCATCGGACCTTTTGCTCTGGACCCGTCGATAACACCGCGTCCCTTCGTGCCGTCTCCCCAACCTCCCTGGGATTTCGCCAGCAGGCCTTCGCCTGTGAACGCTGAGCCGCTGACGGCGTCGTGGCTGGCCGCTGCGCGGGCGGTGGTCGGACGTGCGGTCGCTGGACGGCGTTGGGAAGCTGTTGGGCGGAGACCACGTTGGAAGTCGGCGCCTGACCGGGAGTTGGAGCGCTGCTTTGTGAGCTCGTGGGTTTGGGTGTGGTTGCGGCCGCGCCAGTCTGTGGAAGAGGGGATGCCGAGCGCGTCTTCGGGGGAGGTTGCGGCGTCGATCAGGCCGCCGGGGCCGACGTTTTCTGGCTGGTAGCCGCGGCCCATGGGGACTTTGGGGTTGTGCTGGGGTGGCTCGGGATATTGGGGAGTCAAGTCGACGAGTGGTTTGTGGCCGCCTGGGCCATTCTTTGCGCGTGTAGAGCTGGAGCGACCGAGATCGCCCTGTCGAGCTTCGCCAGTCCGTCGTGTGGAGGTCTGGCGACGGAGTCCGTCTGAAGAGACCTGGCGGGTCAGAGGGTTGTCTGCTACCGTGAGTTGGTTACGAGCAGCAGTTTCGCGCTGACGCTGGCTGTAAGAGCGCCCGAGGAGGCCTGTAGGTGCTATTTCCTCAGGTTGACCATTATCGGATGGCCGTCTCTCGTCCGCTGTTGTGCGTCTTGTAAGATTTGCAAGCGGCTCGTCCTCTGCCAGCTTGCCCTTCGCTGGGAGCTGCTGCCTTCGCGTGCTAGGGCGTCTCGTGGGTGCTGTACCGGGTTCAAGAAGTTCCTTGTCGTCTGCCGATGCGACTCGCGTTGCTGCTCGAGGTCCTTGTCGTTGCGATGGTCGCCTGCCGATCTGATCGGTATCCATCAACGGCTTGAAGCTGCCCAACTGATAGTGTGAGCTTGTTGAATCCATCTTCTTGTGCGCATGCGCTGTGAAGCTTGTGCTGATTCCTCCGTCCTTTTCTGTATTATCTGGTGATTGCGGTTTCTTCACGGCTCCCAAAACATTGACGAGGTACCAGCTTCGCCAATTTTGGACTGCATCATGGAATTCGTCGGCGGTGCGCCGGTCGTTGGAACAAAAGAAATGTACGAAATTTTCTGTGGTCTCAAACATGGCGGACTTTTGCTGTGACTTGATGGCCAAGCACAGCTTTTTCGGTGGTTTGATCTTTTTCCTGATCTTTTCCTGTGTAGGTGTGTAAATGTCGTAATCGCTCAAATGGCAGACATTGGTTTGCTCTCTCGCTTTGTCCAGATCTTTCTGACTTGTGATTTGTCCATCGGATTTCAAGGTAATGAAACGCTTCTCCCATTTGCCGGGTCTTTGCGAATATGTCAAGAGCCACTGTGCCTCTGCTGGTCGTTGTTTTGGAACACCAGCAGTGCTGAGTTCCAACTCGGAGTGTCCAGTTCCTGGATCAATCAAGATCAGGTTGTTCTGTTGGTCATGATCCCAGCTGTTCATTACGTTGCGGACTGATTCATATCGGCGGAGTGGCCGTTGGATGCCCACAGTGCCAAAGTGTTCCAGGATGATGGCAGATTTCACATCGATATTCTCGCTCATGGTTGTTGATGCACTCTTTATGAGATCCACGGAAGTCGTGGTTGGTGTGACTGGGAAAATCATTCTTGACTTGCCGCATTCGACCAACACCTTCCTGTCTCCTGCATTGACAGCTGAGACAGGCGCATCTGATCCAGGCATGACGCCGCCGCCTCCAGCAATGATATACTTTGGACGGTGGTCCGACAGGGGTCGTGCCGCTTGCGCATCGTTTACAGTATCCTTTTTCCGTTTGAACAGTCCAAAGCAGCCTCCGTCACTGTCACTGTCATCGTCGTATTTAGGCAACGCAATTGTGCTTCTGGTCGCCTTGATTTGATCAGATTTTGGCGGACCATCCCTTCGAGGAGGTGGAGGCGTTTTTGGACGTGGCGGAGGGAAAAGTTCGCCCGTAGGTTGCGATTCCGACATTTGAAAAGCTGGGAGAGGAGTGACACGACGGCTGGGCTCACGCTCGGAGCCCGAATCGTAGTTTTCGCTGGTTTGTCTTAGGTCGCGTGCACCAGGGTGAGCGGGTGGGCTAATGTGTCGTTCGTGTTGTGGTCCGCCTCTTGAAGTGCCATGCCTACTGGGTGGTGCATTTGCAGTACGAGGCCGAATGTACTGGCCTGGTGGTGATACGGATTTCTCGAGAGCATGCGACTGCGGCGCATTGTCCTGGCCATGGGAAGTGCCCAGACGACCCTGGTCGGCTCCTGTGTTGCCTCTCTTGCGGTGGTAGCGTGATTTGCTGCGTATTACGCCGTCGTCCTGCGGCGGCGTGTCGACCTGAGGGAGTGGCGGTGCTTCGTTCGAAACATCATCTGCGGTGCGCTGTGCCTTCTGTCGTTGCGACCTGTAACGGGAGACTCTCTGCTCGGGGTTGGTGGTTGGATCTGCCATGGCGCATGCTGCTGCAGTCGGCGCACGAGTCGAGGTGGGAGCAAAGGAGCGGCAGGGCAGCAGCGGCGGCGTAAGATATTACTGCAGACAGCTAGCCAGTAGACAGATAATATGCAGAGGCGAGTGGTCTAAGAGGCTCGCTTGCAATGTATTGGTGGGCGTGGGCGCGTGACAGTGATGGAAAGTGGGTAGTGATCGCCGGTAATTTCGTATCGGCTGTTGGCGCGATAATACGTGCAGGCAGGGTATAGTAGTAAGAGGCGGCGCTGTATAGCAAGGATGGGAGAGTGAGGGTGCGAGCAAGCCTTGATAGACAGAAGAGGTATATCAGGATAGGTGAATATCAGAGGCAACACGCACGACACACGCGTGGACGAGCGGGACTACTAGAGCAGGAGAAGGCGTGAAACAGAGGCTGTTTACGCAAATAGAGGGCGATGCTAATGTTGGACACAGACTTTGGCTGCTGCACGCATTATTAGACGCATCGCAGTGTGGGGGACTCCACTTGAGCGCTCAGGAACGCCCAGCCAGCCAAAAGGCCCAGCCATCAGACGCCCTGTGGTCGGGCACGGCGGATACAACGGCGGCGAGCGCGCGCGTTCGTCTTGTTGGCCTCGTTTGCTACCCGGCGCCTGCGTTTGACCATCTGCTGGCGGCGTGCTGGTCTCGTTGCGAGATGGGAGGATTTCAGGTTGTTGCGTCCAAGTATGCACACGTGATGCAACCCGCCTCTTTGGCGGTTCTGGTACCTACATGTACCTCATGCATATGCAAACCTTGGTGACCTGCCTCAAAACATCGGACATCCGTCTCCATGCCCGCATACCCGGCTCGGCCCCTGCAGTTGATCTTGACCCTGAACAGCCTTATGAATGACCCTGAATCTGGGCAGGCCAAGGGGCAGTTGGCTGGGTAGATGCATCTATGCTATATCACTTCAATCACCCACAGAAGGATATCCGCATCGCACCCTCAACTACCCGCTGACACTGCCTTCTGGACCTGCAGCGACTGTGCTACCGTATGGCGTCAGGTGCCTGTGTAACGGCTCCTGAGTGGCTTCGCGACTCAACGCGTCTGCACCTGTCCATCGGATGTTACCGAGATGAGACTAAACATCGATGGGGGAAAAGCCCACGTCCTCTTATTATCTGTCAATGACAGTTCGCGGCTCAACCGACTTCAGCTCAAAAGTCTTGCCGTGTGCGCCATGTCACAAGCTACGGAAGGCAACATCAGCCTGTCGCTACTGCTCACTGCTGCTGCTGCTGCCCGCAAACACGATCACATCATGTTTTCAGTTCCACTGTGCAGACTGAGTTTGATTAACACATGTGTAGCTACGTCACATGCAACTCTCACGTTCATCTACAATGTACTTGTAGCATGCCATCGCCCCTGTTGATAACTCTGGATCCATCATCACTTGCCACTGCTGCAATTGAACCGACACTCTCGGCAATTCGAACCTGTAGTCGGCGAAGATGGAACTGAGGACGCAGCGAATACTGCTCGTGTTGATCATCTTTGTCCTGACACTTACGCTGTATCGGGACTTTGGCAATGAAGGCACAGTTCGCCACATCGCGAAACAGGCTGCTTCATTTGTTGGTGTAAAGGAACAAGATCCATCATCTGAGGCTCTCGAGCCTGCTAACGCGACACTTGGGGTGGGACAGCAATGATGCCCTGCTTCCCTCCATACTCATACTGACAATTGGTTCCATCAGTTCGGTTCGATCATTGCAGTCTCGCGCCAACAATCGCCACGCCGTGACGGACTTCTCTTCGCGGCTAACATCACCGGACTTGATATCTCGATCCCCGTACAGCCTCTTTGGACCGACGAAGACATCTCACAGTTGCGTGCCGAGAGTATCTCAACTATCACACGAGGATCTGCACTAGCTTGGCTGGGCCACCTTAATGCACTGCGAAAATTCCTCGCCAGTGACCATTCTACCGCGTTGATCATCGAAGACGATGTGGATTGGGACATTCGGCTCCGCACCAGGCAGATACCTGTTACTGCCTCTGCGTTCCGCTCATTGACGTCTAACTACAATACCAATGGCCTGAACACCAAAGACTATTGGGGAAGCGTAGCCAGTTGGGACATTCGTAAGTGTAAAGCAATTCCTTCTGATACTGCATGAGACCTCCTTGCTCACTCGTGTTCCAATTGACAATAGTCTGGCTTGGTACATGCGGCGATCACTTCGAGCCAACAGCCTTACGACACCCATCTCTCACTTACATTGACCCGACCCTGCCGCCACTCGAACGACTGCACCCTGACACCGCGGATTTCTTCTCCACTCTCAACATCCAATCTCACACACGTCTTCTCCACCCGACTGTCTTCCCGCTATGTACATTCGGCTACGCCCTGACACGACCTGCTGCTCATCGTCTCCTGCACGAGATCGCTGCACGCGAGGCCGAAGGCGGAACCATGGCATACGACGTACGTGTGCTCGAGGCGTGTCGAGACTTGGGATTGCGCTGTTGGAGTGTGGCGCCCGAGTTGATGCGCCACCTGGGTGCAGAATCTGAGATTGCGAACATCGACATGGGCAGTGAGGATCGTTTCGCAAGCAGTGCTCGCGAGGGAAGCACAGATACAGCCAACATTGACTGTGGGGTGAGGAGCAACGAGGCGTTATCTTACACCAAAGATGCGCAACGGTTGAAGTACCTGATGCATGTGGTGGGAGAGCAGGGTATATGCTTGAGACAATAGCATCTGTGCTACAGCGTTCTGGGTAGATACTGCAGTTTATGAAACTTGATGATTGGCTTTCCTGAAGCGTAATTCCACATGGATCATAGGCAATAGGTAAGCCAAAATCATCGCACGCCGTATTGCTTGCCACCACTTAAGCTCTTCCCAACTACCGCACATTGATTGAACAAGTTGACTTCCTCGAGTAAATGATATCCAACCGCTCTTACTGGACCCGCAGCCATCGACAAGCGCCTCACATTTTCTGGCTGGAAATGCAAGGCTGACCTCCATATGCATGATCCAGTCGCAAACGACAAACAGAGACAACACCTGTCTTTGAACCGTCTCTCGCTCTTCACTTTTGACGCAGTAGACAATGACACTGTCTCAACGCAGACTCACGCCGCCATTCACTTCGCCTTGCTCTTGCTTTTGACTTTCCACGACCGGTCATTCTGCGCTCTCGTTAAAAGTCTAGAGCAGTTCACTGCATTTGGAACGACTTGCAACAACCGCTTCTCGCAAACAGACGAGCAAGCAAGCAAACCACCAAACGACGCTCACTCACGGCGCAAACGCGAAACCATCCGCATCCAAACCCTCGCCACAACGAAAATACACACTGGCACCGCCCAACGCCGCCACACCAGCAGACACCAACACAAAAAGACAAAGAAGCACCATGGCCTCCTCAAGCACCGGCACCACCCACCTCGAACGCACCCTCACCGCGCACTTCCGCAAAATCTACATCCACCTACACCTCAGCGCCCGCCGCTCCGAACTCGACTACCTCCTCTCCCACTTCATCCCGCTCCTCGACCTCTCCGACGAACGCTTGCAACAAGCCCTGTTTCCAACTTCTCTCCCACTCGAAGAGCGCGCCAATTCTCACGCCGATGTCGAAGTGATGGCGGATACCCGCCGCGTGAGCAAGGGGATGAAGGTCAGTGAGAGGATTTATGAGGCGGGGAGGGCGTGTGGGGATGTTGGGTGGGTGCTGGTTGGGGTTGGGAGGAAGGGGGAGGGAGAGGAGTGGTGTGAGTTTGAAAGAGCGCTGGGGGGAATTGCGTGGAGGGTTGAGGAGGAGGAGAGGGCTAGGGAGGCTTGGAGGGTTGCGGAGGAGGAGAAGAGGGCGAGGGGGAGGGCGAGGGTACAGATGCATGCGAGGGCGCATAGGCGGGAGGTTGTTGAGATTGATTGATCGGGTTTGGATGGATGGGAGACTTGGTGAGAGGAGACTGGGCTCATTTTGAATAAGGTATGCGACGCTATGCGCTCGTTAGCCACGTTGGCAAGCGACGAAGCGACGTGCGATACGCGTTGAAAGAGAGATGCTCGAGGCGATGTGTTGTCGCATAGCAAATGAAGATACGGCAGATGCTTGAAATGTACTTACACAGACAGACTCTCATGTCTTGTTTGTGCTTCCTCGCGTCAAGTAGCGGGCTGCGCAAAAACCATAGCGAACCCAATAGCCTACAGTGACCATTAGCCATACCGATCAACGCTACACGAGATGAGGTATGATGGAAGGCTAAGGTATGAAGAAGAAGACGCTGCAAATTCACACAAGGCCTGCTCACAGTCTCGCCCCGATTTGCATGACGGACACTCCCAACTCTTCTCCCACATATCGAGGGAAGAGAAGAAGAGTATGCTTCTTTCTCTACCAACAACATTACCAATCTCGACATGAAAAACAAATATCAAGAAAATGGTAAAAACAAGAAATGTGCGGCCCCTCTGACGCTGTATTCAAGCAACGGACAAGCGATCCCAGAACGGGATCTAAAAAATGCGTGGCCAGCTCTTATGGTGCCTTAGAATCAGTCTGCGCATCGCAGAATCACCGTACAAGCAATTGAGGAATTTTGCAAATAGTAGGCACTGTCTAAGAAGGATGCGGTATGAGAAAAGAAAAGGAAGAGAATGCGAGCGGGCGAGAAGTGCAGGTTTTGTCTTCGCTGGATTCGGTGAGCACGGACGATTTCTTTTGGCTGGGTTGCGGAGATAAGCTAATCGATTACGGGAGTGAGAGCTGCTGTGCTTCTTTCCAGTGTGGTGAGTACCTTAGCTACTGCTGGGACGAGAGCGCTTGTGTTGCTTGTACGACTGGCCTGGCGGGCGTGTATTTGATACTTCTTCTTCACTTCACTTGTATTAACGCGTAGTTTCGAGGCGATTTGAGAGGTTGCATTGAAACAACCTACAACGTTATCCGATATTCTCGAGCCATGATCGCATGATCACCCGCAACAATGTCGACCACCATACCAATCCAGGACCTTGATCCCTCAGTCAATCCACCAAGCGATCGCACAATTCATGCCGTCGTCACTCTGTCATGGCCATACTCGTCTTCGACCCGGCAATGTGCCCTACTTCTCTCTGAACGGGACTTTCGTCTACGCGCCAGAGGAGGCCAGATCCGCGTCAAGTTCTCTGGCCCAGCGGCGCGCGCAGTAGCGCAGGGAAAACTTGGAATTGGCGATGAGGTTGTGCTGGAGCTTGGAGCTGGAGAGTGGGGTAGCGGTGCAGCTGTGCATGTGCCTGGAAAGAGCGTGGGAGAACTACATTTTGAGCGAGGTGTGCAGTTGAGGGTACAGAAAGATGGCGGCGAAGACGTGCATGTCAGCGTCGCGGATGATGCTATCGATGAGGACGGGCAAGAGACATCACAGGTGGAGGTCACACCTGTGAAGAAGACATCGCCTGAAACGGCGTTCCGATCGAGCATTGGAAGAGCGCCGGGCAGCGCTGCGATTTACTCGTCACCAGCTTACATGCGGAAAGCGGCCAGGTTCTCGTACTTGGATGGCATTAGCAGGCTTTTCGAGGACGAATGGGACAACCAAGATCTACCGAGAAAGAAGGCACGCACATCTTTGAGTGAGGTCAAGAGCTGGAAGGTGATTGATCGCACGCCGAGTCCGGAACCGAGTCCTCCTGCCGCCGTTGTGGTGGAAGATGAAGAGGACATGTTGGATGCAAGTCAGATCGAAGAGGCGGGCGTAAGGGAAATGCCCACGGTGGAATCGGGTAACGACCAAAAACCGACAGCAGAAATGCAGTCAGTCAGGTCTTCACCGACACCTGCACCTGCACCGGTACAACAAATGCCTCGACCATCCTCAACAGCAAGCGGTGCTGCTTCTGTGTCTAGTCCGCTTGAATTACTGGCGACTGAGGCGCTTGCAGGTCAACAGCCAGAAGCAACCATCACCGCCTTGCCAACATTACAAATCCCTTCGTCTTCTCCAGCACCTCAGCAGGCCGATTCAGAAAGCCCAGAAGAGCACGCTTTCGACCCAACAACTCCTAGATTGATTCCATTGGCTTCAACTGCCCTTCCGTCAACTACACCGCAGATATCGCCTTTGGCTACGAGAAACGCGTTCACCGCAGACACGACCGATGACCGCGACGAGCACGTCGACGACAGATTCTCCGAGCAAGTCTTACCGTCTGACGGCCTTCCCCAACAGGAACCAGTCCTGTTGACGTCGCCCAATAAGGCTACAGAGAGCCTACTTGATCAACTTAAATCTACTACGGGGGAGAGTGAGCTTAACACAGAGCCTGTCGTTCCAGATGAAGACGCGTCTGCGGCTGTGTCAAATCAATGGGAATCGGACGACCTAGCAGAGGAAGACAGATTCTCCGATGACGAAGCGGACGAAGTTCTGAGTGCTTACGAAAACGATGCTGAGCTCATGCCTGAGGACGACGCCGAAGATGTGTTTGATGCTGATAAGCTGGAAGGCAAGGAACCCAGTGACGATGACACTAACGAAGACCTTGAGATGTACAATCCGCCGGCGGAGGAATTGCTGGAAGTGTCTTCGACAGAGAAAGACTCTGACATCGAAGAGCAAGCCTCATTGGAAGATCAAATGGACAGCGAGATTACCGCAGAGCGTCGCAGCTCCATCGATGCTCAAGGAATGTTACAGCAACCCAGTTTCGCCCCAGCGAGCACATTGTTGAACGCCACTGAGACGCCTGCCAAAGCCGTCCAGCAGCCAGCAGCAAAAGAGAGCGACTTGGCAGCCACGCCACCGAAAATGCCCTTCTTCGGGCTCGATGGCGCTGTGCCGTCTACAGAGGAAGCTGAGGTCACAACTCCCGCGGCGAAACCTATAGGTACACCGAAGAGCACGCCACAGTCTGCGCGCGACAAGGTGATGAAGCGGACTTTCCACAGTCTCTTTGGTCTTAAAGGCAGTCCGTCTCCTGAGAAAGAGGATCCGGTCAATGTCATCTCTACAATCAGCGCCGAAGCAACCACAGAGCCCGTTGACGAGGATGTCGCAGAGCACAGCGCATCGGAAGTTGAGCCCCCCTTCGGCAATGATCTCAACGATTCCCAGTCTGCACAAGTTGAGGCCGCGGACTTACCAGGTGATGCTGCCATTGAGGCGGCCGACACGGCCGAACCCGGCGCACTAGGCTCGCAGGAGGAGATTGCACTGGCCACAGAGGCAGGCCCACAGGAAGTGCACGATGTGACGATCAATTCGACCGAACTTCAGGATGAGATCACTCAGGGTGTTCTTAACGAGAACTTGTCGCCAGAGGCAGCTCCTTCGGCCCGTGAACCCTCCCCAGAGTTGATCAAGCTTGACTCAAGCTCCGACGCAGAAGACGAAGATGCCTTGATGGAAGAGGTCGAAGCTGATCAACCTACGGCTCAGCCCTCTGCCCCTGCTCCGACGCCACAAAAGCGTTCGAAGACGAAAGGTTCAGAAATGGGCTTCTCTAATGTAGTTGACAGTGGACGGGCTGAAAGCAATGCGACGTCTCTTGAAGAACACATTGTTGAACCTGCAGAGCCTGAGACCGCTCCCCTTGTTCCGGAGGAGCAAAGCAACCAAGTTGAAGAGCCGGAGGTCGAGCGACTTCTGCCCATGGAGGATCAGCAAGAGATACAAGGGCTCTCATCATCGGTAGTGAATGCGGATGTCTTGGGGCAGGATGATGTCTTGCCTGCAACAATTCCGGAGCCTACTCAGCCCACACGTGACGCCGTTGAGCAGCCTTCAGCCTTGTCTCCAGTGCCCATATCCCCGGAAGCCGAAGTCGAGGAATCTGCATCAGTCGATATCGAATTACAAGGACAATCGCAGCATGAGCCTTCGCAGGTCTCCTCAAGTCCTGCTGAAGGTGATGTGGCTGTGGCTGGCGACGAAGTCTTACAAGAACGTTCCGAGTCTTTGCAGTCGGATGCTACGCACCAGGACGGCGAGTCAAAACTATCCTCCCCTGCGAAGGAATCGGTCAATGAAAGCGAAGCACAAGTGGTCGATCTCTTACAGGAGGAAGATGTTGAGATGCTGGATGACGGACAAGAAGAGTCTGAGGTGTCGCAAGTTTCGTTCCAATCTCAGATGGCGCCAGAATTGGACGATGGGTTCGCGCCTGCTGATTCCGAGAAGCCAACATTTTCTGCGGATGTCATTCAGATCGAAGAACCACAGCAAGAGCCTCCGCAGGAGGCGGAGGATGTCGAAATGATGGACGGCGGGCGCGAAGAGGTGCAATCGTCACACGTATCTTTCCAATCGCAGGTGCTACAGGACAGCGCCGACGCTCCGAGATCTGATCTACATGAGAACAGCAGCCGTCCAGCTTCAAGAGATACTGTCGAAGACTTTTCTCCGATGGTACTTGGCTCCATGGCGCAAAGGGTCGCAGACATTGTAAGCGATGACAGCGCTCTCAGACGCTTGCAAGAGCTTCAGTCGGAAGATGGCAACGTTGAGATTAACGAACCAGATGAAGACTTCACTCAAGGAACCAATATGGCCGATTCGGTTGAAGAAGATCTGCTTGAGCAAACACCTACGCGCGGTGCGAAAGTGCAAGCAGTTGAAGTCGAGCTCGCGCCTACTCAATCACAGACAATCAGCCCTGTGAAAGTCACACGGACTGTACACGAGCAACAACCCACACCACAGGCAACTCTCGAAGTTGATGTGCAAGACCCAACCACGACAAACAAAGAGATCGCTCTGCTGCAAGAGGACACTGTAGACCGCGAGGGACTCCGCGGAAGTGACATGGAAGCACTCGAAAGTCAGCTGCAAACAGAACTAGTAGACGATGACGGCTTGCAGTCTGCAGGGGCACTTTCACCTGAAGTGGTCGAACAGAGAGATCTGGCAGACATCGCAGGCGATAAAGACGAGCAACCAAACCTCGCATTGCCACTCAGCCCATCAGCGACGCAACCGGCTGAACCCGAGACACAACTATCACATGCAAATCTGGCTCAGACAGTCGTGCAGCCTACACCCGCGACACCTCAACCCCAGTCATCAATGCAGCCCGACGCCAATCTCACCAACATCGCGATCTCGGAGGATCTTGAGAAAATGTCGCAAGTAGAGACGCGCGAGCAAGAGCCCGCAGAGCCACTTGAAGACCCCGCAACCATGTCCCACTCACAGTCCACCAACATGCCGCCGCCAGAGCAAAATCTGCCACCAAAGACCCCAATAAGAAGATCGCTGCGATCACGGCTAAGCAACGTACCCGACGTCATCTCCGCATGGTTCTCACCCAAGCGTTCGAGCATCGCCGCGCAAGACTCGGAAGAACAAGCAGTGGTCGAGACACCGAAAGCGACAGAAGCAAGTGCCAACGAGACCCCTCGCACAACTAGGAGACGTGCAAGTCGCGCAAGTGGCCTGTCCACGGCGCATGCCTACTTCACGAGCCTTGCTTCGCTCAGCCAACACGTCAACCCTTCCAGCCAGCAGGCTGGCACCGTCGACATCCTCGCTGTCGTCACGGACTTCACTAAAGAACCTGAGCGCGCGAAGGGCGGACCTAGAGACTATTACACCATATGCCGTGTCACCGACTCCAGCATGTCAGCCTCTGCCGATGTGCGCGTAGAGGTTTACCGCCCTTGGAAGGCTGTTCTACCAGCGGCGGAGGTTGGGGATGTGGTCCTGCTGCGCTCCTTCGTTGTCAAGTCAAAGAAACGTCAAGCATATCTGCTTTCCACAGACACGAGCGCCTGGTGCGTGTGGCGATTCGCTGAGCACAGTAAAGCAACTGCCAGAGGTGGTACAGCTGTTGGGGATGACGGGAAGCCGGTGTGGGCAAGGAGGATGTCGCACATCGAAGTCAGAGAGGAGGTCAAAGGGCCGCCGGTCGAATATGGCGTGGCTGAGAAAGAGCAGGCTCGTAAACTCAGAGACTGGTGGGCTGAAACGCATGGTGAGACTCCGGAGGGTGCCTCTGCGGAGCTTGTTGACAAGGAGCAAGATGAGGAAGAGGATGTCGAGTTGTAGAGCAGCCGGACATACGTGCATACCCTACACTGAACAGCTTTAGTTCTACCATAGTTTTTGATTGAACTTCCATCTTCAAACAATACATGTAATTGAACATGTACATGTACGTTGTACCTGCATTAGGGTTAGAGTTGATCGGCGTGTAAGCTCAAAGTTTACTCCCTGACACCGCAACATCGAACCATTTGTGTGTGGGGTGCAATAGATGGGCTTGTGGCGCCACTATCCATCTCCTTGTTTGACTGACAGTAATTCAATTATTGCATATCTTCTGGCAGTATCGAACGCTAGAGTACACCATGGTTGTCAGAAGGCGAGGAGACGACAAGCAGGCCAATGGCTCGGCCAATGGCTCAACGAATGGCACAATCAAACCCTTGCAGGCCTACGACGCCGAGCTCAAGACGGATCACTCGAGATGGCGAATGAAGAATGTTGATGGCCGCCAGACATGGCACTATCTCCAGTCGGACGAGCAAGTCAAGGCCTGGCCAATGACTGCTGCGGACAAGTACTATTTGGGACAGGATACTGTTTGTCAACAAGAAATATCGTCTGTGAGATGATTATATTCTGACATCTTTGACCAGGGTGCACAAACACTTCCAAAGGCCACAACTCCTCTTCAGGCAGCTGAGAATGGACTGGCATTTTACTCCCGTCTACAGCTCGAGCCCGGCAATTGGGGCTGCGAGTATGGTGGACCTATGTTCCTGTTGCCTGGTATGACCATCGCTCTCTACTCAACTGACTTGCGTCTATCACGCCCTGAGGAACAGGAAGTCGCTCGTTACATCCTCAGCATGCAGAACATCGGCTCTAGAAATGACGGCGCTGGCGGATGGGGCCTGCACACTGCCGGCGACTCGACCGTGTTCGGAACCGCGATGAACTACACTGCTCTCCGACTCCTCGGCATCTCGGCTGAAGATCCTCGTATGCGTAAGGCAAGAAGCTGCTTGTATGAGATGGGCGGCGCAATCAATGGCCCTCACTGGGCGAAATTCTGGCTCTCGGTCCTGGGCGTGATGGACTGGGATGTCGTCAACCCGGTGCCGCCGGAGCTTTGGCTGCTGCCGGACTGGACTCCCATCTCCCCGTGGCGCTGGTGGATCCACATGCGACAGGTCTACCTCCCTATGGGCCACGTGTGGTCGAAGAAATGGACGTATCCACGTGCTGACACCGACCCACTGATTAAGGAGTTGAGGCAGGAACTGTTCACGCAGCCTCACGCAGAGATCAGGTGGCCACGCTTCAGGAACGCGATCAGCCCTCATGACAACTACAACCCGAAATCGTGGCTTCTCAACGCGGTCAATTGGTTGCTGGTCATGCTCTGGATTCCATACTTGCGTGTCGATTGGCTGGTCAAGCGCGCTGAGGCCTGGACATGGAAACTGATCCAGATTGAGGACAAGAACACCAACTATGCCGCCCTTGCTCCTGTCAACTCGCCAATGAACTTGATGTGCTGTTTCATCGAAGAGGGTCCAGATGCCGAGTCGGTCAAACTACACAGGGAGCACATCCATGATTTCCTCTGGATGTCCGAGGGCGGCATGATGATGAACGGCACCGATGGTGTACAGACTTGGGACACAGCTTTCACAATCCAGGCAGTGGTAGCCGCCGGTTTGGCAGATGATGACAGGTACCGTCCGATGATGGAGAAAGCCTTGTCGTTCCTCGAAAGCCAACAGTTTACTGGCCACCCGCACGGATACGAAGAATCTTCCGTCTACTCCGATCCTCCCACTGCCAAAACGAGCCCGGAAGCCGGTTACAGACAAGCCAGAAGAGGCGCCTGGGGCTTCAGTACAAGAAGCCAAGGCTACACCGTCTCCGACTGCACCTCCGAAGCGCTGAAAGCCATCCTCGAACTCCAGGCCCTGCCATCTTCAAAGGGACCCGGCAAAGTCTACCCCGAGCTCATGAACTTCGAGCGCCTGCGATGGGCCGCAGACATCATCCTGACAATGCAAAACGACACGGGTGGCATCGCTTCCTACGAGATCCGCCGTGGCAGCGAGCGCCTCGAATACCTCAACGCCGCCGAAGTCTTCGGCCGCATCATGGTCGAGTACGACTACCCCGAGTGTACCACCTCGTGCGTAACTGCTATGCACCTCTTCAGCGAAGCATTCCCCGACTATCGACGAGAAGACATCGCCATCTTCCAATCCCGCGCCGTGGAGTGGATCCGCACAAACCAGCGCGCCGACGGCTCCTGGTACGGCAGCTGGGCAATCTGCTTCACATACGCAGCCATGTTCGCCCTGGAGTCCCTGAAGCTTCAAGGCGAGGTGTACTCGAACTCCGCACGTGTCAGGCGCGCGTGCAAGTTCCTGGTAGACCACCAGAATGAAGATGGCGGCTGGGGAGAGAGTTTCAAGAGCTGCGAGACGGGCGAATGGTGCGACCACCCCGATGGCAGCCAAGTCGTCAACACCGCCTGGACCGTCATCGCGCTGCTGGAAGCCGGGTACAGCGACCGCGCGGTTTTGGATAAGGCTGTGGCGCTGCTGATGCGCAGGCAGCAGAGCAACGGAGAATGGCTGCAAGAAGGCATCGAGGGAGTGTTCAACAAGAGCTGGTAAGTTTTACTTTCGTCCTCCTCGCGTCGCACCCGATCAGGTTTACTAACCAATTCCCTCACAGCATGATCTCCTACCCAAACTACAAGTTCATCTTCCCTATCAAGGCGCTGGGCATGTATGCTCGCCGCATTGACAACTCAGAGGTGAAGGAGAACTAGAGAAGTACACGGAGCAGGAGCAAGCAAAGTGATACCTGAGTTTCAACAGTATATTATATCTGTCGGCATGAGACGAGCTCCCATCGTCCGAGCAGTAATGTCCGTCGGGCTATGTAGCGGTGATTCGATCGCTGGTGGTATTGGCGGCAACAATTACGTACACACATGCAGAACGCCTGCTTGAAATAGAAATGACTTAGTGGAGAAGCGTGGTTGGCATGGCTTCCGATGCTCCATCAAACAGTCGCAATTCGAAGCCCCGTCGGCGAGACATGTAGCTCAGACGGTTACGGTTTGCCACCATCGATTGTGCAGTGAGTGATCCGTGATGTTCATTTGGCCGCAAAGGCAGCATAAGTGCTTCGAGTACTTTTGGTCCTGCTCGAGCTCCGTCAGACATGAAAAAGTAATCGGCACGCGATGCTACAAAAATGCGAGTGTGAGTGAGAGTGATAGTAGTACACAAGAAAGCTAGGTACTAACAATGGAAAAAGCAAAATACGAAAAAGAAAATAAAGGAAAGACAGAAAAAACAACAAATGCCAATCTTTTCAGGAAGTGTGCCCCCATTTTTCAATCAATCAATCGATCAACCCAACAGAATGTTTCCCAACAACCCCATTTGTCCTCTAACCACAACAAAGTCATTTTGTGGGTAGTTGAAGATTTTCCCGACGCCTCGCTAAAGTTGTGTGTCTTCCTCTCGAACCCGGCGCCTTCGCTAATGTGTGGTAGAAAAGAGCCAATGTTTTCCCTGCAACCCCCGCCCGCCCCGATAGTTGTTCATCCGTAGTCCTTTCTTTTGACCAGCGCGCCTCGCTGACGCCAAATCCCCGTTTGTGCCGGTCGCTCGTGTTGAAGCAAAAAAATGAAGTGGTCGCTGCTCGCTTTTTTGTTTGTAATTGATGTTGTAGAGTTCGATGGTAAGTTGCCATAGAAGTGTTCGATGGTGTTCTCTGAGAGAACAGACGAAATCATCTACTGGGGAGACTTGGTGGCTCCAGCAGCGCCTTGACCACCGTTGCGGCGCTCATCAATGCCGAGGTTGCCCATTCCAGAGCTCAGGAAGGAGAATGGGTCGCCAGCACCGGGAGTGCTGTCGTTGTTGCCGTAGCCGCTGGCGCCACCGGCATAGTTGCCGTTGGAGTAGCCAGGCGCACCACCAGTGGCGGAAGAGTTGCCTTGGTTGAACGCTTGCTCGGCGCGAGAGTCGAAGCCGCCCTGTTGAGGCTGCATTCCGCCGTTGCTGCCCATCTGGGAGTAACCACCATACGGGCTGGGCTGAGCGCCGATTCCAGAAGGAAGAGCGTAAGTGGAGGGAGGGCCGTAAGACTGGGCGCCGAAGTTGCCAGGCGGGCCGGCCATGGCGCTGCCACCGTACTGACCACCTTCCTGGTTCATTCCGCCGTAAGACTGACCACCCATAGAGGAGCCCATCGACATGTTCGGAGGCGGGCCGTAGTTGTTGTTGCCAGGGAAGTTGG
Source organism: Cladosporium velox (assembly GCA_024604135.1). Lineage (NCBI taxonomy): Eukaryota > Fungi > Ascomycota > Dothideomycetes > Cladosporiales > Cladosporiaceae > Cladosporium > Cladosporium velox. The sequence continues at coordinate 162,404 of JANIIF010000014.1, forward strand.
TCATGCCACCCTCAGCGATGATGGCGGCTTGACTGCGAGATGCACCACAACGCAGGCAGCTTGTGTTCTTAGCGAAGTTGTGGTACTTGCAGCCTTCATTGCCGCACTGCCAGTCACCGGCACGGAACGGAACAGATCCACCGCGACCGCCACCAGATCCACCACCAACGTGACCACCCATGCCACCATAGCCTCCATGACCGTGGTTGTGGCCGTGACCGTGGCCGTGACCGCCGTGGCCGCCCATCATGCCAGGGTGGCCATAGCCCTGCTGCTGTTGGCCGTAGGGGTGCTGGGGCATGCCGTAGCCCTGGCTGTAAGGGTCAGGTTGAGAGGCGCCCATAGCCGGGAACGAGCAGCGGAAGCAAGCAGTGCGACGCTGGAAGTTGGAGAAACCACAGCTGGGGCAAGTCCAGTCACCGGGACGCGGGCGGTTCTTGGATGGCGGGAAAGGAGTGAGGAGCGGTGGGCCACCCGGAGGCTGCGAGCCAGCAGCGCGGTCGAGAACGCGCGAGGAGGACGGCGAGACCTCAATGGCGCGGTCGTTGAGAGCGCGGCCGTTCATGCTAAGAGACTCGGCGGCCTGAAAGTAATGGTTAGTGAGGTTGCCCTGCGTATTCTGCATTGCTGAAGTGATGTGCGAAGAAGTGAGTGAAGTGCGACAGATTGAAGTCAAACGATTGAGAGTTCGAGTGACGTGTGGCAGTATGACAGTCAAGCGCAATTGCAGTAGTAGTTGGCAGCAATTAACAATGTGTTTGTGTTGCTGAAGAAACAGCGAGCTTCCCGTTTCAAAAGTTGTGTGGACGTGCGGAGGTGAAGTCCGGGGTCAGGGACGGAAGGAAGCGTGAAGTTAGGGACAGAAGAGTGAAGTGAGGACGTTTCGTGTTGAAAAGCGCGTGACGTAACCCAAACATAAGGGTCACATGACATGGGTCGTCTCACAGGGGAGAGTCGCACGGACCGCAGACGCGCATTCGTATGGACTGTGCATGGGGATTCTACAGGGTTAAGAAATGGACTGACCTCTTCATGGCTGCCGAAGACAACAAAGCCGCTACCGCTAGGCTTGCCGCCCTCAGGGGTGCGCAGAGTCCAGAAGGCGATCGGGCGGCCTCCGTACTGGGTGAACCAGCTCTCGAGCTCGCTCTGGGTAGTGTCGTGCGGCAGACCGCTCAGGTGAAGGACCTTGGAACGCTCGCCGAGGAAGGCGCGAACATCGCTGCGGGCGTCGAGCGGGCGGGAGAGGACGTCAGGGTCGCCACTGGGGTTCGCCTGTGATGGGCGAGACTTCTGGCTGAGCGAACGGAGGCAGCGTGTGAGAGTGAGAGCTTCCTCGAGCGCACGGCGTGGCGAAGATGGAGCGAGTGCCTGGAGGTGGAAGGGAAGGCCACCAGTGACCTTGCCAGAAGAGCGAACTTCCTCGACCTCGAGACCAGCGCAGATTGAAGACAGGCTCGAGGAGCTGAATGCCAGGGTTTCAGGGTGGTGCGACTGGAATGTCTGGTACTCTCCACGAAGGCCGAACAGAACGGGATGTTGCATGTAGGCAGGAAGAACAACACTCTTGTCACGGGCCTCACGCGGCATCTGGACACGAAGGTCCCAAGGAGTCAAGGTAACGAAAGCAAACTTGGGAGCGGCACCAGGACCAGCGTTCTTGTCCATCAGGTGCTCACTGGCATACGCATCAAACGCAGCGATAGCATCGCGGAAGCTGCCGGCTTGCTTGACATGCTCCCATGTGAGAGTGGTAAGGGACGTGCAGAGTGGTGTGATGGGAGTGTTTGTAGGGCGGACCAGCACAGACTGGTGGTGTAGCTGTAGCGGATGTCAGTAAGTATCCGTTTTCTGGGATGCGTATCGTATCGTATCCGTCGATGACGTGATATATCGACATCAACATCTGAACATCGATATCTCCGCATGATTGCTCATTCATACCTCGGGCAAGGAGGGGTCCTTTGCGTCGACAACGACCCAACCGATCTCAATCACTTCCGCGCTGTCCTTGGTGACATACACTCCGTGTTCGTCGCAGGTAGTGGCAATGTGAATGATGCAGTACTTGTCGAACTGACCCTGGCCCTGGCCTTGTTGGCTCGGGGTGGCGCGCGGCTCAGAAGCCGGAGTTGGGTATGCGGCGTAGGGCTGGTTCTGGGTAGGAGTAGCCATGGCTGATTGTTTGTGATCGTTTTGCTGCGTTTGTCCAAGCTATTTCTCAAAAGAATCGGGTTCGCGATGCTAAAGCTGATGCTTCTTCTTCTTCTTCCGGATCTTACAAGACCAACGCCGTACGCCAAATCCTGTTACGGGAAGGAATGTAGAGTACAAGGTTCGAGGAGGATGATGAGGAGGAGGGTGGGAGGTTTGAGCTGTTGGGAAAGCTCGTAAGCACTCGATTCACTGGGCCGGCAAAGAAGCTGGTCAAGGGAGCTGCCACGCGGATGCCACGTTAGCGGCGGACTCGGGGAGTCGGGAAAGCAAACAAGGCGCAGTTAAGGCAACCGATGGGCTTGGGGGAGGAGGTTTGAGTGGGAGGGCGGAGGGCGGAGGGGACTCACGAGTAGTGGGTGTTGCAGGCGGCGCTGCTAGGGGGGTGGTGAGGAGGTAGAGGAGGAGCTGAGGTAGTGGTGAGGTGGTGCTCGCTCGTTCGGGTGGAGAGGCGAGAAATGAAGCAGCTGTTTCATCGGAAGGCGGGAATAGAATCCCAGTCCCCAGTCGTTACGCTAATGCGTGCTAGCGTTCGCGCGCCGGAGGGTCGATGGCAGCAACGGCCGGGGTCAGCCCATCCCATCTTCTTCTGGAAGTGGAAGTGGAAGAGATGCATGTACGCATGTATGCAGTGTGATAGTGCCGGGGCGTGGGTGGGTGGAGGAGAGGGTGGGAGGATACTGTATATTGTGTACCTACTGGACTAATGGGTTGGTACATACATATATATCAATATATTCAACCATCCCGACTTATTACGCTTGCCAATTGAGTTTGCATATCAGCAGAGCACTAGGCCGTCTTGAGAAGCACGACAAATGTTCGTTCACTACTATTACTACTATCAGAGGTAAGGTACATGTAATTTACCCTTGCGCCTTGCCTGCCTTATCCTCTCCTCCCGAGCCTTCATCGCCTCTGCGGGCGGTAGATTAACTTTCACTTCAGCCAAAGAGCCTCGTGCCTCTCCCTCCCGCCCTTTGGTCGCTTGCCGCCGTTGATGACAGCCGGCGCCTCGGCAGGGCCAGCAGAAGAGCAGCAGCAGCAGAAGCAGAGGCACAGGTGACAGGAGAGAACTAGCAGAGAGAGAGGAGAGCAGAGACATCCGACTCTCCCACACGAGACATGCCGTCTCGCTCGAGCCTCGTCACCACCTGCAGCCCTGAAGACGGCCTGTCCGTGTGTCTGCTCGCTCTCACCAGTCTCGTCTCGGCGCCTGCTGATCTGATCTGATCTCCCATCCGTCCGATGTGAGGAGACACCGTCGTCGTTCCGTGCTGAATGTACGCAAATAGCCGTTGTTGATGATATCTTTACTGATATTGCTGTTGCATGTGCACACAATCAAGTAATAAGCACAATCAATAATGCACTGCTCAATCAACAGCCTTGTCTCTCCTCCCCTTTCTCCTGCCCGTCCAGATTTCACGTGTCACAGACAGGTCACGGTTCACGCACCACCCACACCCTGAACGCACGCACGCCCACGCGCGAACTGCACGCTCGTTCGCCTGCTGGGGAGCAAGCCTTAGCCAGCCCTCGAGCTTCGAAGCGCCGTCGTACCCGCGCGCGCAGCCCACAGCCCAGCGAGCCAGCCAGCCAAGGCGAAGCAAAGCTCCCTGCTGCATCGCCTGCATCGCGATAGGAACGGCAGGCAGCTGGCAGCGTGCGCGAACGAAAACGCACGCAAAGCACGGCAAAGGACAGGCAATCAATCCCACGCACGCCGCCAAAGAGGGGCAGGCAGGGCTGGTTATTACTCGTCCTCGTCGTCCCAATTTCCACTCGGACATACGCCTCTGCATGTATGGTGCATGCCGCTCGCTGCTGTTCGCCTCCCCTACTGTACATACTGCCTGCTGCTGCTCTCCGAAACACCACCACGACCTCCCTTCGATCGGGTGCCTGCACATGCACTACGAGTTCAAAGCGGATGGCCGCGCTGGCGGGAGCTCGCCCACGCACCTGTCCGAGACATTCCCATCGTGCTATGCTGCGGCGCTGTCTTGGTGCGACTTGTGATGGACGCTATTCGTGATTGCGAGTGATGAAATGTGAGCTCTCACGAGGAGCCTCGGAATTGCCATGTGATAATTTCTCATGTACACGTACGCTTTCCCTGGCGACGGTACGTCGACTTTGCGCTCGGGCAGTGCGCGTGTGGTTACCTTCGATCCTGTCTGGTTTGATGGGTGGCTGCAACGTCGCACAATGCTACTGTCAGGGTTGGTGGATGGATGATGGTTGCCTTGAGGATTCGGCCAGATTTGAGGCTCGGGAGTGATACATCGTTAAGGATCTCGATGTTGCGATGTGTGCAATATGTATATGCGTGTGTACCTTTTAGAGTCCATCTTGAATCGGCCAGATCTTGCGCACAAGTTTGGATTCAGTCTCACGAACTGATCCGGGTATTGAGCTGTGTATTCGATACTGTATGAGCTGAGCCTAAGAGTTGGACAAGAGACAGTCCTTCCTAAGCAATTATACGCACACGGTAACTCTAACGCCAGAAGACACGGTTCTTATCACCGCACGTCCTTGTTGTTGATGGACGTCAGGATAAGGTATTGATTTATCCAGAAGACAAAACGAACATAAATTTGTAACGATGTACCGTCTAACCCCATACCCTAATATGCTTATCCCATGTCGTGTCGTGGGTGTACATGATTAACCCACGGGGACCGTAATAGTCGATCGAATACACTTGCTCCTTCAAGATACTGTCGATTGCCTTTCTGTATTCGTAGAAAGCAGCCAAATCGATTGATATTTGACTTCGTTGTCCGCATTCGAGTTTGGGAGCCAATTTCATCGACAAAACGCACGAACGATCTACAGAGACGCGCTCGTTGAATGGATGAAATACTCGATTGTGATACATATTTTCTTGTCTGCCACATTAGACCGTTGGTTGCCTGGTTGTATGAGTGTCTGAGTATCAAGATACACGACCACACGAGTATCTGTTAGCGGACATGTTCTCCTTGTGATACTGTTCGCCTTGACATAGCGTTTTTTGGAGATGAAAAACCTTTATAATCTCCACGACTCGGTCCACCTCCATCGAATCAGCCTTCCTAGCTGTTTCAACCATCCGATCAGCACTTATGGTCTAGCGGTTACGATTCTCGCTTAGGGCTGTCGAAAGACATCAAATGCGAGAGGTCCCAGGTTCGAGTCCTGGCAAGTGCCCGTTCTTTTGCTTTTTTGTACTTGATCTGATCATGTTGGAGATCTTCTGGAGGTCTCTGTGGGTGTGGCAGACGATGCTTCACGATCTGCGTTGCGGGAGAGCTGTCATTGTGTTTCAGTGGGGCTCATATTTTTGCTCTTTGAACAGGTCGTTGGAAAATCATTCGCTGATGTGGGTATATGTGAACTAAGCAAATACAAGTGGAAGGGCAGCACGCCGTGCCCTCTTGATCTTTTGGCTGGAGAATACGAAGACGAGAAAGCATGAATCGTTCCGCTCCCTTCAGTCATCATCTTTATCGCTGTCGCTGCCGTATCCGACGAGTGGTCCTGCCGGCTTTGGTGCCACCTTCTGGGCGACCGGCATCGCTGGCACTGCTGCTGCATTGCCACTCTTGATTCCCAGTGCGGCAGCAAAGTCCTTCTTCTTCTTGGGCTGTCGCTGGAACGTTGGAAGCGGTGGTGGCGCCATTGAAGCTCTATCCGACGCTGATGTTGGATTCAAGCTTGACCCAGCTTCATCCTCGTCGTCCACCAGTAGATCGTCGCCCAATCTCCTCACTTTCTCGCCAGTCCCACTCATGAAAGCAAGCCGCGCTTGTTCCTCGATCTCTCTTTCCACTCTCTCCCTCTCTTCATCCTTGTCGTCTTCCTTGCCCAATACAGGCCCCACGCCTCCCTCTCGATCCTTCCTCTCTCGCGCCGCATTCCGCATTCTCACGTCGTCCAAAGCGTCCGCAATGGCCATCTCAGTCTTGGCATCCACTGTCTTCTTCTCCAAGTCCTTCATAGCATCTTTCTCAGCCTCCTCCCTCTCCATGCGGTCTAGCATCTCCTCCTCCGTCTCCTCTGCCAATTTCGCCTCTCGCCAAACCTCAAAGTTCCGCTTCGCACCCTTCTCACACTCATAGTCCATATGCTTCGGATCCGTCTTGAACGTGATCTCGGCGGAGCAGCGCGTGCAGCGAATGTAGAAGCGGAAGATTGTGATTGCGTAGTATTTCTCCTCGGTCGTCTCTTTGCGCGCATTGAACTTACGCCCTTTGTAGATGAACTCGCCGCAGGAGGTGCAGCGCATGCTGAAGGGCGCCATCAGGCGGACGGTTTGCACTTTGGGCCCGGTTTGCTTGGGGCCACGGCGGCGCTCGAGTTTGGCCGGGTCGAAGTCGGGCGGGTAGTACTTTGTGAGGACCTTACGTTCGGACATGTTGGCGGTGGGTTTTGTGAGTTGTTTTTGGTTGTTTTCGATATGCGCGATGCGCTTGCCAGGTTTGAGATTGGTCAAGAAAGGAAGAAGAGAAGACGACCAGCGTTAAGTGATGCCAAGCAGCCAAAGTTCCCCGCGATCTGACATGTGACACTGTCGCGCTCGCAATCAAGTAAACACAGCAGCCGCGAACTACACCAGCTCTTCTCCTTCTTCTCTGCAGGTATGTCTCGACACTTGGAAGCGTTGATCACGACCTAAGCTAACACTCAATTTGACAGACCCCAGAATCCCACCCTTCCATCTGCCTACTTTCACTCCGTCTTGGAAAACAACTACTTTTGGATCACAACAAACCCTGGGCACAACATCTTGAATATGGAGACTTTTCTAAGGCGCTGGCGAGACGACGCAGTCTCACGGCATCAATACGATAGCGCGATCTATGTCGGCGACAAGCTGGTGGCATTGACTGGCTCAGATGACGACCGACTGGTACTGGCGCAAACACATTTCGCTGCTGGCAACTATACACGCGCGTTCGCTTTTGTCTCAAGGTCAGACCTGCTGCAAAGATCATCGGCTTGCAAGTACCTCGCTGCGCACTGCTACATACGACAGGATAGGCACGAGGACGCTCTTGGCATACTAGGCGACAAGAACCCAACGCATTTGATCTCCACAACAGACTCAGCACGACGGAAGCTGCAAGGACTGGGCAATGGCGTGTCAACAAAACAACATGGCAAGACGAGGATGCCAAATCGGATAGAGCGGGCTGATCGCAGTGAAGAGAGGGATGCCGGAGATGCGACAAGCTTCAAGTATGAGGCGGGCATGTGCTATCTACGAGGATTGTGCTTCGCAAAGTCGAATGCTTTCGATCGGGCAAAAGAGTGCTACAAGGATGCCGTGCGCATAGATGTGCAGTGTTTCGAGGCTTTCGATCAGCTGATGAAGAACTCGCTCATGAGCCCGAGTGAAGAATGGGAGTTCCTCGACAGCCTCAACTTTGAGACATTACAACCCGATCCTATGGACCCCAATGCTGCACCAGAAGCTGCCGATTTCGTTCGGAACCTTTACATCACTCGCCTCTCCAAATACCATCGATCGGAGGACTTCACAACTGCTATTGACACACTGTCTTCGCACTACCGCCTTAGCCAGAACGCTGATGTTCTTCTCGCGAAAGCTGAGATTCTCTCGAACAGTGCTCGCTACCAGCCAGCCTTGAATCTCACTTCCGCCATCCTCGGCGCAGACCCGTACAATTTTGCCGCCCTGCCTTTGCACCTCTCACTACTATACCAATTGAAGCATACACACGCTCTCTTTGCCCTAAGCCACGATCTCGCCGATACCCACCCGACCGAGCCAACTTCCTGGCTAGCTGTCGGCACATACTACCTCTCCACAGCCCGCATACCCGAAGCCCGCTCATACTTCTCCAAAGCCTCGCTAATGGATCCTCACTTCGGCCCAGCCTGGATCGGTTTCGCGCACACTTTCGCCGCAGAGGGGGAGTCAGATCAAGCAATTGCCGCCTACAGCACCGCCGCACGACTCTTCCAAGGCACACATCTCCCGCAAATGTTCCTCGGCATGCAAGAGACTGCTCTGGGCAACCTGACCATCGCACGAGAGTACCTCACCGCAGCATACGACCTCTGCGACCGCGATCCCGCGCTGCTGAACGAGATCGGAGTCGTCGCATACATGGAAGAAGACCACGATGCCGCGTGCCGCCATTTCGAATTGGCTCTCAGCATAGCCGCGCAGAACGAAACTCCATCGTCGCAAACGACCGCAACACGGCTCAACTTGGCTCATGCACACAGACGAGCTGGCAGACTGCAAGAAGCACTCATTGAATTCGAAGAGGTCATCCGGCTGGGGTTGCGCGAAGCCGGCGTCTTTGCAGCGAAAGGCCTGGTCTTGCTCGAACTCGAGCAGGCTTTCGAAGCTACAGTAGCGTTCCACGAGGCATTGGCGATCAGTCCGCAAGACCCGATTGCAGGCGAATTGTTGGCCAAGGCGCTGTTGGCACTTGAGGGGCAGAGTGTTATGGGAGCGCAGGACGAAGAGTCTGTTAACGCGGGATTGATGAATCGAGTGAGGGAAATCAAGCAGGCTAATGCGTCAGGACTGGGGAGGAAGAGTAGGAGAAGGAGAGTGATACATGAAGACCCGAGTGTGTTGGCGGACGGGATGGATCTTGATGGTGCGGCGGGATAGGCACTCCGTAGGCTGGTAATGTGTGTTGATTAAAGGTTCAAGCGCCAGAAAATATGATTCTCATGTTAACGATATCAACAATGCCTTCTTAAGTCCACAACGCGACCGCCAGATGAAACATCGGCGTGTTACCCACAATGATGCCTTTACGAGCCATGTATGCGAATGACCTCCTTTCGAGCAAGAAGGCACAGCTTCAAGCCGGCAAGCTACCCTCCAGGAGGTTGCTCATTCCGTCCGGACTCGCATCAAGCAACTGCAGCTCTGCTTTGAAATTGAGCATCAACATCACCTGCAACTCTCGCCTCAGACCTTCATCTTCTCCTAATACCTGCCATCCCAGCATGCTTCGAGCCTTCTTTCTGTCTCGTGCGGCCAAAGTCAGGAGCCCTTGATCAGCGTGCGAAGCCTCGCCGCTCAATACGTGTTCGCTGCGGAGACCCAACCACTGGATCTGTGGTAGGCACAAATGGGACGTCTCGTGAGCCAGATTCTCCGAGCCATACTTGTATGTTGAGAGGATAGCGATGCCGTCGGGGTCGAAGTCTACCATTGCGTAGACTGGTAGCGCACAGAAGCCATTCTGCGGTGAGGGCGAGCTCAAGAAGCGAAGCATGGCTCTGGTGGAGATGTCGGGGTAGCCTTTTGCTGTGACAATGATGCCGTTGGATGAGAGTGTACTCCAGAAGGTTGAAGCGGCGATGGATCTGAAGGTCGCTTCTTTCTCGATCACGAGGATCCACTTCGCTGATGAGATGTTCACTGATAGAATGTCTTTCAGGTTGGGCATGAGCAGTCCTTCCCTGTCAGATGAGGCATCCACGGTAGAGCCGTCCCGACGGCAAAAGCTCACTGCGCCCACTATGAGGCCTTTGGCCGCTGCGATCACGTGCAACACAGAGCGAGTGACGCCAAACGTGTAGGCGATGTTGTCGACGTATTTGTCAACATGTGATTGTCTGCCGAACAAGGCTGGGTCACGGTAGTATATATCACTGTTTTTCAGTTAGTGAACTTCATCAATCATGATACGCTAAGCACTACCGCTTCGACAACACCACATCGTTGCGCAGGGCCTCGTGGATCAGTTCGAGTATGCGCGTCACGACAGCTGTGCAGTCTGGTGTCAGTATCATGGCGCCAACATGATGATCGCATACCACGCTCACCAAAGCGCCACGCTTCTTTCTCAGTCTTTCCAGGAAAGCATAAGTGCTGTACTATTTCGGCGTGTGTTTGAGCGGTGCTGGTCGGAACACGCCGCTGACCACGAGAGAGCGGTCGTGTTTTGATTGCGACAGTCAGCTGACCTCTTTCATTTAGCAGCACATCGACCATGGCCTCGAAGATGCTCTCGATCTTTGCCAGAACGTTCGACCGATTTCCCATCTCATTCTTCGAGATGTCTTGCTGGCTTGGTGGCGCAATATGAGCTTGTGAGTCTACGTGGGGAGAAGCAGGACGATCTTCACCACCACACAGCATATCCAAACCAGTTGATGGTTGGCTTTCCTTGCAGTCGATGGCAGATACTGCGGGCTCAATGCGATGAGTGCTGCCTGATAGGATGTCTCCATTGACCACATGGGCCACCTGGAGTGGTGGATCAGGAGAAGCATACCATGCCTCTTCAGGTGCATCATCAAGCATCTCAGAACCACTGAGCACATCGCATTCGAAATCGGAGTCGTCCATGTTGAATGAGCGATAATGATGTTTGATGGTATGAGCCTTTCAAAGGTGTTGTTCCTTGGTGGCACTGCTAAAGTGCAAGGGTCGCGGGAAATGCCGAGGCCCTGAACGCGCTAAGTCGCGCTTGCCTACGCGTGTCTCTCTCTAAAGTGAACGAAGCAACGAAGCAAGAGCGACAACCAGACGACACTGCCACCTCGCACCCGCTGTACACCTGTACACCTTTACAACGCTCTTCATGGACGACATAGTATCCTCTCCGGTCTCACCACAAAACCGGAAACGCCCAGCTGCAGACGACACATCATCACCCGCGAAGAAACCACTCAACCTCAAGGGCACGCAGTTCGTGATGCCTACACCACCAGACACAGATCAGTCGAGCAACGCCAGCCCGGAGAACGATGGTACCCGAGCTGTCTCACCAGCGCCCAGCAGCTCTGCCCTGAGTAGCATTCAGGAAGTCGAGAGCAATGCAGATACGACAACTCAGACCAATGCCGACGGAACGTCAAACACAGCAAAACCCACCGGTACTGGCCAACCGCCAGCGAAGCGCAGAAAGCTGACGCCGTCCGAGAAGATCGAGCAGCAGCGTGCCAAGGAAGCGAAGGCCGCTGAAAAAGCAGAGCAGAAGGCCCGTAAGGACGAGGAGAAAAGAGCTAAGGATGAGGAGAAGCGTCTGAAAGCAGAGGAGAGGGAAGCGAAGAGACGGGAGAAGGATCTTGAAGAAGAACGCAAGAACCAGGAGAAACTGAAGAAGGAGCGTTCACAGATGAGACTGGGTGCATTCTTCCAGAAGCCAGCGACTCCTGCAAAAGCAACAGGCGCGTCGAATGATCTCGATGATTCCGCGATCCGTGCTAGGCGTCGGTCGCTATCTCTGGAGACGTACGACGACATTGCAGACCAGATCCGCCGCTCGGCTTCTCCTGCGACGAAGGGTGGGAAAGGAACACCCAAGGCGACTCAGCTCGCCAAAGTCTCGCAGACCCCTCTTCAACAGACACCTTCAAAACCTGTGCTGTCGGACTATCGCAAGCACTTCCTTCCATTCGATCTTCAATCACACACAATCCTCGCTCCGCTTCCTTACGCCCATCGAGCCTCAGATGAGTACGACAAGGCACAAGCAGTGTTCGACGCGGACCTGAACGATCCCACTCTACAGGAGAAGTACGACCTTGGTCTTGTCCCGTCTTACGCGAACATCGAAAACATCTTCCCTGGGCAGCACGCACGTGGGAACTTGGACGTCCCAACAACTCGCCAGATCGTTGAACAGATTCATGGAAGCTCGTCTCAGCAGCCAATAGATTTGACGCGAGAAGCTTCCACGCAGAACCCTGTCGACCTACTACAAACACTTCCACTTCGCTATCTGCACTTCGCTGAGGACGTACGTCCACCCTACTTCGGCACATACACCAGGATACGCTCCGGCAAGTCATCTCGCCACCTGAGTCGTAACCCATTCGCACGCGAGCGAGACGATACCAACTACGATTATGACTCGGAAGCTGAGTGGGAGGAGCCTGAGGAGGGCGAAGACCTGCTTAACGATGAGGATGACGAAGTTGAAAGCAATGGCGACCCTGACGAGATGGACGAGTTCTTGGATGATGAGCATGATGAGATGAGGAACAAGCGAAAGATGATCACCGGCGATCTCTTACCCGTGAGCACAGGTCTATGCTGGGAGGATGAGAAACGGAAGGTTGTCTTGAGTACCGAACACGGCGAAGGCGCAAGCGATCTTTCAGACATGCGCATGGATTTCCTCATTCCTGGCTTTACAGGCAAAACCATCGATCCGTTCAGCACAGCATACTGGGAACCATCCATCATGGCCCCACCTGGCATTCCTGTCAGGGACACATTTGGCCTCTCACAGCAGCCTGCGAGGCAGCCTCTCAAAGAGAAACTCAACAGCAACAGTGCTACGCCGGAGCTTGTTGGTGCCGCAGAAGGCCAGAAGGGTCCGATCAACAGCGTCGCGGCGACTCAGGGTGAGAAGCGTGGTAGAAAGCCTGCACCGCGTGTCTTGAGCAAAGAAGACATGGATGAGTTCAAGGACGCGGTCGTCGGCAGCGCTCTGAAGAAGGCGGATTTGCAGAAGGGTCTCAAGTCGAGGTAAGCTTTCTCGTCCGATAGTATAGTTGATGCCGTGTGCTAACCACAATAACAGGTTCCCCAAGATTCCGAACGACGTGATCAAAGACACTCTCGGCTCGCACTTTGCTCAGGTGGGCTCCAAGCGTGACGACAAGAAGTGGGTTTACGTCGGCAGCTCGTGAGGTGGTTGACATCGCTGTGCATTTTGCATTTTACATTCTACGACACATGATAGCGCTCTTTTTCTTTTGGCGCAGGGATATAGGCATATGCTTCGCCCAAGAAAGCCATGGCGATAATGATGAACAGTTACCTTCTATGGTGGTAAACAGGGTTTCCAGAAAAGTTTCAGTGATATGATGACAGAGGCTCGCGTGAACGCATTTTCCATTTGGCGCCTCAGTGTAACATAGCAATCACCTTGCAAAATGTTACAGGAATTTCACGACATTGTCTGTCGATTAGTGATGGTCACCTTTCACCGCGAGAGTATTCGTGTCCAAAGTTCGTGTCATGTATTTGTACTACTGTGAGGTCTCAGGACAAAATTAAGATGTTCCTGTGCCAAGACGCTTCTACGACACCTCAAAACAAAAACAAAATCTATTAGAGATCTATAGGGCAACAAGATAGTTGGGCCGAGGTTTGTAAGGTGAATCAGAGGGTTGAGGATATGTTTGCTGAGTTTGGGGACAGACTGGCTAATTCTGAAGTCAAGATGGAAGAGGTAAGGAAGAAGAGCAAGGCTTCATAGAGCATTGAAAAGAAACCAAGGGAAAGCGACAAGAGCGAGGCTTCAGGAAGGATTGAGAAGTGCATTCAACGACGCCTATGCGAGCTCCAGCCTAGCCTTAACGATGAAGTATTTGAAGAGCGTTGAAAAGAGATACCTTATCTAACAAACACTGTGAGAGGCTACAATAGTCCAAAATATGCCACGCAGGATTAAGGCTTATATCGCCATGAAAGGCTAAAATTAGCTTCGAAACAAAACAAGAACTACCTCAATCTGACCAGGAACGTCTAAGCTATAAAAGAACAAATGTCTCTCACTCTTGGCGCTCAAGCTCCGCTATGTGGATACCTTTGGTAGTGCTCAATGATCTGCAGCTTCACAATCTCTTCCGAAGCATCTCCAGAAGTATCGGATCTGTCTCGAACTCATACTCATGAGGACTGTCGGCCGGATCGATAAGCTCAAGCCATTCATCAATACTTTGTCTAGTTGCCATCGTTACGGGTTTTCGGGGTTCTTCAGCGACACTTCCTTCAGTTCTCAACCATTCGGCGTTTAGAATACTTCCGAATACTTTTCTCCAAAGGCGAGCAAGCGAGCGGTCCTTGGTCAGGAGGGCTGGGCCATGGACGCGGCTAAAATGTCGAAGGTCTTCTTCTTCTCCAGCCTGCCCTGTCTTTAGATTGGTTTTGATGCTGGGCTGTCGCGGTTCTGGAGCATAGCGCGCAAATGCATGCTGTTGAGTGGAGGATGCTTGGGCCAGAACGAACTTACCGCAGTACTTGCTGAACGCTATCAGTTTTGGAAGATTCATAATATGCCATCAGACAGCTCACCACTTCGACCATTCATTTGTACCTCTCGCCGTCATCCACAATCGCTTGCAAGAAGGGCATACGTGTGAGCTGAACTTGTCCGCATCCAGTCGCATCGACATGACGACACGGATTCCCGGAGAAACGGATTCTTCCCATTGATCTGAAGGTATTCTTGACGACGAATGTAACCGTGAACTTGCAGAATCTCGAAACAAGTCGAACCGGCTTTCTGAAACGAAGGCTTCACCAGGTGTTCCTTTGAATTCGTACTGCAGGTGTGCCAGCATGTGTGGCCATTCGCGAAACCATTGGTATGGAAGTGAGACTTCGCGGTTCAGCGCGTCGACGAGTGGGATGTTATCGTGGAGTAGCATGCTCGGCAGGCGAGTGATCACGGTCAGAGATCGTACAAAGGCCCTGAAATCTGGAATTGTCCAGAGTAGCATGGCGAGCAAGGCATTGAGCTTCGTACGGGATAATTCGAGAAGACATTGCAACAACAGCTTTGTAAGCTCCATGGCAGACGATTGAGTGGTTTGGGGAGCGAGAGGCTGTTCATTGGCGAATGGCCCCGGAGTATTGTCGTTCACGACACGGGCAAGCGCATCTCCCCGAGGCAACATGTCCCCTGGATCTTCTTCAATGGACAACACCTGGCCAATCTGCAGCATGCCAGCTGTACCGTCTAGTTTCTTTGCCATAGCCTCAATAAGTGCGACTGGAGGTGCACCGTTGAAGAAGTACTTATCACCATAGTGACTGTATCCGCCGCTGTTCTGTATGTTGTTGTAGTGATGGCCGGGTCCAACATGACGCTTGCCAGGACCATGCAAATGTTCCTGCAAAGCCTCGATAATTCGTTGCAAGTCCCCTGGTAAGGTCGTGTTCGCAGCCATATCGCATCGCATTGCCTCTACTCGAAGCAGAAGATCGATGGCCCGCAGACCGGTTCCCACGCTCCTTTGTAATAGCGCAACTTCGCTTTCTAGCCTTGTAGCCCATACAGGTTCTCGATTGGTCTCGACCAAGGACTCTCCACGAGCAGATGCATGGCAAAAATCAGGCTCCAGCTCTTTCAGACTCCGCAGAAATCGATTCAAAGGTGGCCGACAGAACTGGCTGCAGTAATGCAAGTTTCTCAAGGTCTCCTCACTTGCGCTCGCAATTGACACTCCTTCAGCTCCGCGAAGTACGGCCTCGAGGATCTGTAGATCGCGTATCGCGCGTTGACGAGCGGCTGTGTTGCTGACCAATCCTTGGAGCGCGTTCACAGCCTTGCCGACCAGGTCTATCTCTGTCAGAGCATAGTCGAAGGCTTTAGTCGCCATAAGTGTAACGTGAGCGACGCATATCCTGAGACGAATGGTTGGTCGAGTATGAGTCGTTTGACTGCTCCATACGGGCGGAAAGACGAAGTTGCGACGAAAGGCTGAGTGCAAGGGTACCAGTAGGCGCAGCATATGCGGTGCTGCAGCCACTTACCGTCAGCACGCATGATTGGTTCGTACGATCCAGCACCTCTGGAATGCCGGCACGCGAATAGGAAGATAGTGGTGTTGCATGGTCAATTAGATGAAAAGCCTTAGAAAGCGATTTAGAGGGCCGGGCAGTCAAGAATCAGAAGTGGCAGACAAGGTACCGGAGAGTGTTAACAGAAGGCACGTCGCAGAGTGACAAACGAGAGTGCTCCGTTTGCTGGGAGCAAGAAGTTAACAAATCATCCTATCCTTGGGTTTCAGATGCGATGTGTGTGATGCCTGCATAAGGTGATCGACACAGGGCGAGTCTGATTGTTTTGGTTGTGAATGTCCCGGGCTTGCAACAATTTTGAGCTGTTTGTGGCTGACGGCCCGCCATAAGATGCTGTAGACTTTTTGTCGCGCTATGACACGGGATTGAGATCGTCTGAGTGTGTTGATTGTCACTAGGGGTCTCTGTAGGAAACGACATAGTCTTCTACCTCCTATCGCCGTTGTTGGTCGAGATCCCGCCGCGCTGTTTCCGCAGCTGTTCACGTCTTTGCTCGCAAGCTATCTCGCTCTGTTTGCGTTGTGGATATGATTTTGCAACAGGATTGTAACCAGCAAAAGTGGGTTGTATAGTGTAGTGGTGAGCACATTGGTTTTTGAAATGGTACATATTTCAAACTATTACCGGTGACCTGGGTTCGAACCCCAGTACGACCTCTCGTTTTTG
This sequence comes from Cladosporium velox, assembly GCA_024604135.1. NCBI lineage: Eukaryota > Fungi > Ascomycota > Dothideomycetes > Cladosporiales > Cladosporiaceae > Cladosporium > Cladosporium velox. The sequence goes on from JANIIF010000014.1 coordinate 178,818, forward strand.
CCGCCCATGAGGACATCATCACTAAATTTTACCTACACCACATGAGTGCCCTACATCTCAGCTTTGAAATGGTGCATTGGATGTCTCAATTGGACTGGTATTGGTTGAGTTATGTGACTTTGGAGTGGACGGAAACAAATTCAGACCAAGACTTTTTGCCGGTGTTGTTATTGATGCTATCTGTGAAGAGAGATACCAAGAAGGATGAAAGAGCCACTTTTGCGATTCAACGTTCAAACCCTACTCTTATACCTCCAAAATAATGTGAGGTCGAGATCGATGACTTTCAGGTTCAAACCTAGTACGACCTTTCTATCTGCCGCTGTTCTTTAGGACGCGATCTGCTCGTATAGTTATGAGTAAGTACGAACGATTTATTTGACTGTGTTGTCTTTCCGGTTTTACCCCTTCATGCCTAAGGGAGTGTAAACAATAATGAGCTAAAGTGAACTGTTTGACTTTTCAATTGATGTATTCGAGTATTGGGTGCGAACCTTATCAAATGATCATCGAGAGATCCGCTTATACTACACATTCTCTCATGGTTCTCTAGGACCTCAACGTGCACGCGTTGTAACTATGTTTTCTTGTAGTCGGGTTCGTCAGATCATCCCAGGTGTGTTTCGCAGGTCAAGGCAAGCACGAGCCTTGCTTTCGATCCTTTGCCGAAGTCCGAAGCGGCCAGCTCCGTCGATCCTACGAACCTGTAGAATATCTAGCTATCGCTGGTTCTTATGGCTAGACGTAGTAGAAGTCCACACAATAGTATCCCACTTGGCTAAAGGTGGCAGTTCCTCCAGCGTTGGTGTGCTTACATCAGCTTCATATGGCCGGTCAGGTATAGACGTATCGACTCGTTGGGTCATCCTTGCTCAGTGCTAATCCACATCGGGCATGTGGCTAACAGCTACTCGAAGCATCCCGGCGGGGGATCATCTGCAGAGCTGGGCAGTGGAGTTCACGTGATCCTGTCGAGGTTTGTATACAATACGGCTGTCGGTTACACGCCCTGAAACGGAAAGTGAGTTGGCCAGGCACGTCTCCATCTTCCAGAGGCTGACAGTCGATCCAGAAATCGAGGTCACGTGCCAAGACCGTTGTGTTGCGTGTTGGGCGGTGCTGCCTCGGTCCCTTAAGCAGAGCCTGATCGGCCGCCTTCTAAAAGGCTGTACGCCCGCGCGCTCGGCTCCACCAGCGCGCAAGAGCAGCGACAGGCGCAAGTCGTGAGATTCCCTCCACTTGCGACTCTGCAAAGGCACCAGCACGCGCGTTTTGCCCACGTTTTGGCTGGAGTTTAGGTGGTGCCCAGGCGATCTCTGGAGTGTATTGGCTCGGCAGCGTCCCGTGAACGATCATTCGCCCTGGTGGTGCTCGCCGCCCTGATCCGAGGACATGGAGATGGAGGCTCGCGCGCGCGCCTCGTCCGCCGCTGAAGTCGATGAGAACAACGGCGAACCTTCGCAGAAGCGTGCGCGCTCTGAGAACGAGCCCGCCGCCACCGCCAACACGACCACCACCGGCGATGCTCAGTCCGGGCAGCAGCAACAGGATACCCAGCTGGCCACCAGCTCCGGGCCAAGTGCTGCTGCCCGTCTGTACACCTGTGGCAAGTGTTCCAAGAGCTATGCGCGACTCGATCACTTGAGTCGTCACGTACGCATGCACACCCAGGAAAAGCCATATCAATGCCAGGTCTGCTCCAAAGCCTTTGCGCGTGCTGATTTACTGAAACGCCACACGCTTGGCCATAACAAGGACGACCCCCAGTCAAAGCCGGCCATCATCCAACACAGCCGTGTTTCGCAGGCTTGCGAAGCTTGTGCCGGTCTTCATTTGAAATGTGAGGAAGAGAAGCCATGTAAGCGATGTACCAAGAAGGGCATCCAGTGCAACTACTCGGCGACCTTCTCACCTGGTAGCATGGAGCAACAGCAACAGCAACAACAAGATGTAGCGGTCCAATCGCCACAAAATCAGCAGCAATATCAACAGCAGCAGCAACCTTTTGGCAATGGTCTGGCAATTCAAAACATGCAACAACACACGCCGCCTATGTCACAGATGCACCAGATGCAACAACTTTCACAAATGCAGCAACAGGCTCGGCCACAAGCACATCGGAACATGTCGTTGTCTTCGGTTCATTCACATGTACCTACGCATTTGCCAGCTATGCAGTTCAACGAGATGACAGAACATCAACACCAGCAGCAGCAACAGCAACAACAACATCAGAACCAACACCAGCATCAACAGCAGCACCAGCAGCACCAACACCAAAGCCATCACCAACAGCATCATCAGCAGCAACTACCATCAATGAGCATGAGTATGGGAGGCGGCATGATGCCCGACAACACAATGTTCGACTATCTCCGAGACAAGATGATGCCGGCGACAACTCAACAACAGCAGCAGCAACAATTGCAAATATTCAACGAGTATCAAGGCGGACCGTGGACGCCTCGCGAGCTGTTCGACTTTGGTGTTGATACCAATATGGAGCTGAACGAGCTGGATCTGACTTTCATGGATACATACAACAATGCAAACCCCTTCGACCTACGGACACCAAGTATTGGATTCCCAACTACAGGTTCTGATATCATGCCCAGCTTCACGTCCGCGCCACTGCCTCCATTAGACACAGGAGCACTGCCCAAGCAGTCTGTCTGGCGATTCCGACCTCTGGCAAAGGACTCCGGATCTGCAGAACAGACCAATCTGTCATTGCCAACACCTACGAGTCTGGACATTGACCGCAGAGTGAACTGCGAACCATTGTCGCAGACATCGCGCGACAAGATTTTGGCCATGATCTTGAGTACATGCAAGCCTAACAACATTCCACGCTCTGTAGCTTGTTTCCCTTCAATCAGCCTGCTGGACAGTCTGTTCCAGTTCTCGATAACATCTCCGGGCTCGCACGCCAAGCATTGGATTCATGCTCAGACTCTGCTTGCCGGGCAGACAAGACCGGAAGTACTTGCCGCCATCATCGCTGCTGGTGCCGTCCTCACACCAGATGCTGCTATCCGCAAGGTTGGATACGCTATCCAAGAAGCTCTGCGCACTGCTGTTCAGGTCCAGGTCGAAGACGACAACACTCTGATGCGTGACCTGCAGATCATGCAAGCTTCACTTCTGCAGCTGAAGATTGGTTTGTGGAGTGGAGATAGCCGCAAGATGGAACTTGCAGAAGGGTTCCAGCAAGTCTTGGTCACAATGGCAAGGCGAGGTGGACTTTTCCGTCGCGGCACATATGAACGCATTGTACCATATGCTGAAGACACAGGCGAGGCTCTATCGGAGAAATGGCGCAAGTGGGCGAGGCAGGAGTCGCGAAAGCGTTTCGCGCTTCACCTTTTCCGTCACGATCTCGAGGCCTCGGCTTCTCTCTTGTCGAGTCCTTTGATCTCGTATGCGGAGTTATATCTACCTCTGCCAGAATCTGAGGTTCTTTGGCACGCCGGCTCGGCTGAGCAGTGGAAGGCTGCTTACATCAAGAGCTCAGGACCCCGTCACGATCGCCAGCCGTCGCTGATTGACTGCATCCAGGATCTTGATATTCTGGCCACCAAGGACATTTTCGTTGACGGCAGACAAGCCAGTATGGCAGTTCTCGGTGCAGCTTGGCGAATGATTTGGGAATACCGTCAACTCGAATCTTCCATGAAAGAGCGGTCCACCCAGTGGTGCAACGGAAACCTCTTGATGCAATCGCGGCATTCAGAGCTTACCAAATTGCTACAATGCTTCCGCATTTCAAGTGTCGAGGACGCCAAGGTGACTCTCATCCTCGAGCTCTTACTTATGCACCTTCATCTGTCCCTTGACGATGTGCATCTCTTCGCTGGGGTCGAAGGCGAAGAAGAAGCTCGCCGTGTGTACCCGTCACTCGTTCAATGGACCAAGACCGCCACATCACGTCAGGCACTATGGCATGCTGGCCAAGTCATTCGCTCGGCTCGCAACCTACGCTCAGGTCTAATTTGCGATTTCGCTGCGATTGCCGTCTACCAAGCCTCACTGGCTTTCTGGGCCTACGGTATCATCACACGTGCCTCTGAGCCCAGCCCTCTGAGCAGCCACAATATTACTGCTTGGCTCGATGGCTTGGAGGATACCGGTGCCCAGCGCTGGATCATCAACGGCAAGGGTAACGCTGCCATTCGCAGCGTACCACAACCTGGTGTGGCAAGCTCAGCCAGTGATGCGCCAGCACTAGTCAGCAATCCTGACGACGTTGTCATCGCTGTCGTGGCAGCGATGAGGCGCAACCATGCGGAAGCCAGAGCTCCGCCTTTGGTTGACAACCTGATTAATATGATGGAGGGTCTCAGGAAGGCCTCGAAGACATGAGCTGTCTCTGATCACACTTTATCACCACATCATCACAATGTGACATCATTCTGCCTTACGGATCGAGGTCCCGCAGTGCGACGGCTTAAAATCACCAGCGCCTCGTGACCCACACCGCGAGTGTCGATTGGGCCGAAAGATCCAAATAAAGCCGAGTCAATGCAAGGATATTCGCGGCGCATCACCTAAAGCAGGCAACTGCCGACTGGCAGGTTTATACATGTACCAGCGACAGCAATCTGGGGATGAACATATCCTTGGTCGAAGAAGAGCTCTGAAGTGGTTCCATTTGAACGTCTCGCTTGCACTATACGGAGTATCGGATCTCTGGGGTTACGATGCAACGAAGCAAGGCAGAGCAAATCATGGTTCTCTTACCCACCGTTGAATTTGCGCCGCCTTTGAGCGTATCTTTACATAATTATAGCCACATATCTTTATTGTACATGAAACGACCTAAGTATATGACGAAGCCAGCTCTGATGACAGACCTTTTCACATGATGCTAACATCCTAGTGCGAAGCGACAATTCGGCACCAAGCTACCCGTGATATCGCGCAGGAAGTTCTTGGGCCGCCGATCGCCCACCGGACTCTATTGGGGCGCGGCTATCAGACATCTCGCTGAGAGCTGTGTAGTCGTAAACCTCCTGTCCCCTACTTTTGCCTCCCTCTGTTCCCTCGTGGCTTGCGATCATCTGCAATGCAGGCAGTCTTTCCGCAGGCAATTCCTGTCGCAATGATTTCTTTAGAGCTCGATTCTGACGCAGCAGCACCACTACTGCCAGAAGGCTGGCTAGCAGAAGGACGCCCAGGGGTACTGCTATTCCGGATGCGACAGCCGTCACATTCGAGGATCCGGACTCGGATACCTGGACGCCTTCTTGTGGACAACTCGCGGGGGGTGAAGTCTGGTTCTGGGAGATGGCTGTCTGTGTCTCATCGCACGTAGCACGCTGTGAGTAGTTGGAAGAGAGGGTTCCATCTGTCATGATTGCCCCGTCTGTCCTATTGTACACGACACGTCCGGGTGGCAGCTCGAAAGGCTGTGAAGAGCCCTGCGACGGTTTCGCGCAGGTGCCCGTCGTGTTGTCGTAAGGCCCGTCGCAACAAAACGGGCTCGCGCCGTTTTGAGGCTCGTATGCTAGGAAGAGAGCGAAGTCTTGGTCGGCGCGAACTGTGTGGCGGCGTCGCTGCCCGTCAGCTAGACTGAAACCATGTGTACTTTCTTGCTTTCGGAGCAAGCAAAGAGTGGGTGGCATTTACCATCGGCGCATTCAAACGGGCACGCTGCGCTGTTCCACTGTCTATCGGTGCAGCTTCCACGGCCGATGCGGTTGGGGTACAAATCTGATGCTTGCAGACAATGCCCGTTGCTCAGACAGAAGTTGTTCTTGTGGCAGCACCAGCTTTCTGTGGCGGATGCGTTGCAAGGGCTATGGTCGATTGCGATGTTACCTCTTGGGAAATAGCATAGTAGTGCCGGACTTGTGCTGCTTGTCATGGTTGATGCGGTTGGATAGCAGAGCGGACAGAGGCTGATCGATGAGGTCGTTGGAAAGCACACAGTCGTCAATGGCAATGTGAGGAGTCCAGCTTTTACTTCAGCCGTGGCTACTCTCACAGGCGGCACTGCAGAGTCGGTCGGTAATTGGATAGGCCTAGACGGGGTCCATAGTCTGTGACTGCGCTCTGGGTTATTTATATGTACAAGGCTGAGATCCCTTCCCACGAGATCCAACTGCTCAGCCGTTAAGACCACCATTACTATCGACGCTACTTAAAGAAGAGACGGCAAGACTGCTTAGCCTACTTGTCATACCCATCAATCGAGGTTTCTAAAACAGCATCAACTCTGACTAGATTGGCACGATTGGCAGCATTCCAACTTCAATGTTTTGAGCTCAAGGCTGCCGTGTTGCGAACAGCTTTTGAAGCCGAGCTGCAAGCCACATGCTATGCATGGCGCAGTGGGACCAGACCTGTAGCCAATGTCCGTTCGAGCGAGATGGTCGAGAGCGATCTCAACAATATGCAAGATGAAAATTCGATGGGTGGCTGCGGGTGCTTGTGTGGCAAGCCAGCTGGGAGCTGTTCCGTGTGCGACAAAAAATCAAAGCATCCCCCGACTCGGAACCGGCAGAGATCCAGTTAGGGTTTCACAACATCTTCAACTTCATAACGGAGCCAACTAGTTGAACTTGTGGCTGATGTCTTTGTGCGAAGGGACAAGTCGCCGTCAGCTACCTATACAATCGTGCAGGAAGCAGTGCAAGCACTCCTGCTTTCCAGTCTCTTCTTCAACCTAGACGACTGCTTTCAGTCGCTTGTCCTGTAACACGCGGGCTACCACGAGGAGTGCGCCACCGATGAGTACAGTAACACCCGAGAAGATCGACAGCGCGAGATCCCCATACTTTTCGCCTAGAGCACCGCTGATCGGAACGTTTGCCATTGCACTGCCTTGTTGTCAGCGACATGAATCCTTTTCATTTTTGGAAAAGCTTACGACAAAGCTGTGGACCCCGTGACTGTGCCGATTGCAAGACCGATGGTGGGGAGAGTCGCAAGTTGGGCAGCGCACGCTTGTTGGAGAGATAGAACGCCCTGCGTGCTGTATCAGTATGATGCGCTTTCTCGCTGATGGAACCATGTACGGGACATACACCTGAGACAAAGCCATACGCAGCTGACCATATCACCAGGCCAGCCACTGAAGTTGCTCTTGTCCAGCACAAGATTACCACACCGCTGGATACCGCTGCGACAACGATGCAGTTGAACTTCCCATATCGATCAGCGACAAAGCCGGGCAAGATTCTGCCCAGGAATGAGGCACCGTTGACGATAGAAGCCGTGTAAAAGGCCAGAGTCGTGGAGAATCCTGACTCTGCGGCGAAGGAAGGCAGATAAAAGATTGGCGCGAAGAGGCCAAAGTACACCATGAACATGGCAAAGCATGTTAGCTGCAAAGCCGGCTGCTTGAGAAGCATCTTGACCGCGGCTCTGCGCTCAGCCGCCTTGTCTTCTCCATCAACTTTCTTCTCTTCTTGTGCACCTGTTTCTAGCGGTGTCGATGTCCTGCTCGGCGATTTCGCAGCAGCACATGAGAACATCATCAAGGGAATCATGATGAATCCCAGAATCCGCATCGTCCACGGAAAGCCGAGACTGGTGTTGTTGAGCAACCTGTCGATCACAATCGGCCAGATGATACCTCCAAGCGACGACCCTGCTATGACTATCCCTGTGGCGGCAGCTCGTGATCGCTTGAAGTACTGGCCTACAAGTGCGATCATCGGCCATGTGGAGAGGGCCATCGAAACACCAAGAAGCACACCTTGCGCGAGGAGGAATTGCCAGAATGATTGGCAGAGTGAGATCATCATTATGCAGAAAACCATGCCGACCGAGCCAGCATAGACCATGATCTGCAACAAAAGTCAGCCATGGGCCATCGTGTTCGATATCCAACAAGCCTCACCGTAGGCCCAAAAGCATCGAGCATTGCTCCAGCACCGGGAGACATTGCGAACAGGAAGAAGATGGCGACGGCCCCAATCCATGCAATTGTCGAGGGCGATTCATTGGATAACACGTCTCGTGCATAATACTCGAGGAAGATTCCTGCCGAGTTCAAGAAGCCTACGGTGCAGAACAAGCAAGTAAATGCGCCGCCGACGACGAGCAACGCACGAGGCCTGGCGTTGTTAGCGGGTTTCCGGAATGTTTGAAGGTTTCGACGAACGTGTATTCGCTTTGATCGCCATCATTGCTCATAATGCCGGGCTTAAGTCTCACTGTGAATTCGATCGCTGTCGTTGAGCTGCGGGAGAGGGTTGAGTTGTTGATTTGATCGGAAGGTAGCTTTGATCCGTAGGAGGTGTGATGGATGTACCGTTGATACTATGACATGTTTATATAACATTCGGATATTGTACAATAGCCTCCATGGAGGTCAAGAGCCACCGAAACAATGATTTTCGCCTTCGCAATCTCCGCGGATCATCTGTCAGTGCATTATGATATCGAAGGTAGTGATCGTACAAATGCGGCTTAGCGCCACCGGAGTCTCCATGGAAGCTCCGGGTCGTGGTGAGGAGGACAGCTCTTCCTGCGCCGACCTTCCACGACTCACATTTTCTGGTGTCATGGTGAGACCGAAGCATACGAACAATGAAGAGATCCGGTGGAGTGGTCGACGGGGCTTCCGCCCCTAGGAAGCATCCTAGACAAGACCCAGTGTCTTGCCAATCTTGTCGGAAACGGAAGCTGAAATGCGACCGCAAGACTCCATGCAGTGGATGTTCGACTCGACATCTGGAATGTATCTATCACAATAGTGATCCTCAAAGCCCTGCTGCACAACCAAGTCTGTCACAGCCCTTAAGCGGACAAGCTGTCGACCATGTGACATCAACAGGCCCACAGTCTGTGCCAGGCACTACTGAGCTCGATGAATCGGTATCGCACCATCCCAAGGACGACTCACTCGAGACTATGGACTGGCTAGAAACTACCGTAATGGGACACTGGATTCCAAGTGCTGTTCCTGCCGCGCTGAGAGCAGACATTGTCCGAAGCGAACAGACTGATACTTCGCCTGGCCAGGGCCCGATGACATTTGGCGAGCAACTGAATACCGCTGCGAGAGAACACATCACACTCCGACAGAATCCCAACGATATTGATCTCCGGTCTTATTTGCCGCCAAAAGCGGAGGCTTCCAGTCTGTTTCGCTACTACTGCGACAATCTGGACTTCCACTTTCATGCTGTTGTTCCGCATCAAGTCGAGAAACAAATTGAGATAATCTACAAAAGACAGTCACGTCACCAGTCCATTGACTTGAATCACACTGCTCTGCTCTTCAGCATACTGGCCTCTGCTCTCCACTACAGGCTGCAGCCAGAATCATCGATCCCGGCGAGCGCGTATAGCCAGGCAGCCGTGTTCCTTTCAGGAGCTGCTCTGATACAGAGTAATTATATGGCATACCCTACGCTTGAAGGACTACAAGCGACGATGATAGTTGTCCAAAATTTATCGAGTATGGGTTTGCCTCCTGCTGTCAGCGCATTATTCGTGCCACGCTTGTGTATCAGCCAGGCGATTAACATGAGCTTACATCTCGTGGACTCCCCTCGCGTGAGACAGGGACGTTCGTCCGGAAGTTTCCAAGATGCAGGTGTTGAATTGAAGCGACGAATCTGGTGGAGTCTTGTGTCGAATGATTGGTAAGACGCATTATGGGGAGGACTGGCGCAGAGACTCGACTGACGTACTGATCAGGCTGCTGGCGTATCTGAGTGGGCCGCAAGAATGGACATACTCAGTCAATCCCGACCACATGAACGTCGACATTCCACGCAACATCGAAGATATCCACATCGACGCCCCAGATACAGGGCAACCTCTCACAACCCCGACTGCGATGTCATACACTCTTTGTAGAGTGCAACTGGCTTTCGCATCTCGACAAATTGTCGACGAAACGGCAATCCAGCACTTCCACGGCAAAGAAACACCATACGAGAAGATCATTGAGCTGGACCACATGTTGCGCGACTCTTTGGAGAAGCTGCCAGAATTTTATCGTTTTGGCCACGCGCATAAGCTGCACTTCGCGACTCTCTACCAGGAACGACCAGTCTTCGCCTGGCAACGAAGCATGTTGCAGCTTGGTTACCACCACCGCATCTGTCGCTTACACCGTCAGCACTTCATACGTGGTGCCAAGGACCCGAAATATTCATGCTCGCACATTTCATGTCTCCGCTCGGCTCGCACGATCCTCGAGATCAAGAGAGTAATGGACGAAGACGAGCCGGTCATGGAGCCATCGAGTTCTATGATCTGGGCTGTGATGCACCATGTATTCATGGCAGCTGTGATCCTGTTGGTGGACGTGTGCTTCAACTGGGAGGACGTTCTTGCGGAGAAGAGGAAGGAAGAAGTCATTGACGCATGCCGCATGCTGACTCGCGCTCAGCGGACATCGCCTGTTGCACGTCACGCAGTCGATGCCATGATGAGAATATTGCGGAAACACTGGGTCCACGAAAGAGGTCTGAAATGCCCCCAAGCTGAGCAGGCATGTCCTACGACATCAGCGAGACCCGCCGTTCCAGCATTGCAGCAGCCAGATGGATTCGCTGGCGTACCGAGTCCTGATAGCATGCATTACGCTCCCCCATCCCAGACACTCCAGCAACCTCCATCCGTTGAGATACCACTTGAAGATGCGTGGGCAGAAATGCTAGATGGCAGTGCATATGTTGGGCTGGACACGCCAGACTGGACGGAATTGCTGAACGACTTAACCAACACAAACTTTCCTGGAGCTTGAGGAAGGGTCAATAGCTTGCAGTCCAGTAAAGCCCTAGCTTGCGGGCTTGGAGCTTGCTTGGTCTACGAAATGCAATGATCAATGTCGAGGCAATACCTCATCCATCCGTTCTCATCAACCTGGCTCGCCCCTCTTCGTCAGTGGCCAGTCTCGCATAAATCTCCCGGGCACTACGTTGCATGTCTTCTATGTCACCTCGATATGGCTCTGGCACATCCCAAGCAGTAAACCCGTGGTAGAAGTTCGGCAGCGCGGACGACTTCCAACCAGCAAATCGGCGCGAAGCCAACACCATCGTTACAATCATGAAGATCACCGACAGCAGGACCAAGGCCGCCGGCAAAATCATCCATGGCCAATGCACTTGTATATGCTGCTCAGACACCTCCACAGTGCCGTACACCTCAGTTCCATTCGGGCCTGTGCGAATCGAATTTGTCATGCTGCTCGCTACGTGGTCCATCATGTTCGGGAAGCTTTCAGCTCTGAATATCGCTCGCGCTGGATCATCGCCTGGTCTTGAGATGGATTCGAAGGTTGTCGTGAACATGGCGCCAAGAGCGTCGATGATGTTCTGCTTGTCTTGGGCGTTGACCCAAAATGCCTTTGGGTCGTTCCAGAAACGCTCGAGTACCGAACCATTCTTGGCTGAAGCGCAGTCGAATTCGGGCAGATCGTCGGGCTTGTAAGCTGGGATGAGGAAAGATGTGACAGTGTCTCCCGTGCTGGAGAATGGCATCAAGTCCTGGGATGAAACCCGCTCAGAGTCGTTCGCGGGGCAAAGCTTATCTAAGACAACTAACGGTGTTGATCGAGACTTGTCTTGAAGGTGGCCGTTTGTTGACTGTGTGCCGTCATAGTCTAAAGCGCACCACGATATGGTACATTCATGGGCGCTTTCTAGCCAGACCTCAGGACGGCCGATGGCGGTATCGTCATATTCGACAAACTTCAACGCCGCGATGATGGCGATACCTTCATCCGGCCTGGGTTCACCCGCGCTACGTGGCCATCCTTGCCAATATGTCGTAGAATTCCACAGCGTATGGTGTTGCTCGTAATCGGTCATGAATTTCCAATTGGCTGCTTGTCCGTCGACGCGATAGCCCAGTGGCGTCTCGTAATGGCAAGTCCTCGTCATCAACGGATTGCCCGGCTCCCAGCTGGCGTGTCCACCCTCTTCGCAGATGCGGGTTGCATTGGTCGCAGTGGTCACATCCACACATGTATTGCAGATGCCTATGCTCTCGTACGGCTCCCATGTGCAGTCACCTGACGGACAGTCGAATGATATCGAAGTGTGCGGTCCGAATATACCTTGATACACCGCTCCGATGATACTAGTATCTCTGACCTTGTCTATCGCTGGTCAGTGTACTAATCCGTGTCTAATGCTCCAAAATTGTAAGGCCTTACTGTAGCTCTCGCGAAATTCGGCACCAGCAATGCTCTCCCACCGTGAGTTCATGTCGTAAGAGCGAGCGGCACTGATGGCGCTCGTCTCATTGTGAGCCGTCACAAGCCGCGAATTGAACTGTATAACTTGCTGCGCAAATGGATCCATCGCAACGGCCAGCACGGTAACAATCGCACCAGTCGAGCCAGCAAGCGCTCGCCAACGGATGCGGCAGAGAAGTTCCAGAGCACCCCATGGCCCCCGGCTCGCGCTGTCAAAGATCTCAAAATCTATGAGGCGACGCGGGCGACTCTCAAAGTGCTGCCATTTGAGCTGGCCGAGTGCTTGACCGACTACCATGAGCATGGAGGACTTGGCGAGTGTTGATAGAGCGGAGACCACGGTATTGGGTTGAGCAATGGCTTTCCAGCGGGTAATAGGCTTGCCATCGAAGGCGAAGAGCACTGCTACGATGGAGAGCAGTGCTCCTACGCTGACTACCATGGACAGAAGCTCAAATTTCCAGAGCAGCAAAAGCTGTGTTGTGCCATATCTGGTCTCATGATGGTCGAGACTTTCGCTAGAATCGACTGCATGAACTGTAGCTGAGGCGCCTTTGACCTCGTAGCTCTTGGACGGCGTTCTTGTGATGTTGATTTCTTTGGCCGCTAGCGCGCTCCCAATGGACAGTCGTGGCTCGGATCTATGCATTGCACTCCAAACCGCTTATGTCACGGCGAGTGAACGACAGGATATTGAGCCACACGACTGTGTACATCAAGTGAGTCTATAAGTCTGAGAAACAGAGACACCGATAAGAGGGAAACACATGGTTGACTCCATTGCAGCCGACAAATGCCGTGTGGCTGCAGGAGGATCGAGGCTGAGTCTCGCGTGTCGAGTGGAATTGATAAACCATGGCCAGGATAGTGCAATCTTTAATTAATCGACCGATGTCTCCCTGCCAACTTCTCATTGATATTGGCTAAATCAGGTAAGCGAGCCTTAGTGCATTATGCACCTCTGATCCTTCGAGGGTTAGGGTAGTCGACGTGAATGATTCCAGAACTCTCGAGTCTATCTGTAATTGAGAAATTCCATGCATGTATGTATGACGAGTAAACATACCCTCCTACATACTCGTAGTAAGTGTATTTGATCTCCAAGTTTCGAAGCTAATCAGAGGCAGAGTATCGTTAGTCTGAAGCGAGCCAGAAGCGTTTCAAAAAGTCAAAGTCCATATTGCTAGTTTCGCATCTTCATTGGGATCTAAAAATTCTTCAAACATGAAGGTATATGATGATCAATTTTTGAGAACTATGCACATACGACCATAGGTCAGTGAAAACTGGGCATCCCGTCCGCTCTGCCATACATAAGCACTTAACCGGGCGACTAGTACTAGAGTGGGTGACCATCTGGGAATCCCGCCTGTTGTATGTTTTTGTCTATCAAAGACACCCTTTCTTTTGCGAGATAGCGTAGAGGAATGGTCTGAAATTTTGCTGGAGTCAGTCTTGACAGCATGGAGTGACACACCTATCTGAAGCCGAAGTAGCGCATCTACAAGAGGAAGAAGTCGATCTCAGCAAAAACACGTTGTATTCATGACGCTATGTACTAAAAGAGTGTATTCAGTTGGTGTTCAGAAATTAGACGAGCCAAAGAGATAAAGGTAGAAGCGGAAGAAGAATTTTGCAGAGAAGAAGTCAAAAATCAAAGCTCGCTCGACGATCTGTCTATGTCATTTTTGGTTCGTCGTGATCTCTGTGGCAAGCGCATGTCGTCGTTGGCGTACCGCAAGCTGAAAGCTGGCCTGGGGTCTCATAAAATCTGGCTGTGGGCACATTTACCAGCCGTAGCCGCCTGGGCCGCCAACGGTGGTGCACTTGCTCTCGGTCTTGACGATGTCGGTGGTGTAAGGCTTGGTAACGCTGCAAGGTGTGGATGTGACCTTAGGAGTGCTGGTGACAACGTTCGAGTGATCAGTCCTGGTCTTGGTAATCACAGCGCAAGTCTGGCCGTTGTTAGGCTTGGTGATGGTTGTGTAGCCGGTTGAAACTCCAGTCTTTGTGGTCACGTATGGCTTGGACTCGGTGAATACCGTAGTACGAGTCTGAACATCATCAACCAGGACAGTAGTGGTGATGACAGACACCTTGGGTGTTTCTGAAGCATATTGTCAGTATTGGTTAGGCGGCAGCGTTGAAGTGATGGGGTTGACTTACGACCCTTGGTCACCAGCTCAGTCTTCGTGGACAGCGCGGTGCTGTAGGCAGTCGAGACATCCGTGAAAGGCTTGGTGACAGGCCTCGTCTCGGTCTTCACACCAGTGTTTTTGCTGCATGACTTGGTGGTGTATGGCCTCGGGATGTCCGATTTGATCGTCGTGGGAACCCAAGTGGTCACAGGCTTGTAGGTGGTCACGACTGTGTGACCGGTGGAATGATCGGTCTTTACCCATGTGGAGCAGGATGTAGTTGGCTTCGTAGTCGTCGAGGTCGTGGACTTCTTGGTGGTGGTGGTGGTAGTGGCGCCGTAGGCCGGTGGGGTGTTAGGAAGAGCGGAGACCAGAGAGGTCAAGCTGAGGAAGGCAATGGTTGCAATCTTCATGGTGGAGAACATGTTGAACGATTGTGAAGGAAGTTTGGATTAGTGAAAGAATCGACTGTGATGTGGCTGTGATTGTCAAGCTTGGTTAATGAGTGAGAGTTGAGAATGCCAGCGGATGAGCACATTCTTATACTACAGCGCCATGGTCTAGGCGAGTGTTTGCGTTCTCGTATGATCGAAGAGGCGCCCGAATTCGAAGATGAATTGGTATCATCGGACCACTGACTTCTCTTGATGCAACTATCTTTGGGAAGGATCGACTGATGTGACATCGCAAATATTGAGACCATGTCCAATGAATCGTCAAATGGACGTCTTCCGCGAGATGTATGCATGCAACACGTATGCAGTGCAATATTGAAAAACAAGGTCGTCTTATCGATGATCTCCGTTTGAGGCAAGTAGTACCTGGTCTCGGGCTGAAGCTTCTCGAACTGTAAAATCCGAGGCTTTCAGGGCCACAACGATTGACGCACTCAGTTGCCGCTCTGGAGCTCATTGAGCCGATGAGTCACGGGCATTGGACTGTGAAGCTTTTCGTGCTTCAGGACTTGCAACCTGGACGAAAGCAATAACAAGGATGGCATGGTAAGTGATTCCGCAAAACACATGGTGATGTCTCAGGGCGAGGATCCAATTTTAGAGCAAGACTGTGGAGTTGTCAAACATCGGTTGGCTGCGCTTGATCGTGGTAGCCTCAGCCTTGTCTTGCGGCGTTCCAAACAACGTGTCCCGGTTACCAGTCAGGCGGAGGTACATGCTATTTCTGCCCAATTCGAGCACGGTGCCTGATTTCAATGTCAGCTTGCAGCCGCAACATGCATGCACTACGGCCCTGAGCTGAAAATGCAAATATCGTGGCGGTCATCGAAGGATCTCGCGGTACACGTGTTGTCAATTTCTCGTGCTCTCCGCTTTACAGATGGCGCTGGGGTGGCGTTCGAAAGCGGGTCTGTACAACATTCGCCGGGAAGATCATCCAAAAAGCATACATCCCTTGCAGAGGAATTCGGCCCCAGAAAGCTTGTATCAGCTACTATTCTCGTGCGGAATGGAACCTTGAGCGATGGAGAGAGCAAGTTCGAAATCGAGATCACATTATTCTGTGTTAGAGTCACAAGATCTGTAGACCCAGTGCAAATCGAGATGGTACCTGATCTTGCCCGGTGAACAATTCTGACGGAAGCATGCGTGCTGACACGAGATCGCAGCATATGAGCTGGCACGACAGGTCGTAATCCAGGATGTACTGCTCAGGTGATGGGCCAGACGCGATGCTGCGAAGCGTGGACGCCATGTGGTGCCTGACCGGCTACTGATGGAATGGGGTGGCGTAGCTGGCCTCGCCTGGCGTTTTCGTCCGGATCTACAGAACTCGCAGCATTTCAGCCCAGTTGGCGGCTTCCCCGAATGCTGTCAGGGTCGGGTTGCTAGTGGAAATGTTAGGTAACGCGTTCCATGAGATGGATGCGTCAGCTTGAATTAGATGCACGATGCAGGGGATGGATGTCCAGAATCCAACCAGACAAGCAGAGGCACAGTTATGGCTGCTGACCAAGGAACAATGCCAGAATCCTGATACCACGAGACCAGCTTGAGCGAAGTACAGCAATCAATGAATCGCGTGAACAGCATCGTAATCACGTGTTATTGAGTGTCGTTGTAAAAAGGTGCAGCTCTTGGAGTAAGGTAGTACGGGGAGATGTGGCCCAAGCACCCGGGCCGGCCGTCGGGCGAATCGCGTGCGTGTCCTCATTCGGCAACAGCAACGAGCAACAACGAGAGGCACAGAGACCCCTCTACCAGGAGACACACCACCACTCCATTGAGCACCGTTGCTCGTAATCCTCTCAGCTCCAATTAGGCTGTTGCGACAAGCCACCGCGAGGCTCTCTCACCGCTCGCCAACATGCAGCTTCTCATCTCCCTGCTCGCCCTTTTGGGTGCTTTCACCAGCTTCACCTCTGCGACTGCCCTCACCTACAAGCTTACTCCCAACGAGAAAGAATGCTTCTACTCACATGTCGTTAAGAAGGGCGCGAAGGTGGCATTCTACTTCGCTGTGCAGAGCGGTGGATCCTTCGACAGTGCGTGGACCTGAGGACAAATAGCATACGAAACACGAGAGCTAATGATTTGCGCAGTTGACTACACCGTGACTGGACCTACTAAAGAGCCTGGCAAAGAGAAGATCATTCTGGAAGGCGAGAAAGAGCGCCAGGGTGACTACGTCTTCACGGCGAACTACCCAGGCGAGTACCGCTTCTGCTTCGACAACGCCGTCTCGACTTTCACCGACAAGCTTGTGGACTTTGAGATCTCGGTAAGTCATACAATGGAAGACCTGTGAGAAGACGTTGCATCTGACAATCCACGCCTACAGGTCGAAGACGAGCCTCGCGCAAACCTCCCCCAGAAATCCGGCGCAACTCCCGAGCAGCTCAGCGGTGTCGAGGAGACCATCCTCCGCGTGTCCAGCCAGATCTCAACCCTCACTCGCCAGCAAAAATACTTCCGCACACGTGAAAACAGGAACTTCAGCACGGTCAGGAGTACAGAGAAGAGAGTGTTCAACTTCAGCTTGCTGGAGGGCGCTGTGATGGTCGGCATGGCTTGCTTGCAAGTCTTTGTCGTGAGGATGTTCTTCACTGGCGGACGTAAGGGATACGTGTAGTACATTTAATCCAACGACCATCAAGAAGGCTCTTTTGACGCGTGAGGATTGCCAATATCTATCCAACTTTCTGCCCGTCCTCGATGATCATGTATCTGCAAAACTGTATCAGCGTGAGCCCGCGTACATACCACCAGGAAGCTACTAACTCGTCGCCAATCATCATCTGCATATCATCTTCGATCATGAAGTTATCGTGATCCGGCGTTAATGCTTTTGAAGCAGGGTCGTACCTGCCGCATTGCGCTGTCAGCTCGCCTAGCATTCTTCTCAGAATCCTGGTAGAATGGTCGACCCAACATGAACTTAGCGAAATCCTTATAATCCTTGAAAACAAACGTGCAAATCGCATCGTAGTCCATCATCTTCGCCTGTCCGCGCAACATGTCGCTCATGATCGTTCGATCGCGCTGGAGGCAATATGTCTGCGTACGAGAGATAACACATTTTCTTAGTCCAGGTCCACTAAAGCGGTCACAGCGAGATAGCATAACCTACAAGACTGTACGTGATCACATTGTGCTTCTGCAGTACCGGCGCGGCCATCTGGGCGTGCACGTGATTGTAGTGTTCGATGAACGCCTCATCGCTCATTCCAGGCTTCTTGCGGACGAGGATGGTCGCTTTGACGACTTTGCGGAAGCCTGTTGTTGAGGGATAGCCGGCTTCTAGGACCATGATGGCGATAGGAGAGAGTGTGTATTTGTTTGTTACAGTTTGGACACCGCATCGGAAGTAGTGAGGAGTGCCGTAGACTTGATCTCAGATGATCCACCGCCAAGCACGTGTACGATATCTACGTCTGGTCGACTGTTGGATTTAAGCTTGGTAACACTCTTTTCTTCATAACTTCGTCAATATGCGGAATACATACGTGTCATGTACGCCGAACGATATTTATAGTTATACAGTCTACGTTTATGTGCACATAATGATATCTGTGTCGCAGTGGCGAACGATACACGGATGTATTTGCTACAGAGCCCACCCCAACACTAACCCTACAGAAAAAATGTCTCACAGTACGATACATATACGAGTACGAGCCAAATCGTTGTTATTTGATGATAGCGGAGTCCCATAACTGATGGATGGTAAAGTGCAACAGGAAAAGTCTTTAGGGTTGGCATCGAGTGAAAGTCGATCACTGCAAGCGCCCGTTTCACAGAGTTGAAGATGAGCTTATCGTACATTCAAGTTTAGAGTCGTCATGAAACCACACTTTCTGAGACAATCGCAATCGGGAATCGGTAGATCCGTGGAAATGTAGTTTGCACTTCAGCTCACGAATCAGGTACGTAGACATACAAAATTTTAGTCTGACAAAAGGAAATGATTGAACGCTCAAGTCCTGGCAGTAGGGTTCCACGAAGAGTACTTGACCAACTCTCTCGCATGCCCATACAAGCCCATCATACTCTGCAAGATCAAGTAAGGGATGTACAGGATCGAGAACCACACCATTGACATCCGTGAGGTGAACTCTGATCGCACCTTCTGGGTAAAGTAGAGGGTCGCGATCAAAATGCCGATGGTCGTGAACAGGAACCACTCGGCCATGGGGTATTGGAAGAAGATGAGATGCGCGAGTCCGGTGCCGTCTTGGGGCCAGTTGGTGATGACGAAGCTAATGAGCAGACAGGTGTGCTGCGAGACGAGGTAGAAACTGATTTCGCGGACGACGAGAAGGGAGAAGATTCCCAAGCGCTCCTGGCGGGTGCGCTTGCCTTCGGGTGGGTTGTTCCAGATTAAGGGAAGGTGACGGATGGAAGCTTGGGTCCAACCTGGTCGCATGTCAGTATTGTCATGATCAGGATGTTAGAGCAATGAAACTTACCCTGTGTCCATCTCATCCTCTGCTTCCAGAAAGCACCAAAGGTGTTGGGAGCCATCTCGTATGAGATGACGTTCATGTCGTGGACCGCTTTCTTGCCACTGCCATATGCACGTAGCGCCGAATCAATGTCCTCAGTAAGCATATGTCCGTGCATCTTCAACTTGCAGATGACATCCGTACGCCACCAGCCGTTGCTGCCACAGAAGAGACCGAAGCCAAACATGCGGCTGCGACCTGGGTGTGCAATCGCATAGATCTTATCGAACTCGATAGCGATCATGCGGGCAAGGAACGACTCATTCGTATTGTACACGATGCAGCGACCTTGCACGATATCGGTCTTCTCTTTCAGCAAACACTCGGCCGCCCAGCGAACATTGTGAGGGTGGGGACAGTGGTCGGTGTCGAAGATGCCGGTGAAGTCTGCTGGCTTGGTGTTGGTGACGTTGGAGAAGAAGTAGTTGAGGTTGTCGGCTTTCGAGGTGGAGTTGGGGACTTTAATGACGGTGAGCTGGTCATACCCTTTCGCCAGCTGGTGTAGCTGTGACTCGATGGGCTCGATGGGCCTTGGAGTGTTGTAAACGAGAGCTGCGCAGTATCATTAGCTTTAGTTCGGCAGAACGATGGATTGCGAAGGCCCACTAATATGTAGCTTGTCTTTCGGGTAGACAAGCTCCTCGAGGGCGTACATGAGCTGACCCATGACGATGTCTTTCTCGTTAGGCAGGTACGCGACCATGACCATGTTCATCGTCGGCAGATCGCTCTCAGAAGCAGTTGGGAAGCCGCTTTGTTGTACTTCCGCAGCGATGGCTTGCGCCTTCCTGCCGGGCGACATGCCCAGGAAGGACTCTATCACAGCGACAACGGCAATGTAGAGGTTTGCCGCCATGTAAAAGTAGTAGAAGACCGTAATCGCCCTAGTGGAGCACATGACGAAGATCGCAGTGCAAACCACAAAGTACGAGACAACGAGGCAGAAGGGTGTCCATTCCATCAGCCAATCTGAAAAAGTGAACCATGCTGACTTGGCTGTGTGAGCTGCTCGTTTGACGAGAGGGATTTTGGTCGTGGTGATCGATGAGATAGAAGAAGGGGCTGTGGAGCTTTGAACGATAGTCGTACACGGGGAGGAGGGTGTAGACGTGATACTGTTCTCAGAAGCTCTGCCAGCCATTGCAACGACGTCTGATTGAGACATGGGGACAATAGGTGAGTGATGAAACGAACAACTCGCTCACTACAGTTGAGAGCATACTTTATATATAAGCTGACGAGGCCAGCTGTCTACCTCGTCGACAGCATCATTTCAACAACCGATCCGGCCAACAACTTCATCCAGAACATCACGATCGCGTTTCAAGTGGAAGCGTACGTCAAATCGATTCACAGTCTGACAATTCGCAGCATCAGAGAGCCGTGGTCGATCAAAGCCAAAGGCGTAGAAGTCTCCTCGGATGTGATCAAAACAAATCATCTGGAGTATGTTGAGAAGCATCTGGCCCAATAGACCACGCTAGCGGATGTGATGATGAGAAATGCACGTGGAAGCATTGCTCCAATGGAAGCAAAGACTCGGGTCGAGCAGACAAATGCAGTATAATCAAATCATGCATTGGGATGCTCACAATCCTTCAATGGGACCGTGAGATCATGATGTTTTCGGAAGCCGAGATGTTACAGTCCTGGCTACTCGACTAAGGCAAGTCTCTTCACTGATTGTGCACATATCGTCCGCCTGAATGCTTTGTTGAGCGGCTTGATGTTGGACCGATGCGCATGAAGAGTGTCGATCAGGCACACAGAGTGGTGAATAGAGTTCGAACCGTCCTGAGATAGAGCGATAGTGAAGATTGTAGCAGGGTCGTGAAGAGTGAGGTTCAGGGCGCTTCAGGAACACAATCTCCTAACGGGTGGCACGGCTCGCAGCGAAACTAACGGCAGCCCCGACCCAGCAACCCCCAAGTTGTGGGCTGGCATCCATGGTTCCAGTCTAGGGAATTTAAAATACCAGAAGCTTGAGATTCCACAAGCTTAAACCCACTCCAGCTGTTTGCTCTGAACATGCTTTGCCCAAAAGGGGCGGTCCGTGGTACCTGTCAATGCTCCTGCAGTGCTGTTTCGGCTATCGCATACCCGGGCGCGCATCCACAGGCGCCACACCTCTGCGATCGTCCCCTGCTATGCAAACGCTACCTTAGGAATTTGTGATACTGTCCCAGGAAAACCACGGATGCAACTCGCATCGCGACCAGATGCAGTCCCGTGTTGGGACCCTTCTTCTATGAGGGCCAGAACCTGACCACGTCACTATCTCCGAGCCGACCTCGCTTGCAGGTGTATGTCCATATTGTTTTGTTCACAAGTCGACTCTCCTTGTTCCATCATTCCATCTGGACATACTCCAACATGGCCGTCTCTTCTTTGTTGCCTCACCTGGGTCCCTGGGCCACCAAGTCGGCCCTAACGCAGCCGCCATGCAATACCGAGACAAGAGTGCACCTCTACGGCCTTCGTGGTATACTGGCCATCTGTGGCATCGCGACAATTTTTGTGCAGACGTTCATTCCTGCACTGGCATACAGCAAGGCACATGGTCCTGAATACCAGAAGATCCTTCGAATCATCTTCTCGCCAATCATATGGAGCGAGGATCTCATCCTCAGCTTCTTCTTAGTTCTGAGCTGTCACTCCGTTGCGCTCACGTTCCTCACTTCGCCCACACCAGCGTCATTTTCTGGTAGCATAATTCGCCGTGTCATTCGAATGGTCATAATGATCGCCTTGGCTTGCGGTATCGTCTTTGGCATTTTCGGAGGCATCGGCATCGAATACATCGATCGTTTCAAGGAAGTCCTCCCGAATGAGCAGATCACGACACCTGAAGTACCTGAGAATGCGCTGGTTGTACTCGATTCCATATTCGACATCTTCTGGGTCGTTCGCAATTTTTACACCCAGGCTGCAAATACATTCTGGCCGACTCAGACAATTTGGAACCTCAGTCTGATCTTCTACCAGTCATGGACCGTCTACTTCCTTATGATCTTACTGCCCTACACGAGACCCAGTTGGCATCTTGAAGGACTGGCCCTTTTCGCTCTGGGCTCCTTCTGGATGTGCACCTGGGGATGGTATAGCACATTCGCGCTTCTCCTGGCCGATTATGTCAAGAACCCGACGCTTCGCCTCAAGCTCGACGAAGGGCTGAAGATACACAAGCGCTTGGAATGGAAGCTCCCTTACAAATTCATCGGCGTAATCATGATGATGGCTGGCTTCGGCATGAAAGTCACATGGGCCGTGCTACCACAATACTACAACAAGGAGCTCGTCCTCCACCCTTATGTGGACCTGTCTGAGAATCACAGCTTGGAAAGCTTTGCGGCTGCTGATTCGTACCCGCGGGTGGACAATTTTCTTGTCGTATTCGGCATTCTTCTCATGGCCGAAACGAGTGTGCTTTTGAAACACGGTCTTTCCTGGAAACCACTGGTGCTTCTGGGAAGGAGATCTATGGGTGCGTTTAAACTTCCAGCAATTACCCCTCCCGACTAGCTAACATTCTTTTCCTAGGAATTTTCGTAGCCCAGAGCATCGTCTTTTGGACGGCAGGCATTAAGCTGTACATGCATCTTCATGTTCAGCGCGATGTCGCTCCGCCACTGGCAAAGCTAGCTGTCTTCATCGTCGGGACGATCACTACTGGGGTTGGCGCAGAGGTGTTTCATCGTCTGATCGACTTGCCCAGCCGATGGGTTGCGAGAGAGATGTTTTCATGGTTGCTTCGTTAGCTCTGGAGTCCCTTGGGGATTGCACCTACGGCACTTCTCCATTCGGGTGGGTCTGTGCAGAAGATCTGCATTGGCGGTTGAGAAAGATTAGATCAGATTGTAATGTTGGAATGAATTGCCGGATATCGTCTTACAGTAACGTTCACGACACTTCTCTTGATGTAAATATCACGCATCGCTGGTTGGGGAAGATCAAATCAAATCCTGGTGTTGCAATAACGTGACGATTGTTGCCTTGCAGTGACTTTCGCGGCACTTCTAGAAGTAAGTCTATGCATGTGTTGTCGGTTGGGAAAGGCTAAGATAGATTGTGGTGTTGCAATGATCCTGACGATTGCTGTCTTGCAGTGACGTTCATGGCACTACTGTAAGTCCCCTGCATTGGCGGTTGAAGTAGGTTGCAGCATATCAATGATGTGACGATAATTGTCTTATCGTGACGTTCACACCGTTGCCTCGATGCAATCAAACCAGGTGTGATATCAAATCTTGAAGCATTTAGAGTTAAGTCGAAGATCTTCACGATCTGGACACAAATTCTCGCATGCAAGACTGTGAAATGCCACATATCGCGCCATTGTCCCGTAGCCAACACTATCAGCTCTGAACAGCTCCACTCTCGCATCGGCGAGGTCGCTGTGTGAATGACAATATCTGTGTCTATATGTTGGCGTGTTATTGCGAAGGAATCTAACCTACAATTGCACTGGACGCCTGACGCTTGACTGGCGTGCCAACGAACAGCAATTCCCCGCCGCGTGCGTTGGCGATGCTGTCAAATCCAATTATGCAACCATTTGGTTCAAGGATGGTTTTCCCGTGGCACAGACAATGCAATGTGGTCCTTGCTTGCGGCAGAGGCGCTGACGATCTGCAGGGACGGGCCCGCCGCCGCGGGAAAAGAGTTGCAGTTGCCTTTTTAGCGTGAAGGAACAATCAGGGTGGTGAGCTTGTGAGACAACGTGCGAGCTTGTCCGGTATGCGTGCGCCGTCTCCGCGCATCCTGCCAGCCAGCCAACATACGCACGCTCGTACAAAATGAATTGACGTACGCCATTAACTGTCAGCGCTCAACCACGTCTCTGCGTACCATCGATTTCGCCATGCTAACTTGCGATGCCGACGAATCGGATCTTCAGTCGTTCCATTTCCTAACAACCTGCCATGGCTGACATCAAACCTTCCTGGCGAGCGATTGCGTTGTACAACCTGCGCGAACCTCATCGGACCGCTTCTGTGGACGTGTCCGCGGTTACACGTTTTGCCGGATGAATCAAAGCTCAAGCTCATTGAGAAGCCCTACGTCTATGATCCAGGCTGATAACGCAGGGACTGTTAGAACGATATCTACAGTCAAGTACCTTATGTACCTTCTTCGCCCATTGTTCTACTGCTTTTATCTATGTGATCCTCGCTATCCTTCACCATGTTGCCTTCAATCGTTACCACAGCAATACTAATCTTGGCTGCATCGCCAGCAATTGCTCGAGAGGTATCAGAGTGCTCTTGCGGCTTTAGAGACGAGCAGACAGCCTCCGTCTATACAGACAGTCTCATTGCCTACTTCAATGAGACCGACATTATCGACCCAGCGATCTTCCAGTCTTTGGATTTCGCGCACAAGAAAGAGCAAGGCTGGAACTCTGTCTTTAAAATTGGGGCCCAGCCCGACAATGCAAGGATCATCAACACCACCATCAATGGCGCCCCACAGCAAGCGCTTGAGATGATACTTGATACACCTGAGAAGGATCACCTTGTCAACGGCGCTCTCCTCCAGAGTGTGAGGAGAGATATACAGCATGGTCTGTTCGAAGCAGCAATGAAGCCTGCTGCTCAGTGGTCAGGTGGCACCGTCCTTACGTATGGGGTCTACTACAACCGTTCTGACAGTGCTGAATTCGACTTGATGAACGAGGATGACCCAGCAAATGCTCAGATCTCCAATCTTGTCAACGGCGAATGGCCAGAACACAAGGCTGTGACAAACTTCACGACCCTCGAGAGCGCGGGTGTGGATCCATGGAACTCCTTCACCAATTTGCGATTCTCCTGGAACGAAAGTGCGGTGGTCTTTCACGTCGCCGATAATATGACACGGCTCATCACGAAGAAAGACCAGTCGTTGCCAGCGGCTGGACAAGCTCTCCAGATCGAGACATGGAGCACCGGAGACAAAACTTTCGGCAAAGGACCGCCAATGCAGAACGCTACTCAGAGCCATGTTCTCTGGGTCCGTAACTTCTTCAACTCGTCAGTCATGACCAAGGCTCAACATATCGCTTTTAACGAGCGATGCGCGAGCGCCCCTCGCTGTGCTACCGCCGACCTGAGCTTACGCGGCTATACACCGTTCGGTCCCGAATCCGAAAAGCGATGGAAGGGACTGCCTCAGAACAAGCCCATTCGGAAGCTAGCTGGAGTAGTTGCCGCTTGTTGCAGCTCGTTTGGCATCTTTGCTCTGTCAAACGTATTCCTTCGGCGAACACCGTGGAAGAAGCTCTGGCCGAAATCAAAACGCGTCGCCGAGATTCAGGATAAGCCTGAAGATGTGACTGACAAGCGCAAGTCCGGCAGCTTTGAATCTGTATCGGAGGGGGGTGCCACGGCATCTGGAACCCAGACTCCCTTACCTCGCTATGGAACTCAGAACTACAAGGGCAGTGACTCCGGTCGTGCCACTCCTGCGCCCTCGTATCACACAGCGGCTCCATCGCTACGTGACGTGGCGAGTGTTGACAGCCTGGCGCCAGGTGTCGATGCCGACGGTGGTGTCGCCTCCCGTACCAAGCATGAGGATACAAAGCACAACGCTCTGCGAAGGATCTCGGAAATGTCGCATTACGGCAAAATCGACTTGGATGATTTGAAATCTATCGAGACTGATGGGAGCTCGACCGAAGACACAGACAACCTTTCGCCTGTACAAGTGCTGCCAACTATTGTTGACGAGAACACTCCTCACGATCCAATGGATATGGCATCAGGGGAGTACGAGAAAGATGTGACGATCGTCAAGCCGGGTTTCCAGGAAAAGAACACGACGAAAGCTACTGTCGAGGAAAAGAACATGGCGAAAGCCTCTGCCGAGCCAGTGCCCGTGGTCGTTCAACCAGCTAAGCGTATCGACTATCTGGCGGGATTCACGGCTGTTGCTTGCATTGGCGTCACACTACATCACTTCGGACAAACATTCTGGTGAGTATTGAAGCATGGCATATGACTACACACCTGCTCATTCTAACTGACATCCCAGGCCATACGTAATGGACGGCTATGGACCCAGACACTATAACAAAGTAGAGCAGTGGCTCAATTACACTATCGGCGGTGTCATCCTCTCTGGCCTCTGGATTGGACCTTTCTTCTTGACAGCAACTCGCTTCCTGGCAATGAACTTCTTGAAAAAAGGCAACCTCGAAGACATTTTCAAGAAAGAGATCAAACGAGTGCCTCGACTCTTCGTTCCGATCGTCATCATATCGCTTCTTGAATACTTTTTCATCTCCATGGGAGTCACGTCTTCGCTTGAGTGGCTACCGTCGGTGACATACTCGACCTGGCCGTACGTGGTGGCACAGAAGAATTTTGCAGTGTGAGTGTATATGGTAGTCGAACCCAGGAGATGTATATGCTGACTCTTGATTTGCAGATACCTGAACAACATCGTCGAACTCGCATATTTGATTCCCAATGCCGCTCCAGAAATCACGTCACACTACTGTATTGGTATTCTTTGGACAATTCCAGTGCAGCTGCAATTTTCATGGGTAGTGCTGGCAGCTACGGTCGTCATCCGCGATATCAAGAACCCGTGGAAACGTTTTGGCTTCTACACTGTAGTCATCGTTGCCGGATGGTACGCAAGAGTACGTCAATTTCTAGTTCTCCCTCCTTCACGCCGCATGCTGACATGTATCCCTAGAGCTGGAGCGCTTGTCACTGGACAGGGCTTGTACTATCCGACCTCGAAGTAACCTACAACTGGAGAGAGTACTTGAAGACTCGCCCATTCGCAAAGTACTCCATCCTCACGGTAGCAGCCATCTGTGCCGGCGGATCATCCTTGTTCGGCATCTTCAACCCAGAGTGGTCATTCTTCATCGTGGAGAACGGCATCCACCCAGAAATCACCACTGGCAAGCCCATCAAGGACACCGACGCACCGCCCTACCCCGACTATACCGTCCCGACCCTCGCGCTCCTGCTATTCTCCATTGGCCTGCAAACCGTAGTCGAATTGTCCACCTGGGTGCAAGCTTTCCTCTCGCTAAAGCTCTTCACCTTCCTCAACCCTATGATCTACTGCATTTACCTCACTCACGGCTTCGTCTTCTGGACCTGGGGCTCTTGGGTCGCGCTCACTTGCAACGACGCAGGCATGCCGTACTACGCCACCTTGCTGGTGACTTTCTTCACGAGTTACACTCTGCTCTTGCTGTTGGCGATGTTCTTGAGCCCGCTGCTGGAGTTCCCAACGCAAGCGCTGATGCGTAACATCGAGCGCTGGGCGACGGTGGAGCCGCAACCTAAGAGGCCTACCACGGCGCCTTTCTCGAAAGATCTGGTGCTGAACCGCAAGATCAAAGAGTCGGACGAGCCGGCAAATGGTGAAGCGTAGATAATGGACATTCGGTTTCCTTGCGATACCGTTATATCGTGCTCACAGACGCATGTGTTAAGATCGCAATTGTTAATTTGTGCACAGTATTCCTTTTGTCTCTAGAATAATATATATATATATATAATGAACAAGATCAACCAGCAGCTTCACATTTCCCATTCATGCAAGACTCTGTAAAAGAGACAAATATGTAAGACCGAGTCCATCAATATCAAAAATGATGATGGTTGCACAACGACGATGATCTTGTTGCACTACTACTGCGAATGCGAGCAGCGAAGCCAATTGGTCGCTTTCTCGGCCGCTCGGGTGCAAAGGATTCATGGCTGCGACAACAACTCCCGCGAAGCACTTTGCATTGATTCGCCATCTCGCAAGTATACAGCAGCTATGTCATAGATTGTCTTCTTACATTCCTGGGTGATATAAAGATGGTGGGCGTTGCGTCAACGACGGGAGGATCCAAAGTACCCAAGGCATTCTTTCGTATACATAGTAAGCCTTAATTCTCGACTATCACAACACATACACCATGGCGCCCCTCAACATCCTCATCATCGGCGGCGGCGTAGCCGGCAACGCCCTCGCAAGCCTCCTCCTCCTCCTCTCCCTCCCAATCACAGAACTCCCATACATCACCACCGTGGAGCGCTCCGCCGCCAGCTGCTCCTACGGCCAGAACATCGACGTCCGCGGCACGGGGATCGAAATCCTTCGCAAACTGGGTGTCGAAAACCTTGTCCGAGCCGCGACCACAGGCGAAGAAGGCGTGCGGATCGTCGACGAGAACAAGCAAGTCTGGGCCGAGATGGCCGCCGACAAGACTGGGAGAGTTCAGACTGGGACTAGCGATGTGGAGATCTTGAGAGGTAGGCTGACCGAGATTCTCCGGAGACGGGCTGAGGAGGTTAGTATGCAGGTGAAGAATCTGGGTGGTGGAGGAATTGAGTTTGTTGACAGGGAATGGCTTGCGGGTCTTGAGCAGGAGGGCGATCGGGTGAGCGTGGTGTTTGCTAATAGTGGGGAGAAGAGGAGCTACGATCTTGTCATCGGCGCGGATGGACTGCAGAGTCTGACTCGAAAGATGGTATGGGGGACGGAAGGGGAAGAAGATCGGGTGAAGCGGATTGGAGCTTATGGTGGTTTCTTTTCCATGCCTAAAGGCGAGACTGACAGCCTTTGGCGGAGGTGGTATCATGCACCGGGGAAGAAGGGCATCATGGTCAGACCGAGCGATCGACCAGGCCGTTCGACTGTCTTTATGATCGTGGTGAACGATCACGATTCCAGGTTTCAAGATGTGGCAAAAGTTGGGAGTCGAAGCGTCGCTGGCCAGAAGGCATTGCTGAGCGAGTACTTCAAGGACGCTGGCTGGGAAAGCAAACGCATCGTGTCGGAGATGAACGCAGCGGAAGACTTCTACTACGATGCGATTGCTCAGGTCAAGATGGACAGTTGGAGTAAAGGACGAGTAGTTCTTTTGGGAGACGCTGGGTGAGTGTCCCCTACACCGTCGATAGAACGACAGCCTCTGACCTCAAAGCAGGTATTGTGCAAGCCCTTTCTCAGGCATGGGCACCACCCTCGCACTCAACGGAGCCCACAATCTCGCTGGTAGTATCTTACAATACATGTCGAAAGACCGCCTCGACTACACCTCCGCTTTCGCCCAATACGAATCCAAGATGCGACCTCTGGTAGAGCGAGCTCAAAAGCTGCCTCCCGGCATTCCGCACATCATTCACCCGGAAACCGCATGGAGGCTCTGGATCATGCGCTCCTTGATCTTCATCATGTCTTGGTCCGGTATCAGCTACGCTCTAGCAATGCTGAAAGGTCCACCGGCCAGAGCAATCAAAGTCGAAGACTACGGGTTCAGAGAAAGCTTGAAGGCAGAAAGCAATTGAGAGATCGATTTGGTCCCTATGTCAACATGCCCAGAGCCATATAGGAAGTGTGCATCAACAAGCAAGCCCATCCAATCACGTTTGCACACATCTCAAGCTGCGTCCAAAAAACTGCTGCAGTCGTTTGATCGGCACGCCCACGGCTGCGATACTGACGTAGCAATTCCAAGATCATGAAAACGCTCGTGTAGATAAAGCTTCCACACAAGAGAGCCAACCCCGAAAGCGATGGCGACGACGCACACTTGCCAAACAGGAACCTGGCCCAGGGCAGGCACGATGTTAGATAAGCCGTGCAGAGAACGCCATCAGCATGGATACTCAGTGCTACCGTAACTGAGACGCAAGGCTTGAGCGCAGCACGCGCCCACTGCTTCAAAGTAGTAGACACTTGATGTAGATCCCAGTGTGCGTCCTGAAGCCTTTTATCTCTGTTGCGGTTGAAGACCCACATCACCAGCCCATTGACGATGAACAGCGTGGCGAGATATTTGCCAGCTTGCACTGGAGAATCCCCTGCCCACTGCTGGACCGCAACCTGGGAGCCGAAGAAGACTCTGTTCGCCGCCATCAGCATCAACAGCAGCCCAGAGACACTTTGCTGGAATTCCACCTCGCCCTTATTGCCATCTACCTGCCATGCCAAAGGAACAGCAAGCACGACAACCAGCCCCGTCACCACCAACGTCGCAACCCCATCCGCCAATCGATCGAGGTAGATGAACAGCGTCCAGCCCACAGCAGCAGCCAGACACGACTTGCGCACCTCGGGTTTCACAACCTCAGCGTACAGCAACAGCGCGATCACTTCCACGCAACAAAGCACATCATTCCTAAGAAACGAGCTCCCAAAGCGCAACATCGCTCCATGCGTGACAATAGCGTGGAAACCGAGATTTGCTTTCGCGCCGTATATGCGCGGCGCGTCTGGGTGTCTAAAATCCGGCCATTGCAAGCTGTTTTGGCCAGGTGTAGGCGGCAGTTGTTCGATTTCGAGTGGGATGCCCTGGTTGCGTCGGGCGTGGAATTGTCGGAACTTGTATGTGATGAAGACGACGGAGACGAGAAGTGGGAGTAGCGGGCCTGGGATAGCTAGCGGGCCGAGATAGATGGTTGGAGAGCTGTCGGGGTCGAAAAGTGTGTCTATATTGAATAGAGAAGGTGGGAGTGATATCGATTGGCAATTGTTGATATGCGAGCATTGCTGAATCGATGGCGAGCTTGAGCACTGCGATTCTGGTGAGGAGGGGACTGTAGCCATCGCCACTATTGGTTGTTGCAGGTCGTGATGCTCCAGGAATGTAATCGATGAATTGAAGCAGGTCGAGATAGAATGTAGTTGTCCTTGGCTATCGGCACGAAGGAGCCGTATAGCGGCACACTAGATCCAGAGATGACGAAGTTTGAGTTTCGTGAACCACATAAGGTACCTAGGCAGCCGTGTTGTGGCCAAACGTTCAGAGGGCTGTGCAACGTGCTGTGCAACATGCCGTGTAGTCTGCATCGCGTATGTCGAAGCATTGACTTTGGGATTGCACGAGATCTACAAGGTGGAGACTGGCAGAACTCGTGATCATACTCCGAAATATCAACTATTAACAAACAACCCATGCTATAAACAAAACTAGAAACCACAAACAGGCCGTTATAGGTACGCAACTGCACTCATATGAACAGGTAACAAAAACCCCAGACAAGCAACCGCCTCGCCCTCTACCAAGCCTGCTCGCCAATCCTCGGAGCACCACCCCTCCAGTCAAGGCGCTCAAAGTACCTGAATACCAACTCGTAGCCCTCGAGATCGTGCACGACACGGTCGACACGGCGGTAGCCTTTGATGGTATCCATACGCTTGTCCTTCTTAGCCATAGCGCTGTCATCTCCACTCTTGGCTTCGAAGAGGGTCACGCTGAAGCGGCCCGGCTTGAAGACGTTGACGACTTCTTCGACGACTTCGACGGTCTCGCGGCCGGTCTGGCGAGTCGGCACGTTGGTCTCGAAGCTGGCGTAGGAGCACTGCGGCTCCGGGGTGACGTGGACGGTCCAGTAGTTGGTCGTCTCCGGGTCGCCGGGCTTGGGGACCACACCGTTGGCGGAGAAACCGCAGGGGGTGAACAGATACGCGTCGACACGGGCGTCGGGGTACTTGGCCTGAGAGTACACATCGGAGAGACCGCAGTGCTCGGAGATAACCGTGCCTAGAGTGTGGCCTTCAGTGCTGAGCTCGGCGGAGAAGGTAAGAGGGTCGTCCTCGGCGTCAGAGTTGAAGCCGGAGTGATCAGTCGATGTCTGTGCGAAGACATCGAAGCCACTCTCCTCCTTGCCCTGGCCATTGACGAGGGTGTTGCCTGAGATGCTCGGGTCAGAGCCGTTGGCGTCAGAAATGACACCCAGGTGGGCAATGGCATCCTTGCGAGCAGCGTGCGCGGCACGAACGTTGTCGTGAGCGATCTGGCTGGCGTTCTCGAGGTAGAATTGGCGAGCATTCTTCTCATCCAAGTCGGTCATGAGAACTTCGAGGGTCTCGTCTCCAGTCTCATCGAAGTCGTCCTCGACGGTGACGGCGGCCAGCTTGTCAGGCAGCTCCAAGTGCTTGGTGGTCGTGGTGTAACGCTCCTCGTTCGGGGTCGCGGGAGGCGTGAGCTGCGTTCCCGGTCCTGTAATATACAAGTACCAGTGCTCGCCGTTCATCTTGCCGATCATATAGGCACTGCCGCCGCGGAACCTCTCATCGAGGAAGCGAACCTCATCGCGCCAACTGCGGTGCGGTCCGCGCTGCTGGTTCGGGTAGAGGAAGTTCTTGCGGCTGTAGAAGACGCGGTGGGGAGTAGCCGCAGCCGGGATTCCCTGAACCAAGTTGGCCTGCTGGTGCGGGAAACCGGCTTCGAGCGCAGCAAGCTCGAGCATTCGTGGAAGGCCGCACAGCAGAGTGGTAGTGCCGCAAGTCTTGAGGACAAGCTTGTGCGGGAAGACGAACATGCTCGACTCGGAGAGCAAGTAGGCATCCACGTTGCGGGACTCAATGACCGAGAGCACCTGGCAGTTGACCAGATCCAACATCTCCTTCCAGGAATCCTGGGATACGGACTTGAGGCCAAGCGGAGAGGCAGACGCAGGCAGCGCCTTCTCGGAGGGAGAGAACCATACCTCTAGCAGCTTCTCGGGACCTTCAAAGGCATTGGTGGAGTCGAGGTCGGCAGTGACCTCACGATTGATAGTCAGATGCGGTGTGCCAATGTGCGAAGATGGCGAACCAGTGTAGTGGTCTGGGATTCCAGCGGTGACCATCTCCAAGCGTTGTGTCTTGGGGTGTTTTGTTCTTCTGCGAACGCAGGCTCTTCCCCGTCTCCTAGGGTAGTATTATGTACAAGCTCTTCCTCTTGCGAGTGGAGCGCTATCTGCTGCACGAGCGGAACTGGCGGCGTCCGCTGGAGGAGGAGAATAGGCCCACTGGTGGGTTTTTGGAAGTGGAGGCTGGCTTGCGCCAGCAGCAATCGGGTCTTTGGGGGGTGAACGCCTTCAAGGACGTTAAGGAGGACGAGCAGAGAGGGGTATAAAAGAGCTCTTGCGGCGAGGAATTGTGCCGACTATGCGTGGGAATCCAGGATGGAGGCTCCGATACCCGGCGTAAGTATCGGGTTGATGGGGTATGGGATGGTGACGGTGGAGGTAATTGTTAGGGAGATGCTAGGTATGAGGTGTTGTTGTTTTTGTGTCGAGTGCAGGAAGATGTCTCCAGCAGTGACGAGTGCTGAAGTGGTTGTAGAGCGTGTGAAGAAGATCGGCGCTCACGGCAAGAACGCTTGCTCGTGTGAGCTTGGCGAGTGGTGGTGAATCACCTGACTCTGCACCGGCTCGAGGCGCACGTGAGGTGGTGTAAGTGAATATGCGACCGAGATGGTGCCTGCCTTGGTCGAGACAAGCTCCGCCAGGTCAATGACTGGGTGTTGGTGTTGTGAAAGGGAAACGAGTCGCCCTTCTCTTTTCGCTGCCGACAAAAATTCGCTCGTGGTTACTCCACGCACGCGCGAAGCTGCAGGCCTCGCCGCAGCGGCAAGCCACACAAAATGCAGCCCAAAATTCCCGCAGCGCCCGATCATGCAGATTCCCAGTCTCTCTGACGTAATCCGCCCGAATAGGATCGGTGATGACATTCCGAGGAAATGACTCTGCAATATATAATTGCTTAGGGTTGAGGGTCAAAGGCAGCGAGGCCATTGATGTTATATACGAATGTGTGTCTAACTATGGAGTCTGGGTCTGAATAAAACAATCAATCAAAAGATGTACACTCGAGCGGTTGTCGCATTTCACGTATTACATCCCCTGATATGGTAATTCGATTCTCGATCGTGTCAACAAAACACACGTGCGTCCGGGATCCGGACCGCCATGGAGACCCACCTAACAAGCGAGCGAGATCGTGATCTCAGCCAACAAAACTATATTAATGTCTAGAGGAATCGATAAAATTATTGGCTCGACTGCTGTAGGGCCTGGTATGTTCGTTCTCAAGTCCAGATATTCGTCAAGTATCAAGCACTCGATGGGAAGAGAGCTGGGCGTCAAGTGTTTGTTGATACTCGTACAATGACTCCATCTACGGCATACAATACCTACCATAATCCTCACACAAACCCATCCTCCATCATACAGTGTAACAACTTCAACTCTCCCTTCCACCACTCCCCGCAGCACCTCCACCTCCACCACCAGCAGCATTTCCAGTCCCACCAAATCCAAAGCTCCCAATCCTCCTCGCCAGAGAATCACCCACAGCGTCAACCGCACCCTTCGGACTCCTCAGACTAATCTCACCCTGGCGATTCGCGATATTGAACAGCTTGATCGAAGTGCCTGCCCACAGACCGTTGCTGCCGCGGTTGTTCTGCGCGTCTTGCGCGAAGATGAAGCCCCACAGCATGGACATGTACCAGCCGAGGGCGAGGGAGGACCATGTGAAGGTTTGGAGGCGGATGGGTGGGGCGGGGTCTGGATGGAGGTGTTAGAATGTGTGTGGTATGGGATAGTGATGGAGATGTTGGCTTACACTCTGAGTTTGGAGAGGTGGCGGTTTCGCCGGGAGTTGCTGGCTGGCGACTTGGCCTTGGTGTGCCGCTCTTGCCGTCTGCAATTGCTTGTAGGATAGTGTGCAGTGGTAGATGGGGAAGCCAGCTCTCGAGCCACTCTCCCGTGGGCGTGAACTGTGTGCTGGTGGTCAATGGGTGCGGCGTCTGGGTCTGTAGGCTTGCCAGACTTGTGTTGGATGTATTGCGCGAGGCAGATCGCGAGAAAGACCCGTGACCAACAGGCTGCTTGCCGCGGGCCTTCTCTGACATGGATCGCGACTGCGTGGGGACTGCGTCTTCCATAGAGGCAGACGCGTTGCTTTGGGTTCGCGAATGTGGGTTGTTAATGGGCGTTTCCAGATCTTCGTCATCATCATCGTCGTCGCCAATAGCGAACGCTCCATGTTCAGGCACGTTGCCGAGCGAGGGAGATCGACTTGAGGCCGGGCTGCGGATGCTGTCCATCGAAACACCTCGGGTTGGGCTTGTGATACCAGCGATATTCCCGTTGCGATCCTTGCGCTCTTGGTTGATGCGGTCGAGCTCAGTCAAGGCACCATCGACTGTGAAGTCTCTCAATGCCTCAAAGCGTTTGTGGCTGCGGCAGACAATGTCGACGAAGCGTCTGTTCGCCTCATACTGATGGTCGAGAATGGCGCACATGGCTTCGAGTAGTGATAGTAACAGGGTGTGGTTGCTATCGTTTGCCAGCAGGAAGACAGGTGATGAGAATGAGATGAAAAGGTCGAGTAGCTTGGTACATGTTGCTCGTTGCAGCTCTTGCACATACGGTGCGATGTTGTTAACAATAGCCAACAGTGCTGGGTAGATTGACTCCAGGCGTCCTTTCGTTGTGGTCAAAATCGCGTGGATATTTGTGATCAGGTAATCGGCGTAGGAGCCGTGGAAGTTGGGAATGCGGATGACCGAAGGTAGTGAGTCTTGACCCATGAAAGGCTTGTTTAGACGTCTGCCGAAGGTCGGCTCGACGCTGAGAGTTTGCAGGATGAAGACGCACATGCGTACAATTCCCTGTCTGGCTGGATCATCCTTGGCATCCATGGCATAGTAGAGAACTAGGACGATCAAGTCGTGAGCCCTGTCCGTGTCGATGATGAAGCTGCGGAAGCGCTTGTTGCATTGGAGCAACTCCCAGAATAGAACCAACATCTCCGGGGCCCATGGTAGTGCTTTTGATACAGTCGGCACATACGAAGCCACACCTGATACTGGCTGTGTCAGGACAAGAGTAAGACCTTGTTGGATGAATTGGAAGTCTTCAACACGATGAAGACGGCTGAGCGATTTCCGGAAGGCGTTGGTCTGGTCATTCGGTGCTGGATAAATTATCAGAACCAGTAGAAGCTGGAGAGAATATGTGACAAGCAACTGTTTGGGGTCCTTTGTGACTGCAGTCAGATCAAGAGGAACCCGCCATGATGCAGGATTGTATTTGAGGACCTGGGGTATGTCAGTATTCCGTGTTCGACTGATTCCGCTAAAGTGACTTACGGTGTTTAAGAGAGAGCAGATTAAGCTCAACACCGCTTGCCGGCTGCATTGTGTTGTGATATATGTCAAGGCCTTGATGTCGATTTGTGCCACCATGTCTGGATCCGTGTCAGCTATCAGTCAGTCACACCAAGGTGCTCCGAAATGAACTTACTCGATGGCAAGTACATCATGCGGCTTGACAAGGTCAAAAGCAATCTCAAAACCTCCATAGCGTTCCGCTCATTATCCTTGGTCATCCCTTGGCTCTGCTTGCACCCAATACCACTCTGCCAGATCGAGTACGAGATGTGCAAGTCAGGATTACCATTTGCGTCGACCTTCTTCGGCAAGGCAAAGCCCGGCAGGAATAGGTAATTTATGAGCAGGTCTATGAGACGTTCGCCCAAGGGCCGGTCGATTTCCTGATCCTCTGAGCCTTCTGGCAGCTTCTTGCTGGGATTCAGCCCGTCGAACAGAGGTCCACGGCGGTTGTACTTCTTGTCCCACACCCATGTTGCTTTCCTTGCTTCCCAGAAGAACTTTGCTTCCCAAGCTGCCAGGTGGTCCGCCTCGTAAATGTAAGGCAGGAGTCTTGTCAGGATCCGGACGCAGTTCAGAACTTCTGCTGTTGCGATCGGGGTATGTGGATCGGCGTGCGCATTGCGTGTCTGCAGAGCCTCTAGCCGGGCTATCACGACGTATATAAGAGTCTCGGCATTCTTCTGTGGGCTTGGTGGCTCGTTCCTGGGTGTGTTCGGGGTGGAGTCTTGGTTGTTGTTGGTGAGATGGCGCAGGTCATTTGGCGACCACAGGGCGAAGACGTCGTCGGCAGAGTCAGGCAGCTGGTAGAAGCGCGACCACCATGCGCTGTCTGCAGGTATATTTGGCTCCCCCGATAGCTTGAAGATGTCCTCCTTGAACGCTAGCTTGCTCTCTGACGCGCCCATCTCGTTTGCATGCTATGGTGGACCTTATGCTATGCTGTTACTGCGCGTAGTACCCAGGCGGTAGCTCTCGAAGGTAACGAGCAGGGTCCCCTCAGTCGACAGGTCGGCGGTGGTCGGTCCAATCGGTCGTGAGGTGTTCTGCTATAGGCAACGTCATATGTAAAGGTAGAGAGCAATGACATGCCTGTTCCTGGCCCTAGCAAGGAATAGGCATCGCTGCCGTCCGTCTCTCCAGAGCCCCGCTTTTTCACGGGATCGGGCAAGAACCGTCGGTGACAGGCTTCAGGCGAATTGATCTCGGTCATCGTCCGGCAGGCCTCCTTCATCTCCTTTGCGTTTTCAACCTTCACACCCCGAACACATGGACGATTAGACCACTTTTTCTCCATGCGGGGTCGCAATATAGTAAGGCCGTCACCGCAATGGTGGATCCAAAACGGTGTGAGCAATGGTATAAGAAGCCCGCAGACGGCCAGGCAAGGTAGGTCTCACTTCACCATCAGTACATCCGCTCTTACGCATACTTCAAAGAGACCCATACAGCGATTCTTCAAGATGCTGGACCAATACTTGTACCTCCTTCCTTTTGCCTTGCTCCACAGCACCGTCAATGCTCAGGTCAACAACGCCACCAAAGAGTTCCCAACTCGCCTCGACCCCAGTGGCACTATCCAGCCGTTCTGGAACCGCTGTGACCTCCCAGCCAATGCGTGGGACAGCCATATGCACATCGTTGATCCATCGCGTTACCCATTGGCGGCAGACGCAGTGTACACCCCGAGCATATCAGGCACCTGGGATGCAGTCGCCAACGAGACTGCATTCGGCATGCAGCATATCACTGTAATCCAACCATCCATTTACGGCAATGACAACAGCATCCTCCTAGATGCTCTTACAGGCCTCGGTCCCGATAGAGCTCGGGGAGTAGTTGGTTTCGAACCTAACATTTCTACCGCCACTCTACACGAGTGGCACGCGAAGGGCGTCCGCGGCGTTCGTCTCAACGCCGTGTCAGGTGGTAAAGCGGTCGATGTCCCCAAATATGCACGCCAACTTCAGACTTATGCCGACATCGTTCGTCCTCTTGGCTGGGTGCTGCAGACCTATGTCGACATGGAGATACTGGAGGAAATTGAAGACGTCTTCTCGGGCCTGAACATCACGGTCGTTCTTGATCACTTCAGCAATCCTAAACTTCCTGCCCTGAAGCCCGAAGACCAAGCCTCGTTTGATCCCTACTCGGTTAAGGGATTCAGTTCTTTGATCCGCTTGATCAAGGCTGGCAACACATACATTAAATTCAGCGGCGCATACCGTGTCGAACCGTCTTTGATCGGATTGGAGGTCATGGCCAAGGAGATCTTGAAGACGAGGACCGACCGCACTGTGTTTGCCAGCGACTGGCCGCACACCAGGTTCGAAAGACTTGACATCAGGCCTTTCATTCAGACTGTGCTGGATTGGGCTACGGAGT
The DNA here is from genome assembly GCA_024604135.1 of Cladosporium velox. Lineage (NCBI taxonomy): Eukaryota > Fungi > Ascomycota > Dothideomycetes > Cladosporiales > Cladosporiaceae > Cladosporium > Cladosporium velox. The sequence continues at coordinate 217,361 of JANIIF010000014.1, forward strand.
TCAACTGCGTCGACGAGGTGTTTGCGACGAACGCGAGGGCTCTCTGGAGGGTCGATAACTAGATCTTATGTTTTGTTTGATTGGGCGGCTAAACATGGCTTACAAAATAGAAAATAGATTCTTATGAACGATCGCATGACTCTCAACTCCTTGCACAAATTTTACTAGAATGTTCAGGGCTGAAGAAAAGAATCGCAGGTCCCTACTAAGATGCTCATTGCCATGGCAGGAATCCGGAGATATTTCAGGCGGCTAAAATCCGACATCGAAGGATCGCCGGCCTGACAGCAAGGAGCGCAACACTGATCTGCAGTCCAACACACATTTGTGCACACACAGCCCGATCCACAGGAACCAGACGTCATTGCGATCCTTCTGAAGCCTTGAAAACCATGTCTTCAACAGGGAAGATCATGATATTGTTGTACGAGCGGACTCTTTCTGGTGGTCATCTGGTGCTCGCAACACCTTGGCAGCTGAACATTCACGGTTATTCTCGTATATCAATTCGTAAACCAAAGTAGCATAAGAGAGCGTGTATTCCAGCATCGAAGCTTCAGAAATATGTTTACTGCTGCAATCAGAAGCTGACCAAAACGCAATTTCTAACTCAACCCGCATCCGCTCAGCATTTGCTTGAAGACTTACAAAATCACCCGACACTTCATCCAAACCCAACAACCAGAAACCACACGAAACGCCCACCATGGCAACCCTCGCAACAAACACCACCCTCTGCCAACCCCTACTCATCCCAGCCACCATTCCCGGCATCGACACAAAGTCCGACTGGTGCGCCGCGCCCACCATGAGCAACAAAACCGTCGAGATAATGCAGTATTGCTGCGGCGAGACACAAGAAGTCCAAACGGTGGACGGCTGCGCATGGTGCTACCTCTCGTATCCGATACCAGGAAACTTCACCAAGGAAGAGACTATGAATTTTGGGAATTGCGTTATCAAGAAAGAGAGGGAGCTTAATGCTACGGTACATCGGACTACACGCTGCAGCACGCCTAGCACGTCGGGTGCGACGACCGTGAAAGGAGCGTCAGTGTGGAAGGTCGGGGGTTTGGCTGTGTTGTTGGGGGCTACGTTGTGGTCGCTTTAGGTTTTGTTTGTGATTGATCGGAGTGGCTTTGGGTAGTGTTTTGGATGGATCGTGGTCGTGTAGGTTCCTCAGAATCTTATAAACGAAGACGCAATATGTCGACATGAAGCAGCATCAACAGCCTGTAGGGTCGTTTTTAGGAAATCATGACGAGAATCACAGTACTTCTGGCTGGGATTATACCATTCGTCTCTATATTCTTGTTAGTATACGGCAACTCACCGGAGATATGATAGGCAGTTCAGGTCCGACTTCGAAGGATCGCGCTTAAACGTAGATCTAACAGTAAAGAGCCAAGGGGTTATGCGGCGCTGCTTTGGAGCCTGACGGGCACAGCCTCCGAAGGAATACTTGTGTGAGAAACAGACGTCATTGCGATCCTTCCTGAGGCTTTGAGAATTAAATCGTCAAATGGTATGGTTGTACGAGCGAGCTCCTTCTTTATCCTCTCATACGATATGGCGCTTGTGGAACCTTGGCAGCTGAACCTTCCCAGCTATTTTTGGATATTAGCTTGTGAAACCAACAAGCATAATAGATCGTGCATTCCAGCACCGGAGCTTTGGAGACACTTGCGTTGTCTCAACCAAAACCTGACCAAGAAACGCCATCTCTAATCCAAAACATATCTGTCCAGCATTCTCAATATCACCACTTACGCCAAAATCCCGACTTTCCATAACCAACAGCTTCACCCCGGGGACGAAACAATCATGGCGACAATCGCATCCAATACCACCCTCTGTGGCCCGCTGTCCATGCCAGAGGTGATTCCCGGTGCCAACGAGTCATATAGCTATTGCGCCACACCCAACGTCGGCAACACAACCCAGCAAATAATGCAGTACTGCTGCGGCTCATGGAATGAGGTCCACGGCTCTGATGGCTGCGCGTTCTGCTATATCTCATACACAGATGTGGACATGGACAACGACGCGGAAGTCACGAATAAGTTTGCGAATTGCATTTCGATGCAAGCGCAAGAGATCAATGCTACGAGGGAGCGGATCACGCATTGCCATACTGGCAAGTCTGGTGCGACGACGACGAAGGGGATGTCGAAGTGGAAGGTTGGAGCGTTGGCTGTGTTGTTAGGCGTGGCGTCGTGGTCGCTTTAGGTATGATTGCGGACGGCGTTTGGCCATATGGGTTCGTTGAGCTTGCTTGGATTGCTGTTTCATGGCTGGAGAGACGATTGGGGGAGTTTAAAGGTGTCCGTGAAACTCACGGGGGAGCACCATGCTGGTGGCAGAGGAACATGTAAATGTATCTAGATTTTGAATGTCGCATGCAAAGTTATGATCAATTGGTCGTCCTAAGACGCATCTCGATCACCATTCCGAACTCACCACAGTGTGTATGGTCCGTTGAGACACAAAGATACTCTCTTTTGGCATCCCAAGTCGTTTTGCCGTCAAACAGTGTGATCCTATCGCAAATTTCCGCCAGGCGTGTACTCTATACACAGCTCTCAGCCCGCAACACCCGCAGGCTGCCGCGAGAACATCGTCACTTGTACTTCAACCACGAACGATCAGGCCACGGTTCCAACTTCATCGTCTGACCATCATCAAAGATCCAGTGCGTATCGGTTGATGCATATCGATGGAAAGCCGAACTGACAAGCAGTGTGGCGGCCTCAACAATGCGATACCAAATCTGCTCGCATCTTTGTCATCCTCTGATCTCAGCGGTGCAACCAGCCTGGACCAATGGCTGAGCCGCTGTAGCCACATCATTGCACGGTACCACTGTCACAGGCAGATATCTCAATGCATCTCCTGGGCAGCTGCTGAGGCTGTAGCGAAGTAGAAGTTGTATAAGTAGTGCTATGCTTTCGCTGACTGTGAAGTGCTCTACACCGCAAACACACTCAGAACGCCAGAACATCAATCCCAATCAACGGAAATCCCTGACATATCCATCAAGATGTCTATCAAAGTTGGCAACTACCTGTTCACCAGGCTGAAGCAGCTTGGAATCAGCACGGTATTCGGCGTTCCAGGAGGTACACCATTGACGTGGTAGCGTTGCAAGATCGACTCACAGCTAAATTGTTGAACAGACTACGAACTCGCCCTCCTGGATCTGATCGGAGAATCTGGCATCGACTTCTGTGGTAATCCGAATGAATTGATCTCAGGCTACGCTGCCGATGGCTATAGTCGATTGAACGGCGCTGGATCATTCGTGACGACCTTCGGACCAGGCGAGCTCAGTGCTTACTGCAGCCATGCTGGCGCGTATGCGGAGTATGTGCCTGTCGCTCATGTCGTCGGATATCCGGGTCGTATGTGATCCCTCTTACAGCATCGAGGCATATAACTGACTATACTAGGCCCTGCTATGGAGAACCACACCCTGATGCATCACACCTTGGGTACAGGCGAATTTGGGTCCGTCTTTCGTACGATTGGTCTTGATCTTAGTCGCTAATGATATGTGCAGCATGTACCACGCCATGGTTAAACACATCTCAGTCGACAGCACTGTTCTTTTGGACCCGCAGACTGCTCCCGCGGAAATTGATCGTTGTTTGACCAGCATGATGCAACAAAGCAGACCTGTCTACATCGGCGTGCCGGTCGACATGTCGCACTTGAAATGCGATGCTTCTGCGCTCCAGACAGCCATACCACGAACTTTGAGTCCGAACGATCCGCAGCTCGAGAAGGAAGTCGTGGGCAAGCTGCGTAATATGATGGAACAGAGCAAGAATCCGATAATCATCGTTGATGGATTCGCTGCTCGCAACGACCTCCAGGACCAGTGTCGAGAACTTTCCGAATTGACCGGCTTCCCGACCTTCAACACATACATGGGCAAGGGCAGTATTGACGAAACAATGCCGAACTTCGGCGGCTTGTACACTGGTGCTGGCACCTACGAAGGTGTGAAGCAAGCTGTAGAGTCTGCTGATGCCGTGTTCTGGATTGGCAACGTTCAGGTATGTACCATGGCGCACTTTTCTGACAATGTGCTGACACACGCAGACTGATTTCAACACCGGCGAGTTCACAGATCAGGTGGCTGAGGACGTGATTGCAGAGTTCCAGCGCGCCTACATGAAGGTAGTAGTTCTTGAAGCCTAGCTGTCGAAGAGTACGAAAGCTGATCATACCCGCTGGTATCGCACAGATCGGCAAGCAGCGCTTCGAAGTAAAGATGGTCCATGTCCTCAATGCTCTCGTTGGCAATTTGAAGCAATCACCACTGTCCCGGACCTCAACACCGTCCGTCACCTGGGATCCGTATCCCATGAATGACCCAGAAAAAGAACCCCAGCTCACGCAAGACTACCTCTGGCCGGTATGTGTCTCTCGCGCAGAGCTTTAATGCATGTAAACATGGCTAACGCAAAGCAAGACTCTGGGCAAGTTCTTCAAGCCAGGAGATTTCGTCATCGGAGAATCAGGCACGTCAGCATTCGGACTTGGCTGCTCGAAGCTCCCCAGCGGTGCCAGCATGTACAACCAGACAATCTTCGGTAGCATAGGCTATGCGAGTGGCGCTGCAGTGGGAGCTTTTAAAGCCATTCGAGAAAACGATCATTACAAGAGATGTGTCCTTGTCACTGGCGAAGGCAGTCTACACCTGACAGTGCAAGCGTTCGCCGATATGCTGAAGCTGGGTCTGAATCCGATTGTGTTTGTGCTCAACAATGATGGATACACTGTCGAGCGATTGATCCATGGCAAGAATGCGTGAGTTTCCGTCTAGGGTGGTGGAAAACAGAGCTGAGTCCATTTCACTAACCGTTTCTCAGAGCGTACAACAAGCTGCCAGACTGGGATTACTCCAAGCTTGCCAACGCCTTCGGTCCTGGACACCCCTCGAAGTACTACGGCCCAATCGACACTCCCGAAGAGCTTGATGATCTACTCTCGGGCAGTGAATTTGGGGCTGCAAGATGTTTCCAGCTCGTAGAGCTGAAACTTGGCCGTCTTGATGCGCCATTGCCGTTGAGAATGACCACCGCGGCTGTGGAAGCGTTTAACCAGAGGTCGAAGCATGGAACGTCGATGGGAGCTTGAGATCGGAGTTTTGGTTGTGGGTGAGTGAGATTGGACATACTCATCTTGGGTTTTGGCTTGTACTGCTTCTGGTAATATTGGCGAGGTTTCAAGAGAGTATTTGGTAGTCTTTGCCATGATTTAAATCTGTGTGCCTTCGATGGAGCAGCTCTGCGATCCATGAAGCTATCGTCTCAGGTAGTATGATACGTAGAGTGGACAGTGCTCTTGTATCTCAACGGCTTACATTTACATTCCTTCGACTAGCAGGTTAGGTAGGACGGCACATAGAACAAAGGGGACTGGTGTATCTCAACGGCTTAAGTATGTCCTGCCAATCATCACACTATCGCTTATCCCCGACGTCGTTCATGTAGCGTAGCCATTAGTTCGTCTAATGCTTCCTGATCTTCATCCCAGCAATCCGGGTACCCGACTGACAATTGTGATTGGTCTTTGAGATCTACGCGGTCGATGCTCGCACGGAACTTCGCCCTTTCTCCGGGCCATGAGCTCCAGTGAGAGGTTCCATTCTCTGCAGATTCATTGTTAGCTTCGCTGTTACACACTCAAGTAAGAAGTAAAGGCAGTCGTCAATGACCAGTATCTTCAAAATGGACCACAAAGGCTCAAAGCTTACTATGAAGAGATTAGCGAGGGCCTTCAGAGCTCTTTATTTCGCCACCATACCCTGTCATCATGCAATAGCGAGGTATCAGAATTTCTGCTGGCCAAGTCTCGCTGGCAAGGAACGCCCTGAGCGCATCGGATGGCGACTCATTGCCTTGCATCCACTCACCATGAGTGACTGCGAAGCGACGAAGGTGTGGGAGCTTCGTGCGGAAGTTGCGGAAGTAGTCGTGCCAACGCGAATGATATCTCGATTTGGCCAAGACGGGCGCCCTGCCGCGACCAGTTCCCGGGTAGGGGTTGGGAAGGATGGGGTAACCATCGGCATCAGCGCCCCATATGAGTTCAATGTCCGGTATGATAGGACAGTTTTGCAATGCCAACTTCTCAAGTGAACTACCATGCGACAGGATCCATTCGAGTTGCCATTCGTGTGTGAAAGTCATGTTTCCAAGGTCTAGGCTTTTGAGCTTAGGGAAGTGTAGGCCTCGCAGGTCGCATCTTGGAAGATAGCCCCATGGGATCGAGCCGTACAGTTTGAGACTGATGAGCCGTCCGATATCTGACAATGGCTGAAGCCAGTATCTTCTCAGTTGACCAGAGTAAAAGTTATGACGTTCGGGGATTCGGATCTCGTATTCGTCTTCCCGTTCTTCGGACAAGACGAGTAATTCCAGTTCATCAAGCTGTGACAGTAGAACCTTGAAATTGGTCGAGGTTGCTGTTTCGGCATTGACACAGTCTTGTAAGTTGTGAATGGAAAGGCTTTTGAGTTTGCTGGCCGGATGCTCAGCATGGTTGACAGCGCTCAAAAGCTTGCGGAAGAATATATCGCGGTACTCAAAATCCTCTATGGCATCGGTAAAGCTCCGACCAGTAAGTCCTTCGACGGTGTAGTCGTAGACTAGCTCGATGCGACGCAGATTGCGAAATAGGCCGATGTCGCGCATCATGCGCTTGAAAGCAGTAGGCAGTTCGCCGTCACTCTCATTGGAATGCTCCCCGTCGTCAGCATCAGTCTTCCGCTCTAGGTCATCCTCATCTTGGAGATTCCAGGTCGGTTTCGGACTATCACGTCTGCGAATACGATCGTTTTCCACAGATGCCTGGAGGTATATAGTGTGAACCAATGGGTTCAATCGCACGTCGTCGAGGATAGCGCGAGCCTTCAGAGCATTCCTCTCCTCTGGCCGAAGAACCAATCTCGAAAAGAGGTGTTTATCGACCAATGGCGAAATTCGTTTGCATGTTAGGCGTAAATTCCGGAGAGCTTCCAAGTTGATCTGACTGGCGGTCGGGTAGGCGTCTTCGTCGATTGGTTCTGTCAATTCATCGATCCGAGAACAACAAATGTCAAGCAGCTCATCTGGCAAATCGAGTAACTGCATGTCTAACCATATGCATAAAATCAGGAACAAAAGTATATTCAAAGTGGAAAGGGGAACATCGACACTAAATATAAGAAGCGTCCCGAAACTTCTCCGACCGAAGGATTCAAGGATTCAGGCACCAGCAACGCGAGCACGTGTAACCGACGCGACGAAAATTAACTCGACAATGATCATAAGTTCATCAAGCAGGAATGTCGCCTAACTATCGCCCTTCTCTAGGTGTACCAAGTAGGCTCGGGCCTCTCACCCAAAAGCTTCCAAGAACCCACCTCGCGACGCTTGTAAGCAACCGGATCGTGGAGCGTGTGCGTCCTAACATCCCGCCAGAAACGATCGAAACCGTACTTCTTGCCCGTCGCACGAGATCCAAGGACCTCAAAGATTCCACTCGTGACAGCCAGGCCAGTGTCTGTGCTGATGACCTTGCCACTTGCAACCAGCGCGGCTAGCTCACCACGGCGCGCGGCACTGATAGTGCTTCGTTGAGCAGAAGCTGGCGTACTGCCATTCGTGATGTCAGACAAAAGTGTAGAGCCGTGCTGTCCACCTTCGCGGTACACGGCAGCTACCTCGGATCCGACGCGATCAAGCAAAGCATCGGCTGCCAGCAGCTGCGAGTGCCACCCGCCGTAGCGCTCAAGGATGTACCACTCTTCGGTAGCACGATCTTTGTTGTCGCCACCAAATGGCCAGGCGCGGGTGCTCTTCGCTGTGTACGCGGCCGCAGCATCGAGAGCACCTTGTGCAATACCCAGATAGAAGTTGCTGAAGACGGCTTGAATGGTTGGAAGAAGAAGGGTGGCGAATGGAATGCCGAGCACGTCAGAGATGGGTCGTTTCGTGGTAGCGTCCCAGCCAAGTGCGTCCGTCCATGGCACTCGGATGTTGTCAATTCTTACACCTCCGGACTCGGATAGGCGAAGACCAACGTTGTCCCAGTTGTGTGCGAATTGCACGCCGTCCTGCTTCGTGTTCACAAAAGTGAAGATGTGATCCTCGGTGCCTTCCAGTACGCCTTCGAGGACTGTCAAATCCGACACAACACCGCCTGTGTTGAAGTTTTTGGCACCATTGAAGACAATCTCGTCACCTTCCGAAGTAATCTTGAGATCGCTATCGCGAGGGTTGACGGCTCCGCCAACAAACTGTTCGAGAATCTGTCAGGCTTGGAATTCGAACCGGTTCATCATGAGGAACACTTACCAAGTTTTGCTCAATGAGCACCTTCTGCACATTCTTGGCCTGGTCTTCAGTACCTACAACGTTGGCGGTGGTCGACCACAACAAATGGTACCCTAGGAGCATTCCAATGGATCCATCGCCTTTCGCAACCTCGCGGATAACCTTGTAGCCTGTGTCCCATGCTTCGCCACCACCGCCGTATTCTTTCGGTCCAAGGACTTTGAGCAGTCCAGAGGATTTGAGCAGCGATATCTCCGCAGCGGGAGACTTGTTGTCAATGTCACGCTGCGGGGCGTCTTGGGCAAGGATCGCAGCTACAGTGCGTGCTCTCTCGACCCATGCAGCTTGACCCGAAGGTACACCTTTCGACTCGAAGTCTTTGTGGTAGGTGTCGTAGACGGTGGGGTTTGAGTACACGCGTGCTCCTTTCTCAGTCATTTTGAAGAAATTCTTCCCGACAATCGGTGTTTGTGTCAATAGAAGGAATAATAAGCAACTATTGCCATAGCAGTCGTGTAGATCGTTCGCAGTGTTTAAGTACCGACATGTACGACTGCAGATCCCAATGGCACCATGGATTGCGAGTGTGGGAGCAGATAACGCCATCGAGCTCCGCCATCGCGAGCTCCACCAAAACGCGTACTGTACTGTATTGACATACCACCTTCCGTGTGCCCGACTGGAAGTTACAATTGCAAATTATCATCGCGCAATGCAGCACCATGTGTTTTGCAGGGCTTAACAGGTAGAGATGAACTGCCGGGAGCTCTCCAGTATGTGCTTCGCAACACAGTGGAAATCCGTCGCCGAAGTTAAAACCTAGTCTCGTCAGACCCAGAGCATGTGGGAGGACGAGAACGTTCCAATGGATGTTGCCATTCAACACACAGCTTTGTGTCTGCTTTCTTCCAAGATTGAGGTGGTGTTGTGTCAATGGTGAAGATGTTGCGAGACGACCTTGGCCGTCGCGTTCTGTGCGTTTGCCCCTCCAAACGTCGATCTCGGACTATTGTATGAGATAGATTACCACGCCACGACGATCCAAAGGAAAGCATAATAGCCATCTTGCATCAATTCCCGACCATTGCCAGACACCCTGGAGTCAACGCGATATTCAGCGAAAGATCCAATGTGCACCTGGCGTTCTTCGCAATTCTTGACTCCGTCGTTCACGGCTACACGGCAGGACCGCCCGAGCCCCTGTGCGGCAATCACGCCACCGGTGGCTCTTTCGTGACGGTATGTCACACAAAATCGCAACAACAGATATCATTGACCTTCCATCTCCCAACATCTCAAGGTGAAGTACTCTACGAGCTCAGCAGACTCACCCGTGCATGGCTCACCCAGCAAAACACACAAACCGCTGGGCTACTATTTCCGGCGCCTCACAGGAGTTCCTGCGCTGTCTCATGATCGTTTCACCTTCCCAGAGATCCCCTTTGCCCGACTGTTTCTTCCAGGATCTTGTACCGGGAAATTTATGACCTGACACACCATACTGAGTGCCACCAATGTTCGCTGCGATGGTTCCTGGGGAAGTGGAGCCGTTTGTGGTGCTACATTGGCTGTGAAGGTGTTGCTTCAGATTGCCGACGCACGCTATCAGAGGATCAAACACGAACGTTGTAGTCAAACCACCTTTAGAGAAGGTGCAGGTAAGCGTCCTGTCTTGATCAAGCGAACCATGCAAATCGGCCCTTGCTGTGCCGCATAGAAAACATAGCCATTCCCCTACATGTATAGTGGCATCTCCTTGTTTCCTTGCTTTCTTACTGACAAAATCGACATCATCATTTCTCACAACAAAACCGGACTACGAAGCTGCGACACACCAACCGACATCTTCACCAACCGACATCTTCAAAGACCGCCACCATGATCGCAACTCTCATCACTCGGATCTTCCAATTGATCTTCGCCATCATCGTTCTAGGGCTATCAGTCCGCGCCGCCAACTGGCAACAAATAGGCTCAGTTCCTACCACCACTGCTTATTGTGCCTTTGCTGGCGCTTTCGCCATGCTAATCGCTATCATTGGGCTTGCCGCCATATGGTTCACGGCAATCCCAAAAATCATCATGTCCGGACTTGACGGATTGACCGCCCTCCTTCTGCTTGCCGGCGGCATCGTGAGTTGACCGCTCAGCGGTTCAATATTCGCATTGCTAACACGACTCTCAGGCATATGCGTCGAAGATCGTAGGCGTCGACTGTGGCACTACCGTCTATGATCAGCACAACATGATCTCAAGCGAGTTGTTGAACGGTGGCTGTGTGAACACTAAATCTGGACCGCGTTGCTCATGGAACAGCCTCGAAGAGATCTCTGGGCGCTGTAAGGTCGTGGAAGCAGACACTGCTTTCCTCTTCTTTGGGTTCGCTGCTTGTGTTGGCGCTGCTGTGTTGTGCTTTTTGGCTCAGAAGCGTGGCAAGACGGTGTAGGATGTTGACGGGTTTCAGTGAAGGGTCAGTCAGACTCGGTCCCTGGTGGGCTGCTAATATGTCGAGATGATCACTGTTACGACGCTTTCTCTCAGTATACTGAATTATACATGTATTTATGCTTAGATACCCGAATCGTTTGCATCTGCAAGACAGCTCTACCCTTACCCTGTCGGATAAGTACCTCAAGCTTCACCCGTCAACGTCATCGACAACGATTGTTTTGTCAGCCTGTTTTGTCAGCCTATTACCGTACGTATGCATGAGGTGGACGACTTGAATACATGCAATAAGTAAATACCTCTTCTAGCTCTCGATCCATTCACCGAATTGCTCACACAACCACTCTACACCTAACCTGCATCAAAACAGAAAACTGCACCCAAGTCCGCTACCATGTCTTCGTTCGCGTCTGCGTTCTCCGACAACACAAAGCAGTCCGCAATCATATGGCCCCTACACTTCCAACCCGGCACCACAGACAACTTCACCTCAAACGAAGTCATCGCTCAGGGCATAACCGCCTCCCAGGTCTGGGCTCTACTTGACGACATCTCCAAATGGCAAACCTACTACCCTAACTGCTCTGATATCACCCCGCCACCTTCCGGACCTTGGCTCAACAAAGGCGACAGCTTCCACTTTTCTACATTTGGGTTCCCCGTCCTCGAGTGCCAGGTCAAAGAATCTGTGCCACCTGGCAGAGGGCGGGCGGGTAGGATAGCCTGGAGCGCCAAGTTGGAGGGTGGAGAAGATGAGGCGGTCGAGGTGTATCATGCTTGGTTGATTGAGGACTTACCCAATGACCGAGTCAGGATCTTGACGCAGGAGAGCCAGATTGGCAAGGCTGCTGCGGGCCTTGCGAGCAAGAAGCCAAATGTCATGTTGCTGGGTCATCAGGATTGGCTTGATGGATTGATGGCGGCGGCGAAGGGGAAGAAGGTGGTCAAGGAGGAGACGAACCTTGCGAAGGCTGGAAAATTGGCTTACTGAGCTGGGTATGGATGCGAAATTGTATCAGGTATGGTTGGTCCATGCTAACTATAGTACACGACGATAGCATTCTCGGGTAATCGAGATGATCGTATGCAAATCTTTGTTCGGATACCGATTCGATACTCTTAACCTATACTTTTGATCATCGCTTCAGAAATTACGAGAATACTCGTAATAGATTTCTAGTGTCTCGGCGGTAATTATTTGCTTTGGGATACTGGTATGCGATGATGATAGCTCAATAGAGTGTAACGAGATGCGTAAATATATGGTCTACAGCGTAACGAGGTTGCGTGCTTGTATGAGATTCACACCACCCGGAGATACGATACATTTTTAGTTTCCAGCAACAATAGCAGGCTATTGGAGGATTGTCGAAATCCCCAATCACGGCGACAGGGCTTGATAAAGAGAACCAATTCCGTCTCGCACGAAAGGAGCTGTTCGACGCGGATCTGCAGCTGCAAGCACGCAATAAACGCGCGACGCACAACATGTGTATCTAACCTTTCTTGAGCCTCTTAGCACCCCAGTCTCAACACGCAACTTCTCGGTGGGCGTATCATAAGCTTATACTTTATCAAGACGAGAGTCTTTCCCTTGCCGGCCATTGAGTTTGCGCTCGAAGAGTGGACAAGCATCCCACAAAAGCTTCTACCATGCCCTTGGCTGTGGATCTGTCCGCCTATTCACGATTCGCTCATTGAGCCATAGTGATTTTGTTGAGTATATGCTTGGATACAAGCCGATCTCGGCTTGCTCAATTGACAGTCCCGGTGCCTGAATATCACACTCCGTACATCTCCCGGCATCGGAAGCCACTTTATCTTCATTGCCCGGTATCCACCTCTTGAGCATCTCGAGAGGGCACAATAAGCACGTCAAGCACAAATTGGCGCTCGCGATGGAAGGATTGGATGCGTTCCGAATATCTCCTCGTGAGCGATAATGAGTGATCCTGGCATATCATGTCCGATGGTCCTTAAAGAGCCGAAGCCGCTTCTGAGTATGCGAAGGTCGATTCCAACGGACTTTTCTCTGCAACATGGTGAAGGCTGGCGACCAGGAAGTGCAAGTGCACCAAACTGCAGTGGATGTTGTTCAAGAACAACCCAAGCGACGATGGCAGAGCTACATCTGGGACTCTCTAGATAAATCGCCGGAAGAGCGCAGGTTCTTGTTCAAGCTCGACTCTGCAGTCTTGACATTCGCATGTCTTGGCTACTTCATCAAGGCACTGGATCAGTCGAACATCAACAATGCTTTCGTTTCTGGGATGTAGGTAGTCGCTTTCTACTGACATTGCAAGGGGGATTCGCACTAATGTCATATTAGGAAAGAAGATCTCAGTCTCTATGGCAATCAGCTCAACTACATGCAGACGCTCTGGACAGTAGGGTATGTGCTCGGAGAGATTCCTAGCAACATGATCTTGACCAGAGTCCGACCGTCAATATGGATACCTCTCCTGGAGGTGTTCTGGACCATCCTCACCTTCTGCACATCAAGATGTAACACTGCTCAACAGCTCTACGCTGTGAGATTCCTAGTCGGCTTGGCCGAAGCTGGATTCTACCCGGGAATGCAGTATCTCATTGGCTCTTGGTACCGAAAGGATGAGCTTGCGAAACGCAGTTGCATCTTACATGCCGGTGGACATGTGGCTTCGATGTTTAGCGGGTATCTGATGGCTGCGGTGTACAACCTCGAAGGTGCGCATGGCTATCGAGGCTGGCAGGTGAGATATTAGGACCTGATGCCACTGAGACGCGAACCTTCTGACAGATCTTTAGTGGCTCTTCCTCGTCGATGGAATAATCTCTCTCCCCATCGCAGTGTTGGGCTTCGTGTTCCTACCTGACATGCCAGAGACAACACGAGCATGGTACTTCACAGAAGAAGAGAAGGCATTTGGCCTGAAGAGAATGCAGCTCGAAGGTCGCAAAGGGAGACAACCCTACACGATTACCAAGTTCAAGAAGATCTTCTCTTCCTGGCACATCTACGCCCTGACTGTGCTATACATCGTCTTCAACAATGGCGGCTCTTCTTCGGCGCCTGTGTTTGCGCAGTACCTCAAGCATAGTGAGAACCCGAAATACTCTGTGTCGCAAATCAACATCTACCCAACGATCACGCAGGCAGTCGTCGTCGTCTCTACATTAGCGTACGCGTGGAGTTCTGATACCTTCCTCCGGGGAGCTAGATGGCCACCTATGATCTTCGGAGCCGTCTTCAACATCATCACATGCGCATCGCTGGCCATATGGGACATCCCAACAGGCTGGAAGTGGGCATGCTACATCATGGCTGCCTTTGGTGTCGGTCTGTCCGGTCTTTGCTTTGCTTGGGCGCATGAGATATGTGCGGAGGATAACGAAGAGCGTGCTCTCGTCACTGCAACCATGAACGAGATGGCTTATGTCATTCAGGCCTGGCTGCCGCTGGTCATGTGGCAGCAAGTGGACGCTCCTCAGTATCACAAGGGCTTCGTGGGTGGCGCTGTCCTCTCGGGCCTGCTGATCGTGACTGCGTTGGTAGTGCGATTTTTGCATAACCGCGAACTGGCGCAGAAGTGAGTTCACAAAAGGATATGAAGTTCTCGGGTTACCAATGCTGACACGTGCTCACAGGAAGAACCAACGCGGCACAAGTGCCGACGAGGATGTCAGTAGTGGTTTGAGCGTGGAAGTCAAACAGTGATGGGACAGTGGCGCTACGCTGGAGCTCGTGTCAGATGGTCTTTCGAAACGCGATGTGCAGTCGCCAGGCGTTGTCGATGAAGGAGTCGTTCGACTTGTCACGTGTTGATACACGTCGGCAAAGCAGTCTTGCAGTGTCAGATCCGCACAGAAGTATCCCGAAGCGGTAATCAAAACGAGAAAACATAGCTTCGCGTGAGCTGTTGTGCATCCACGGGATGGTTCGGCATTTTGGGTTGTTTCCTCGACCTCCACCTCCCCGCCTTTCTCCACAGCTCCACTGCTGCCCCCCTTGTCCAAGGTCCTTGAGTTCCGCGATGCAACTCCTCTTCAACCACTACCGAACTACCCCGCCCGAGGCACCTCTGTATCTTCAGGACATGTATGGATGGGACGGAATGGGTTGTGAGATCATAGGCAAGTTGAAAGGTATTGATTCCGCTGTTGCGCAGTCAGCTACACGGCTCTTGATCCAGGCTCCTGCTTGATCGAAACATATATAACAAGAAATCCTCATCATTCACCTGGCTACTTGTTCATCAAAGACTCGAATATTCACTTCTTTCGTACAAATCCCTCATCAAAGCATATCCGTCCCTGCTGTTTCCGAAGAGACAGGTCCAACACTCACCTCATCAATTCAAGTAACCATCCCATATCACCATCAATACATCTGCCACAATGCCTCACGCTGTAGAATTCACGCCAGAAACATACCCTCCTTTCCCTGCCTCTCCTGAGTTCAAGACCGTCAATCTCGAAACGATCTCATTAGTCAAGCTTTTGGCAGAAGACGCCCAAGAGCAAGACCGTGTCTTCGAAGCATGCAAGACGAGAGGCTTCTTCTACCTCGAACTGGGCGGTTGTGAGAGAGGCGAGACGATATTGAAAGGAGCCGATGAGATCTGCCATATGGCGGAGGACTTCTTCAAATTACCTCTGGCAGAGAAAGAGGCGCAGAGGATGCAGGAGGGTCAGTTGGATGGGTAAGTGCAGTGCAGTCTCGATCAGCATCATCCCCCAACATGACCACCTCAAATATCCGCACCCCTCACTAACACATTTCCTCCTTCCAAGCTACAAACGCGTCGGCGCCTCCATAACCGACAAATCCGGCACAAAAGATACCGCCGAATTCTTCAACATCGCCAAAAACGACCTCACCCTCCCCCCCTCCACTCCCGCCTCCAAGATGTCCCGCCAATGGCCCCCCCTAATAATGCACCACCAGCCCCTCCTAAACAACTACATGCGCACCGCGCACTCCACAGGCCTCCTCATCCTCTCCCTCCTCGCCACGCGCCTCGGCATAACCCCCGCCGACATCACCTCCCGCCACCGCCTCGAAGAGAAGTCCGGCGACCTCGTGCGTCTCACGCGCGGCCCTCCGCGTGCTGATCCCGAGATGCCTGAGATCCAGACGCCTTCGCACACGGATTTCGGGAGCATCACGCTGCTGATGAACTGGCTGGGCGGGCTGCAAGTGTGGAGCGAGAGCGCGCGGAAAGCTGGACCGCTGGAGCCGGACTCCGAGGGCGAGTGGTTGTGGGTGAAGCCTAAGAGAGGCTGCGCGATAATCAATTTGGGCGATGCGATGGTGAGGTTTACGAATGGCGCGCTGTGTTCTGGGAGGTAAGTGGGCGAAGGATGCACTCCAGCCCGATCTCGTGGTCTGAGTTCAGACTCCGTACTGCGTCTCTCAGCGGGAGGGCGAGCAGTGCGGATGTTGACGCCAGACTACGAGCTTGTGTGATTTCGGAGACATTGTGCTGACATATATTCTGCTCTGCAGGCATAGAGTGGTGCCCGCGCCGGGCGAGCAAGGTGTTTGGCCGCGATTCTCAATTGTGTATTTCGTGAGGCCAGAAAGTCAGTGTATTCTCGGGAGGTTGGAAGGAGAGGGAGTACCGCCGCTGAAAGAGGGCGAGGAGGAAGAGCCAATGACTGCTGGGGAGTGGATTGTGAAGCAGTCCAAAGGGCTAGGCATCAAGTTCAGCGACAATTGATAGTGATTGGAACGGACGCGTTTGATCGTTGGTGCCAGAGTATCATGCTTTTTTAGTCTATCTATCATGCAATATGTCAATGTCATGTCTTCGTTTTTCTTTTTCTTTCAATGCTTTTAGCACACCGTGCCGCGTCCCACGGTCTCACCTCCGGTCCTCAGCACGACTCCACTGCCGTGTTCGACTGCGACGGCCTCTTCGACAGTGATCTTGACCTTGACAACCTGCCCGGGCATGACGACTCTGGGCTTCTTCTTCACGACTTCGCCTCCGGCTTTCTCTCTCATCTCTGACATGCTTGCAATTCTGCCTGGCACGTGCAAACGCCCGATGTGGACATCAACAGCGCTCGGCAGCAGCGTGCCGATCGCGTCGATAGTGGCTTCGAAGTCTTTGACGACAGTGACGGGCTTCGAAGCTGAGCAGAGAGTGTCACCTGCTCTCAAATTACGCTCGAGTGACTCCATATCGCTGCTGTCGAGGTGAAGTGTCGCCAACTGACCAGCGACTGCATAATCACGAGCCTCGTTGGAGACCTCGATACTCTTGACAATGGCCTGCTCGCCACGAGGCTGCACCTGAATGCTGTCGCCCGCTTGTACGTTGCCACTCGCTAAACGCCCAGAGACAGAGAATGGGTTCTGGACGCCGCCGCGGAAGATGTCGGTGATTTGCATGCGTAGAGGGCCCTTCACGGCTTCATCTGATGTGTTAACAGTTGCCGCCATGGACTCCAGAGCAGATGTCAAAGTGCCGTAAGACTCAGTCGCCCAGGCTGCGTTACCGGCTTTCGCAACGTTGTCACCGCTCAATCCTGAGCAAGGCACAACCTTGATCTTCTCCTCTTCGAATCCAGTTGCTAGCAAGAGCTTTCTCACCTCGCCACTGACTTGCTCGAAGACTCCTTGGTTCCACTCGGGTGTGGTGCCGTCCATTTTGTTGACCGCAACAATCATTCTCTCCAAGCCAACGGCGCGCGCCAATAGCACATGCTCTTTAGTCTGGCCTCTAAGGCCGCTCTCGAGCTGATTAGCATCAACGACCAAGACACCCAGATCGGCCATGGCAGCACCTCCAATCATGTTCGGTACAAAGTCTCTGTGTCCAGGAGCGTCGAGAATGGCAAAATCTGCCTTTTCTGTAGAGAAGAAGTGCTGGGCAATGTCGACTGTGACACCACGCTCGCGCTCATCCGAGCTGGTGTCCATGACCCAAGCAAGTGCAAATGACCCCTTGCCTTTCTCGGTAGCTTCTTTGCGGTATTTGTCGATATCACGCTGTGGTACTGCACCCGTGTCGAGCAACAGACGGCCCATGAGTGTAGACTTGCCATGGTCGACGTGCCCAATAACAACGAAAGCGGCTGATGGTTTGAGAGTAGATGATGTTTCTGCCCATAGCTTTGGAACGTCGAGATTTTTCGACTTGACTTTGGGAGGGGCTGGCGCGGATGGTGTCTGGTCCAGGCTGAGTTTTTCGGTCTTCTTTTGTAGATTGTTCACGCCTTTGGATTGCTTAGGGGTGGATGTCGCTGAACTGGCTGTATTTACATGACGATGGTTAGCAGGTAGTCTCTTCATTTGCTCAAGCCTTTGCTTCCGCTTTGAGCACGGGAGACTACGTCGTCCGGAGACGGATTCTGGAAAGCCTCCGTTCGGCCAGCTGAGCCTAGCATATCCTGGATGCTCATCGGCGCTCTAGTGTTTCCCATAGTATGGCCAGTTGTCATGGTGCGACCGAATGCTGTCGGAGGAGCTCTGAGGTCGGGCAATGGCTCTTGCTCTTCCTCTGGTTCCGGCTCAGGCTCTGGCGGCGGCGGTGTGGACTCTCGTCTCTTTCTCGCAGCATACTTTCGAGGTTCTGGCGGAGGTGCAGGTGTAGTATTCTCTTTCTGATCCGTCGATTTGCCCAGTGTCAAGCGATCTAGCGCACTTGTTGTCTTCTTCGTCTCCGGCTCCGTTGACGGCTGCGCAGAGCCTTGCCTAATCGCCTCTGCCTTCTTCCTACGCTCTTCCGCCAGTTTCGCCAATTTGCTCGAACCGCCAAGCAGCTTTGGCAAAGGTCGCTCGGGTTGGAAAGGCTCCAAATTGCCGACAAGATCGCTCGGCACACTGCTCCAGGAAACATTCGAGAACCATCCGCCGGGAGGAGGTGAGATGTGAAGAGGCGGGCTACAGTCTTCTCGCACAAGTCAGTCGACCTGCCTGCGACAGCCTGTCCCGCCTCAAACCTCTTCCAGATCCTGCGGTCCAGCTTTGAGAGTTCTAGGAGGAATAAAAGGAAAACTAAACTCACCTCCAGACTTCTTTGCACTCTCCTCCTGTGCCTGGTCGAACTTGCTCTTCGCTTTCTCCTTGGCCGGAGGTGTCTTAGTTGCCGTTTTCTTGGGCTGCTTTGCATTCTTGAGGTATGTGACACTCTTGCCGACGTCCCAGAAGTAGTGCCAAAGCGCATCTTCGATCTCTTTGGTCTCTACCTGCAAGCCTGCTTCGTCTAGCTCGGCGCGTACGACTGGTGTGAGGGTAGCAAAGTTATCCTTGTCTTCTTGCGTGAGGCCGTCGCCGCCCTCGTTGCCATAGTCGTCTTCGTCGCCGGAGTAGAGATCATCCTCATCGTAGTCGATGTCCTTCACTCGTTTGTGGCTGGCCATGGCTGATGATGGGACCGCTATGCAGGCTCAAAGCAGAAAATAACAGATTCGAGTGGTCCAGACGTGCAAGAGTAGAATTCTCTAGTGGTATGTAGCGAATGTGATTGCGTGTGGGTTGACAATAGAATGTTTCGAGCGGTCGACTCACAGCAAAGTCACTGCGTCATTGCAGGCAAGCGCACCCCACCAACGCAACAGAGAGAGCATCCCACTTTCTGGTCAGCATCATCCACAGAGCGCCAAGAGGACGGCGACAATCTCCGAAGACATATCATGTTCTTCCAATTCTTCCTACATGTATTCGTCTTCCACACCCGAAGACTTGACAAGTAACAAACGGATACAGAGTGCGCGCATACTTTCCATGTTTCGCTCCTCTGGAGACCACGAGCTGAGCTGCCTATCGCCACTCGCATTGTGGGTACAAAGTACTCACATCAATGCATTCAAATTACAGCATTTACTGCAACAACTTCGACACGCACGCAAATCAGGTAGGAATCAATACATGTCCAAATGGGTCTGACTTCCATACAAGCATTCGGACACTACGAGACATACGAGACAACAAGCGACTGAGCTTCTTTCAACTGAATATCAAGAAATAACACCAAACCCCCCTCCCCCTAATCACACGGTTTCAAAATACTCATATATCACATCGAAAACATCAAAGCGCCAATCCTCCCTTTCGTCAATCAAAGAATTCCCCCTCTTTTGTTTTTTTTTCCTCCCCTAAACACCCGTTGCTCAAAATAACGAAGGATCAAAATAAAATCAAGAAATCAAGAAATCAAGAAATCACCAAAAACCACCTCAACTCAGCTCACAGTCCAGCAAACCCAACAAGCCCAGCAACAGCCATAAGACCCAACATCTCCAACCCGACGACTTTGCCAGCGCCAGACTCAGCAAGGCCAGTAGGCACGCTGCCCGGACGTCCTGCTCCGGTGCCGGTAGGCCCCGATACCGTCGAGGTACCATTGCTCAAGGGGATGAAGCCGGCGCTGGCGGTGGCGAGGACAGTCGATGAAGATGTCATGGTCGAGATTTCGACGGAGTTGTTGCGGGTGGCGGTCACGGTCTCGACGACGCGCTCGACGGTCTTTGTGAGGGTCCAGGTCTGCATTGAGGTGGTGTAGGCTGGGGCCGCGTCTTGGGCGGCGACGAGGGTTGCGCAGAGCGCGGTGGCGATAGTGGAGAAGCGCATTGTTCTGTTCTGGACGTTTGTTCTGGAATGAATATGGACCCTTGTTTTTTTGGTCTTTTGGCCGATGTGCGGTTCTGGAATGCCTGTTCCAGGTGGATGGATGTCGGGACTTGGGGTGAGTATGTGCGATGACGATGTATTGGAATGCTGATCCGGTTTGTTTGTTGACGACAGAGCGATTGCAAGAGTCGAAGAGAGAGTTTGTCGCGAGTGATGCGATGGGTACTGGGGCCTTTGGCGTCTAAGAGTCGACGACGGAGTGGTGCGAGCTAATGTGAAACGACTGGCGTCTGGGAGCAAACGAAGCGAGCGTCGCGAAAGCTGGTGTTGCGGACTTTTTGCGACGAAACGTTCGGATGTTCAAGAATAGCTTTTCTAGCGAGTAGCGAGTGGTAGTAAAGACTGTGGGTATTGCTGGTACTAAATGACAGTGGGTTGCTTGTCCGGCAGCAGGTATTGATCAAAAGAGTGTGAGGTGATGGATCTGCCAAGTGAGAGTCGCGAAAAATCGATTCAAAAACTAAAGAACTGCCATGCGCTGGGGCGCCCAACATATGTACAGTTGCCCAAGCCTACCACAGAAACTCGCGAGATGAGTCGCCTGCATTCGTCCACCCACTTGGTTGCTTTCTGAGCAACCGGAACAGCAGACTATTGCTACCGGCGCCTACCGGAATCCGAATTATCGCCCTTGCCACGCGAAAAGCTTGCGTGCGAGCCAATGGGCATGCGAGCGCAAAGCTCGAGCGGAAATTGTCCAGCACACCACCCAAGCCACTTCCGATCAGTCACACGACCTGCGCGCGCGGTAGCACCACTTACACGCGAGATTAATTATTGTTTTTGTGTTTTTCTCCGCTGCTCGCCCCCCTTCTTGGTTGCGCAGGGCTGGAATGTCTCGTCCATTGGGTTCGCTCCGGCGCACGGTGACGAGTGTCTAGCCTTGTGTAGTGCTGTTACTGCACTGGAGATCGGAAGACTGGTGTCATGCAGGGCCCGCGATCGGGGTGTATTGTGTCAATGGTAGGTCGACTCATTTCATCCGACATTGACGGAGACGTTTCGATTTACAGCTGCACGCCTTGGGGTGGTCAAATTCAGGAGCAGGAGGAGAAGAACACGTTTCGTGTCATAACAGTTCGCCTGTTAAAATGAGTGAAACCGTTGCTGCGTTAGCGCCGGTTCGTCGCCCTCCGCAGGTGCACGACCGGGGGCGCGTCTTTGCGCAGTCGCACAATCGCACCACATGGGCAATAATTGACGGGCGAGGAGGCAGTTGTGGCTGGGAAATGACTTTGCCATTGTTTGCGGGAGGGCGGCAGCTGTTCACGGGGTAATGGAGAAGAGAAGAAAAACAGGGTGCAGTACGGCTCGTTTGAATCGCGTTGTGCTGTGATGTGCTGCTTTTTGTTTGATCTGCGCAGAGAGTTTTGCGTAGTCTAGACTTTGCTGATCATGCCATTTACCTGATCGCTCACTCTTCCCCCTCTGATTCACGTTTCTGCTGCGCGCACTACCGACTACGTCCCGTGGTCTGTGTGACTGGGTGCCTGAATGGTGACAGGTACGGTGAACTTGTACTCTTCCTTCGGCCGAGGCAGAGCCTCCACGACCTCTGGCTTACCTTTGAGTTCGAACGTGAAGGAGATGCGCTCGTCGACGTCAAGCGCGAGCTTGTATTTGCCAGGGTAGATGACAAAGTCGCCGTCCTCATTAGCACGCGCCAGCGAGCCCAGCGTGAGCGGCAGGTCAAGAGTTTGAGATCCGCGAACAGGTACCTCGTGCACGCGGGCGTATGAAACAAGGCGCTTGATCGGCCTTGGAGTAGGGCCGGCGTTCTTGCTTGAGAGGAAAAGCATGCCGACGTAGTCGCTGACGCGACGGCCGGTGTTCTTGACGCGTGCTTGGACTGTGGCGAAGGGCACCGTGTCGGGGATGATGGTGCCGGTGCTTGAAGACGAGCGAGCTTTCTTGACTAGCTGTTGGATGTCGTAACTCTTGCGCAGCTGCTGCGTCCACTTCTGGGAGAATGTGGTGTAGTGCAGCCCATAGCCGAAAGGTAGGACTGCCTTGCCGGTGTACCATTGGTAGGTACGGCCTGGGTAGCTGGCATTGGGTCGCAGGTTGATGTCGTAGATGCTGACTTCGTTGCTGTAAGACGCAGGGTATTGCGTGATTGGCAAGCGCCCAGCGATCGATTTCTTGCCAGTGAGAATGTCGAGAAGAGCAGATCCGCCAGCTTGAGAAGGATAGCCGGCCCACACGAGTCCTTTGACATTCTTGTTGTTCAACAATGGTGTGTCATCGACCTGGCCACCACCGAACTGAGCGACCACAACCGGCTTACCAGTATCGGCCAGTTGTTCGATAAGATCCAGCTGATTGCCCGGCCACTCAAGCGTCTTCCGGTCCCTGGTCTCCCTCTCGAGTGAGTTGTCGAGACCTCCCAAGTAGATCACAACGTCAGCACCCCTCGCAGCAGCAACAGCAGCATCGAAGCCCTCAGTACTGTTCGAAGAGATGCCAGTACCTTCCTCATAGGTGACATCCCAAAGATCATATCCCTCAAACGCCTCCAGCGGACGAACAATATGTCTCGGCGGGCCAGAATACGCGCCTTGCATCTCCTCAGAAGCATTGCCATAAGGGCCAATGACAGCGACTTTGCGGCGCTTGCCATCATCGAGAGGCAAGAAGCCCTTGCTGTTCTTCAACAGCGTCATGCCTGCGACGGCTGCTTCGTACGCAAGTGCGTCGGCATCAGGTGTGCCCACATGCTCCCAACCGATGTTCTCGTACTTGCCACCGTCGAAGAAGCCAACAGTGAACAGGGCGTGGTAAAGCCTGGTAAGCGCTTGATCGACTCGACCAATGGTCGTGGTGTTGGCAGCGAGAGAGTCATTCAGGTGGATGTAAGTGTTGCCACAGTCAGTATCGGTGCCGGCGTTCAAAGCGACCGCAGCCGCATCGGCGTAGCTTTCAGTAAAATTATGAGGGATGAAGATGTTGCCGACCGCTCCACAGTCTCCTGTGACATAGTGGTAGTCTTCGGTGAAGTTCCAGTGCTTCCTCAGCACGTCCTCGAGCAGGTACTCGTTGGCGCAAGATGGGACTCCAAGCACACTGTTGTAAGCACACATAATGCTACCGACATGAGCTTCCTGGACGCAAGTCTTGAAAGGCGCTAGGTAGTAGTCGGCAAGATCTTGCTGTGTAGGATCGTAGTTGTTGCCGTAGCGGCCAGTTTCAAGGTCATAGACCGCGTAGTGCTTGCAGGTGGCGATGATTTGCTTGTTGCTGAGATCATCGCCTTGCATCGCTGGAACAAAGTTGCGGATGTAGTTTTGGACGTGGTAGACATCTTCGCCGGGTGTCTCTTGGCCGCGGCCCCAACGAGGATCGCGGAAGTTGTTCATCTAAAGTAGTTGTCAGCTTCTTCTTCGACTTGGAATTCGTCCTGCACTTCAACGCACATTCGGCGCCCAGTAGTCGAACCCAGCGTATCCCGAGTTTCCGAACGCGCGTCCTTCCCTTCCAATCACAGCACCAATAGCCTTGATCAACTCGTCGTCGAATGCAGCAGCATAGTGAATCGGGGCCGGGAAGCTAGTAGCGTAGCTGAAGTTGTATGGCTGGGGAGTAAATTGTACTCCTGGAGCAGAACCTACACCATGAGTAGCTTCGCTCCACCATTCGTATGCAGGCAGACCAATTCTACGCGCACCAGCAGAAGCGTCGACGAGGTTCAGAATCTTCTCTTCCGTGGTCAGTTCGATAACCAGAGAAGCAACCCTCTCGGAGATGCTCAGACTTGTATCGCAGATATCATGAGAGCACAACGGGCTCGACCGACAAGCAGGTGTGAACAGATCGGCCCCGATAGTAGCATTGCCTTCGGGGTTGTCAATCTGCAGGAGAGTCATGCTATCCACAAAACCGTCAGCAGTTTTCAAACCATCATCGCCATCATCACATTACAACTCACACATATCCCGACCCACACTTGCTCTCCGGCTCCGTAACACAAGGCTGGCAGCGACTCTCATCAATCTCATTCGCATTGCTGAAATTCGGCTCGTTGCCGCAGAAGCACTGCGTGCCGAAATTGATGCCGCCGTATGCGTAGCCTCTCTCGCCGCACCAACTGGCGCAGTACGAAGGCGTCATGGCGATTGTGCTGAGCTTGGCGGCTTCGAGGATGCTGACGCTGCTGTCATTGTAGCAGCCCAGGGTGGTGAAGGTTGCGTTGTAGGCTGCGGAGGAGGAGTTGGAGCATTGGAAGGGTCCGTTGCTCTGTGCTAGGGTAAGAGTGAGAGTTGCTAGCAAGGGCATTAGAGACCATTGGAGGACGGCCTTGGGCGCCATGTTGCTTGTATGGTGGGTTTGGATCGTAGGATGGGCCTGCTTCTTAGCAGGGCTGGAGCTTGATTCGATCAAGGACAGCATAGTACCTAGGGCTTATATCACCACGGCGGGGACCAAGAATCATAACATGGTGGTTTGTATTTTGCCGGTCACCAGGAAACCTCCTCATCAAAGGCTCACGCTAAAGCAAGCGAGTCTACCAGAATCGGTGTCGGCGAGGTCTACAGTAGGAAGCTGTTGGAGCTCGCTGGCGTTACCATGGCGGATCCGTGCCAGTCTGTCGGTTGCAGCAAACAGCCTGAATAACCAGCATGCACAACATCATCAAGCAGAAATTAGCGAAACTGCACGTTGACGTGAGGTTGATGAGAGCAAACTCCAGTGGTTCTTTCCCAGGGAATAAACGTCCTTTCCCCGCAGCAAAAAGGACCCGGTTTTTTTCTATCGTCTCCACTGTCGATCCGGCTCAAGACCTGGAGATATCCTATATTTCCCTTTTGCAATTTGCCTATATCGATCCATCTGGAGTCCATCTATCTAGCTAGTGTAGGCCGTACACGGTGGGATCAATGCCCTCTCCATGTCGAACAGCACACGATTGAACGCAAAAAGTCGATGAGGGTGGGTCCAAATACCAGCAATCAAGAGTAGAAAGCAGCCTCGTCTCGTTTCGAACGGCACTTCGTATGTAGGCTCGGTTCGAACGCTCGTGTAGTCAGACTAATAAGTGGCAAGCTTCATGTCAGCGATGGAGTTCACAGACGTTCAATTTCAGAAAGGACTCTCAGGTGATTGAGATGACCAAGTGAAGTGAAGTCGCGCAACCACTCTCATAGGGCTGGCTAGGGCTATATCTCGTCGAGTTAGGGCTACCTACGCGCGCAATTCATGCAGCAAAGAAAGCAACATCATATGGCAGAACACACCAGTCAGCAGTCGGTAAACCCTCCATCTTCTCGCGACGAAAGACCACAAAACAACAAGCACTCCATATTGTATATCGTATCTTACACCTTTGCCTCCTCCCATCCCAAACGATGCACCACATAGGATGTGTAACCAAAAACCCTACCCCTCCGAGGTCGTGACCACGCACCTGAAACCACATACATGGAGGAATCATAAAAAGCTGCCGTAAAGAAGAACCCGCACAACGCCTCGCTAAACCCCCAAAAAGTTGAACAAAAACCAATCAGAGCGCCCAAATCACCCACTCACTCCTTCTCACTCAAGAAGCCCCGGTCCCGATCTCCGCCCACAACCTCCTAACCAAATCCTCCGGCCCAGCATCGTCAGCCTCATCGTTCCCAGCCTGACCATTGCCAGCATCAGGACCACCAGCGAACGAAACGCCCCGCAAACCCTGCCTTCTCTGGCCCTGCTGCTGCATGTTCACAGAACTCTTCGAGCTCTGCAGTCCAACAGCTCCACTTCCGCCAACAGGCCCGCCCTTCACAGGACTGCCACTCAAACCCTTCTCCGCCGCCGCACCGCTGACCGCGCGCGAGTGCAGTCCGCCTTTGCCCTTAGCGGCAGCAGCGGGAAGCGAGATGGCGCTCTTGCTCGTGCGTAGGGCCGCGGCGTGGAGTTTCTGCGGCGAGCCGCGCAAGCTGAGCTTCGTGCCTTTGCAGGAGCGTAGCCGCGCGACGGATTCCGCGAGGGGGTCTCTGAATTTCTGCACGACGCGCAGCTCGGTGTGTACGGCCTTGAAGCGGCCTTGGAAGATCTCAGGGCCGAGGGAGAGGTTGCTTGAGTTTGCGAGGGTGTTGGTGGTGGTGACTGCGGGGAGAGGCACGTTTGCGTTGTTGTTGTTCAGGGCGGCGAGGTTGAGGTAGGATTTCAAGCTCTCGTTGCGGCGATCGTAGACATGGGCTGGGATGAAGGGGTTGCGGTCGACGACGGAGTGTATGTCTGCCATTGCCTTTTCTTGGAGCATCTTGAGCTCCATTCTTGACCGGCCGATGGACGGTGTTACGGTGCCAGAAGAGCCGGATCTCGTGGAGTTGCCAGGGCTCACAGCGTCACCAGGTTGATGAGACTGGTGACGAGAATGTCTACCGTTTTGACGCATAGAGCTCTCAGCTTCGGGTGTGTGGAAATGAGATGACTTTGGGGTGTTCTGAACAGTGACTGGGTTGCTGCCAGGATGTGAGGTGCTAGGGATGAAACGGGAAACTAGCTCGTCTTCACCATCGCCTGCTAGAGTGGAGCGAGCAGATATTGTTGACGCAGCAGGCGAACCGTGTGTGCTATGTGAGTTATCCAGAGCGTTGATATTGCTGGTTGTAGCTGGAGTGGGAACAGTGCTGCTAGCACTTCGCAGGAAAGGCATGGTCGGATTTGGGTGCTGTTTGGCTCCATGGAGAGGACTCTTAGGTGCCTGTGACAATTTTTGAGGCGATTGTGGTGGTTGCGTTGATTGCGGTGGCTGCGTTGACTGTGCTGCTTGCATCTGCTGTTGTGGTTGCTGTTCCTTTTCCTGCACGGGTTGTGATGGCCGAAGTGGAAGTTCCAATCTGCTCTTCACAGGACTGCGAGGGCTGGGTGGGTCGTCTTCCTCGTCGTCTCCTTCAGTTGCAGTTTCTTCATCGTCTTCCGCATCACCCGCAACCTTGGCCCCATCGTCGTCCTGCTGCGCTTCAGGCCTTCGCATCTGCTCCAGGGCTTCCACTTGAGGTGGCTGTGCTGCCTCGCTAGGAGCGGCAACAGCTACTGGTGACACCTTCACCTGCGGTCGGTCTGTTACCACACTAGTCCGTCGAGAGTTGTTCGCTGTGTTCTGTCTCGTGCTGTAGGGGCTTGCACTCGCACTCTCTTCCGTCCAGTCTCCCTCCTCCATTTCAGCGCCCTCTAGACCTTCAAGTTCCTCTGCAGTGCTGTCTCCCGAGCTTCCCACAGCGAATCCGACCTTCTTGGGCCCACGCGCCTTCTTCTCTGCGATCCTCTGCGCCAGCTCAACCTCCTGCTCGTGCAAATCCTTCTCCAGCGCCCACTTGCTCATATCCGCACTCTTAGGTCGTTTATTCTTGCCTTTCAGTCCTGGCGAGGGTGGCGCTCTGTTATTCGACTGGCCCATCGCTGCCAGGTTTCCTTTGGAGTTCAGTCGCTGCAGGTGACCGTGTGACAAGTTCTTCTTCAGCTTCGTGTGCGACTGGTTGCGTGATAAATGGTAGGAAGTCATGTTGCGCCGCATAGGCGGGCGCTCTCGCTGCATCTGTTGCATATGCTGTTGCGCAGGCGAACCCTCTTCCAAACTGCCTGGCAAGCGAATCTCTGTATCACCCTCGTGGCTCCGGTTTCGGCCATGACGCTGTGCAGACTCCTGGGCCGCGACGGCTTGCTGACGAGCCATTTTGGGCAAGTTGCGGCCGCTGCTGTGGTTGCGAGGAAGGACTATGCGGGCGTGCTTGTTGGAGCGCACGGTGTGTCGGAGCGGCTGCTGGCCCTCGGTCTGCGAGCCGGGCGAGACGGCGGTGTCGCGTGCAGGCTGCTTACCCTGGGCTGACGACGAATGGCTGGAGTGTCGCTTGAGCAGGCCCGGGCGTGTTGGGCCGGGTGGGGGTTTGGGCGAGCTAGAAGCCACGGCTGCGGAGGGCATGGCCGCAGCTGTAGGATGCGACGTCGATGCGGCGCTGGGCATGGCGGCGGTGCGCGTGGGTGGGTGGGTGGGTGGGCAGGTATAGCAGTGGCGGTGGCGGTGGTTGTATCAATGGCGGCGGCGGTGCTCGTCTAGGGCTCCGTCTTCACACTCCAGATCTATGGCCTCACGGCGCGTGTATGGCGGGGCACAATCTGCGTCGCGCAGCCAACAGCACAGCAGGACCTACTCGTAGTCGTCGTGCTCGCAGAAGCCTTTGCGCGGGCGGGATGCCCGGTCAGCGCAGCGTGTTCGGAGCGTGGTCGGAGCGTGGGACGAGCTTCCTGCAGGCGGGCGGGCGGTGGTGGTGGTGGTGGTGGCTGTAGAGTCGCGTGGGCGGTGGCGTAGCGTGGCGAGGGAGGGCGGTGTCGGTGCGGGCGGCGGTGATGTAAGGCTGCAGCGGTGTGAGACAGCGTGGTGGGTGGTGGTGGTGTGATGGGAGTGCGTGCGTGCTGCATGCGTTGGTGGTGGGTGGTGGCACAATGATCGGGGAGAAAGGCATGGGGAAAATGGGGTTGGCTTTGGCTTTGGCTGGGGAAAGGTAGAGTGGTAGAGCACTTGCTTACTGTCCCTCGATATGATTAGTTCGCCCAATAAAGGCTTGGTAATTAACAGTGATGATGATAACAGCAAGTTAATATATCAAGGTTCGTTTATGATCACATATATCGTTGCGTCTACCATCAGAACCACATCAAGCTGTATGGTACCTTATGATTTGTTCGCCCAATCAGACAGGTTCATATATGAATATATAATAAAGCTTAACGATGAGATTAAAGATAGTAAGTTAATATATCAAGAATGATAACCACATGCATCATTGCGTCTATATCAGAACGACATCAAGCTGTACTAGGATCCAGCCGGGTTATCCTCCATGTAGTCTACATCCAAAAAGAAATACGAAACATCCGAATAGTCCTTTCTCTTCACGTTAACCTCTCTGCGCCTGTGCCTGTGACGACTGACCACGGCCCTGTCCACGACCTTGCCCATTAGCAGTAGCAGCAGCAGCTCCACCTCTTGCTTTACCTCTGCCTCTACCTCCGCCAGCGCCATCGCCTCTCGGCTTACGTCGTGGAGCTTTCTTCGCACCACCCTTCGCAGCAGTGTCTGCCTTCGCTTTCTCAACCGACTCGTCCTCGTAACCCTGCACTCTGCGGCTCTCTTTCTCCCACCACTCCGCAAATTCCTGCTCAGCCTGGATCTCACCCAGGTCGCGTTTTGCAACGGCTTCCTTGAGGAGCTCTTTCTGCAAGCGCTCCTGCTCGACGATGTCGGCGATGCTGAGCTGTAAGCTGGGCTCCACTGGCGCGGGTGAGTGGCGGATGCTTTGGGCGATGGATGGGAAGTCCATGTTATTTTGTTGAGGAGGGGAGCGTGGTGGTTTATTGGCTGACACGCTGGGGCGAGGGAACTGGTGGTGTTGGGTGCTGGGGCTGGCGATTGGCTTGCTCTGTGGAGACGGTGTAGGCTTGGGGTTGGCCACTGTCTGACGCATAGTCAAGTGAGGAGTCGAAGCTGCACGCTGTGTGGGCTTTGCAGGCTGCGCTGGTGCTGGTGAGGTATCTTTGTTGAAGACATCTTTGAGCGAAGGAACCTTCTGTGCCGAGACAGTCTGCCAGGGCGAACCACGAGCTGTGCCAGCGTTGAGTTGGGCTTCATTCAATCTTGCAGAAGACTGTGCATTGGCTGCTTGTTGCTGTTGCAGCATCTTCTTGCGCTCCTTTTGCGACATCTTTGGCGCTGGGAGACTGAAAGATGAGGAGCCTGACTTTTCCGCTGCAGCCTTTTGAGACTCGATGCCTTGAGACAGCGAAGATGTCCGTCCGGATGAAGCCTGGGCCATGATATCCTTAAGACCAGTCTTCGAGGGTCCCGCTAAAGGCGTCGCAGTCCAGGGCACACCAGCGCTGGAAGGCGTCCTTCCGCCAAGCTGTGGTGACTTTGGCGTCCGCGGAGTCATGGCACCGGGAGTCGAAGACTGTTGTGGTCGCATACTTGGAGATGCGACGGTCTTCCCTCTGGCGTCCAACCACCCGTCTTCCATAGGCGATTCAGAAGGGATTGGGCCAAGCTTCGGTGTTGACATGGGTTTGATAGCTGGCGATGGCCCTGGTGAGCGATATTGAGATCCCATTTCCTCATCCATGGCAAACATCATGTCTTTCGACGAGGCTTTGGCTTTCAGCGAAGGCCGATCTCCTTCAGGTTTGCTGGCCAGAGTCGATCCGCGTCTGGGCTTCTGGGAAGGAGACTGTGTTCCATCATCGCCAAGGGACCCGGGCGCGAATGTGTTCATGTCTTGGTACTTTGAACGCAATCTGATCGAGTCGATCTTGACTTGCCTGTTCCGGTCGAGCAAAGCAGCAAGCTCTGGGTGTCGCTCGTGCAAGTCCTCCTCGGCACGGCCACTCTTAGCGAAAGGCATGCAAGCGAGCTGGTTCTGGCGAACGACCTCGTCAAGCTCCACCAGAAGATCCTCGTCCAGCTCGTTGAGATGATGGCCTTGAAGCATGGCTTCCAGGCTGAGACATAGGTATTCTAAGCTTGCATGCTTGAACTCGTGGACGGAGCTGGGCGAGATGGCATTCAGCAGCCAGCACACGTTGCGTGCATTGACGTAGCGTCCAATGACAGACTGGCAGATTTGGGACAGGCGGTCGAGCATGAGTTCGTTGGCTGCTCCCAGCACATCCAGCACAAGGTCAAGGAACTCGTCTTGGTTTGCGCTTGCAATGTTGTCAAATAGTTCGGTTCCTGTGTCGGCGTACAAGTGTCGTAGCACCAGATTGAACGTGTCGACGGTGATGTGGGTCAGATCGACCGTGACGTCCGCTTCTTCGTCACGTCCGGCAAGCCATCGGCCGCCAGCGCGACCCATGAACAAGCCTTCGAAGAATGGACAGCGACTGCAGAGCGGTAAGCTGTGTGCGCGTACTTCGCCATCCTCCAGCTGCACGACAACATCGGTGTCCTGGAAGAAAGCGGCGTCACGCAATGCAACTTCAAAGTCCATGTCGAGACATGGCCGCGGCTCGATCATTTGGCGAACAGCAGGCTCGAGTCGAACGAGTTCGAGCTTAGCAGCAAGTTTCATCAACTCAGTGCGCACCTGTCTGTACCTGTGCGACATCTGAGGTACATTCCGGATGTGCCAGAACTCGATGATTTGGTCGCTGTACAGATAAAGAGCGAGGTCCACAAGTGACAGGATGTCGTGGCCCTGGAAGTTGATGACAGTGCGGCCTTCACCATCAATTTCGCACACGGCCAAGTCGGGTATGGCGAACGCATCACCCTCAGCATTAAGCTTCGCAAAGCCATTTCGAAGGACTCGACTGCGGCCTGTAAGGAGAAAGCGGTGTACCGGTATCCGCAAATCAGACGACTTAGTAGTCAGAACGGCATCGTACTTAACAGAGACGTCAGTCAAAGCGCGATCGCAGATATCAACTAGATCTTGCTCCAGATCCTTGCTTTCCAAGATCGCACGCCTGAGCATCTGCATCTCATCAGGCTTACGATTGCCCTGCCAGAAACGAGGCCGGTCTTCGGCGGCCATCATTGCTTGCTCTAATCGTGTGGCTAGAGGTCGCAGTGCGAAGAGTGGCAAGTAGTCTTTCCAGAGCGTTGGGTCTTCCACGACGATCTGCGTCTTCGTGACATCGCAGTCTCGCCTCACTGCAGCGTATGCGCCGTGGGCAGAAGCCCTCACGGCTAACACACGTGTCAAGCCGGATATGCGCGAGAACTTGTAGTCTTTCGGCTTGTACTCGCCTGTGCCTGAAGCAGTAGCATTCTTGATCTTGGCGCGCTTTGTCCGTTGCCAAACGCTGCCTTCTTCGGTCGTGAGCAGGATGGAGCCATCCGCGTCGACTCCCACGTCCCGAGCTGCCATATTGCCGGTCTTCAGCGACCATATGCACAAAGGCTGACTGACGGCGCCACGGATCTTGGTTGGGTTCGTGGTGGACGATGCTTGGTTGCCAGTCCGCTGTGCTACCGAGAGAGTGAAGACCTCACCACGACTCGACAACGCGCAGACAGTGTCGCCACCCGAAGTCACCTTCACGATCCTATTTGGTGCAGTATCGTAGGAAGTAACGAGGAAGCTCTGCTTGAGGAAATGGTTCGAGAAGCCTTCGAGTGAGAACGTCACCTTGGCATACCCAAAGTTCGCAAAGATCCAGACATCGTGGTTCTCGAGCAGGCAGACAGTGGCCTTGTCGATCGCAGAGACGCTCGCAATTGACGATGTGAATAGCGACGCCGCCACTTTACGAGGCGTGACCTGGGTCTCTAAAGACCGCGCATCTGAGTCGACAATGCCAAGTTGTCCTTCGTTCTTGCCGAATGTGAACAATGATGACCCAGTGAAAGCGACGGAGTGAATTCGCGATGCCGCAACGCCAGTGACGACTTCACGCTTCAGCGGACCAAAGATCTGCTGTGGTACAGTGCTGATGGGGTCCTCATCATTTCTCGACGTCTTCGGCAAACTGTATCCAAGCTGACCGAACCCGTTATTGCCCCAGCTGAATATCTCGCCTTTATCGGAGATGGCTAGCGTGTGGTTCTGTCCAAGCGCAACGGTTGCAATCTTCTTGCCGGCCAAAGCGCCAGTCTCAACGCACACAAAGTTGTAGCGTGTCTGTTCATCACCGAGACCAAGACGGCCACCCTGGCCGTGGCCACAGATGTACAAGTTCGACTCCGGGTCGGTAGTCAACACAGCAGTGTGCAGCTTGGCCATCAACACGTCTTGGATAATCAAGGGTTTCGTCCTGATGACCCACGGAATGTCTTCCAGTGGCGTTGT
This sequence comes from Cladosporium velox, assembly GCA_024604135.1. Taxonomy (NCBI): domain Eukaryota; kingdom Fungi; phylum Ascomycota; class Dothideomycetes; order Cladosporiales; family Cladosporiaceae; genus Cladosporium; species Cladosporium velox. The sequence continues at coordinate 250,525 of JANIIF010000014.1, forward strand.
CTTGGCTATGCGGACTTGGCTCTCGTAAGAGTTATCATGGGCAGACCAAGTACGGTCTTGCTGTTTGAGGTGCTCGCGGTAGAAGCGTCGAAGCAGGTGTTCCGGTCGTCGTAATGAGATCCTCTCTGGATACTGTCGATCATCTTCGTCACCAAATCCAAGAGAAACGTTCCTGTTGCTGCCGAATGTGTAGAGTTCATCGCCGTTGATCTGCTTGTAGGCAACATGTTGGTGTCTCCGGTTCTCCTCGTCGTCGTCAGCAACCATCCGCCCATCTTCGTCGTCGCTGGCATCGGAATCGTGGCGATCTTGATCCGCAATATCGGGTCGCAGAGTCCGGTCTTTAATCGTTGCAGCGTAAAGATCGAACGGACCATGTCCTTCACGATCCTTGACCTTGACCAAGCCAATCGTCTGCTGCACATGTCCTGTAGTTTGACCAAGAGCATCCCCAACATCGCGCTCCAAAATCATGCGAGCCACGGAAATGTTGCCAAAGTAAAATGCGCGGTGCAGTGCCGTCCATCCATTCTCATGATCTTGGACATACAGATCGATAAGCGGGTGTTCGATCAACGCCGTCGCAAAAGCAAAAGCGGTCTCCTCACAGGACGACGCCGCATGATGCAAGATCGTCATGCCGTGCGCATCCTTCCAGTTGATATCCGCCTTGCTGAACGTAACTCCATTATTACCCAGCCCGAGACTGCCGAATGCAGATGACTTCCTGCTCTTCGCCAGCATAGTCGGACTGGTGCTCATTCCTCCGGGACTTCCAACCGAAAAGTTTCCAACATTATGTCCTCCTCCTGCTCCTCCGCCTCTTACCCCGATCTGCCTGGCATTGGCGATCGAGGCCTCCAACAGCTGCCGAAAGAGATCGACATCGTCTTCATAGTAGGCTTTCCACAGAAGGCTGCTCATAGATTTTTATAGATAAGACTCGATAGTCTGGTAGGGTCGAGACCGATGGGTAGGGCTTGCGCTTGTGCACCTGGCTGTGGCCTCGAGGGACACGGCGTGTTTAAAGGCGCGAAGGCGAAAGCCGGGTGGACGGTCTCTGGTGGGAGGGCGGGGTGAGACTGTATGCTTTTCCGCGGCGCAGGCAGAGTGATTGCGTATATCTGTGTGAGGATGGTATTCTGAGTGTGTGGTGAGGTGAGGTTGGTCGGTGGTGATTGGTGTGGCGAGTGCGATCGGTGTTGCGAAATGGGTGCGGGCTCGGGTTAGCGTGGTGGCGGCGGCGAAGGGCGTCTTTGTTCGGTGTCCAAATGGCGAATAAATGCGACAGGTAGATAGTTGATAGATGCTCCGATATGCTTATGCCTTTGCTGAATACACTGAAGAGAAGTTGACGCGTGGCGACAAGTAGACAGATAGATAGCCTGTCATCAAGAAGACCCCTCGGTGCGATATGAGCTAGACCAGGTGGGATATGGTTTCGTCACTCTCCAGCGAATCGGCCGTGCTCCAATCACCATCTTGATCTCGGCTCGTGCGCCCTGCTTTGCCTGGCACAGTTCGCATCAAGGCTAGTTGGCATGTCCTGCATTAGTACAATCCCTACACTCTGGGGATATCAGGCGCCAATCATGCAGCCCATGTGCTTGGATTGAAGAGTCACCATCATTGTTGACCGTTGATTCCAGGGTGAGACACCGCCTTCAGGTATTCAAGTCAACGTTTGGTTTCAGTTGTTCCGATGCGGTTTCTGGCCAAGGGAGCCATCGATATGAACATTTGCATATCAAGACCGCATAGGAGCATTTGAGGGAGAAGGTGACTCGATTCTGGGTCTCGTATCGGAATAGGCTAGGCATGATACCTCCGGCAAATATATGTCTGTGTTTTTGTGTTTGGTGATGTCGAGGTTTCTTGCCAAACCAGTTCTGAAGTCGGGACTTTACGCTGATGAGATGGAAGGTACAGACGGGAGGCATCCGGTGTAAGGTAAGGCAATCATTTCAACTTTGCTTCCTCGTCTCTCAACAAATCCACATGCACCCAGAGATAATATTTCATTAAAACATTAGGAAATCACACGTAAATGGCCAAAATCTCATCGATAGCGCACTCATACTCTAACCCTACTTGCCCAGACACAAGACAGGACAGGAGGTCTCACCAAGTAGAACATACATGTATGATCATGAACATTCTGTGGCGTTGACGAGACGCGGAGTACTGTGCGACTGACATGACGAATGAAAGCGTCCGTCGCAATGCATATGGGTTGTAATTGCAGTCGTAGCTTGGAGCCATGAGAAGAACTGCCAGGGTTCCAGGTCACACTTTAAAGCCATGTGGATATGTTCGATGCTTGGTCTCATCAGGCTTTCGTGCGAGGTACGATTAGCCAGAAACATTGCAAGTCGCCCTTGATCTCCAATCTGACAGTTAGCTTGATCGCCACAGAGCATGCAGCGAATAATCTCTCCTTCCAATGCCATCTTACATGCAATGCAAAACAACCCATCTTTTTTTTGACAAGATTCGGAACCCTTTCAATAGAAATACACAAAATATACAGCCAGCTGATTTCCCCGCTCAGTTCTTCTTCGCCTTCTTGCTCTTCTTCTTCGGTGAAGCGCCGCTTCCCTTCTTGCCAGACACAGGCCCACCCGCCCTTTGCCTCATGTACTGCCTCACAATGTTCTCGACACTGCCAACATCGTGTCTCGGCTGGCGCATGTAATACAACCTCGCTCTCCTGGCCCTCTTCGCCTTCCTCTGCACAACCTCAATGCCCTCCACGTTCGGCGAGTAGATCTTGTAGCTCATTTCCACGCCCACGCGCGTCAGGTTGTTGCGCAGCAGGATCGAGGAGTCGATTTTTGAGTCGCCTTGCTTGATGTTGAGGCACACGCCCGAGAATGGGTCGCCGGATTTCTGGCGCACGAGTAGGATGTCGCCGACGCGGGCGCGGTCGATGTTGTCGGGGCTGAAGAGGCGGGTGCGGGCGCCGGTGGGGTCGAGGATGGCGAGTTGGGAGGCGGTGACGGCTGCTACGGGGTCGGGGCAGTGTTTGCGTGTGGATTGGACTTGAGGCGCTACGGCGATTTTGCGCATGCCGGTCTCGAAGCCTGGGATGGGGGTTAATGTGGTTTTTCCTGTGAGTGAGAGGGATTACACTTACGGTTCTGCTTAGTAGCCTGACTGGTGCGGAAGCCCTTGGAGGGTGCTGGGTAGCGAGTCTGCAGCGAAGGGTACTGCACCTGTGTTGCGGCGGCGGCGTAGGAGCGAGTTTGCTGCTGCTGGCGCTCGGCGCGGCATTGGCGGAGGGCTTGTTTGAGGCAGGCCAGAGGCCGCGCCGATTGTGTAGAGAGCGACATGGTGGTGGTGTGAGGTGTATGTGCCCTGCCTGCTGTGGAGGAGGTTCCTCACTCTGCCTATACCACTCGCTGCTGCTGCTGGCTTGACTTCGCCGCGGGAGTGCCTTGCCAAGCGCGAGAGACAGAGGAGGGACTTTGGGAGTGAGGACGTTGATGCGACTATAGCCAATCGTGCTTATACCACGAAACAACACATTTCACTGTATATATAACCGCCACAATGAACTCGGTCTGTACACGTTGTTCTCTGCGCCTGCAGCGCGCTGCCCACACAGAGCTGCGCTCAACCTCCACACGCGCATTCTCCAGCGCGCCAGTTCAGAGGAGAGGTAAATCATTCCAGTACAGTCGCAAGAAATGCTTTATATTAACACTTCCAAGGCATCCCGACCTTCCACGAAACCTCCTCAGCCGAACTCAACACCACTCTCGCTTCTCTCCGCACCAAACACTTCATTCCTGGCTACCTGGACTCGCAGCAACGGCACCTAATCTTCGGCACCAAGAACCAGAAACTCCTCAACGACAACCCTCAAACAGTGCAGATTGGCGATGAGGAAATCCAGCTCTCGTGGATGGACCGCCGTTCTGACATTCCCAACCGGAAAAAGCTGATCCGCCACGCATTGGACCTCATGGAGAAGAGCGGAGACAGGAAGGCCTGGTCGAATCTGCCGCTGATGCTGGTTGGTCTGACGCACATGGACGTGAAGCTGGACGAAAAGATGATGGAGATGATTGTGAGGAGGGCTGTGAATGCGGGAAGAGTCGATGTCATCATTCAGTGTTTGGAGCAGGCCAGGTTCACCGGCATGACGCTCAAGAGAGAGGAGGTGCTGAGGAATGTCATCTGGGGACTGCACAGCCAGGCACAGAGGCAGAAGTGGAGCGCGAGCGCGGTGCACAAGGGTCTCGCGGAGGCAAGACAGCTGGCTCTCATGCTGGAAGCTGAAGAACACGGTACGGGCAAGGTCCTGGCTCGCGACGACCCCAGACAGCGTCCAGAGATCATTGGTGTCTTCCTCGAGCTCGCTGCTGTCAACGCCTACAAGCACGAAGGCAAGACCGACAAGAGCGGCGTCCTGGCCGCCTACACCACACGCCTGCTCTCATGCATCGGTGACAAGGCACAACCCAAATCGTTCGCGCCTCCTAAGACTGGACCGGTGTACGAGATGCTACACGGCGTACCCATCTGGCACGGCCTCAGTCTTGCGCAGAAGGTCCTAGGCAACCAAATGCCTATGGCACAGCAGGCTGCGCAGGTCGCTGCAGACTACGAGGCGGGCTTGAGCAATCTTGCACAGGCGATCAAGGCGCAGGCGCCCAAAGACGGCACTTACGGTGCCCAGGCGCTGGATGTCTGGAGGAACTGTATCAGGGATTAGGTTGGGGTGATGGAGCACCAGTGTAACAATTGCAAATGTATGTATGATATGCAGCTAATCTGAATAAGCACGAAAAGTGCTTTTTTGCAGCAGATGTCCCGCTCAGCGTGACATCGAGTTACAGAGTCTGAAGTGACCTTGCACAAACATTCCAGGCGCAAGTACCACAAAGAAAGCACCTGTGTTGCGAGCCCTGGACGTCTGGAGGAGCTGAGAATCGGAGTCGCCGTGCAGTACCAGTGTAACAATCCCGATTGTAAGCTGTAAGGTTGACGCGCAGCTAATCTGCAAGTATACACTACTTAAGCCGCGTGCCCATCCATGATGTCCGGAACTTTAGCACCCTATCTTTGCTTTCATCGAGCGATATCCTCTACTTACTGGCCTTCTTTCACGGCACACTCGCAAGACAAATTGCTTTTCACCTGTCTCTGCATCATATCCCCAAAGGCTGGATATCGTACAGTTATTGAGACCGACAAGATGGCACGCTTGTTTTGGTTTACCTGGCTCGCTGCTACTCTGGCCCAGGCGCAACAAGAACAACTCAACGCCAGCGTGATCTACGACACCAGCCCCAGAGCCATTTCCGACTCGCAGTTGACAGTGGCCGTAATACCCGTCGTCCTCCACCCCGACTCGCCGCTCCTCAACACCGCCCAAATTGACCCTCCGCAGCCCATCTCCCGCAGAGGAACCCCCATCGACGTAACCTTCGCCGCCGGCACCGCAGCCGGCACCGCCATCCTCGTCGGCCTAGCCGCCTACGACCTCATCGCCAGCAAAATCAAAGACCTGTCGAACGACAATTCCTGGACCCTCACCCAAGGCACCGTCTGGGACGACAAGCACTACCTCGGCTACGCGTACCACGCCACCACCACCGGCAGCAGGTACGACACCACCGCGCAGCTCAAGACCATTCAGCACGCCGTCGCCGAGTGCGCGGAGGATTTGCACAAGGCGGGCGTCGTCATGGGCTGCTGCAATTTCAGGCACGGCAGGCATGGCACTTGGCACGGGCATCTGCAGTTGTCGGCCGATCCGAAGTTTCCTGCTAAGAATGCGAAATGCCCTGCTTAGCGAGGAGCAACTTCTTGGTGGCTTACTGAGGTTAAGACGGTTCTGGGATGGAGGTTTGCTGGAACGATGGGCGTCGGTTTTGTGTTGCAAGGGGCTCTTATGGTGCACTTGAGATTTTTGAGAGTGGGGGCACTAACAATGCGTTTTTTTCTGTTCGTTATATATGATTTCCGATGGAATCGAGATCATCGACCAAACGCTGCGCTTGCAACTGCTCGATAGCTTCGTTCAGTCGTTCATATTTTGCACTTCAAGCACCAATGCGCGATATCTGCAGCGATCGGGACAGGAATCGTACACCGCGCAGAGATATGATCTGGACTAGCACAAAGCTTGCTTTGCAGCAGCTTACCTTCCTCGGCCGGTTCTTGGTTTTGAGTGGCTCGGTATTGGACAAGACTGATACTGGAAGACATCAACAGGATGAGAACGAAGTTCCCACATCGAGCGTCTCACAAGTTGCTTTAGTGATGCAATGGCATCTGTGCCATCACCACAATCCCATATCGGAGGTAAAACAGTGCGTTGGAGACATGGCCTGCTGGTCCAGTATATCGCCTGTCCGAAAAGCACCAGGTATGTGCATCAAGAGCTCAACATGGGTGTACCCTGAAGGCGAAGGATCAGTACACTGAGTATTGAGAAAGCGGTCTCGATGAGCATCACTTCAACAACGATCCTTCGTTCCAAGGGTAGTGCATCCTTCGACACGCAGACCGAAAATGCACCGATCGCGATCGTATCAGCTCGACCGGGCCCTGGTCCACAACCGGCTCTCCGAGCTGGCCTCACCTTTCGTTGCAGTGGTGCAGTCATTCGCGCGTCTTGGTCATTTGTGTCATTCACGTCCTCTACCATTGCACAGCAACGGCGATGTCGAGCCTTCCAAAAGTAACGACCGACCTAACTCGCCCAGCCAACGTCTACTATTTCCGACGCATCTCGTTCTACTGGGTAGGCCTCGCAGTCTTCGCGGGCGCCTTCCTCTGCAGTGGTCTGAACTCGGCGTTTGACGCTTCCAGAACTACAGTCATCGTGTCATGATCAACCTACACGGTGATGCTCGCCATTATAATGGCAACTGAGCCCACCGCTGTTGTGTCCGTAGGACGCATGGATGAGCTCGGCGAGGCTGTGTGGCTATACAGACCATTGATCGGCTGGAAGTCCACCGAGACGCTCGTTGGGCTGGATGAGCTATCATCTGGGACTTATGATTGGGACCATGGCATTGAAGACGAGCGATGTCGCGATGTGAGTGATCTTGTGGAGTCGTCAAGTTATCGCAATTGTCTAATTTATCATAGGGACGTCGGTATGAGTACACCTTTGTGCGACTCTGATGGTATGGCAATGGGCTTGATCTGCTGTGAATCAGAGCTCTGGTTTTTCGCCTTTTGAGTTCCATCCAGCGCAACATTGCATAACCCGGAAACCGGCAAGACAGGATCGCGTCAAGGACCAAGCCACCCTCACTCAAGCTCCTGGGCGGCAGCCCACGACTCTGTGCCGTGATCGGGCTGTGCTGGATAGGGACAGAAAGCGATAGTGTCCACTTCCGGAACCTTAACGTTGTCGTCACCGTGTGCGCCACTCGAGAGTAGGGATATCCCTAGATTTATGCTAGTGTCTGCTCGCATAGGATCGTTACCTCTCCTTCAACTGTGTGCTTCGGTGACTTCGTTGTAGACATGAGTCGTATCTTGCCTCAGCAGAAATCGCCGTCAACATTGATTGATCCAAGCGCCAGGAATGGGCCGTACATTCTCGTCCAGCAGTCCGGGCATCTGCCAGAATTCGCCTACGTATTGGTCCACCATGTGGTCCTGCCGTACTGTCCAGTCTTCCGGCGTAGGACCATATGAGAAGGTGAAGTGGAGCACTTCACGACCCATCGATGGAAGAGAACGCTGCCAGTAGAGCGTTGGTAGTTTAGGGCATTCCAAAGAGCGGTACGCGAGAAATCGGCGACTTTCCTCGGCACCATAAGCGACAAGGTCCACGCCTGCATTTTGCATGATCTTGAGCCACACAATTAGCCCACGCCTCAAATTTCTGGGCGTCGCTTGAAAGCCATCGTCCCAGAGCTCTTGCTCAATAATGGTGGTAAGAAAAAGCAATAATGGCGTGTGGTAATCATCACCCTCGTGGAGTCCAGCACCGGAAGCAATTATAGCTGCGATGATTACTTCCAGACACCGACTTTTGTCATACAGCAGCTCCTGAGATAGATCGAACAGGAACAAATTGTACCCAGTGGCTACTGCTGTAAGCTGCAATGGAGTTTTCTTGCCGTGGTGCTCAGGTACGTATCGACTCAGCATGTCCTTGATGAAGTCTTCGGAGATAACAGTATGCACACCCAGCGATGATTTTTCGAGACATTGCCAGAACCAAATACTATCGGCGTCTTCCGGCGGACACAGCATGAGTCGCATAGCTTGTTCGTTCCTAAAAGACCAAGATTCGTCATCAAACGCATTCTCGACGTTACCACCATAGAGGTCACGTAACCATATCAATTCTTCGCGAAAGCGTCGGCCGACACCCAAGCCGGGATCTTTGCTGGGGTCTATATTCCCGTTGCAATGAAAGGCAAACAGAAGCCCCTAATAACTGTCAGAAATTCAGAGATCGACTGGAATGTTTGGAAGAACAGAGTCCTTACCATTTCAGACCAGCCGGACAAGTCGGACGCAGCATCGTACTGGGACAAGAAGCGGAGGCTGTCCCCTTGTGAGTGTATACTGGCAGTCTGGAGCTGTGTCAGTTGGTCTATTGAAAGATTTGGCATTGTTATTGCCCACCTCCCATAGGCTCCCGTTCAATGGAGATCTATCAAATGGCGAGGCAAGTCCTTTGTCAAACAATCGCTGCATTTCGACAGTGTCGCCTCTCATACAAGCCCTGAGAACAGGAGCATCCCAGGGTATGACACCATATGTCCTCAACATAAAATTCAACCCGACAATCGATCGTCTCATCTCGAACTGCCAAATTGTATTGCTGATCCACTCGGGAGTCGACAAAAGGAACAGCCTTGTACCGCGAACCGACCGTCGAGACACTTGGGACAAACTGCGCTCAAGCGTGACAGTGTTCTGCGCGGTCCCTACAGCCACGTCTTGGGTCGACAAGACCGCCGAAACAAGTGCAGCATGTCGATCCTCAGCTGTCGCTTGCTGATACAGGCTGTAAGCCAAGTTCAAAGACGACTTTGTCCGTTCCAGTTGGTCCAGCATCTCCTTGATATCGTCTCGGCTCAGCGCGAATTTCATCCCTCCGCGGAATTTGCTCTTCTTGATCCGAGTTTGCAGTTGTCCAGAGAAGGCAACAAAGCTCTTCGTAGCCCGTTGAGCGACCTTCATGCACCGTTGCATGTTTGCACTCGAAGCCATGTTTGCGCTTTGAGACCCTGACTCCAAATCGCTGAGAATGTCTTGCATTATCTCAATCTCTTCGATGAGCTCCTCGATCTGTGTGGGTGCGTTCTTGACGGCGGCGTAGAAGCCTTTGACCTTCTGGAGTGACTCGGCGAGTTGGATGCTCAGTGAAATAGCGCCTATGGCGCCCCCTGCAATGCCGAACACTTCCGCCATGATTTGTTGCGTTTGGTACTGGGAGGGTTCTCAGTGGATATATAGCCTTGTAGGCGTCGTCGCAACAAGGTCTGATCGTGTTTGATGATCCGTGCAAATGTGAACATTGTTGGCCGCAGGATGAAATACAGATGACAAGGCTGACCTGTACACACTGGGAGCTCAGCCCTGGAGGGGCGAGGTGAGGCTGTGCGCTTGCATATCGCTGCAGCTAGCGAGGCTGTGCATCGGTGGATTCGACTGTTCTCAGTAACCATTGCAGCTGCCTTGAGATGTGGTATTCCGTTTCTTCCATGGTCCAGGTCAAATGTCGATAACAGTTGCAGCATAAATTAAAGCATGCAAAACCCTCGTATACGAGACGCCGAGACGCCAGAGGCGTTCAATGGACTGCTGACTAAATTCTAACAAATTTATGCAATGTCATCAAGTCGCACCAAGCCCGCGATACTGAATAACCCGAAGACTGGTATATAAAAATCGTTCTGCCAGATCAAGAGTAATCAAGTCTTTTCAAGCTCAACCTACCTTATTATTGTTTCAATCATCCCACAATGTCCTTTTTTCAGATTTGTATATTCTTGTTTGGCCTCTTCGCTTGCCATAACATCGCCTCTCCCGTGAGGACACGCGATGCAGACGATCTCGTCCAGACGGTTTACCGTTTCTCGAATGACACAGTGTGTTCTTATCACTATTCGTCGTAAACTTGGAAACCACGATCGCTGACTGTAATCCATTCAGTGGGTAGAGAACATCGCTGTTCGCTCGAATGGCAAGATCCTAGTGACACTGATCAACACGCCCCAAGTCTGGCAAATCGACCCTGCTTCCCATTCTGCTGAGCTTGTACATGAGTTTCCGCATGCCATCAGCGCCATGGGCATTGCAGAGTATGCGGACGATGTTTTCGCGATCGTGAGCAATTCCCTTGCTCCTGATATTAAGGTCGAAAACTCACACTGTACATTAGAATATCGGCAACTTCAGCGACGCCACCGCCACAGCCACCACTGGGAGTTGGAGCACTTGGACTCTTGACTTCAATCGTCGCCGAAAGCACAGCAGATTAGTCTCGGTGGACAAGATCGTAGACATCCCTTCGGCTGAGTTCCTCAATGGCATGACTGCAGTGCCGAGCGCCCCTGGGATCTTGCTCACCGCAGATTCGGGTGCAGGGCTCATCTATCGCATTGATGCTTCGAGCAAGACATGGTCTGTCTTCTTAGACGATCCGACCCTGAAGCCAAACTCGACCGCGGCGATAAAGCTTGGAGTCAATGGAGTGCACGTTCGCGACGGCTATCTCTACTTCGATAACAGTTTCCAGTCACCTCTCTTGGCTCGAGTCCCGTATCATGCCAGAAATGCCATTGCTACCGGCCCCGTTGAGGTCGTCTTTGAGTCCGCTACATTCCCATTGAACGAAGGACGCGGGCAAGCCGATGATTTTGCTTTCGATCGCGCAGGCAATGTCTGGCTTTTATCTGCGTCGTCCAGCGTGGTGAAGCTGGACCTCAAGAAGAAGACGCAGACTCTGGTTGCTGGAGGTCCTGATGACCCCGTGCTCGTTGGTAGTACGTCTACGACATTTGGTCGCACGAAGAGGGATCGGGATGTCCTTTACATCACAACTAACGGTGGGATCGCGGATCCAAGTGTGGCAGGATTGACTGGTGGGCAGGTGGCGGCTTTGAACACGAGGTGACTTTGAGGTCGTAGGATGCGGCGAAGGGCGAATCAAAGATGATGTCTCGCCACTTCTAGAGGAAGGCACGCAAGGGTAGGTGGAAATATCTGGTGGTTTAGACTAGGCAGTTGAGTACCTAAATGAGAGGTGGCGATGTTTATTGTACATAGCCAAATGAATGCTCAAGAAGGTTCGCGTGAAGCATGTTGAAATGTGATGCTTCACAATCATAAATGGCACTGGGTGAAAGAGACAAGGACAATCTAGAGCCCCTCGGGTCCGTGTCCGTGCGGTCTCACTCCGCGAAGTGGAGGGACAACGCCCAAAGGCCCAAGGCCACCCTTGTTGACCGACCGCGCTTTCTTACCTCATGAATTCCGGAGCCATTCTTTGAAACATCACCGGTCCAACCCTTACACCACAAAGACACACACACACACACACACATCATGTCGAGACGACCCGTCGACCGCTCGGCGCAAAACCAGGCCACGCTCAAGCAGCTGGTCAAGCTGGAGACCAACAAGACATGCGCTGACTGCAAGCGCAACAAGCACCCTCGATGGGCATCCTGGAACATCGGCGTCTTTATCTGCATCCGCTGCTCTGGTATTCACCGCTCTATGGGCGTCCACATCTCTCGTGTCAAATCGGTCGATCTGGACAGCTGGACTGACGAGCAGCTGGCTTCGATGCTGCGATGGGGTAACGGCAGAGCGAACAAGTACTGGGAGGACAAGCTGGCTCCTGGACATGTGCCGAATGAGGCTAAGATTGAGAACTTCATCCGCACGAAATACGACAGTAAGAGATGGGTGATGGATGGGCCAATGCCGGATCCGAGTACCTTGAGCGATGCGGCTGCCGACGATGACGTGCCATTGAATGTGGTTCGTGAGAAGGCAACTATGGAACGAACTGCAAGCTTGAGAAATGGATCTTCGAGCGTTGGAAACCTGCCACAGCCTCCGAGGAGACAGCAAGTTGACTTGTTTGGAGACATGGAAGAGGCGGCACCAGCAAGGCCCAGCACAACTGAACCAGCTATCAGAGCCGCACCCGCCAAAGCCCCTGCAGCGCCGCCAAAGCAGACCAGGGCCGGAGAGAGCTTGCTAGGCATGGACTTCTTCGGCAGCACACAGTCCGCACCCCCGAGACCCTCTTCTGCGACTTCAGGAATGGCCGCGCCAGCATCTACCGGCAGAGCCGATCTCAAGAACTCGATCTTGTCTCTATACGCCTCAGCCCCGAAGCCCGCAGCTCCGGCACCTCAGACTCAACACAGACAGCAGCCCTCAACATCCAATGTTGATTTCTTTGGTGGTATGCAATCGCCAACAGCACCAGCCCAACCTGCGGTCAAGAGCGACCCTTTCGCTAGCATGACTTCGGCAAGACCCGCGCAATCAAAACCTCAATCGTCGAACCTCGATCTGTTCGGTGGCATGCAATCCCCCCCTCTTACTTCCCCAGTGCAACAACAACCAAACTACGGCAACTTTACCGCCCACGCTCCTAAGCCGCAAGCAGCTGCCCCGAAGCCACAGATCAACTCCGACTTTTTCGGCGGCATGCAATCACCCCCTCTACCCACAGCTTCATCATTCTCGAGCCTTGCTTCTCCAACTGGTTCTACCACAGCCCAGAAGAGCTCACTGAGCGGCGGAAGCTTCTTCGACCCTAAGCCGGCGCCACCTCCCAAAGATTTCTCGCCACCTCGGAAGCAACCTATGTCTCCTATCACCGCTGCCCCGGCGGCCACTCAGACAAAGAACAGCACATTCGGCATGGATTCGTTGTCGATCTCTGGAGCTAACAGCAACCCATGGGGTAACGACAATGCATGGGCACAGCCTGATCCGGCACCGGCTCCCGCTGCCGCACCACCGAAGCCCCAGCCTGTTCAGGCACCACAGCCTGTGCAAGACGATGATGACTTTGGTGGCTGGAGCCACGCCAGTCCTGTTAGAACTCATGCTACCCCTGCAGTCCCGCAGCAACAAGAAGAGTTCGGCGGATGGAGCCATGCTAGCCCTGTGAGCGAACGCCCGCCGCCTGCGCCTGCTGCAGCTCCCAAGCAGAACTTTGGAGGAGGACAGGACGATTTGTTCGGCAACGTGTGGGGTTAAGTAGTGACAGCGTAATGGGCGTAGCGGTATGGCATTGATGTGCATTAGCGTACGAGGATGAACGGAACGACAGAGAGCATAGTAGCGAGCTTATTGAAAGCAACAATGATTGCGCATTTGTGGTGTTGTTGAATAGCTTGACATCTTATGATCTCAATACATGTTTTGCACAACAACTAAGAGCTGGGCTCTCAAGTTCCCCTAATTCAATCTTCTGTACATGTGCTGCATTCAACAACTCGCATGTCTAGTTTGTCCGAGCCCAGTTGAGCATCGCCACAACCATCCGTTTACAGCATTGTAACTCCAGGCTCCATATTTGTAACCCCCCTGTTCACGAACAAAATAAAAAAAACTCCACAGCGCCGTGCTTAAAACCATATCACCGGCGTCTCAAAAAATAGCCTTTCCCAAACCGTCTTGCCCTCCCCAGCATATCAGTAAAATATACACATCGCCCTCCTCCTCTTTCCCATTCACCAAAACCAGCTCAAAATCCACCAAAGCACCACGACCGTCGCGACAATAATCCCCGCGAGTTTCAGCACCGCCACTTTGTTGCCCTGGCTGGCCATGACGCCCAGCCGGCGCGCGCTGCCTTTGATGCTCGTGGTCATGTTGGAGAAGGACTCGGAGGTGTTGTCGATGACGTGCTGGTCGCGCGCATTGTCGTAGATGTCGATGGTGACGCTGCGCAGGGCGGAGACTTTGGCGGAGAGGGCGGAGAGGGAGTCGTTGTTTTGTCTGGGTTCGTTGGTGTTAGCTTGGGAGTGATGTGAGGGAGAAGGTTGATTTTGCTTTACCTTTCGCGCTCGTAGGCTTCGGACATGGTTGTGGTGGTTGTGATGGAGAGTGGTGGAGCGGGCGGTTGGTTGTGGATGGTGGTTGTCTGCAAGGGCTGAGCGGGTGGCTTGCTTTGTTCGGGTGTGCTTTCTTAGTATGCAGCAGCGATCGGCTTGGGCTTTTTCAAGAGATTCTTTCTAGGCGGTATGATATTTGTCCTTGAGTGGTAGTAGGTTAGTCGTACGGTCTAGGCCAACCCTTGACCCTCTCTCTCCATCCTCCCCAGCCCCAAACTCTCTCGGTGTTTGGACCGCGGCTTGCTGTGCTGCTGACTCGTTGCGCTGCGCCCTGCTCCATCGTCATCGGCCTTAGCCTTGGGCTGCCTACGCTGCTGTACTCATCACACAACTCTCAACACCACCCTTGGCAGGCTGCTGCCTCGAACTCTCACTCTTCTCGCCGTCCTAGGACCTTCCTCTTCCTACCAAAGCAGGACACACATTCAAAATGCCGCCCTTCATCAACAACCCGTTGCCGTCGTCGATGCGAAGTAAGTACCGCCTCACTTCCTTCATATCTCAAACACCACCCGGATGGATGCGCTTGGCGCGACAGGCAGCAAGAGGCGGAACATGTGGCACTTGTGGTTCTGCGGGCGCATTGTACTGCTCAGGAAACGACATGTTGCTGTGATCGGATTTCTTCGGCGCCGTTTGCTGCCCGCTATTTGCGCCTGAAGACACCCCGCTATACCCGCTCACCAAATGTGGTCGCAACATAGCGCCCTCATGATATGGCCACTCGCATTGCGCTACGATTAGGCTGTGCATACTAATAAACGCTCCCAGGCGAATGTAAGAAATGCGGCCGCATTCTTGCTTCATTCATCGACCCAAAACAGGCATTCGGTCCCGATAAGGTCATCCCACCACAAATCCTCGCCAACGCCAAAGGTCTGGCAATCCTCACAGTCTTCAAAGCCGGTTTCTTGGGTAGCGGTCGCTTCGGAAGTGGAGTTGTAGTCGCAAGGCTGGCAGATGGATCTTGGTCGGCGCCCTCCGCTATCGGAACTGTAGGAGGTGGTTTTGGCGGACAGATCGGCTTCGAACTCACAGACTTCGTCTTCATTCTCAACGACGCCAGCGCCGTGAAGACCTTCGCACAGGTCGGCTCGCTCACTCTCGGTGGTAACGTTTCTATCGCTGCTGGACCTGTAGGACGCAATGCCGAAGCCGCCGGTGCCGCGTCGCTCAAGAGTGTCTCTGGTATCTTCGCATACTCAAAAACAAAGGGTCTTTTCGCTGGTGTGTCTCTGGAGGGAAGTGTCTTGATCGAAAGGAGGGATGCAAACGAGAAGATGTACAACCGCAGAGTCACTGCTCGCGCCTGTCTGGAGGGCGCGGTCCCTGTGCCGCCTGCAGCTGAGCCTCTGACCCGCGTGCTCAACTCTCGCATATTCGCTGGCCGTGGTGTGACAGCGGCTGGTATGGACGGTGCTATGTACAACGACGTCCCTGTCTACAACGACGATCAGGATGATGTGGTCTGGCAGGGCCGTACGGGAAGTGCTTACGGCGAGGGTGTTCGCACAGATCGTACTGGCATAGGATCGATGATGGGAACGCCCACAGGTGCTCGTGGCAACGACAGCGACTACAACTTCACAGACCGCGCTCCTCAACGCGCCTCCACCTGGCAAGACGACCCTTACGACCGCGCAAGCAACCGCTTCTCCCGTGCAAACCCTGGCGAGACGTTCGACCGTCTTGAGACTGGTCGCGGCCGCTCATCAACACTCGGCGACCAGAGCGACTACGTGTACTCAGACAGCAAGGGTCCTGCGCCCAGCCGGCCAAGCGCCCCCAAACCCACCTTCAGCTCGAAGAACGTCAGTGCTGGACCCGGCCAGGCTGTAGCCAAATTCACATTCGATGCCGACCAGCCTGGCGATCTAGGCTTCAAGAAGGGCGAAGTCATCACAATCGTGAAGCGCACAGAGAGCGAGGCGGACTGGTGGACAGGCCGCATAGGAAACAGGGAGGGAATCTTCCCATCGAACTATGTCGAGACTGTGTAGGTCGCACAGATGGCGAAGAAGCCCAAACTTGGGCCTATGAGGAAAACGGGCATCTTATACCTTACCTTTTGTTAGCATGGCGTTCTATCGGACTTGCGCATCGTGCGACACCGCTGCTTGATTTCGCGTCGGGTCATGAACTTGTGTACACGGAAATGACATGCGGAAAATTGTGGATAGCTGTTATGGTTTTTATACCCTTCGTATGCCTCATCGTTGTTTGCAGTCGGTGTGACTTGATCTTGAATACATGTAGTCTTGTGGCATGTGATCGAGCATAAACCTCGCCCAATCGGGTTAGCGCAAGATCCTGACTTCAATCCAATCTTTCCGAGCCGGCGTCATCGAATCGCTTCTCCTTCGACTTTATTGCCCACGATCACTTCCGTCTCTGGTGCTCCGGCGTACAAAAGGCGCCTAGTTTACACTGATGCAATGGAGACCGTATACTCGAGTCTTCACCCGCCTTAACCACATCCGACCAACGTCCAAATCACCCTTCACTCCGACCCCTAAGTGGCACATATCGCGTCGATCGTTCCACTTTGTGGACGGCAAGCTCACTACCGCGGAAACTCCATTGAAAGTGCAACCGCAGACGGACTGGAACGAGGAAGTCGACGAGGCCGACGACGCTATGGCTCACCAGGAACTTTCTCAACTTCAGCAATTGTTGGGCTTGGCTGAGCCTAAGAACGGCAAGCCAGTCGAGGATGTGGTTTTTGTCTGCATTGATTGTGAGGCTTTCGAGTTTGATCAAAGCAAGATCACTGAAATTGGTGTGTCAAGACTTCTTTCTTGAAACAGTGATAAAAGCTGATCGTACAGGCGTGTCTGTTCTCGACTCCCGCTTGCTCAAGGATGTCGACCCTGGAGAAGACGGCCAGCCATGGTTCGATCTGATGCAACACTTGCACCTGCGTCCGAACGAAAACGTGCAATACGTCAACCGGAGGTTCGTCAAGGGCTGCGAGGACCGTTTCAATTTCGGAGAAAGTACTTTCATTCCCCTGGGTGACGCTGGTCGTATAATGGATCGCATCTTCAGCGATCCAAGTCGCATTCACGAGGCTTCCAATTTCAACACGGAGGTCTCGGATGTGACGCCCTTCATCATGCTCATCGGACACGACCTCAAGAACGACACTGAATACCTCCGAAGACTAAATTTCACGCCCAAGCACGTGGAGGGCAAGATCGATACGCAACGACTGGCCAGAATCTCGAAGAGACAACCGCCTGGTTTGACCAAGCTACTCGCTGCGTTGTCTATTGACGCTAAGAATCTGCACAATGCTGGCAACGATGCTGCCTACACGCTTCAGGCGATGGTTGGCGTTGCTGTGCAAGAGCACAACCACCCGGGAGAGATCGCACGCAAGCTCAAAGCCGAGAAGGAGATTCGTGATGCTGCTAAGCTTGTCCAGAAGGCCAAGGCTGCCGAACGTGCAAAGGCTCGAAGTAACAAGTCTAAAAGCACTGTCAAGGTTCATCCTGACCCTGATCTGAAGACAGAAGTCCTTCCCAGTACCAGCAATCAAGCTGCTGTTCAGTCGGAGGAGTCGCGCCGTAACCACAAATCTCGAGTGAGACACAAGCGGCAGGGGAAAGAGGAGTGATGTTAGACGTTAGCTTTTGCAAGCTGCGCCATATGTTTTTGATTATCTGCCATCGAAATGCGTGGCCGAGTATCGCCACCGACGCAATGAACGCCCAACTCCATGTCGAAGCATACCAAATTTCAATATTCGTACATTTACAAGCCATAGACTGTGGGATTCCCGCAAGCATAGCACGTACGCACGAGTTGCGCACAGCGCGAACACCACCTCCCTCTTCATTATCCTCTCCGCCAGTATCATTTGCTACAGGCACGTATAGCAGTGAGCCCGCCATTGAGGAACCGATCATTGTACCTATCGATTCCGGAAGCCAGCGTGCTTCCGCCTTCTACCTCAACTAAGGTGTGACGTCGTTCGCCATTGAGACGGTGTTCACGAACTTAAGCGTAAAGTCTGTGAGTAATGTGCCACGTCCGAAAACTAGAAGATGGGCATCCCTTATTGACGGCCTCGGCTCCCGAGTCCTAAGTCTCCCATGGTTGCAATCACACCGTGCCGGTAGTGTGTTTCAATGGCAACCTTGAGTTCCACGATGCTCGCGCAGTGACTGTACTAGCTCCGCGAAGCCAATCCTCGTCCTCGGCGAACTTGGGCAGTGAAGATCGGCCTGGGGGTTGGGTAGTTCCTCGAATCGGGTGTCGGGGACTCGATTGAACGATCCCTTCACTTCCCACGATGATGTCAGCCGAGCGCGTCTGCCTCCTCCTAGGCTAGCCGGCCACCTCCTTACAAGATAACTGCCGCCCCAACGTCTTCTTTCCTTCTTTCTCTCTTTCTCTGAAACACGACTCGACCATAAATGCACCCGGCTCCAACACACTCACCGACTCACTCGAGCGCTACTACAAACATTACTCACAACTACTCCGATTGAGTTCTCGACAACAACAAGCCTTGTGTCACTGCTTGTCGCGCCAATATTATTTCAGGCCAATCGCATCTGCTAAGTCGCAGAGCGCAAGACGTCATTCGAGATGGCTAGAACCATGCAGGCGGCGAGGAAATCTACCGGAGGCAAGGCGCTACGTCAAGTCCCGACTGCTGCACGCGGTATTCCTTCATTTGCGACCTACGAGGCTCCCACAACGGAGGTCCTGGCGAAGAGAACAACAAGGGCAGAGGCTCGCAAGGCCCTCAACGATGTGTCTTCCACCATAAAGGAGGTCCCACGGGCTACACACTTCAACTTCCTCGGTCTACCCCCTGAGCTTCGCATCAGAATATACGAGATGTGCGTTTCCGTCTCTGAATATATCACCTACGACGAAAGGGACTTTTGCACTTGTGGCCAGGAGCACCTCAGCCAGCCGAGTGCCGTCGCCGAGCACGCCGAGCACGCCTGCAAATATGACTCGAGAAATCGCGGCAATTTCAAGCCTAGACTACCTGGGTGTTACTACCCGACAGCGCCCAACTACATCGACAATCAGAAGTGGGACATCCCACGCAGGGAATACGCTCGATTGTTCAAGACGCCGATGCCCCGTATCCTTGAAGTCAACCGCCAGGTCCGAAACGAGGCTTTGCCAACCTTTTACGCCATGAACGACTTTGTCTTCGAAGACTGCGATTGCTTCCGTGTCACTCACTGGCTCTTCAACGTTGTGAACCCAGAGCATCTGAAGCATATCAAGTCAATCACATGGGACGGAACCCTGCACTGGGACGGTGAAATGGTGAATCTGGAAGGCAACACATTTGTCCACATGAGCTCCATCATCATGCTCGCGCGACTCAAGATCTTGAAGAATTGCAAGCTCCGCCTCATGCCTGATTTGGGCTTCGAAGATGTTCACTATGCTTGCATCCTTCACGACAAGATCTCGAGCCTGGTCGCACGTAAAGGTCTGACCGCCGCGCATGCCGAGAACGAGAAATCAAAGCTGGATGAGCTCGAAGTCAACGGCTTGGTTTACTGCATTGCAAGGAAACTCTCAGAGTTCTGCCATGATGTTTATCAAGTTCGTTCCGTTACCTACCGTCCTGCTGGACTTGATGGGAATAGCGACTGGAAGTGCAACTGCGATTGTGTTGAGCTTGAGAAACGAGACATGATTGCTTGGTTGGGTCAGAAGCTTCTCCCTGGTGCCGATGGAAGCACTTAAAGTCTTTTTGGTGCTGTTGTCTGATATGGAACCGAAGACAAGAGCGACATGGACGTTTGGACGGGACTGCAGGTATGGAGCGGACACGCCAGGAACGATGGGGTCCTGTCTCGAGGGCAATGGAGGTTTTCACGAACGGCGTTGGTCATTGGAAGCATAGGCTACATAGTCAACAAATGAGTTTTTTGAGTATGATTATCACAATGGTACATGAGTTCGTTCCAAGATATATCCCTAGAGAATGAAAACTTATCAGCGTTGAAGAGCTGGGTGTCCAGGACAGGAGCGTTGATGGGGTGACATTCTTTCTCCAACGGCGACGAACATTTCTGCGCACGAGGTCGACCAGTAATGGCGTAGTCAATGTTGAGATACCTCTATGCTCTCACTGGTGACACGACGTTTTCCGATGAACAGACCCCTTTAGTCTCCTACATAAAGCAGTGTCATTGAAGCGCCTGCGTTGCGGAAGCACCATCATACATCATAGCAAATTCATACTGTCATAAAAATAGATGCCTCTTTTGCTGTAGTACGTACTTCCAGTGAACGTTTCGACGGAATGTTGGGTGAGAAATTCACGTCATGCGACCATCCGAACCATTAACTTATCAAAACGCCAATTGTGAAGGTGTCATGCAGTCAATTATCGCGAAGCTGGCCCGCACGATTTCACTCAACAGATTACTAAAGCCGGACTCTAAGCATTGCCCCGACCTGTCTTCTCCCACAAATAACCACCGACTTCCGATCAGCGAATTACCGTCCAACAAATTTGATCACAAGTGAGGTCCCGGAAGAAACATCATCATGGCCGTCAAGACAAGGCAGCAGGCCCGCACCCAAGCAGGCGACTCGGATCCACTCGAGGAAAGTCGCGAGCTGTCGACTCGACCGAGTCTCAACAAGAAGCGCGCAGCACGCAAACCCCGTCAGGAACCAGCCAGCCCCGATGAAGGACACAACCTGCTCCTCGATCTGCCACCTGAACTTCGAAACACCATCTACGAGCACTGCGTCGCCACGGAGGACCCCTTCTACATGGTGGACTCATGGGCCTCCAAAAAGTCTCGGGTGCCGGGTCTGCTCAGCGTGAACCGTCAAACCCGTGAAGAAGTCTCTCCGATCTTCTATAGTACCAACACGTTCGATTTCGGAGAATGTCACGCCAAATACATCACTCAATGGCTGTTCACAGCCGTCCGCTCCCATCACTTGAAATTCATCGGCGGAATCTCTTGGTCTTCTGGTGCTAAGATGACGGCCGAATGGGGTGGATCGATTGGTTCAATGACAGCCGTCAACAATGTTGTGGAGGTCTACAGCAAAGCCGCCCAGAAGTCAGCCATCCACCTCAGCTCTGTGATCATGCTCCTCGAACTCGGACTCCTGGGCCCATGCAAAGTCAAGATGTCGCTCTACAACGAGCCAAGACTGCATGTCGCGTGTGCTCTCCAGCAGTTGACCAGGAAGCTTATAGCTCGCAAGAAGCTGACAGAGGTCGATACATGGAACGAGGATAATGTTCCTGGTGAAGACGACGTCGCTGGCCTGGCGTACGCTGTGGCGAAGGACTGGGGCAGGAGCGCTCCTCGGGCTTTCCAAGGCAGCATGTTGTCACCTTCGCGAAATGCGCTCGCACCTGAGATGTATTGCTCATCATGTCAGACAGTCAGCACATCGCGTGACATGGGCCGGGAAGGCATAGTGTCTCGTCTGCCTTGGGTGTCGCGTATCGAGGGCGTTGAGAGTACACACGATCAGTCGGACAAAGCGTCAAGTACCGAAGCCAACCAGTGAGCTTGGAAATCGTGTGAGGGCATGATTGACGGATCGGTTGTTGAATGGTGCACCTGCGGAAATCCGAAGGTAGCCTATGGTATTATCTCAGGACAGGTTGAGGGATGGCTGAAGTCTACTGCGAAGAAGAGCGAGCGTTGGGCAAGGAAGAGAGTAGCCGTGCTGGGCCATGAGAATGTGGATTTTGGCGTCCCTGCTGCAACAGCGGCACCAGCACTGTATATCCAGATTGAGTATTTGTCCAGTTGTTCATACATATTGCCTCTCCGAGGCTTCACGTTAGACTTTGAGATAAAGGGAATGGTGCAATCCAAAGAGCACACATCAATGATTGCATATTGGTATCAGTAAAGAATTATTCTCAAAACGACATTTGCAGAGCGTGACCTCCACGCAAGCTCACTTACTCGTACATACTCCCCAAACCGAGCGCAACAATACTTTTCATTAACCTCCGCTCCTCCTCACGTTCCTCAAAACCACGCCAACGTAGTCTTTAAGCGTCTTGTTGTGGCTTAGTGCATCGAAAAGACCACGCCTGACCTCCTCGTTGAAGAACAAGCCGATCATTCCCGCATCGTCCAAGCCGTCTGCCTTCTTCTCGTTCTCGCCACCCATCGCAGCGCGCACACTGTCCTTGGAGTTGGACAGTGTCTTGGGCATAAAGCGAGCAATGTTTCGCAGTACCAAGGCAGCACCAAGCGGCAGGCCGGCAGCGTCACCTGTCTCGTCCTGTAGAGTAAAGAGCATCTGTCTGGTGCTCTGCGATGATTGCGCTGACTCTTCTGACGGCTTTGCATTGTGGTTGCTGTCAGATATCGCCGAGGGAATGTGGGTCTGGATGTGACGTGCAAGCAATGCGGTGCTTCTGCCACTCCCTGTGACTTGGAAGTCATCCGAAGAACGTTTGCAGTCTGCCCAGTGGCATCGGTGGGTTTGCTGATCTGCCGCTGCGAAATCGAAGCCATCGGCGAGAGTCGAATCGCCGTTGGTGCCATTTGTGCCATTTGGAAGACCGTTCGGCGCGGGCTTTGAGTCGATGTCCATTTCGTCTGCCTCAGGGACAGGGGACGCCTTCTTCTTGGTCAGAAGATGAAGGTGGTTTGCGCAAATGTGTCTCAACATATCGCTCGAGCTGCGGAACCACTCGCCGCATGGAGCTTCCCTCGTAGTCGCTGGGATGATAGCACCGCTTGTTGGGTTCACTTGTGCCTCGACAGGGACGGTGACCTTCCAGCAGCAGCGAAGTAGCTCTTTGCCCTTGTCCAGTGCCTTGCTACCAGGACTCATGCCAGTCTCGACAGGGACCTTGCGGGCTCTTATGCCCCTGATGACATACTTGTTGCCATTAGCGACCTGCGCAGTTGCGCCTGTGAATACTGCAGACACGTTCTTAATGAACTCGCCAGCAATGAGATGCGGGTGTGTCGCTTGGAATGGTTGGAATGTTCCCTGGTAAGCTTGCCATAGGCTGATCTGGGTCATCTCAGACTTGACGTCAGGCATGAAACACATTCTTAGCCATTCCGAAGAACGTTCGGGTTCGTCCAGCTTCAGCAATGGCTCGACAACGCTGCGCGATAGGCGTGGTACTGGTGGAATAGTGGTCTCGTTTTCTTTTGGCTCCTGCTTCGTTTCTTGTTTCTGCTCCTTGGCGTCGAACAAGAGAAGACGAGTCAGCTGTCGTGCAAGGTTCTCAGAGTCGATGTGCTGCAACAAATTGTCCACGTTGTCGGAGAATGAGGTGTACTGCATGAAGAAGTCCAAGCAAGCACCACGCAGCTCCTCGTCTTCGATCAACAGCCACGATTGGATGTCGCGCAGCGTCGCGGGCGGAATGTCCTCGAGTCGCTTTGGAGGTGGCAGCGTCATGCCTAGACGCGCAATGGTCCTCAATGTTGTGATGAGAGTGCCGCGATCGGAGCTCTTCAATTGATGTACGAGGCTCTGGTAGAGATCTTCTTGGGTGTTGACATCGCAGTGTCGAAGTACTTGCTCAGCAATTTCGAGTGAGTAGTGGCGTAGTTCCATGGTACAGGGGCGGTCCGGTAGATTAAGGATAACAGTGATCATGTCTTGAACGAGAGGCATGGCTGCAACATACTTCGCGTTCTCCTCCAGCATGCACATATTTCTGATTGCCAGAGCTGCTTCTAGAATGCGGTTCAATTTGCTAAGGAACTGTGCGTCCTCAACGGTGTCATCAGTGATGTGGCAAGAACGAGATTTTAGCTTTGCGATGATGTTCGGTGTCCCACTAATGCCATTGAGTGTCTCGTCATCCGTCACAAAGGTGTCATCGTCGTAGGTGATGTCCCAGTCAATGTCGTAGAACAGATTGCTGATTTGCAGAACTTTGCGCACCAGAGCATCGGCGAGCCCAGGAAACTGTGCGAATTTGTATCTGTCACCACGTTCGTGGCTGATCTTGACCAAATGATGCAGCGCGTATTCTTCTTCCTCGCTGATTCCAGATTGCAGGGCCATTTGTGCACGCACGTAGATGTTCGGTCCAATGAAGCCAGTGCCAGGTAACATGATGCTCCTGTATTTCCTTGCTAGCGGTCCAGCGTTAGCTTCAGCTTTGCGCTTCCGCTCGTTGCGATAGTATTCAGCATTGTTCGATGGGGTGGTGACGGGTTTGAGAGTGAGCGGGTACGAGACCATTGGCTCGTACGAGGCGAGTGTTGAAGTTGCGCCATTCATCATGGCGGGCGCATTCAAGACGCCATTTGTAATTGTGCCGAGTGTGGGCGAGGCGTGGACAGCACTCGAGTGGCCTCGTGTCTGGCGGGTTGCTGTTTCCGGCTGGAAAAGTACTCGTTGGGGAGGCTGTTGGCGCAGGCCTCGACTCGAACGCCCTGTTGCGCTCCCTGGTTCGTCCATGATGTCCGGCTTCTCCTCTTTCGGTGTGGTCTGACCCGGGCTTGTGTCGCTTGCATCAGCAGCTTCCGCCAGCTTTTCGTCTCTTGTTGGAGGCTTCGAGAAATTCTCAAGTGTCCTGCCCATGACGTTACCTCCCTTAGCAGTGACCTCTTCCAGGATCTCCTTTGGAGGAGGTTCTTTATGCCAGTGGTTTGTAATTTCGTATGCGACCAGGTTCTTGTAGTAAACCAGTTTCACTTGGAATGCTTGCGCCGCGGTGTACTGATTCTTTCCAATGAACTCCTCGGCGAACTTTCTCCACATCAAAGGTTTCGCCTTAGTGTCTGAACATAGATCGTATCCGCCCTCGCTGACGACGCGTTGGTACAGTTTGTGCAGGTCGACGTGTCGGATGCCAATTTTCGGTTCAGTCTCAAGTCGGGTTCTGTATTCACTCTGTCAGCATCACGTATCACTTCTCATCTAAAGCACACCTCGCGACATACCCGCGCTTCTCGTGGTACTCGGCCAGATCTTTCATGAATTCCTCATATTCGCTGGTCCGTTCGATGGAAAGCCCGCGTTTGGGAGCCATGGTGAGTTACCTGCGCGCGCGGGCAACTGCAGCTTCGAGTGGGACAGAAACGCTCGCCGAACTTCAGTTGACAACAAGCAGGTAAAATGACAGGCGCATCACGTGCGTAGGTTCAGGCTTTCCAGAGCTTTATAAGGCAGACAATGCGACTTGATGTAAGTGAATGTGGAGATGGATGCGCATCACTTTCTCGCGCAGTCGCGCGCGTCCCTGTCGCAAAGTCCAATCACGCCTGAGGCTCTGCGGATGCGGCCCGCTCCCAAAGCTCTGACCATCTGGTGGTGGACAGATGCCGATCACACGCTCTTGCGACCTCACTCCTCCTTGATCCCTCTACTCACTCGTGAATAGAGGGCAACAATCGACTCCATCAACATTCAACCTTGTCGATCTAGTTCTTTGGTCGGATTCAACATCCTGCCGCCATCTTCACAGTAATCTGTCACACACCTCTGAGAGGCTGCCTTGATCACCGAGGTGTGGCTATCGTATGCCAACCACATTGCAAACATGGCAGCCGACATGTGTGTCGCGGTGGGAAAGTATTCTCATGCAGTCGGAGTCAAGTCTGACAACACTATTCCGTGGACTCACGTGGCTGGAACCGATCTGTTTCTTGTACTCAAAGGCCAGGATACTCACATCCAAAATGGCCAGCTGATATTGCAAGTCGTACAAGGAAACTCTGCACTTGTGAGGATCAAACAGTCTGGGTTCGAGGCATGAACTGACACAATCGCACAGGAAACAGTGGACATTGCCGAGTACGTGGACAGGGCGCTCGAGGCTCGGTATGGTTCTCAGCAAGCGGGCATAACCCCACAGATCGAGCAATTACCAATCTTCGGCATTCATAAAGAAGTGTTCCTGGCGTTGAGATACCGGCTGCAAGATGGACAGGTTCGCTTCGCCATCACCTGAGCTTCGTGTGCCTATACTAACTCGCCTCTAGGCTCGTCGCGTGCAGTTTCGACTACAGTCCGCACAAGAATGCAGTCAAATGGTTGGCATCCTTGAGCGTCGTGGTATGGAGTTTCAGCAGCAACGTCCACGCACGGGACGGCCGGCTACTGCACGATCAGAGGCAGACGACGCCGGAGGGAGACCGTTGACTACTCAGACCTACTCGGCCAAGAGCACGTTCAGCCCACCAGCCGTACCTCATAAGCCAAACCCTTTCAATTTGCAAACTTTAGAAGCTGGTGGGCTCTCCTCTCAGACCTCTATTGGTGTGCGCAGAACCTCAGACGCAGGCCAGACGACATCGAGGCAGCAATCAATTAGCCAGGCAGCCAGCAATATCCGGCCACAAGCACAATTCCGTACGTCGACCATCGATGCGAACCGCTTTATGCCAGCGCCAGGTCATTCAGAGCTGAAACCCCCCGCAACTCGTGATGCGCGAAGCGACACGGCACATGACCTCGACAATTCGGGGAGACTTCAAATGACATCGAGCCCAGCAAGGCCGGCTACCACTGGTCTCTATCAGCCTTCGGCTCCTGCCTCACTTCGTCTACCAGATACACTCGAACACGAAATGCCACCTCGAAGGGAGTTGCCGTTCAAGCGCCCTGGCAGTCATCAAAGCGCGAGCTCACGACCAAGCACCTCCGCAAACTCTGCCTCCCACTCTGCGGCAGGAGTTGACAGCTCGGAGCCCACTGTGGCCTCATCTACACTTTCACCGGCGAGGAACACCAGCACTCATCGGCCAGCCACAGGTTCGCCTCTCAAAAGGGCCATCGCACCGAGCCACCTGGAGCCAACCAAGAAAGCGCTCGCTGTTGAGATGAGTCCACAAACTCAAGGATCATTGTTTCCTAGTGCCTCCTCACCCGTGAAGCCAACTCCCGTCTCAACCAATGCACCTTCTCGGCGCCCAAGCGACTTGGGCGAACTCTTGCGCATCTCCAACCCACTCGCTGAGCGGTCGCCTAATAGCAACAGGGTCACTCGCATGGATAGCACTGCCGACGCGCAGTACGAGCTAGAGACTCCACCTGGAACTTCTTCGTCACTCAACAAAACAAACCCGCCTGTTGCAAAACCCTCTTTGCCAAGCAGGATTGATGGACACGTCACGACCTCGCCCTCACGGCCTGACAGCCATACTGCACCAGGTCCCTCGTCGAGTACAATCGATCCCCTTGCGAGAGCATCATCAGTCGTTCAAGGGCCTGTCGTTGGTGCAGACCCTGCGCTCGCCGAATACGCTTCTCAGAGTCGAGAAGACAGGCAGGCCGTTCTGGACGAGTTCATGGTGTCCAAGCTCGAAGATCCAAACTTCGCAGTCCTTTGTGAGGACCTTGACAGCTGCTGGAGGAGAATCGCACTGGGTCTGTGATGACTTTCTTTCCCATTTCGCCTCACCTCATCGTTCTTGTGGTGACTATCTCTTGGAACTTGTGATTCGATCTGGCTTGTGTGGTGTGCTTCCACGAATGGAATGCTACGTGTGATTCGTCTAGCTACTCATTATGACTTTTTAATCGTCTTATCATCGAAATGCTAGTTTTCTGCTTCTAAATTAATTCTTGTAATCTCAAGAGAGATCTCTAGCACTCATCGTTCGCAGAAATGCTCGGACTAGGCAGCTCAAGCGCCTCGACCTTGACTTCTGCCTTTTTCATAACCTTGAGCTCGCGGGTACTCATTCCAATCGCACCACCGGGATGATTCCGCTTGAAGACTTCCCGCTTGCCCGCTCCACCACGGTGCAATTGCTCCGCTACTGTCAGGGCGAGCATGTCTGACACAGCGATCGCGACTGTCGTTGAGATCGTAGGTGCGCTGACACCGAAGCAATCCTCTTCGCTGACTGGGATGGGCGTTGGCAGTAGGATGCCCATTTCTCGAGGTCGGTCGATGAGTAATGGGCAATCCGAACGTGAGGTCGGCGAGGACATTGCTATGATTGGTGTGGTGGCGGGGATGTGTGGGAGCAAGTTGATGAGCTCGGGCGTTTTGCCGCTGTAAGAGATGAAGAGTAGTGTGTCGTTCTGAGATGATTTGTTAGTCGATGTGTCACTCGCTCAAGAGGTTGCCTCTCAGCTAAAATCTGGCAAGGGTCGTAGACTTACATCTCGCACATCTCCCAGGTCACCGTGTGCAGCTTCGCAGGCGTGCATGAAACTCGCCGCCACGCCCATGGACTTGCAAGTCGCCACGAGCTTTTGCCCGATATAAGCTGACTTTCCTACGCCGGTGACGATGAGTTTGCCGCGGTCGTGCTGGGTTTGCACAATGGTTCTGACAGCAGCTTTGAGGTTCTGTTTTGCGATAGCGCTGGTGCGGTAAAGTGTTGTTATCGAAGCTAGAGCCGCGGCTTCTGTGGCGAGTACGTGGGAAGCATAGCTGAAAATGTCCTCGTTGTCATCGTCGCTTTCGTAGCATGGTGCTGTCTTGGTGCTTGTGTCGAGTGGATCTTCATCTTGCTGGGGAGGCGTCAAGAGATCGCCTTCCAGGCTGGCCGTCCGTCTCCTCTTTGAGGGTCGCGGCGACGTTGAGCCTGTGGTGGTAGTAGTCATCTTGGAAGCTTTGCTTTGAGGATTCCCGCCGCTGGGATTCAAGCTTGGACGCTTTGTTGGTTTTTGAGATGACATGTCCTTTGTCTCGTATAGCAATTTTGATATGTGTGCGTGCCGTGTCAACCGTGGGGAAGGTGTATAACGATAGTGACAGTTGTACGAACGGAGTGTGTGTATAGTATAGATAGG
The DNA here is from genome assembly GCA_024604135.1 of Cladosporium velox. Taxonomy (NCBI): domain Eukaryota; kingdom Fungi; phylum Ascomycota; class Dothideomycetes; order Cladosporiales; family Cladosporiaceae; genus Cladosporium; species Cladosporium velox. The sequence continues at coordinate 279,312 of JANIIF010000014.1, forward strand.
CAAGATCGAGATGACGACAACGAAGCACCGCGCCGCCGTTATGTCCACCGGAACCGTAACGCAAGCGAATCCGATTATTATCTGGCCAGGCGCTACTATAGACTGGGCGGGCCGGATGGCGCCATTCTCACAAGATACACAATCTCGCTCTCCGAGGTGGGCAAATCGGCGGTGGATCTCGGGGTTAACAGATAGCAAGGATGCAAGGTTACAAGGCTCGGAGGGTTCCTGGCCTTGCTTGAGAGTAGTCCTTAGTTTCGCGGGCGATTTAGAGGTGAAGCGTGCAGCGTAGATTTGGAAAGCAGACGCCTCGATTCCGTGAGCTAATCACGGCGTCATACAAATCTTGGGTGGTTCCCTTGCATTCCAGCCCTACACCAGATATGGACGAGGGCCGTGAGGCAGCAACGTGGTTGCTGAGATCAGCGGCGTAGCTGTGCAGACATGTGCTTTACCAATGCCAGTTAGGATGGGGGCTCGGTTGAGAATTTGACTTTGCTGGTGTGACCGTGATCGAGATCGGAGGATTTCCACTTGCAATTGGCATCAGCTTGTGCTGCGATTTACCTGCGTATCTTGCTGCTCAGCCGCATATCTGAGAACAGTATGTGATGGGAAGGTACTGTATGTGAGGCATGCTACAAAACTAGGTCATAATTCATATATCGCATGATTGGATGTCATGTCATTTTCAAGACTGTGTATCTCGTTCTATCATTTCAGAGCCTTCAGGCTGTCCAACCCACCCTCGAACTCAGACACATCATACTCGTTCGGGTATTTCTCAATAATCTCAGCAAGCTTCGCCGACTGCTCACGCTGCTCATCAGTCAGCTCCTCGTAAACATCCTCCATCATGGAGCTAAGAGGTGGCCTCTTCTCCTTCTCGGCCTTCCGGTAGGCGTCCAGGACACTCTTGCGGGCATCGCTGCGGAGCTCTTTCTCTTTGGCTTCGTCCCAGATACCCTTGCCCTCCATCCATTTGCGCAGACGGGTGATTGGGTTGTCCCGACGCTTCCAGTCCTCGACTTCTACCTTTGCGCGGTAGGCGAAACTGTCGTCTGAAGTGCTGTGGTGTGACACACGGTATGACATGGCTTCAATCAGCACAGGCTTGCCGCCGTCGGAGAGGGCGATCTCTCTTGCTCGCTTGGTTGCTTCACGGACAGCCAGGATGTCGTTGCCATCGACACGAATTGTGTCGATACCGTAGCCTACTCCACGGCTTGCGATACCGTCACCACGGTATTGTTCAAGCGTAGGTGTGCTGATTGCATATCCGTTGTTCCTGCAGATGAAGATAATCGGGCATGACCTAGTAGCTGCGATGTTCAGGCCAGCATGGAAGTCACCTTCACTCGCTGCTCCCTCGCCGAAGTAACAAGCGACGACTCTAGGCTTGTCTGTTGGGTTGAGACGATCCTGTGTTCTGACTGCATATGCTGCACCGCTTGCCTGTGGGATCTGGGTGGCCAACGGCGATGAGATGGTGTGGATTCTGTACTTCGTCGAGCCGTAGTGCACTGGCATGTTCCTTCCTTTGCCAGGATCGTTTACCGTCGCAAACAGTTGCGCCATGAAGTCGTCCATGGTGAATCCTCTGTGTTGGAAGATGCCAGTCTCGCGGTACTGTGCGAAGATGGGATCATCTGGGCTCAATGCTGATGCAGAACCGACAGCAATTCCCTCCTCTCCTGCGCTGACCATGTAGAAGCTGACGCGACCTTGTCGTTGTGCATCGAACATGATCACGTCCATAACCGACACTGTCACCATGTCCTTGTACAGCCTTATAGCTTCTTCGTCCGAAATATCAGGGCTCTTTGCTTGCTTGTCGACCACAACACCATCTTGGTCGAGTACGCGGTATGTGGGCATAGCATCGTCCTCGGTCGCGCGGTTGAAGTTGAGCTTGGTTGTGAACTGGCTGTTCACCGCACCGGGGAAATGTACTCTAAATCACTGTTAGCCAATTCCTCTGTAGAGCAGCTTTGCTATTTCTAAGCATACCGATCTGAGCCAGGCCTCTGCGAGACCTTGGACTGCCATCTCCTCTGGCATTGGAAGCACACGCTGGCAGGCGTCGAGCGTGCTTTCTGCGCAATTGCCCGGCGCACAGGGTTAAGAATTTGTTTGGACGCCATTTCGGCTTTCCTGTGAGTAACGAGGATTACATTATCAGCGACAATGGGTGCGATATGTGTGTTATGCTTGGTCGCAATGGCCCGCCAGTAGCCGGCATTGCGAGTAACCCGCCTTTAGGCGTGAGAGAATGCGGCTCATGCTCTGGGGGAATTCTGGGGAAAGAACGACCCTGTTCGTCGTAGCCGAGGTTTCGATTGGTGACCTAGCACTCTAGCTTCAAAGTCTGTATTGATAGCCATACCGCTGGAATACAAGTACGGAGTTTGAACCTATATCGTGATCAGAAGTCTGCTATCTCATGCTGAAGGGTTAGTGTTGGCAGGATCACGGAATGCATTTCATCGATACTCTGATCATACGCTCCCTGTTCACATTGATACTGTCATATCGTCATTGGTCTGGAGGATGCCCCAAAGAAGAGAGAGTTAGAGGACTCTGGTGATCTGCAGTTGATATCTCAACGGCACTGCAAGGCAGTAACCCTTGACAGGCGTGCCATGGTGGCTCCATCATCACCGCTTCGTAATCGATGAAAGACTCACAGGAAAAAACATAGGAGCAAGAGAGTCATTCCATTTGTGAATCGCTGCCCATAGCCAAAGCCAACGTCCGTCTGTACAAAATCTCGACATGACCTGAATCTAGATTTCCCATCCCGATGATGCAAAAAGTACTTTAAATCAAATTTCGTTAAAAATGCCGCCCGCTGTAAACAAAGCTAGGCTGGCTTCTCATTGTGTCATTCATAATGCAGTTCAACGGAACTCATCCATGAACTCCTTGTGGAACTTCTCGATCCTGCCCACCCACTCGGTGCCAGGCGCAAGGAAAGTCGTCCTGAAGTGGAGAGTGCCCTCCTTCTGTCCGAAGCCGCTGCCAGGAACGATGCAGACACCGGTAGCCTCGAGGAGACGCATGCAGTAGAAGTCGTCGGCGTTCTTGCCCTGCTTCTTCGCTTCATCGATGGCCTTCTGGGGCAGAGCGATGGACGGGAAGAGGTACATGGAACCGGCGGGCGAGGCGCAGCTGACGCCCTCCATCTTTTGGAAAGCGTTGTAGAGAGCGTGGGCGCGGGAGTACAGGCCGGAGTAGATGTTGTCGTATTCCTTCTTGTAGAGCTCGTAGGAGGGAGAGCCTTCCTTGGGAGGGTTGACCATGACTTCGACCATGCACTGGCCGATGACGGGAGGGCAGAGCATGATGCTGACGAACTTGTAGATTTGCTCGACGACCTGGATATTAATGTTAGTTATTGTCATCATGAAAATGAGGACATCATAGATCGCTTACCTTAGGGTCGAAGCCGACCATCTCGTAGTAGCCGCCACGGTGGCCGCACTCGCCGACCATGCCCTTGGAAATACTGTGAAGGGAAGCGAGCTCAACGTTGTCGAACTTGCCGTCCTTGTTCTTGGGGCTGGCCTGCAGGTCGCGAAGACCCTTCTTGAAGCTGTGGAATTCACCCTCGAAGACGTTGGTCTGATAAACCTCGTCGGCGAGGACGACAAGGTTCTCCTCAGCAGCAAGCTCGATCACGGACTGAACAGACTCGGCCTGGAGAGAAGCACCAGTGGGGTTGCCAGGGTTGATGACAGCGACGGCGCGGACATCGATGCCCTCGGCCTGGGCCTTGCGAAGTGCCTCCTTGATACCAGGCACGTCAGTACCCCAGGCGTCCTCCTCGTTCAGGTAGTATGGAACGCACTTGGCGTTCAGAAGGCTGAGAGTCGCAGTGTAGAGAGGGTACTGGGGAATCGGAACCAGGACACCGGTGTTGGGCGAGGCGCAGATAACAGTCATGAGGGCGTTGACACCAGCACTGGCACCGGCGGAAAGGTAGATGTTGGCCGGGTCGGCAGGGTAGCCGTCTCTCCTCTCGATGAAGTTGGCGACGGACTGCCTGATGCCAGGTGCACCTTGTGACTGAGAGTATGCGCCGACCGACTTGACATCCTTGAGCAGCGTTCTTGCGCGCTCGATGACATCCTCCTTGTATCCCAAGCTCTTCTTCAACACATCCTCCTTCTCCAGCAGCTCGGGGTTCTCCAGAAGACTGAGCACCTGGCGGAAGAAAGTGATTGGCTTCTGGTCGAGCTGCTGCGGGTTGCCGATGTTGGCAGCGATAACGGTGTCGAAAGGCAGGTCCTTGCCCTCGCCCTTTGCGAGCGCGGCCTTGAACTCCTCGGATCGAATGGCAAGTTCGCCACGGACAGCGTACTTGGCCTCCTTGACGTGAGGGTTGATGTTGTCGATGTTCAAGCTCTTAGTCCTAGGAGGTCCTTGCGAGAAGAGCCTCTTCGCGATGAAAGAGGGAACGGGCAGCGAGCCCACGGGACCGGCGAAGCTCATGTCGGCGGTGTTGGAGCTGGCGCGGAGTGCTGGTCGCAAGTGTGAAGAAGTCGACGTGCTAGACAAGGCTCGTCGAACAACAGAGTCGCGTGATCCGCAATTGTATTTCCTCAGGGTGCCGACAGCGCGACTCAGAGAAGTAGCGCATGACGCATCGACCAGCGCCAACGGGGCCATGATTTCGGTTTCTGCTCGAGATAACTTAGGAGGGCGGGCCGAGGTGCTGCGCTATCGGATGCCTGTAGGGCGCGGAGCGGTCAGCATCGAATGTTGCGGTGCATCTTTGCTTTTGTCTTTGGAGGCGGGACGATACTTTTTGTCGTCGATGGAGCTGTGGGATGCCTGCAGCTGCACGTCGGCGATACCTGTATCTGCACGCTGCCCTATGCGGGAGGGGCTGAAGATACCAAGATATCGAGTACCGAGCGCGTGGGATGATCTGACCTGGCCTGACCTGCTGAAGAGCCCTGCGAATGATATGTGTTTCAGAGTCTGGGATGAAGATTTCTTTTATACATTTTTGACTATATCCCACTACCCTGGCGATAGCCTTATGGTGCGCCCGCCGTTGAGGAAATCGTGGGTTCGGCTCCGCACCGCACCACACACGGACAACTCAACTCGGTGTTTTGCAATTGGCTTTTTGCAGAATGAACCACGCGGAGATCATAGCTTCTCTTCGCCGTTCTGTATACAACTAAAATGGTTTCGTAAGCCATGCTGATCTTCTCGTACCAAACATCGGCTTCCATTGAGATCGAGAGTGAATTCAAAACATCTACCAAACTCGATTCATGGAGGTCCATGCGCCGATGCCCATGCAATAAGATCTCATTGCCCTTGAGATAAGGATCAAGTGCTTCTCCGGTACCACAAGAGACTGGCATCGCATTATTCCTCTTGTTAGCTCTATGAGTTTGTATGCAGATGATCTCCTGCACGAAGCCTGTTTGCTCAATGCTCGGTATATGTAATTTTGAAGGCTATACGTAGTTCAAGGCTTTGTTCTTTTGAATCAACGAATCTCTCTTGGTTGTTATAGGTAGAAGCACGGAGGATACGGGATGCTGTATGCAAACTTATGATGGATGGATCTTCGGTCCCAGATTTAGGAACCCGATGTCGGTTGTGTTTCATGCTGCATTGTAAGACTCCTCGGTTGCCTTATGTAATTGCTATCATCGTCGGACTGACCGACACATACATTCCGCTCGCATTATAATGAGAAATTCAAGATAGAGAGCGTCGAGCTAGAGACCCATCTCATCGTGTAGGTTTTACCTCCTTCTCATCCTCCTGACACATCTTTCTGTATCCCCACGAGATATATTGCCAGACGACCATCACCGGCTCCTTTAAGTCATCTTCAACACACCAAAACAGCTCAGCTATTGAAACCCTCATGACTTCGACCACTGAGCCCTGGCGTCTGACCGCCACCCAAGCCCTCGAATTGATTCGAACCAAACAGCTCACCATTGAAGCATACGCCACTTCCCTTCTATCCCGCATCTCCTCACGCGACGAACTTACAAAAGCATGGGTCCACCTCCCAAAGGATCTTATCCTCTCCAATGCTCGTGCCCTCGACTCTGTACCCTTTGACCAGCGCTCACCAATCCACGGTCTGCCCTGCGGCGTGAAAGATGTGATCCTCACCAAGGACATGCCCACACAGTACAACTCGCGTATCTTCGAATCCGAGCAACCCATCGGCATCGATGCCGCGCCTGTCATGACTCTACGTGCCGCCGGTGCTCTCATCTTTGGCAAATTGAGCACGACTGAGTTCGCCACAAGCAAGCAAGGCGACTGGCATCAGAATCGCACCTCCAACGCACACGACGCCAATCGAACTCCCGGTGGAAGCTCATCTGGTTCTGGGTCCGCAGTGGGAGACTTCCAGGTCCCCATAGCACTAGGAACTCAGACGGGCGGCAGTGTGGTCAGACCTGCGAGCTTCAACGGCACGTACGGCTTCAAGCCTACCTGGGGAGCGATCTCCAGAGAGGGATTGGCGCAGTGGAGTATGACGCTTGATACGTGCGGGTTCTTTGCGAGGTCCGTCGAAGACCTTGATTTGATCGCCGATGTCTTCAGGATCGAGGATGACGAGAAGGTGTCCAGTAAAGACTTTGAGGTCAAGAGTGCAAAGGTGGCGTTCTGCAAGACTCACAACTGGCACAAAGCCGGTGCCGGTACCAAGAAAGCGTGGGAAGATGCACAGAGCATTTTGAAGGCCCAGGGAGCGAATGTCGAGGATGTGGAGCTACCTGATGATTTCGGACATGTTCTCGATTGGCACTCGCATGTGCTGGCAGGCGAAGGCCGGACCTCTTTCTTAGGACAATATTTACAGGCGAAGGACCAATTACACGACGACATCCAGGGCCACGTCGAAAACAGAACCGCCCTATCGAGACGGAAGCAGCTGGAGGCTTATGATAACTGCGCTCGTCTGCGACCTGTCTGGGATCAGATCGCAGCGCAGTACGATTTCGTTGTGACTCCCAGTGTAATAGACGAAGCGCCATTGGGTTTGGAGCACACCGGAGACATGGTATGTAAACCCTGTGATGATTTGCACGGACAAAAGCTAACATTTGCACCAGTCGTTCTGTTCAATGTGGACGATCCTACACGCACCAGTCCTGAATGTGATCGGCTTCAAGGGCGAGAACGGAATGCCTGTTGGGCTGACGCTGGTTGGGGCGAGATATGCTGATAGAAGTCTGCTTCATGCTGCGAAGACTGTGGGACCGTTGTTCGAACAGGAAGGTGGCTGGACCCGCAGCAATATTTGATCATGCTTTCAGTATAGACTCAGGTCAAGGACGGTACATACGATCCTGTCATCCCACCGATTACAGGTTCCATTCGAGCTCTGCTGTCAAAGTAATACGGGCATGTATTACTGCACTGTGTCCAAGAATAAAGGTGCTTCTGGCATGTATTCTCAATGTGTTTCCGAGCAGAACTTGCCACTGAGACTAGTAAAGGCACGAAGTGAAGTGGTTCACGAGGCCGTGTATAATGAGCGAGACGAAGATGGCCTCTCGCAGTAATGACTCTCGATATAGCGATACCAGACCCTTAACATACAGTGAAAACCTTGATATAGCGATTTACTGGGCTCATCTGACTTCATGAACGAAAGTCACTGCAATGCAAGGTGCGCACGGAGGAGTAGACGTCACGTGCATCCGCGCGGCTAGCGTGGAAGAGCTCGGACCTCCGTGGGGGTGATTGCTTCCTTCGTTCTTATTGTTTCAGCATTTATGTTCTACAGATTGGTCACTACTCCTCACCGTACACTTTCTGATTCTACAATCCATCAACACTACCAGGGAATCTTCCCAAACCAGGAAGCTTGCGACATTTTGAACCATGTCGGATCTCAATGGCAAACGCAAGCGCGTCGAAACTGTAGATCTGACCGCTGACGACACTGACGACACTGATGACCTTGACGCGCCAGTGAGAGCATCAAAGCGACAAGACATCTCATCTACACCGAAACCGCAACGGCGTCTCGATACTACACCTTTGGGCTCGAACAATGGCACCACACCAAGCTTCCGCGGTTCGTCATATCCGTTCAGTGGCGATGGATTCCCAGCAAGCACTACTCACACCGAAGCCGAACGACGAGACTGGCTAGGCGAAGATGAGGACGACATCAATGAAACGGTCGGTTCGACACAACTAGATGCGGCCAACGGAACTGACGAGCTTCACCTGTATGGTGATCTCGACATCAAGATCGTGGGCGTGCAGTACTACCGCGGTTTCGCTTGCGAAGGTGAAGTCATCTTGATCCGGAGAGAGCCAGGAAATCCTTACGACGCAAACGCCATTCGCATCGACAACGTCAATCGAGAGCAGATCGGACACATCCCACGTAGGATGGCTGCGAAACTGTCAAAGTACATTGACGACCGATCGCTACACTGCGAAGGCAAGTTAGCTGGCGCAATGGGACCATTTGATTGTCCTTTGACTATACGCATGTACGGACCGAATCCAAATTCAGATGCTGGCCGTGCACTGGCGAGTCGGATGAACGAAGACAAACTGTCGACCAAGGCACTCAAAGAAGCCGAGCGCGCCCGCAAGCAGAGAGACAAAGAACACCAGCAGCAGGAAAAGCGCCGCCAACAGGAAGAGAAACGGAGGCGTGCTGAAGCTCTGCGTGCCGCGAGTGGCGGTAAAGGTGGCCGTGTGCCTGCATCGAATCCGAACACGGAGTGGGCAAACCAAACCACGCCTGGCGATGACCCAAGCGAACCGGTTATGGAGGACATCCTCGAGGTGTCCCAAAGATTCAACCCCCGAGAGATTGGCGAGACCGCCGATAAAGCTGGTCTTCAGGAAGTTGCTCTGCAGGACATGCCAATGGCTGCACAGCCTGACGCTATTAAGACTAAGATGCTGCCTTATCAGCTTCAAGCTCTTCAGTGGCTGCTCGAGCACGAGAATCCTCCGCTACCTGGCGCGAAGGACTCCGACGCTGTACAGCTTTGGAAGAAGCACCCCAAGACCCCCGGCGCGTACATGAATCTCGCTACTAGTTATAGCGTACAAGGTTCGCCAAAGTTCGCCAGGGGGGGCATCCTTGCTGACGATATGGGTCTGGGCAAAACCCTTGAGGTCATCTCACTATTGGCGGCTGACAATGCCAAGTCGGGCGGAAATAGTGGCAGCACGTTGATCGTATGCCCATTGTCCGTCATGTCCAATTGGAGCGATCAAATCGCTCGCCATATCCATGATGACCATGCGCTTCGCGTGTATACATACCACGGCAATGGCCGTGTGAGTAGCATGAAAGCTGGGGACTTCGCTGAATATGATGTTATTATCACAACGTACCAGACCCTTGCATCAGACTGGATGCCACGCGCGAAGGCTGGCTCCAAGCAACCAAAGCAAGGGTTGCGATCAACTGGTCTGTACAGCGTAGACTGGCGCAGAGTTGTTCTGGATGAAGGCCACGTTGTCCGTAATCCATCCTCCAAGGGCGCGGCTGCTGTGATGTCTGTCACCGCCAGCCATCGCTGGATCCTTACAGGAACTCCGATCATTAACTCCCTGCGCGATCTTTACGCTCATCTCCGATTTATTGGAATCACCGGAGGGCTCGAACAACTCGAAATCTTCAACAGCGTCCTGGTCCGTCCGCTCAAGAATGGCAGCATCGATGCAACCTACCTTCTACAAGCTATCATGGCTGCTTTCACACTTCGCCGCAGGAAGGAAATGTCTTTCATCGACTTGAAGCTCCCCAAGATCGAGGAGTACAAACATGCCGTTACCTTCACCGACAAGGAGAAATCTCGCTACGAGGCCTTCGAGAAACAGGCGAAAGGACAGCTTGCCAAGTTCGCCAATCCAGGCCCAGGTGGAACTCAGAAGGCGAAGGCATTCCAAACCTTGCTCGAGATTCTGTTGCGTATGCGGCAATGCTGCAATCACTGGCAGCTGTGTGGTGAGCGTGTCATGGAGGTGATGGAGCAGCTCGAAAGGTCCGGAACTGTGACTCTCAATGAAGACACGAAGAAAGGTCTGCAGGATCTTCTGCAGGTGCACATCGAGTCGCAAGAGGAGTGCGCTATCTGTTTGGAAGATCTCCACACTCCGGTCATTACAACTTGCGGTCACTTCTTTGGCTTTGACTGCATATCGAAAGTTATCGAGACACAGCACAAATGCCCTATGTGCCGTGCCGAGTTGAAGGACGAATCATGTCTGGTGCAGCCATCAAATGACTGCGGAGACGAAGCTTCCGATGACACAATGGATCTGAATGCTTCCAGCAGCAAGCTTGAATCAATGATGACCATTCTTGCCGCGACCAAGGCGAAGAAAGACAAGACCGTGATCTTCAGCCAGTGGACGCGTTTCCTTGACATCGTTCAGGCGCGTCTGGAGAAGGAAGGCTACAAGTTCTGCCGCATCGATGGTACCATGCCTGCTCATCGCCGTGACGAGTCTCTTCGCGCTCTGGAAAACGACGACGATACCACTATCATGCTGGCATCCTTGGGCGTCTGTGCTGTGGGATTGAACCTCACGAGTGCGAACCAGATTATTCTCTCCGACAGTTGGTGGGCGCCCGCCATCGAAGATCAAGCCGTCGACCGTGTTCACAGGCTCGGTCAAAAGAAAGACTGTCGTGTCTTCCGCCTCGTGGTCGAGGGTACCATTGAGGATAGCGTTCTCAGCATTCAGCAGGACAAGAGGAAGCTGATGCGTTTGGCCTTCGGCGAGAAGAAGGGCAAGCGGGGTGAGGTGAAGAGTGGTCGGCTGGCGGATATCCAGAGGCTGTTGCAGTGAGGGAAGGCTAGATGGATGGATGTGACTCCATGCCAGATGAAAGATCACGATTACGACAATGATGCAGAGATGACTAATTTGAACCTCGGCTTTGACAGCGCACAAATGTATCATTAATTCGATTTGATAAGCTTTAACATCAAGACGGTCATGAATATAAATGTTTGGCCCGACTTCAAGTAAATAGAGCGTGTGCGAGTTGCGATCAACAATCTCGATAGGCATTCGACATCGATGTACCTCGACGCCGCTTTTAACAACACGAAGATGTGATTGATATACCGGATGCAGCAAACATTCTCAAGGTCCTTCATTCTGATGCTACATACTCTAAAATAAAGTTTCCGTCAAAAGGTATCAAACCCGGAACGCCAGGCAACCAAAAAGCCGCGAAAACCCGCAATCGCATTCATCCTCCTTCCTCGCCAGTAATCAATACAAGGCGTCCTCTATCATACCATATACACAAGGAAATTTTTGTTTTGAAGAGCAAGAAGATTGAGCATTACACAGCCAACACATCCTTTCCCGGCTCCCAGAGCCTCTCAAGTTCGTGGTGGTTCGTCCAGTGTGCATCTGCTCAACTTCTCGCTGGTTGACTTCATGTCATTTACAACGCAAGGGCAGCGATTGCAAGAGCAATCACACTGCCCGCCATAAAGCTGGACGATGAGACGGCGGCACCTTCGAACTCGGGGAGTGTGTTGTTGTTGACGGCACCAGTAGTCGCGGCGGCAATGCCGGCGGTGGCGTTGGCGGCGCCGGTGGTGGTAGGGTAGTAGGTTTGGAGAAGCTTGGACGCAGGAGCGGTGACGAGGGAAGCAGTGGTGGCGGTGACCTTCTCGAGCTTGACGGTGCTCTCGGCTGGGGAGGCGATGTTCTTGGCCACACTCTCGGTGGTGGTGTTCACAGGCCTGAGGTTGTTCACTAGCATGACGGCGTCCGCAGGGACAGCAGCATCGGCGAGAGGGGTTGAATCGGCGAAAGCGGCGAGGGAGGTGCTTGAGGCGGAAGTTTGCTGCTGCTTGGGTGCGTCTTGTGTGACTGCGGGGGCCGAGTAAGGAACTGCAGACCAGACGGAGGATGAGGACTGCTTGTCAGCAGCGACAGGGACGCTGGAGACGTGAGTCTCCTCAGTCTCACCAAAGTGAGGAGCGGAAGAGACAACAGCGGGCTGTGCAACCGCAGACGATGACTTGATAGCGCAGGCGGGAGCGGCAGTGGTAGTAGGAATGTGGGACTGCTTCTCGAACTCAGCCTTGCCGTAGCCCTGGAGGTCACGGCGGCGGTAGGCAGATTGCACGTTAGCTTGGACGCTGGTGGAGTAAGGCTGGGCAACCTCGTTCTTCAAGGTAGTGCTGTGGTATGGCTCCTGGACGTTCGCCTGAACAGTGGTCGTGTGGTAAGGCTCTTGGACGGCGGCCTGGACGGTGGTGGAGTGGTAAGGTTCCTGGACAGCCGCCTGGACGGTAGTGGATTGGTAAGGCTCCTGAACAGCGGCCTGAACAGTGGTAGAGTGGTAAGGCTCTTGGACAGCTGCCTGAACAGTGGTAGAGTGGTAAGGCTCTTGGACAGCGGCCTGGACGGTGGTAGAGTGGTAAGGCTGAGCGACTTCATTCTTAAGAGTGCTGGTGGCGTGGTAAGGCTCAGGGGCCTCGTTCCTCAGGGTGGTGCTGCTCTGGTATGGTGTCTGAACATTATCTTGCTTCACAGAAGTAGAGTATACAGGAATCTCGTTGCGGACAGTTGTGGTGGATCGAACTTGACGCAGAGTGGTGGAGGAGGAGGAGGAGATGTAGTCACCGACCGGGGTGCTAGTAGACTGGACAACACGGAGAGTGGTTGAAGTGGTGAGATCCCTGAAGACAGTGCTGGTAGTGGAGGTGTTGAGGTGTGCGGTGGTGCTAGGGAACTCCTCGTAAGGCTTGGAGACATCGGGGTTGGGGTCTGCCTTGTTCTCGACGGTGGAGCCAACAGTGCCAGGGTCCTCAGGGTCCTCGGTGTAGTCTTCCTCGTTGTACTCCCAGTTAGACCAGTCCTTGTCGTCATCGTCGTCCTCGAGAGGCTTGTTGTAGTTCAATCCGTCGGGGATCGACTCTCCAGAAGGGGCTGCTGCCTTGTCCGCGCTCGCAGCCTTGCTGCCAGGCTTCAGACTGCTAAGTCCACCAAGTCCTCCAAGGGCGCCGAGCTGAGGAGCAGCTGCGGCCAGAGCCGAGAAGGCCAGAATCAGGGACTTGTTGACCATGATGCTTGAGTTTTTGAGTTAGATCGATGTAGATCGGTGTTGTATTGAAAAGAATGGGTCCTCTCCGCCTTTCTAAAAGAATGGAGATCGGGCGTTGGCAACCAGAATGATTCAAAGAGTGACTGGGTGAGGTGGTACAGAAGGAATGGCGTGAGGATATGAGAAGGAGATGAGAGAGAGATGGGAGATGAGAAACGTCGAGATGAGAAACGACCTCGAGATACTTAACCGATTGACCGCTGGCACGGTATCAAATGCAGTGGTCGCGCCATCAACCTCCTGTGCACTGCAATGGCTGTGGTAGAGCGCGTTGGGTGAATTGGGATCGCTGCCTTCAGAGACATCTTAGCGGCTGGTGCATTGGTGAAGTTGTCTTTCGGCTTGCTTGGGGGTTCCCAAAGTCCTATAGCGACGCCGAGATATCGTTTTCGAGCCACGAGCAGACTAGCGCAGGTGCCATTTTTGGCATGTATAGGGGAGCGAGGGCCATCCCAGACGGACTTTGCCTTATTCTCACCGGCAATGTGCTGAGACTTGCATGCTAGATGTGCTGCACTCTGGTCCATGGAGGAACAGGCCACCGGCAACCAGTAGCTATAGCGACATTGTGCATGACATTCCGAGACTCGCGAACACTGTATGTTAATTCCATGTCGCTTGCTTGATGGAGTCGGTAAATGGCAACAATACACATCCTGCATCCGAAAACGCGTCCACCGGACGACGCGATCAATCCCTTACCCCTTCAAGCCGTTCATGTCAACGGTGAAAGGCCCGCTGCCCAAGCCTCCAGCCACGACAGCCACGACTGTTCCTCTACGAAACACTGCGACCGGCACGCGATCCGGCCGAGACCGTGATGGCAATGCTCGCAAACCGCATCTGGCATGTCGCGTTGGCACGTGTTGAGGCCGGCACAATTGTTCAATCGCTGGCACGGCTGGGGAAGGAAAGGCAACAAAACTGGTGGGAGGGGAACACATGTGGAGTCGGCGCTGAGACAGGAGTCGATCAATGGCCGGTACCCACCGTAGATCTGCGCCATCTAGACATCGACACTTCAACCTTGTCCTTTCTGTCACGTCTGTGTGATTGAATATTGTGATAATGCTACATAAAATCTATACAAATGCCGAAAAATCCGTTCGTGGGGGCCTGGGGCGCCCAGCACATTTGTGTCTCATCCTTGCTGCATAAGCTGAGAAATGCTTCTGGCGCTCTTTGAACCGAGAGCGAATGTTCTTGATCGGCCAGAGCTTGCTCGGTAGTCAAGAATCGCAGGTCTTCAGTGGAAATGTCAGGTGTAGGGAAGAAAGTGCCATAGTATCTGTGTTCAAGAATGACTCCGATCTCATGAATGGCCTGCGTCAACTGTGCGACGATGCCTTTCTCCAAAAACGGCAGTCTACCCACGCCTGAGGTCTCACCGGAATGCAGGACGATCACAGGGCCTCCAGGCTTGTAATTCGAGGCATCGAACCAGTAGCGAAGATTGAAGCTCTCGTCGCTGTGAGGCGCATAACGACTCTTGTTGTGGAAGTGGTCCACAGGTACGGAGAAGTTATATGCAGGATAGTCGATAGCAGCTGCGCCGAGAGCTGCGCTGAGAGCAAAGGCGCCGAAGAGAAGGCCTTTCATGGAGAAGAGAGAAGTTATGTGCTGGGTAGAGGGCTTCTTCAAATGCTGACGACTCATGATTGTTTCCTCAAGATTTGTAGAAGCAGAAGGCGTGGTAGAAGGCAGCAGCTTCCATCTCCTCGTCGCCAACCAAGCAGCCATTGTTAGGTGCGCTGCGGTCACGACTACGAACGCCCATCCTCTCAGCCAACATGCCCAACTCGCGATCCTCCACTTCGTCTTCGTAGACCTCTCTGAAGCCTTTTCTGTAGAGCAGCTCCAAGCCATACTCTTCAGCCAGGGCACGGAATGCTTCAAAGGGCACGACGAATTCTGGTGCGTCGACGGCCTCCTCTAGTGAGTAGTGGTAGCGCCAGCCGAAAGGCGGACGGAAGATACCATCGCGAGGAAGAGGCTTGGACACCAAAGGCTGAGCGCGAGGAAGGCGGACTTTGAAGATATCGTTACCGAACTCGAGAGGTGGCAGATCACTGGCAGGTGTAGCAGATGCGGGATCCTGAGCAGGCGTTCCATCTGCGGCGACAGCAGCTTGAGGAGCAGGCTCTGTTGGCGCAGCGATTGGCTCAGAAGGCTTCTCAGGGTCCCAGTCATCTTCATCGTCTTCAGCGTTACCGTTCGCAGCGGGCTCACTGGGCTTCTCGGGATCCCAATCGTCGTCGTCGTCTCCGCCACCGTTGGCACCTGGTTGTGGCTCAGATGGCTTCTCGGGGTCCCAGTTGTCCTCATCATCGTCGTTGCTTGCCGTAGGCGCCTCTGCTGGGGTGCTCTTTCCATTCGAGCTCTTGCCAGGCGCTTCCTTTGCCAACAAATCTTTCACCCTTTCAGTGATCACATTTGAGTTTGGCATGACGCCGATGAACTTTCCGCCCTTCTTCAACGCGCCAGAAACGTTCCTCAACATGCCACGTGCAAGTGCTTCATTCTCGAAGCTGTAGTGCAACGCGAACATCATGCTGACAACATCGAAGCCTCCACTGAACATGCGTCCCTGGATCCTTGGTGGGCCTGGGCCTGCGTTTGGGTCGAAGCCGACCTCGCGGATGATTGGAATGTCGTCCAGTGACGTCCCGAAAGTGTCTTGCACATAGAATTCTGCGTGCATAGGCGCAGCTCTCCTATTGCGTCCACCTCGTCTCAAATTCTCAGAGTATCTCGAACGTGCCTGATCGATACTGACGTCGGCAATGTCACAGCCGACGTACAGGGCGGGTACTTGAGGAGCCTTCTCCCATTTTCCGAGATCGCCACCCTTGCCACAAGCCATGTCAAGGACTTTCATATGCTCGACCGGCATCTCAGGTCGCGAGAACTTCTGGATCAGAGTGGACTTGATCCAGTTGTTGAGACTTCGAAGCCCCTTGATCTTACTTTCGGTGCTTCTCCATTCACGACCGCGCTCGGGCACGGCGTTGTAGTGTTGTGCGACCAATTCGGCTCCCGAAGCCTGACGAGCGATCAGGTCCTTTCGTTGCTGCTCCTCGACCTGACGCTGCATCTGGCCAGCTTGTTCGCGACCGACAGTGGCTCTTGCACCCGGACGCTTCAGCTTTCTTGGAGGAGATCGGTCGCCATCGTCGTCCTGAGGAGGAGGCGCATTGCGCGGTGGGGATCTGCGAGCGAACGCGTTTGGTGTGTTGCTCCTGCTCGCCTTGCTCGCTGCTAAGCGCTGTGCTGGTGTCTCTCTCTTTCTTTTTGCTGCCTGACGCCTGCCACTATCCCAGGGTGAGTGTTCCTCAGGCTCCTGAGAAGGCATGTTGTGTGTGTGGTATGTGGTGGTCGCTGATTCCTGATGATGAGTGCTCGTGTGTGTGTGGTGTGGAGCTTGGTCCGTCAAAGTCGGCTAGTGATACAAGCAGAGTGCTTGGTGTTGCAAATCGCGACAGAATGCTTGATCAGCCTCCAGTGACACGTGATGTCTTGTGAAGAATGAGCAGTGAGCATGCAGAGATTGATCAGTGAGGTGAAGCAAAGAAGCCCTCGAATGACGACGGCAGGGTGATTTGCAGCTGGCGTGCATTCGGTAGTGGTCGCCGAAAGTAGTCCCTGCTCTCCACAAACCTTATACAACGGGAGAGCCGCCCGGCGTCCGGCGTTTCCCGAAACTCTATCAGTGAGCTTGGGCTGGCTCGGTGACAGAGTGCCTGACTGACGGCAGCGTTGATGATCGAAACGCGGCTTCTAAGCTCACTTACACCCGCCAGCTTCATCCACCACCACCACTCTCCCACCGCCTCCCATTATCAACCTTCAACATCACAATTAACAACCCGGAAACCTCGACATCCCCTCCACTATGGGTGAACCACAGTACCTCAAATTCCCGATCCTCCCTCTCGCGCAGTCCGTGTTCGGCCTCGCCTCTCCCACCACCGACACAGCTACCAAGAAGACGTCATTGAAGACTCTCCAAGATGCTATTCGCGAGCACAAGATGGCGCCGCTGTACGCTCATCTGGCGCACCCTCAGACTGGCAAGCTAAATGCTTCTGGTGAAGGCGGTTCGCTATCGCCTTCCATCTCTCGCGCAAACACAAACGCCAGCTCGCCATCACCTTACAACACACTGAGGCGGACGAGCAGTATCAATGCTCCTTCTATTGTTGGTGTACTTGGAGGCAAGACAGACAAGAGTGTGGATCTGCCTTGGGATGAGGCTCTCTACAACGAATTGAAGGCCGATAACGAGAAGGAGCTCGAGACGATCCAGAAGGAGGAGGACGATGCAGTGGAGAACGCTGGCGACACTGAGGTTGCAAATGCGCAAGGAAAGCGTGCTGAGTTCTATGCGAAGGTTGGCGACAAGGACAAGGCACTGGAGGAGTTTGAGAAGCTGTTTGAGAAGACCAGCATTCTGGGTACCAAGATCGACATCGTTCTGGCCATCATCAGGATAGGACTGTTCTTCGACGACAAGCTACTTGTCAAGAAGAACGTTGATCGTGCACAGCAGCTTGTTGAGACTGGCGGAGACTGGGACCGCCGCAACAGACTGAAGGCTTACACTGGCTTGCACCTTCTCACTATCCGCTCACACGGTCTTGCGGCGACACCTCTCCTCGACTCTCTTTCGACCTTCACTTCGACTGAGCTGTGCCCTTACAGCTCTCTTGTCGCCTACGCTACTCTGGCTGGCGCAGTGGCACTTCCCCGGCGCGACTTCAAGTCCAAGGTTGTAGATGCGCCCGAGATTCGTGCCGTCTTCGGCGCAGCATCCGGCGAGGATCGCCTGGCAGCTCTCGGCGGTGCTCCCTCTGCTGGCCCTGGTGCAGACGACTCTATGGAGACCGACTCAGACGCCAAGAAGCCTAGCACAGCGACTCCCCTACCCACTGTCGTCAACCTCACCACACTTGCCTCTGGCTCTGCTCCTGAAGCTGAGCCCCAGATCGACTTCAGCCCGCTCGCCACCATGGTCTCCTCACTCTACAACGGCAACTACAGCTCTTTCTTCACTTCGCTCGCCGCCGTCGAGACCAAGTTCCTCTCACAAGACCGTTACCTTTTCGAGCACAAGAACTGGTACGTGCGTGAGATGAGACTTCGCGCATACGCACAGCTTCTTCAGAGTTACAAGGTCGTCGGCTTGGAGAGCATGGCCAGCTCATTCGGCGTCAGCGTGGCGTGGCTCGACAAGGACCTCGCGCCTTTCATCGCCAGCGACAGACTGCCTTGCACAATTGACCGCGTGAAGGGCGTCATCGAGACACAGAGACCCGACGACAAGAACAAGCAGTAAGTTTTCGCAACCTCGCTTCTTTATTGAAGATTTCACTGACCTTCTATTTAGATACAACGACGTTGTGAAGCAGGGTGACCAGCTTATTACCAAGCTGCAAAAGTACGGCCAGGTCGTTCGCCTGCGCGGCAGCGAGCGCAGCTAGAGTCGACGCATGGAGATATAGACATCATGCGTCCAGATGTCTCAGACTGTGGCCTTTATTGAGCATAGAGTAGACAGCGAGCACGAACAACGAATAGTGTACAATTAAAATCACTAATGAACGACTCGACGGTCCCCGCTTCGTTTTGATCACATCGTGCGGAGTGTTTGGAATAAACCAGGTGATTTTGTCGTGGCTAGTCCTTAGTTGTCATCAAACACGTTAGAAGTCGTGCTCATACCGGGCCCCTAACATCTTCTCAACGCAACTTTCATAAGTGGTATCATCAGAATATGTTGATTCGGAATATTACATGCTCGACTGCAGCTACTCGTAAGGATGACGATTCAAAAGCCTAGTGTCTCAATTTTTTCGTAGCTTTTCTCTCTATCGCGAACGCCTTTATTGAATGATTTTTGTGGTAGAGGGATATGAAGTGGAGTAGCGGCGCCTGTTCTGTTGCAACAGGCTCGCTCTGCATGCTAATGATGCAACAAACTGTTTTAATGCTTCGCGTGAAAAAGGGAAGATAATCACCATTTTACATGATGATCTCGTTTTGTACGTCCTGGGAATTGTTAGCAATGTACGTTTTTATGATTGTGAGGAGGCGATTTTGACTTACCCTCTTCAACTCCTTGAATGGCAAGCACACGCAGTTCTGCACGCGCACCTCGTCGGCGACCGCGCACTCTTTACCCAAGATCGTAATGCTCTGCACTTTCACGCCATTCTTCACTACACTGGTGCTGAGCTCGCGAACAGGTGTAGGAGTGCCCTCAACACGTGCCCATGCGCCGACTCTGCTGCTCCAGCCGATGATGGCGTACAGCACGCATGCGTCGTGCTTGATCTCGGCGTCTTCGAGGACAATGGCTTCCTTGATACGAGCGCCGGCGCCGACCACTGCACGCGGGCCAATGGAGACGTTGGGGCCGAGCTTCGCGGTAGGGTCGACTTGTGCTGTAGGATGGATGAACACGGGCGGGAGGATGGTGGCGGAGGGCTTGGCAAGCTCTTCGCTTTGCTGCTGGAAGGCCTTCATGAGGTAGAGGGCGTTTGCGGGCACGGCGGAGCCGGCCGTCTTAATCTGGCGCCAGAAGTCCTTGGTCTCGAGGACGTAGAATTGGCGGTTGTCGGCGAGGTCAGAGAGAATGTCCTGCTCGAGACGGATGACCTCGGTCTTCTCGCCATCGTCGTCGTTGTCTTGTCCAGAGCGGGCAATGTATGAAGAGTCGAGGGTGTCTGACGAGGGGTAGGAGAGCAGACGTGGGCGGTCTGCGCGGCGCTTCATTGCGGACTTGATGCTGGGGAAGAAAGCTTCGGTGCTGAAGAGGTAGACTCCGCAGTTGATCAGGTTGGAGATGTGCGACTCGGGCTTCTCCACGTAGTGCAGAACACGCTTGCTATGGGTGTCGCTGACGATGCAGCCGAAGTTGGTCGCAGCGTCGTTGGCCACGCGGGTTCCGAGAATGACAGCCTCGCCGTCCTTCTCCTCGAACAGACGCAGCATTTGTTCTAGAGGGAACGAACAGCAGACATCGGCGTTCAAGACGAAGAAGCGATCGGTGTGGCCCTTGAGAATAGCATCGCGGAAGTGGTAGAGACCACCTGCGGTTCCGAGAGCCTGGTACTCGCGCAAGTACTTCATGGAAATATGAGGGTGTGTGCGCGCGCAGTCCTTGATGAAGTCGCGGAAGACGGCCTCATCGTAGTATCCAACAATGAAGACCTCGTGGATCTCGGGGAGTTTGGCGATGGCAGCGAAGCAGTGTGAGATGATGGGGTGGCCGGCGACTTCGAAGAGCGGCTATGTCTTGTCAATCACATAGATCGCATTGCGATCGCCGAATGCACATAGCATACCTTGGGCAGGTCCAGAGAAAGAGGACGGAAGCGGGTTCCTCGTGATGGTCCACCGACCTGCTCGCTTCAGCCGAGTATTCTTTTTGTAGCAGACGAATGTCCCGAATCTTTCATATTCATACCAGAATGACGGCCTTCGTGACTGGCGCACCACCTCTTGCGCCGCGGACGGGCACCTGCAGACTCATGTTTGCTTGGTTGTGAAGTTGTCCTGGCTGGGTCGATGTTGATTGCGGTGTACGTGGACTTGTTGGAGTGGTGCAGATCGGAGCTGGGAGTATCTGTTTCGCGGTCAGTACGATCTGGCAAGTCACAAACTCTTGGACACATACATTTGTAAAGACTCTTGCTAGACGGTTCAGCAGAAAGAGGGTGGTGTTGTGGACAGTGCAACCTGTTCTCCTGCCGCAGCAACAGCTCACCTTCGTGAAACGTCAAGGGTCCAAGATGTTCTCGCCCCGCATCCACAAACGAACACGAACACGAGGCTAGAGTGCGCGTCGTCTTCACACTTCACTTCATCACTGCTCACCGAGTGGCCAAAGCAAAATCACGTGTCTGGTGTGCCTTGCCAAATGAAAGTGTCTGGTATTGATCAAACCTCACTTGGCATGATATCGTTCCTTCACTTCAGTCAGTAAGGCGAGTCTTCCTCATGCAGGCCTTCCTCACTATACGTGAAGTTCTGTGCAGCAAGCGCCTCCTATTTCCCACCAAGACTGTTTAGGCGACGCCGATGAGAATGTCGCCCAATGGCTACCAGCTGCTGTGATACAGCCGTCGCACAAGAGCCATCAATTGTTCCCGTCCTTGCAGGTTTGCCCCATCAATACGCTTCCTTCACAGCTTCATCACTGATCTTCGCGTGGACTCCAGTCGACAACTCGTTATGCGACCTTCCCTTCGTGTGTTTCGACGGAATGCACAACTCATGCAATCCTCCCGCCATTCACCTCCGTGGTTCCTAGCACATCAAGATACGCTTCTCAATGGCGTCCTGCTTATACTTCTCGCTGGCCGACGAGTAGCTTGGCGTGAACGCTCGTGGCTGCTTTCTTCGACCATGGAGTTCCAGCATGGCGTTGATTTGCATTGGGCAATTCCTCGCACACTTCCTTCGTTAGAACGACGGATTCCAACTTGCTTGTGAAGGACGTTTCGACGAGATAAAAGGATGTCTGCTGCTCCCTCAGATCTCACTCTCTCCTTTCACTACATCACCCACCCAGCTCATATCATCCCACATCGCAGTCAGCCCTTGTCCACTTCTGTATGAGTAGTTGTCTGCACCTTGGACACTTCAGTCATTCTTCCGTCAAAGCCTTTTGCACTCTCAACACTTGGGAGCGTCGTCGACAACTAAAGTAAGTAAATTCCAGAGAGTGTAGTCATGTATCCTTCCCACATCTCCGATCACTGGATAGCAGCGCTCTCCTTGATGTTGTTCCCCTACCTAAGCCGATGGTGAATTGAGGTGTGAAGAGCCCGCTGAGAGTCGCATTCCACTCTCCCACTCACTCACTGACAGACGCTTACGTCTGGCGTGCGCTCGGTCGTGCCTTCCTTCCCAGCTGCTTCCCAGCTGTCGCATCGCTGCCTAATTTGGCTGTTGCCGCCCCAACTATTGCATATATAAAGTTCTCCATCGCTTCTCCACTGACACCACACCAGCATGGCGGACACCCACATCAAACAGGAAATGATGGACCGTTCCTCGCCCACAATTCCAAACACAAGCAGCCGCGCCCAAACCGTGAGCTCTGCTCCAAGGTCACCCACACAATTGCCGAGCCAGTTCACTGAAGACTCGGATGCAACCATGAGCGGTCTTGATCACAGTTCGGCGCTCCTTCAAGATGCGATGCATTATCTCGGGGCCGACTCCCGTCGCTTGATCCAAGGTATCAAGAAACTTGAGGAGCTGAACATCAGCACTACCTTGCAGCTGCCCAAGTTCGTCGTCGTGGGTGACCAGTCTGCCGGCAAGAGTTCGATTGTCGAAGCACTTTGCGACATCTCGCTGCCGCGTAGCCAGGGCACATGCACTCGGTAAGCGAGCAACACAAGCAGTTGTTGAACCAAGCTGACACTGCTTACAGATGCCCATTCCTGATTACCACTTCATCGCAAGCGCCCTTGAACGGTGCTACGTGGCTCTGCAGCATCAGTATCCAGCAGGAATATTACTTCCACACCGATGGTCCCGACGATCCTGGTCGCTTCCGGAAACGCGACGGTCAGATTGATCCCATGCACTTCTACACAGTCACCAAGAAAAGCGAGCTTGAGGCTATGCTCCGCAAGGCCCAGCTGGCTATCCTCAACCCTCGCGACGATCCCCAAAAATTCGTTGGCATTGACCTCGCTTCTGCATCATTGCCACGCCAGGTGCCCTTTTCTCCCAACGTCATTAGTCTCGAGATACAAGGCCCAAATCTTCCCGAGCTCTACTTCTATGACCTGCCCGGTTCGATCAACGTCATCGAAGACGGCGAAGACCCCAATTTGGTGCAGATGATCGAGGACCTTGTCAGCACCTATCTGCAAGATGAGAAATGCCTGATTCTCCTTGCTTGTGGAGCAGATCAGGATGTGGAGACGTCGACGACGTTCCGGTTCATCAAGAACTGTCGCGCCACTGAGAGATGCGCAGGCGTAATCACCAAGGCTGATCTCTTGCCGCCTGGCAAGCTCCCCTACATCAAGCAAATTTTGAATGGCAAGAAATTCGCACTTGGTAAAGGTTGGTTCTTCACGAAACAGCTCTCGCAGGCCCAGATCGATCAGGGTATTAGCCATGCTGTGGCCCGCGATCTCGAGGCCGACTTCTTCCGTCAGCAGCCATGGTCTGGTCTTGCCGACTTGCAGTCCCGCTTCGGTATTGAGAGGCTCCAGGAAGCCGTGTCGCAATCAATGACAGAACACATTCGTGGAGAGTAAGTATTTCGATCTCTCACTGGCCAACAAGGGCAGCACAGCATGCAATCACAACTAACACGGCTCCAGGTTGCCAGAGATTGCCAGTCGCATCGCGGCCAGGCTCGGAATCATTACTGACCAGCTCACCTTGCTACCTGCTGCGCCGCCGCATCCCGGCTTTGCTGTTGCGAGCCACATCCAGACACTTGCAGCCTCTATAGCCAGTCACATCAACGGCGATCGTGATGTGAACACTTTCCGTCTTACCTGGACCAAGATAACCACCACGAAGTTCTGCAAGCGTCTGACAGACATGAAGCCAAGCTTCAACCTGAAAACGCCTGGTTACAAGGCACCTTCGATCGTTGTAGATGACGATGATGACAGTGAGCCTGCGACGCCCACACCTATTCGTGTCGCGATCCGCAGTTCGATGACACCGAAACCGAGCGCTTCCCGTCGTAGCAACAACATCACGCCGTCCTCGTCGAGGAAGCGTCCTGCGGAGGATGCCACTCCACGCCGTTTGAAGGCTGATCCTGTCACTCCCTCATTCACGCAAAAAACTCTCACCCTCGAGACATTGCGATTTGAGTATGCGCGAGGTAACACCAGCGGTGTGTCTGGCTCTATCAACGCCAAGGTCACCGACCGGCTCATCCTCGAATCGCTCAGCAACTGGAATGACGCTTTGAATGGTACGCTCAAGGAAGCTAATCACACCATCTCCCAGCTGATCCAGCAGTCCATCGACAATGCGCTCAAGAACCTGCACCTCACAGACCTCTACCGACGCACCAAAGAAGAGCTCGTCGCATTCCTGGCCGGACTGATGCACACAGAAAGCGACAAGCTGCACAACCTCCTGGCCTGCGAGCAAGAGAAAGCAATCGTCACCCACAGCAACTGGACCACCCTGCGCAACGCCCGCCTGCACGACCTGCAATCCCAGCGCAACCTCCAGCGCGTCAACGAGCACTTCGACACCTTCGATGCCGCCCTCGCCAACACCTCTTCCAAAGCCAAGCCCACCCCGGCCGAGAAACGCGCAGAGAAAGCCAAGGACACCACATGGCTCACGCAGACCCTCGGCGCGGACGAGTACGCTGTTGAGATCGACTGCCTCGCAACGATTTTGTGCTACTACGAGAATGCAGCCATGTGCTTCGTCAACGCGGCCGCGAAGAGCATCGAGCATGGCGTGCTGCGGCCGCTGCGCAGCGACGTCGCGCAGACCCTCTGCGATGGCCTGAATGCTGGCGATCCAGCGGTTTGTGCCCAGCTCCTTGCCGAGGACCCTGCCCGTGAGAGAGAGCGCATCGCGCTGCAGGGTGAGAAGGAGAAGCTTGAGAAGGCGATGGTCAGTGTCGGGGAGCTTCAGAACTGAGTGTCTGAACTCTCGGAATTGAGCTAGGTGAATTGAGCTCAACTTGTTCTCACGGAGCGTGCGAAATGGTTGTCGAGGGTCTTTGAGATTGGTTCTCAGAAATTGTCGTCGGTGTTGGAATAGTGTCTCTCCAGTTGGTTAGGTCTCTTCGCATGCATTGCGCCTCAGAAAAAAACATCCTCTTAGCAATAGCGTATGCATCGTCTTATTTCACAGCGTCCTTGGCTTCAGATCTCACCTTATCGAGGCACCAGGTTCTAAAAACAAGTCAGTGGGACGTCGTACGGCTCATGCCGCCGAGCTTCTCGATAGACGATCGGCTTTCAAACACAGCAGACACAGGACGTATGAGTTGAAAGTCATTGACAACGATTGCTTCTCGGTGGCGTGCTCGATCAGAGCACCAAACGGAAAACGTTATGATTCACACCTTTATCTGGGTATTTCTACAGGACCGCCGAAACACACATGTTTATCTATTCCGAATTCCCTCAAGCTTACTGCTTACAATCTCAAAGCTCGATCAGACTTTCTTCCTTGGGCACAGCAGGGGCATGCTGTGGCGCCGTCGGGAAGCTTTCCTGTCCATAACCTGCACCAGCCGCGGGCGCTTGAGGCCACTGCTGTTGCTGCTGCTGCTGTTGAGCTTGAGGCTGATTGAGCTGTGGGTACGAACCCTGTTGCGCCTGGGGCTGGGGTTGCGGGTAGTACGAGTGTGAAGTTTGGCGTTGTAGAGGTGGCTGCTGCTGTTGGTGGGGAGGCTCCTGGGGAGGATAAGGGGTCGATTGTTGGTATGGTGGTTGCTGCTGGTGTGGTTGCTGCGCGTAGAGTTCTGGGCTTGAGGTCTGGGGCACTGAGGGCTGCTGCTGCTGTTGTTGTTGTTGTTGGTCCGCGTAGTAGAAGGATGCCTGGTCGGCAGGAGGTGGAGGTGATGTTATCGCTGGGTTGGAGCTTTGTGAAGTATGCGATGGCGCGTAGTGATGCGATGATTGACGGCGCTGCGGTGGCATTTGGGAACCATGCTGGGGCTGCTGTACTTCGTGTGGCTGTGGCTGCTGATATTGCTGTTGTTGAGGTTGAGGTGGATATTGCTGAGCGGGAGTTTGCGCGTACGAGGCTTCCGGTCCTGGCTGGCTGTATTGGGACATCCTGTTCATATCTTGGTATGGCTCAGGGTATGGTGCTTGTCCGGGATGTGCTTGTGGATATCCAGGGTAGCCGCCCTGAGACTGAGGAGGTGGTCCATAGTTGTCAAACTGTGGTGCGTTGCCGGAGTAGTAGCTTTCCATACCACCTTGGTGGTTCATTGGAGCAGCATTGATGTTTGGGTACATGCTTGATCGGTTAGGCGCACCAAAACGACCGGCATGGTATGTGTTGCTAAGTCTCTCCTCCAACATCCTGTCGTAGTAGCGAACAACAGTCGAGAGCTTCGAGTGAAGATCAAGCAGGGTATCGTGTTTGCTCATGGTCTCGCCATACGTCCGGGCGAGCTTTGGTCTGAGGGAGCCAATGCTTTCATACAATTCCTGAATTTGGGGCTCGCGAAGAATAGTGCCTGGTGGCTGGTGCTGGAGTCTGTCCACAAGCGTAGAGAAGAGGTTGATATTTTCCATCTCAACAGGTGTCAGCTCGTGCTGGCTGTTGGGCTTGTACTGTGCTGGCGCTGAGCTCGATGATGTCTGCTCTTTCAGTTGCTTCGCATGAGCCTTCTTCTGCTCCTCCATATCCTGCATACTGGCTGCAATGGCCGCCTTCAGATCTGCATCCTCCTCATCCTCGTCTTGCGGCGCTGACCTAGTTGTGCCATTGGGCTTAGGTTTTGAATGTTGTGGCACCTGAGGCTGCGGCACGTATCCAGCTCCGGCATGTCCTTTAGACTCCTCCAAGCTCATCTCCAGAGCTCTCTTGAGATCGGCATCGAAACTGTCCTCTACTCTTGCTCCGCGAGGTTGCATCCTCTCAGAACTTACGTTCGAACCTTGCCAGAGGGTAGTCTTGCTTGCACTGGGACTTTGCGGTCCGGGAGTTCCATGATTCTTATCCCTCAGCTTAGCGTAGCATCCATCGTCGACTCTCACAGGTTGCATGATTCCAAGATGAGGCAGAGGAATGTTCTTGGAGCTACAGGAGCCACAGAAGACGTTTCCACAGTTTCGGCAGTGGTGTTTGCGGTTGGTAAAGGTAAACTTCTCGCGACATCTCATGCAGACGTCGGAGTCAGCCCATTCGGGTGGTGCAGAACTATCGAACATGCTGCTGGCAACCTCTTGTCGGGGTGGAAAGTCGAAGCGTTCGTACTGCAGCGTTTTGTAGCATTCGGTGAGGTAGTTCAAGCTGTCCTTTCCTTGTGCGCCAACAGCCCAATTTTGGATGAGCTCGAGCATCTTGCGTCTCACATCGACGTTGCAACCTTCGGGTGCCTTCAGCAGGCTGACAAGGTTATCCATGAACTCCCTGCTGGCGATCTCTTGCATAAAATGGCTGCCTCCATTCTTGGCGCATGTGTCGGTAAGGTTCAGGGTCGCAAGCTGGATGTTTGGATTCTTGTTGCCTATGCGGCGCTTTAGGCTGCGCATGGCCTCCTTGGGCTGCACGGTCTTGCTGCGGATGATGTCGGAGATCTCCAGGTTGAGAGCGATGTCCTCGAGCGAGCTGGAGGTTGCGCGCTCGATCTGAGCATCCAGCTCAGTATTACTTGAGCCGCCGAACCAGGACGCCATGATTGCGGTTGGATGTGCACCACTGCAGGCAGCAGGGTTGAGATGTTGATGGCGGTTTGAGAGGTATTCCTATGTGGATGGAAGCACCCTATATGGATGTCCGTATGATATGTCGTTGGCGAGGGAGAGTTTGTGGTGGTGATTGCAGTGGATGTAGGTGGACGTGTTGAAGCCGAGCCATGTGGTGGTGGTAGCTGTAGACTAGTAGGTCAGCGCAAGCAAGCAGCAGCAGCACCGCCACACTTCACACACGGAGCCGGCTGCGTCATGGCCCACGCAGCGCCACTCTCTCCATCTTCTGGGGAAGAAGCGAAGGTGGAAGTCTACTGCTTCGGCCTCGAAAGTAGCCAGCAATACCCTACTGTACTACTGCTGTACTGTTCACTCGTCTCCCTCCTCACGTGAGCTACCTCTCTTCAAGCTACTCTTCTCCTCTACGCCACCCTCACGAGACCACGACTACCACGAGACAACACCACCTCCACCGCAGCGCCCCGTCAAACCTCAAGGAAGCATACCATCAACGTGCCCTCGACCGTTGCCGACATCGTCACCGCACCCGCACACCCCTCCACCAGCCACACAGTTTTCCCCGTCATACCAATACTTGGATACACGCCTTCGCGCAATGAGCGCATAGTCGCCTGACTGCATCGCACACAATGAGTGCGGCGGCGTCACTGCCCAACCCGCCTTCCGGTCCACCAGGCCACAGCAATGGCGCCAGGCCACAAACCTTCAATAGCGGCACCGAGCGGCCTTACGAACACATCCAGGACCTTCAAGCAAGAGCTCAGGATGGCTTCAGCGACCAGGAACCGCCTGCAAAGTTGCTCGGGACTGCAGCCAACTCTCTCCAACAGGCCAAGATACTGCTAGACAGCCGGCGACCCGATTTGGCCTTTGTGGAATATCTGCGTGCTTACGAGATCGCGATTGATGTTATACCTCGGAGTGGCAAAGTTCTGGATATGGATATGGACCAGGGCTGGGACAGGCAGTACAAACATGTGAAAAACACTTTGGTCCAGTGGAACGAACAATACATGGGCATAAAAGGTATCATCGAGAATAACAACAAGAGGAGTGGCGTGCTCCCCAGAGGCTACCAGGCCAAGATCAACCATGCGCGATCACAATCGGAGAGCCACCGGAATTATATCACAAAAGCGCCATATCCCCAGTCCAATGCTGAATACCAGTCACCAAATGCTTCAGGCACCCGTAAAGTCAAGCCATCGGTCTCGCCAAAGCCAGAATCTCTTCATGGACGTGCTCTGTCACAGGGAGGTGTCGCATTGAATGGCTTCCCACGGGCTAACGGCAGCGATGCGCTCAACGACCGGTTTGCCCGCTTGCGAATGCCATCAGGTGCTGGCATCGACACTACCACAAGACCGGACTCGCGCGGCTCAAACTCTTCTGTGCATAGCTCGCCTATATCTATGCCTTCTGCAGCCGATTGGAATGGCGGCTACTCCTTTGATGCTCCTCCAAGATCGAACGGAATGAATGGCAAACCAGTGGGTCCTCGTGGCATGCCCAACGGGCCACCCCTCTTGCCAGGCAAACTGCCATTGGACACTAGCTTCGCAGCAGCAATGCCGAAAGCGCCTAGTCCAACATATAGTCCTGCTCGCAACATGCATACCACCGGTCATGTTGCGCCACCGAGACACAGCGCACGAAGTCTGGCTTCCAGCGAGTACCGGCGTACTTCGACAGCCTCTTCAGTGGCTTCAATAAGGGCACCGAACGGCAACCGGGACAACGGGGATTATTTCCCGCAAGCGGGATCCGACGACAGCAGAATGACTCCAACAAATACTACGAGGCAATCACAGAGTTCCAAAGAAACCCGGTGCAGCGCGGAACGGCTATTCGACTATCTCCCTCGCTTCTCGGTTCTGCTTATTGACGTTCGACCTCGAGCAGACTTTGATCAAGGTCACATCTACTCGCAAAATGTCATGTGCATCGAGCCTATGAGCCTCCAACCAGGCATGAGTGCCGAGCAATTGCTCGAATCTTTGATCCTGTCTCCCGATGCGGAGCAAGAAATGTTCGACAACCGTCAGCTCTTTGATCTCGTGGTATACTACGATGCCGACATGCAATCAGACAAGTATCTCTCCAGTCCGACCAGCGACCGTGAGATGAAGCTCAAATATCTTCACGAAGCTCTTCATGACTTCAATCAAGAAAAGCCATTAAGAGAGCCTCCAATGCTGTTGATTGGCGGTATCAGCGCATGGGTGGATCTTGTTGGCCAGCAGGCGTTGGCCACATCAAACACTCTTGCGAGGGCCAAGGCTGGCAGGCCCATCTCCCGTCGTCCCATGGCAACATCGGGTGGCGGTCAGCTTCGCCTGCCCAAGCGCAGGGTGCAGGACTTTGCTCCACTTAATCAAGATGAAGAGCAAGCTTGGCTCACCCAGGCAAGACAGGAGAGTGTAAGCGTGCCTCAGCAATCAGTGAACGAAGAGGATGAAGAGGCCGACGAAGATGAGGAAGAACGTGAACGCCTTAGTCGGGCTGCGATTGACGAGTTCAACCAGCGCTATCCAGATGCCAGCGCTATCGATAGCCAGCCTGGCTTCATGGGATCTCAAATGCCATCGAGGAAACCTCCCGCTCCGCCTGCAAAGATTCCCGACTATCCGGCCGCGCCACCACCATCACAGTACGCCCAAGCTCCTACGAGGCCGGCGCCAGCAGCACCCAGGATGAGCTACACAGGTGTGAGCGAACGAGCCGCTTCACAAAGCACATTCCCAGGAAGATCTGATGGGCTCATGCCATATGTGCCACCCAAGCTTCGATCCTCCACCATGACACTGCCAAAGACAGGCTTGATCAATTTTGGCGTCACTTGCTACATGAACTCCACAATACAGGCATTATCGGCAACAACGCCATTGAGTATCTTGTTCTTGAGCGATGAATTCAAGCGAGCTGTACAACGCAATTGGAAGGGCAGCAAGGGTGTCATGCCTGAGCTGTATAGCAACTTGATTCGAAGCCTGTGGAAGGGTGACGTCTCAAGCATCAAACCAACAACCTTCCGTAACTTCTGCGGTCGTCTGAATGGTGATTGGAAGAATGACGTCCAGCAAGACGCGAAGCAGTTTTTGGAATTCATGATCGAGACATTGCATGAAGATCTTAACGCCAACTTCAACCGCAGCATCCTGCAAAACCTGACGCCTGAGCAAGAAGCGTATCGCGAGAAGTTACCGAAATATCTCGCGTCCAAGCGAGAATGGCAACGACACCGTCATCGCGAGCACTCACCCATTTACGATCTTTTCGGCGGTCAGACCATGTCTCGCCTCCGCTGTCGCACATGTGCATTCGTCAGCACGACATGGGAGTTCTTCTCAAGTATTAGCGTCGAGATTCCACACAGCCAACCAGCCACTCTTGACCAGTGTCTGGCTCAATTCTGCCGCGACGAGGGCCTTCGCGGAGAAGAAAGTTGGAAATGTCCACGCTGCAACGTCACCCGCGAAGCTACCAAGCAGATCACATTCACGCGCCTGCCTCAATACCTCGTGATCCACCTCAAGCGCTTCCGCAACGACGACTACGGCCGCGTCGCCCGCAAAGTCCACACGGTGATCGACTTCCCCCTCCGCGGCCTCGACATGTCCCCATACACCCTGCCGCCACCCGACGCCACCGAGCAGCAACGCATCGCGCAGGCCGCGGCTCCGACCGAAATGGTTCCCGACCCTGCTATGACCCCACCGTACGTCTACGACGCTTACGCGGTTTTGCAACATATCGGAAGCGACTTGACCCACGGACACTACACGACCGCCGTCCGCGACAGGATGAAGAAGGTCTGGCGCAAGTACAACGACACTATCGTCCGGGACATCGAGCCTACGGGTCTGCAGAACAGAGAGGCTTATATTCTCTTCTACGAGCGGACTGCGTCGGCGGCTGATCCTGGGAGATTATAGAGACATCCCAGCTCTGCTGGAAGGGAAGAGTGGTTCTGGTGGCGATGATCTTGGGTAATGCAGATTCTCTTCTTCTTATTTTCCTGGGCGGATTGAATGTTTAATTTAGCATGCGCTTTTGTTTGCATATACGAATCTTTGCATGACTATGAATGAGCATTTTTGTGTGGAGATTGGAAAGCATCAGCCGTGTTTACACATGCATGTATCGCAAGAAACGATTTTCTCACAACGACTGAACTATATGCCGATATCCTCTATGCAGACTTGGCAATGTAACTCGTCGTAGGAAGTCCCATTGCATACCGTCGGATCGGGCGTCCTTCTTGCTCGCACTACATACTCGATCACGCTAAAGGAAAACACAAACGTTGAAGTCAATGCGCGAACGTAAGTGAAGTAGGTGTTGGGGTACGCAGGGTTAGGGTTTCAAGAGACATCTTTTCTAAATATCTCCATTTCTCGGAGCGTGTTGAGTCTATGGAAGCGTGTCACATGAAGAGCGATGGGCTTGACAATTTGGAGTAAATTAGTAGTCGCCAGCGTGTTGGGGTGGGGCGTGGAGGAGACTTTTAATGTTCTGTAAGCTTGACTGCCGGAAAGGTCGGTCGGCTTCACGTTCATCGATCCCCACTCTATTGTCTGATACACCATAAAAAGGTCGAGTGGTAGTTGGAACAGCCCTTTATTTCAACCGCAATCCCGGTGGCAAGCAAGCTACCCTAGAAGTTGAAGTCTTCGAATATCAACTCTTTATCCGGCAGCCACTCCATCAACTGCTTCCTCATTGGTGTGCCGGTGCAAAGGTAATACTTCTGCACCTTACCGTCGAGATCGAGATCGCTCTTCTGAAGACGTCGCTTCTGTACATCGATCCCATGAGACCCCAAGTCAATTATCTCGCCATCACCAGCATTAGTAACAAACAAAGTCATCCGACTCGCCAACCCGGGATACGCATCAACCACATCCCTAACAAGCCCAACATCCTCCTTCCTCACCGTCCACAGCAAACTCAACCTCTTCAAATCCAACGACCCAACACACGGCAGCAAAGGCGTAATCCCCACCCCCGCCGCAACAAAACCCACCCTCTCACCCTCTTCCTGCCTCACCTCAAACTCGCCCCCAAATCCCTTCACCCCAACTTCCAACTCCATCCGATCACCCCTCTCACTTCCCCGATGCTTGAACAACTCCTCCGTCACCGTCCCCACGCGCCGCACCGTGATCTCGAATTCGTCGTCTTTCAACCTGCGGACTGCATTCGGCGGGTGGCCTGGAGGCGAAGAGACGGTGAAGGTACGCACGAAGTCGTCGTTTAGGCTTCGCGGGTCGTCGTCGCGCATGTGCGAGTAGCCCATGTCAAGTCTCGAGCCGAAGTCGAGGGTGACGTATTGGCCGGGTTTGTGGGTCGTTGCATTTGAAAGAGCGAAAGTGAAGCGGGAGATCGTGGGCGTAAGACTTGTCTGCCGGAGGAGTTTGGCTTGGGAGAGGGCTGTAGAAGTTGATGCTGCACTTGCGGGCGGTTTCTCGGAGGATAGATAGCGGACGACGGGGTTGTAGGGCGATGACTCGCCGGGTGCACCGCGGAAGGGGAGGGCGG
The DNA here is from genome assembly GCA_024604135.1 of Cladosporium velox. NCBI lineage: Eukaryota > Fungi > Ascomycota > Dothideomycetes > Cladosporiales > Cladosporiaceae > Cladosporium > Cladosporium velox. Next base: position 312,375 of record JANIIF010000014.1, read on the forward strand.
TGGCGACGAAGCGGGCGGCTGTGGTGGTGATTTTGACAGCGAGGTTGGAGCGTGGGAGGACTTTTGCTGCGTCTGGGCCGATGAGGATTTCGGTTTTGCCGATCAGGTAGAGCATGTCGCCTGTGTCGAAGTCGGGGACGCAGAGTCCGACTACGGGGTTGACTTTGAGGTTGCCTAGGGTTTGGTATAGGCGGTTTCCGGAGTATTCGGGGTAGCAGAGTACGGCGCCTGATGGGTCATTTGAGATCACGCGTACGAAGCCGGCTGGCCCGCCGCGATGGTTGGTGTCCATGTCTTGGTCGTGGTTTGCGCTTGACAGAAAGAATAGGTCTGCTTTGGACAGAAGATCAAGAGCCTGCTGTGGAAGTTGAGGGCTGTCAGAGACCAGTTCTGGGTTCGACTCTGCAAGCTCGATGTGCTTCTTGTTGAGGTACTTGGGACAATTGCCCAGACTCTGTTCGATCCTAAGTACGAGCTGTACTTCCGCAACATGCTGCTGAGTCTCAGTCGCCTCATCTTCACGCATACTAAGCGCACCAGCAACCATCCGACCATACAGCTTCGTCCTCTTCCTCGTCTCAAGATCGATCGTCAGCCCACTTACCATCCTCCCAACCCCCTCTTCCCTTACAACCGTGCCATCGCCCTCCTTACCAACCAGCTCCTCCACAACAGGATCATGCTGGCGGACGACCTGAGAGCGAATCCCCAGAATGCCCTGCGCTATCGGCTGCGAAATCCCCTTCTCGCCACCCCATAGAGTCGTCCAAGGCCGACCTTGTTTGTCCAGAGTGCCTATGGCTATAAGTGGGGCAATCCGCGCATGGTTCGCCAGCTGAGGCGAGAGTGTCGGCACCGTAGGGTTGTCCATGTCGGGTACCCGCATCGCTTTTGCCATGGCGATTTCGCCTTCGTGCCATGCCATTTCCTGGAAGAACGCCATCTCGCTGGCCAGTGATGGTACGTTTGCTGTTAGAACGCTTTCCTTGATAGTTTTGCCGAGGAAGTAACGTCTCTGGCTCTACGAGGATGGCAGCAAATGAGCCCAAGAAGATGGAGTACTGCCAACGCCAAGACGCATATAGTTTGTTGTTGCTGTGGCTGTCAACTCAACTGCCTGTTGTAGAGCGCGCGTGCAAGCTGTCTACATATGGCGACATAGCCGAAGCTTACGAGCGACTTAAGAGGTATTTGTGTTCGAGAGGGGCCATGATTACGTGAGCGATTGGGCAAACCTTACAAAGTTGCTGGTGCTTTGAGAAATCCAAAAAGCGATACTCCCAGATCAAACCATGCAGTCAGATTGATCTTCATGGCAAAAGAGATTCGGAGTTCGCCAGATACACGACAATCGACCCGGCAAAAGCAAAAGAAACAATTTGATGGTCAATATGGGGGTCGAACCCACGGCCTTGGCGTTATTAGCACCACGCTCTAACCAACTGAGCTAATCGACCTTATCGGTTGTGCTTTCGGAGCGCCTGATAGTATCATATGCCTTGTGCTATCCTAGCGAGCACACCAATGCCAGAGTCATCTAGAACCCAAACGTCCACATCCCTACCCAGTGGCTTAGCCGACGACAACAACGTCGTTGATCCGCTCTCGGCAAAGTAGCAGCAGCAGATGGCTTTTCATGCTCATAAAATGCTTTGCTGGCGTATTGCTCGGGATCGAAGGAACTGGGCGTCAAGATGCTTCGCACCCTATCATCAGACGAGAGCCAGTTCGTCCTCGACACGCAAACATCTTACATCCGATCGAGCAAGATAACTCTTCAACGATATGTTCCTCATTACTATGCCAAGTCAAAGATTCTTGCCTGTTCCTTACGACCGTAGCCCCATCAGTAACAGCTACATTAGTCTAACGTGTTTAGCTCAGCTGACACAGCTGAGAACATCAAGGTAGTTATCCCATGCTGCCCGCGTGCATATCACGTATATCTTAACAAAGGCCTATAAGCAAGCAAGTCTTGTGTCTCTTCGTCATTTTCTTGTCCCTAATCACACCATACCGCCCATCGATCGTTTCCTAAAGTGTATCTACTATTTACCTTTTACCTCGGTTCTACCCCCTGCAGCTTGAACCAGGGCTGCCCGCTATACATACATGCTTGATGGACATATCGTCCAAGCAGTAAACGACGCAGTTTCGAGCCACACGTATACGCAAACTAAAGCAAGCCTCTATTCACCATGGCCATGGTCTACTGCAACCACGGCAGTAACGAAAATCAATATCACGGCAAAGCATCCACAGCCCTATTAGAAACGTCTTCGCTCTATTGCGATCACGACAACAATGAACATCTCAATCGGATCAAGGCTTACCAAATCGCGAGTATACTCCGCTACAAGCTAGTCGCAGACCTCGTTTGTCCGATCGTCAATTACGCAGGGCTCTACAACCATCAGACGTCGTTCTCTGACCAATATCAAGTGATACGGTCTGGTAACTCGCCAAGTACGTGCTTGCAGTCGGAGGAAATATCATGTCGAGCGCGAACGAAAGCACCAGTTCGAGAAGTCACGTTCACCATCGTTGCTAAAGGTCAAGGGTCCGGGGCATGGCCTGGATCGGGACAGTGGACGTGGTTTAGTGCTGGGGTGGTGAGAAGTGGTTCGGAAGATGTGGTCGGAGAGCGAGTTGTTGCGAGGAATTCATTGACTCCTGGGGGTTTTGCGACGCATCAGGTGACGTGGTCGTCGGATTCCGCAGGTGAGGACGAGGCGAGATGGGTGAAGAGGCTTGGGGTCGGCGATCGGGTTGTTGTTCGAGGGCATGCGATCCATTCTGGCTGGAGCAATTTTGTCAAGTTTGTGGGAGTCACTGTGTCGACGGTGGTGATTGTGAGGTAGACAGTCTTTTTGAAATTTGCATACTTTTGGTGTGTCGCTGGGTGTTTTTTTCGATGTTTTACAGCGTCCGTACAATTTTGAATGTTGGAAATTAGGTCCGAGCACCACAGATATGTCCTGATGCAAGTCATGATCAGACTTCTGGATCTGAAGGTGACTTGATGTGCAAAGCGAGGGTTAGGAATCTGTAAGCATTTTGTGAAGAGGAAGCTGCGGTGAAATCCTAGGTAGTTGAGAAGCGACCAAGCAAGTGATAGTAATATACTCGAGATGAAAGCCGCGAGTTAACGTACCTGCGGCGACTCTATTTTGACTCGTGTTCCTGGCGTTACCTGTATCGATGTCATGAATTCGGCTGTGCGAGAGTATAAGACACTTCAAAGTGAATCGGCCGTTTTTTCGGAACTTGGATCAGCGGGCAGTCGGGCGTTGGTCTTCACGCACGCTTACGTGACAGACTTTCCGTCGCATTGGGGCGGGTAATATAAGATACATCTCAGCAATAATGCTCTGGTGAGACAAGCAGCCAGGCCGAAGTTCGGGAGGATGGTGTCGTGCAGACTGCCCAATTGGTTGCCCAATGTGTATGTGGTCACACGATGGTGATATAGGCAAGGCTGTCGGGAGGCGTGCGGGATGCGGGTGTGTGTCCTAGAAATATACTGTACACAACAGCAAAGCGGAGGGCAAGACAAAAGGGCCGAAAGGGATGTGGGCAATGGAGAGTAGTGTCTCCACGCCTCCGGACAGAGACTCCACGACACGCTTTGTGCCATCTCCACCCGCCCCAGCTCTTTGTGAGATTTGGCTTTTTGAGTGGGCATGGGGAGAGCTGTGCTCTGAGCTGTCTGTCACGGCGACAGGCGAGCTCGGAGCTGTCGTTTGCTGGAGCTGCAGTGCTGCAAAAATATTGTCTTGGATGGACCGGCGGTTGTGGCCACGCTGCGTGTCGGTACTGGCAGCGATTGCCGATACACAGCAAGATGACCAGGCCCCAACAGCATCCGCGAGAGCCGTATTCACAGCCAGGCGGCGTCTGCTTTTCCCCCCAGGCACAGGCAGGTCTGTCGTTGAGCCAAGGCGCGGTGGCGGCAGTGGCATTGGGTGCTCTGGATCGCGCGTAGTGTGTGGAGAGCGAGGGTTAGCTCCAACATTTCGAACTCAACACACGTCAGAAGAGCAGCTCGCACCGCGCTCGAGCCAACAACTCCCAGCAGTAGCGAGCTAGCCAGCCAACAACGGGGCCGAGCCTGGCGACCAGCAGCAGCGCTTGGGCGTGCTCTTGTCTCGACCAGCCTTCGCATAACGCGCCCGGCGCTCAACTCTTTTTGGGTTGCATAATTTGTCTGCCATATTACCAGCTGTCTGTCTGTCGTTGTCGTCTTTTGCAGTTCGCTTTGCAACCATCCATCTCTCCCACCACTACAGCACCGTCATCATCAGCTGCCCGCGGGTCGTTGCAGCAACAACTCTCCAACTCACCTTACTTACACCGCTCCTCGCTTACCTGCTACCCTAAAACTAAAAGCAAGCAAGCCAGAAAGATCCCGGGCCTTATTTGGCAGTGCCGTTACGTCCACGTGAAAAGGTAATCCACGCCCGATCCGTCCCCAGCAGCGTCATCGTCACCCGGTCTGCCCTGCAGCTCCGCACCAAGCATCAGAGCTCCAATCTTCTTCCTCCGACTCCTCCTCCAAACTCCAGCTCTTCCTCCAATACGCCCACCACGCCAGACCCCACACTCGTGACTCGAGTAGATCCATAACGAAGCTAACCGTCATTTATCTACAGCTGCCCAGCTTCTGCACTTCTTCCCCGAACTCTACTTCCTCTGCCATTGCTGCTTGCTGCTCCCTCTGCCTCTGTTGCATTGAGCTGCTCGCACTCATCACACCACAGCCATGTCACAAACACCTAGACGAGACGTGCGCAACCACGTCCTCTTCGAGATCGCTACCGAAGTTGCCAACCGTGTCGGTGGCATCTACTCAGTCCTCAAATCAAAGGCCCAGGTCACAACCGCCGAATATGGCTCCAACTACACCATGCTGGGCCCGCTCAACCGCGCTTCTGCCGCAGTCGAGGTCGAAGAGATCCAGCCCAAAGACCCGGCTATGATCGCAACCATCAAGTCTATGAACGACCGTGGCATCAAGACTCTATACGGCAGATGGCTGATTGACGGCGCACCTCGCGTGCTCCTCTTCGACACCGGCACTGGCTACTACAAGCTCGACGAATGGAAGGGCGACCTTTGGTCAACCGCCGGTATTCCCAGCCCTCCTGATGACCATGAGACAAACGAGGCTATCGTCTTCGGTTACCTGATTGCATGGTTCTTGGGCGAGGTGAGCAAAAATACCCTCCACCAATGCCATTGGCTTGCTTGCTAACATTTCCTCCAGTATGTCTACCACGAGAAGGAAAGAGCTGTGATCGCACAATTCCACGAATGGCTGTCTGGTGTTGCTCTCCCCTTGTGTAAGAAGCGCAAGATCGACGTGACCACCATCTTCACCACCCACGCTACCCTGCTCGGTCGCTACCTCTGCGCCGGCTCGGTCGATTTCTACAACAACCTGCAGTACTTTGACTGCGACGCGGAGGCTGGCAAGAGAGGCATCTACCACCGTTACTGCATAGAGCGCGGTGCGGCACACGCAGCGGACGTCTTCACCACCGTCTCCCACATCACCGCTTACGAGAGCGAGCACTTGCTCAAGCGCAAGCCCGACGGCGTTCTACCCAACGGCTTGAACGTCAAGAAGTTCAGCGCAACTCACGAGTTCCAGAACTTGCACCAGACCAACAAGGAGCGCATCAACGACTTTGTTCGCGGTCATTTCTATGGGCACAATGACTTCGATCCGGACAAGACGCTGTACTTCTTCACCGCTGGACGTTACGAATACAGGAATAAGGGTGTGGATATGTTCATCGAGTCTCTGGCTCGTCTGAACCACCGCATGAAGTCTGCAGGCTCCGATGTGACAGTCGTGGCTTTCATCATTATGCCCGCTCAGACGACCTCGCTCGCTGTGGAAGCACTGAAGGGCCAGGCTGTGATCAAGAGCTTGCACGATACCGTTGGACACATCGAGCGCAACATTGGCAAGAAGCTTTTCGAGAAGTCGCTTGCGTGGAGGGAGGGCCAGCCTCCACCAGATGACAAGGATCTGCTCTCGGCCCAAGACAAGGTCATGCTCCGCCGTCGTCTTTTCGCCATGAAGCGCAACACTCTTCCTCCCATCGTTACACACAACATGGCCAACGACAGCGAAGATCCCATTCTCAACCAGATCAGACGCTGCCAGCTTTTCAACCAGCCTTCTGACCGCGTCAAGGTTGTCTTCCACCCCGAATTCCTGAGCTCGGCCAACCCCGTGCTCCCCATCGACTACGACGACTTCGTCCGTGGTACCCACATGGGTGTCTTCAGCTCTTACTACGAACCCTGGGGCTACACTCCCGCCGAGTGCACAGTCATGGGTGTGCCATCGATCACCACCAACTTGTCTGGCTTCGGTTGCTACATGGAGGAGCTGATTGAGAATGCTCAAGACTACGGTATCTACATTGTCGACCGCAGACTCAAGGGTGTCGACGACAGTGTCAACCAGCTCACCGAGTACATGTTCGACTTCACCCAGAAGAGCAAGCGTCAACGCATCAACCAGCGTAACCGCACAGAGAGACTTAGCGATTTGCTCGACTGGAAGCGCATGGGCATGGAGTACGTCAAGGCGCGCCAACTGGCGCTCAGGAGAGGTAAGTTAAAGATGTCCAAGAATTTTGATCGAGAGTATTCTACTAACACGCTATTTTACAGCTTACCCCGACTCCTTCGCCTCCGCCGACGACGAGCCTTCCTTCTTCGACGCACCCGATGCCAAGATCACCCGCCCTCTGTCCGCTCCCGGCTCCCCTCGCGAGCGTTCTGGCATGATGACACCCGGCGATTTCGCCTCTTTGCAAGAAGGCCGCGAGGGCCTGAGCACAGAAGACTACATCGCCTGGAAGCTGCCCGAGGAAGAGGAGGAAGCCGACTACCCATTCCCTCTGACCCTCAAGGCGAAGAAGGGTGGCCCTGATTTCACTAACAGTGGAACACACACCCCTCAACTTGCACCCAGCGCCGGCGCCGCTTCCGAGGGCGGTCAACCTACGACTGCGGTGAACGGAGATAAGCTGTCGCAGACCATGGGCGAGCTGAAGTTCTGATTGGGTAACAAATCGAGTGACGAGGACGTGAGAATGGTTTGAAAAGAAAAGGTGTCTGACGACGACATCAAGAGAGAGATATTTTCCTTGTGTTTCCGAACATGTCTATCATGGTGCCATAATCTTAGGCGAAGCTTTTGTCTTTTTTGCTACAGCAGAGCGGTGGATTTGGGGAAAGGCTTTTGATTCTATTCGCCTCCCCAACTCGGATGTACAAATGTGTTTTCTTTGGACCTCTTGTTTTTTTCACACCTTGCGAGCAGATTGCTGTTTTTGTGCGTGCGTCTTGCACCGTCCTGAACTGGCGGGTATGCTTGCGCTTGTACTTTTGGCATTATTTGTTATGGCATGTATAGGCCTGGATAATGTAACTTGTAACTTTTGTATGCAATACGTACTGCTGACGGAATAAGTAGCATGTGGGAGCAGGCTTTCTACTGCGTGCTACATGTCTTGCTGATGCATGCGTTTTTTTGAAAAGCACTTGTCCAGTCCAGTTTGGTCATGCCACACTCACAGAGGGACCGACCCTCGGTGCTTGAAGCTTGGGCCATGCAGCCCACCAGAGTTTCACTTCACTCCCCCTGCGCTTCGCGTAGCAGCGGTCCTTGAGGTATGATCATGATTTCTTTCCGTGTGGGTGGGGATTAGGATGTGGATGCATGTTGTTGGTGCCAATTTTGATATGGAATGATCACTCTCCTCTCCTCTCCTTTCCTGTCCTGTACGTTTTCTTTTCTGGTCGCGTCGTTTGTTGGTGCTGACTGACAGGCAGCTGTGAAGCGGCGAAGGATTTCTTTTTTCTCTCTCACCTCCTGGTCGACGGCGACTGAGTTGCCGTTGTGCCCAAAGACGCTGCTGGCGAGCTCTGGAGCAAGAAGGTAATTGATGGGTTCAGATACGAGCGTCTCCTCGACCGGGAGCAGGTTCAAGCCCGGATGGCCTAGGATCTCTAGTTAGCAGCGTTCCAACCAAGCACGATCATCATCGCGATTGAACTCACCAAACCAACTCCGCAAACTTCTCCCTCGTAACACGCTTCTTGCCATCCTCATCCTCGTCAACAGAATCGACCCACCGCTGCAGCGTCGCCACACAAAACCCACACTCCAACCCTTCCCACCTCTCCTCGCCATCCTGCTCTTCACCCTCAGCCACCTCAACAAACCCCTCCACCCTCTCACTCTCCACATCAACCTAATAGAACAGCTGACTCCCCGAACACATATCATAAAGCACATGCTCCGTCATCCTCCTCGTCCCCGTCCCCTCACCAACCCCATACGCCCTAAACTTCTTCCTCTCCATGACGGCCTCATCGCCCTCCGGATCCCACCGCGTCACGCAAGCAACATAAACGCTCAACCGCCCAATCGCCCTCACAGCTTCCTCCGGTAACGTCGAAAACCACACCGCTGTGACTTCATCCCCGTAGCTCCGCCGGAAAATTTCCCTCCACTTGCCCTTCCTTTGCCCGATGTTCTTGACGCAGACGGGCTGCAAGCAGATCGCGAAGGTGTTGGTTCTGAAGAAGATGGGGAGGGCTTCGAGGCGGAGTTCGCGATTGATTTGCGTGGGAGCGAGGTGTGTGCGGGTGAGGGTTGTTGTTGTGGTGGGTTGGCCGTGGTAGGCTGGGTAGATGCCGGTGAGCGAGAGGGGAGTTTCGTAGGCTAGGGCGAGGTCGAAAATTGTGGCGCGGAGTTCGGGGGGGAGATCGAGGAGGGAGGGAATTGTTGGCTATTTTGGGGTTGGTTGCGGGTTGAGCGTTGAGGTGATTTTTTCGATGTCGATGGGTGTGGCTGGCTTGAAGTTTCGAGCGATGATTGCGAGATGTGGGTGGTGTGGTGTGTCTGCGTGCGACGGGACACGTGGGTAGAGGATGTTAGTGAAAGCGCATGCGCCCAGTCATGCCAGTCATGTGCGCACGCGGATGACGTGGGAGTCGAGAGTTACACTGCGTTTGGTGGAGGATGTTAGCTTTTGCACTTCACTTCACTTCAGTGGGGAAAATCGGAGACCATCTATGCTCAAAGTATCATAAGCGTTTCACTCTTGATATTCATATATGCTACGGAATTTACCGAAACTTTTTCTACTTCTGGTTCTTGCCAGTAGGAATCTGGAAAGCAACAACGCTCTGGCCGTGTTGGAAGGCCTTGTCGATGCGGAAGAAGCCCTTGCGGTCGAATTGCACAATGTCATCCACCTTGAGGCCTGCAACGTTGCAGTCTGCGAGAGCCTCGGTCTTGACCTCAGTGACGGGGTTGAGGCAGTCCTCGAGGGTGTCCTCCTCCTCGAGCTTGTCCTTGTTGATCAGGTAGTCGAACTCGTACATGGTCAGAGGGATCAGCTCTTGATCCTCCGACAGCCAGGTGACCTTCTTGGCGGTCTTCCTGACGTCGCCTTGCAGGTGGAGCTCAAGCTCGAGTCCGGTAACAGTCTTCTCCTCCGCAGACTTGAGCAGCTGGAGCGGGTTGAGAGAGTAGGTCTTTTTGCGCACGATTGCGTTACCCCAGTTCATGAGGGTGATCTCCTCGTTGTCCTCGAAGGACTGAGCGTCTGCCTGGTCGAGGATGATACGCTTGCTGAAGACAACCTTCTTCTTGCCGAGCTCAGCGTTCTTGGCGTGGACATCCTTCTCCTCAGTGCGAGGAGCCTCCGGGGCGCCTGCCACGTTGCAAACAACCTTGTTCGCAGACTCAACAGCGGTGTAGCGCTTGGCGGTGGGGTCGATGTACTTCTTGTTGGTGTTCCAGAAAGCATCCCAGGTCTGCAGAGTGATGTTCTTCGAGGGACCCTGCTTGATGATGTATTCCTGGAGCGCAGGGACGGTCATACCACGCCTACGCACACCACGGACGGTAGGCATGCGAGGGTCGTCCCAACCCCAGACCTTGCCACTGTCGACAACCTTGGTGAGCTTGCGCTTGGAGAGGAAAGTCTTCTTGAAGTCCATGCGTGCAAAGTTCCAGTTGTGAACCTTCCTCATGCCGAGCTTCTCGAGGATCCACTGGTACTGCTCGTCGGCATCGTTGTATTCGGTGGTGCGCAAGGCGTGGGTGACGCCCTCCACGGAGTCGACAATGGGGCAGGCCCAATCGTAGAGAGGGTACATCTTCCAGGTGGTGCCAGTGCGATGGTGTGCCTCGGGGTTGCAGCGGTAGATGACGGGATCACGCATGCGGCCGTTGTTGCTGCTCATGTCAATCTTGGCCCTAATGTACCACTTGGTGCCCTCCTCGGAACCAGTCTCCATCTCTGCGAAGTGTGCCAGACTCTCCTCGATGCTCATGTTGCGGTTCTTGCTCTCAATCCTCTCCATGCGCTCGGTGCGCAGCACCTCGAGCGGTGTGTTGTCGGCGTAGGCGTGTCCCATGCGAATGAACTCCTTGCACTTGTCGTGGAGCAGCTGGAAGTAGTCACTGGTGTATGAGACGGCATCGGGCTTGATTGCCATGAGCTCCAAATCCTTAATTATGGAGTCCTCGTACTCCTGCTTCTCTTTTGTGGGGTTGGTGTCGTCGAAACGCAGCAACATCCTGCCGTTATACTTCTTGTGGCCAAAGTAGTCGTTGAGAAGAGCAGCCTTCATGTGTCCGACGTGGAGGTAGCCAGAAGGCTCAGGCGGGAAACGAGTCACGACGCCCTTCTCGGTGTCTGGAAGGCCAATGTCGTAGTTGGTGCCATCGTCCTTGGGCCTAGTGGGGAGATCGAGGGAGGGCTTCGCGGTCTCGTCAATGAAGTTGAACCATCTTGCGAGGTTGGGCACGATCTTGCTGCCCTGCTTGATGAGGCCAACGGCAACCTTGTTCTGCCTGACGAGCTTCCAGAGTTCGATGTCCTCGTCGGTCTGGCTGTATCCGTTGACGTAGGTACGGAGGGTGAGGTATTTGTCGAGGTCGTTGAGCGGCCTGGGATCAGGCTTGGAGGACTTGAGGGCCTCAATGAATGCTGCCGCCATTGTGAATGTGTTTGTGTGGTGGGGGAGTGTAGGTGGTTTCTCGACAAACTTCGAGAATTGAGGCTACGTCAAGTGACTGTTTCGTAAGTTTTCCACCCCACCATCGTTCCTGCCTCCTGCCCCGCCAACGACAGCACACTACATCAGGCACCAAGGCATTCATGCATCTAGTAATACACGTCCATTTGACTTACAGTTTGTTTTTCCGCTATCAACAACAAGACATCTTATGCCACGAGGACAAGGTGTCACGCAGCCGGGAAGACGAAGAACTCGTGACTCGGCCATTCTCCGTATACAGTACGGAAGCGACTGACTGCAAGAGCATCATGTATTCAATCAGACCAAGGAGAAAAACATCGCGACTTTTCCTGCCATTACCACCATCCGACGCATCTCTCATCTCATCCACGTAATTCCATAATGCCGTTGCCATTGTCATCGCCATCTTTTCGTCTCACCAAATAAGATGATTTTTAACCACACACCAAGAAGCCACTCGCCTTCATGAACTTGCCTCCGTCCTCAACTCCGGTTATAACGCAGATCTCACCCTCTCCGCTCGGAACAGGCACATTCATCTTTACTCTTTTCATCAGCGGGGTCTCATCGGAAGGCAATGCCATCAAAACTCACCGTGTCCGTAGCATCGGCCTCACACGCCGCGCTGCCGTGGAACATCTTGAAGGCACACTCCAAACCCTGCAGCCTAGCAATTGACACTGCGTAGGTGTGGAGCCCAACGCAAAAGCCAGCCGTCAGTTCTCCTGATGCGACAACTTGCGCATTGCAGATTCCGGGGAAGGATGCCGAATTGTTCGATGCTACCACGCCTTGATGGTATGTAATACCAGTAATGAGCGTTGATGTCGAAGGCGACGAGACAGGAGAGAGCTTCGGCCTAGGTAGGATGGTGGCGGAAGTTGGGCAGAGGGTGAGAGTGGTTGTGATTGTTGCGTATAGAGCGGTGGGAACCATGGTTCTCATGATTGAGAATGGGAAGAGGCAGCTGGAGTCTTCGCAAACTCCCTGATGAGTCGCTTACTTGAATGATGAGCAACATCAAGCATTATATCGACGCATTGCCTTGGTGAGGGATATCTTGCTGATCTCACGATGGTTGCACCGACACTACTGAGCATTGGCAGGGTGACGTTGGCTGAGACTATTGATCCCAGTGGTCATCGTACTCCCACAAGCAATCTTGGCTCGCCTTGGATCAGGGCTCGTTTATAGCCACTGAGCGAAGACAGTGGCCACGGCGATCCGGATTTGGATTGTTGGTCGCAAGTGATAACGCGATGGCCCACAACAAGCACATGGTGATAGAGGTGACGGGTAGCATTTCGGCGGTATTCTATATCTCCGAACCAGTGATCCTTTGATATGAGGTGGGCAGGAACGTGCTATCTCGAAGCACACAAGCACGCACAGGCGACAGAATGCCACAGAATGGTGACACAGATGTGGCGGTGACGGGGTGCTTCGAGCTGTACGATTCACAATGTTGCACCAGGCTTCCTTGCCTCGCCACATCCTCTACATATCTTGCCTTCTGTGAATGCGAAACGACGTCGGTAGTCATGCGGTGCATGTCTCACTCTCAAATTCCGATAACACAAAGGTGCACCAAGCACAAGCATTCAAAAAGCAGTTTTGACGCGTCCAAGTCGAGTTGGTTACCTGTTGATATTGACTTGCAATACGACTTCTTGTGTGGTAGAATGCTTCCATCGTTGTGGGTGGGTGTCATACCAGGCACCTTGTGTGATCAATGAGAGGCTTCGTATCTTGCTTCAGTGCCGTCTCGCTGTGTTTGGCTGTATGGCAGGGTGTTTTCGAGATATAAGCTGGTAGGTAGTGATTGTCTTCTCATGTGCACTTCACACGAGCGGCAATGATCCATCCTAGGCAATAACCTCAGATCAGTAATCATGATGGAAGCTCTCACTATGAGTGCCGGGCTCTCCATGGTGAGACATTTTTGACATGTCGCGTCTTGCGAATAGCAGCTCAATCAGAAGTTGAAATGCATGAGATACACGATACTGCGGCTATCTTGTGATTGAACACATCAAGTAAGTGTCACAAGATGGTATAGCCACTTGACTCGTGAAGACAATCAGGCTTGGCATGCACGTGAAGCTCTCCTTCGGAGCCGAGGTTCGCCAGCTCGGCCAGCGCTCCAAGAACAACCAGCACTTCGGCACGACGGTTAACCAGAGCGCGTCAGCAGGTATGCTTTATATCCGCGGTCTAATAACACTGTAGGGTCTTTTCTCCAGTCGCAAGGTACTGTTTTCTTTCATTTCGATCGTCTCATTCTCAATACACCATAGAAAGACAACCACAAAAGCATACAGCCATGCCTTTCAACACTGCGCTCACCCGCAAGTTGGGGATCAAGAGTATGCTACTAGGATCCTCGTAAGCAGGTCTCTACTAACGATGACCAGTCCCCGTCGTGCAAGGAGGTATGATGTGGGTGGGCTATGCTGAGCTCGCCGCCGCCGTCTCGAACGCAGGTGGTCTTGGTCTCATCACTGCCCTGACCCAGCCCACGCCCGAGGACCTTCGCAAGGAGATCCGTCGCTGCAAGAAGATGACCTCGAACCCCTTCGGCGTAAATCTCACCCTACTCCCTGCTATGGTTCCCCCGGACTATGGCGCATATGCCCAGGTGGTCTTGGACGAGGGCATTCGCATTGTGGAGACTGCCGGCAACAGCCCTGGCCCTATCATCAAGCAGTTGAAGGAGGCCAACCCTCCCTGCGTCATCCTCCACAAGTGCACAACAATCAGACACGCGCTCAGCGCCGTCAAGCTGGGCGTAGACTTCCTCTCGATCGACGGCTTCGAATGCGCCGGCCATGTCGGTGAAAGCGACATCACCAACTTCATCCTGCTGTCTCGTGCGCGTCAGACCATGCCTGTTCCTTTCATTGCCAGTGGAGGCTTTGCTGATGGTCAGGGTCTGGCTGCTGCGTTGAGCTTGGGTGCTGAGGGTATCAACATGGGCACGCGCTTCATGTGCACCGTCGAGGCTCCGATCCACGAGAACATCAAGAAGGCGATTGTCGAGGCACAAGAGACGGACACAGAGCTCGTACTACGCAGGTGGAAGAACACAAGTCGCCTGTTCAAGAACAAGGTTACCGAGGATGCCGTGAAGATCGAGCGTGAGAGCACAACGGGCAAATTCGAGGAAATCGCACCGTACGTGTCAGGAAAGAGGGGAAGGGAGGTGTTCATCAATGGTGACAAGGACTATGGAGTAAGTTTACACCAGGACATCTCGCAGCTATACTTGCGTTCACGATTCTTATTGATAAGAATGCATCACGCAACACGGCATATCAATTCCTAAGACTTGATGCTAACTTTCTCGCAGGTTTGGACCGCTGGCCAAGTCATTGGCCTGATCCACGACATTCCCACATGTCACGATCTTGTACACCGTATCGAGCAAGAAGCGCTAGATACTCTGAAGAAGACTCAGAGCCTCATTGTGGATAAGCAGCCAGAGCCAGATATCGTTGGAAAGCCGATTGGCGACTTGAGTGCTAACCCGAAGAGTGAGCATGGCAAGGCACCTGGCGAGGCACAGATCTACAATATCGGAAAGGCGAAGCTATGAGCTCATTAATAATGTAACAGAATATGAATGATATCTGTGTTCCATACGCACTCGCAAATCTTCATTTCATCATGTATTCGGTCCATCCGCATGAGCACTGCTGACATACGTGAGCGGGGTACAGTGCGTCGGTTTGCGAATCTTCTATTCATCACTGGTGGTATCTACGCCCCTGCCTAGTTCCCTCTGTTTACGCTGCTCACGCCGCTTGAGAGATGGCAGCGCATGACCCAGCTTCACTTGCTTCCAACATTGTCATAAGAGTGACTTAGATTTGGCATGGCAATTCTACCATACTCAAGTCTGCACAAATCGAAGGTGCTTTCTAGATACAAGGACGAAGAGTACATCCAGGAACAATGTAGCGATCAAAAACGTAGTGTCACATGCATTATGTTTGCTCCGACGATTGATGCGTTCGGGTCTTCTCTGACTCTACCAAAGTCGCCAAGGTGATCCCTGATATGTGAAACCATCTCTTCTCCGTAGGCAGCGCTGTTTGTGTGGGCTTCATGGTCGTGTAAGCGAGCTGTTCACCTATCTCGTTGCTTACATTCCATTAGAAGGTGGCAGACGAACAAGATGAGGGTCGCTATCGACTTCCTTGGAGGGACAAATCCTAGATGACAAGCTCGCAAAAACCTTCTACTTTGGCGTGCCGGTCAAGGTACCCTCGCAACTTGTCTTCGCTCATTGGCTGGTCGCGTTCTGACCCTAATGGACCCTAATGGAGACAGACCTTCGAGACCCGAAACTATCGTTGGCACCATTCGATGCTATTCTACACTGTCACATGTTACGCAATGCATTGCTGCCAAGTTGTGGCGATCACAAGCCCGCTGTAGCCGCTTTCGTCCCTTCCAGCCAGTCATGTTAGTGCAGAAGCTTTCAAAATCGCAAAGAAGGTAGCTCGATATAGTGGTTGGCACGAAGAAGAGACTTCGAATAAATGTTACACGTCGTCAGTGATGCGGAGGCGAGCCCGGCTCCGAGCAAGAGGTTAGAATCGACGGACGCAGGTCCGCCAATTGTGTGTCAAAGTTCTGACCGTCTACCAATCATAGTCTGCGGACTTTACTCCTGATCGATCGGAGCAGATCGCAGTGCTCGAGATCGCGGACTGCTTTTGTTTATCTTGTCCCAACTGATCGAAAATTGCCTTGTGCATGTACATAGCGCATAATCAGCCGGACGATGTTTCGTCACAGTGTACATTCCGACGAACCGGTGAATCTATCGTCGCTTTGTGGCACAAAACCGCACTGCACAATCTCCTTTGCCACTAAATGTGCCGCGGTCCAACAACCGAGTAAGTATCATGAACGATTACCCTTACGCCGTCTCGGCCGTTCTGGACCGCTCTCGTAGATCTCACAATTTCCACGCGGTCACAGAGTCCCCTTCTCAATCTCGCAATCTAGATTCAAACTTCCTACTGGCCTCTCAGCGGCAAGGCGAGCAGTGTGGACTGCGAAGCTAGACCGCGAGCCACTTTACCGAAAGCGAAAGTCGAAAGCAGCCTCTTGTATTCGAAGACCAGCATCTGAGGGCAACGGACCATGCGGAGAGTGGCGTATTGCAACTCTTAACGGCAGTCACCCCCTACTCTTATTTCGACATCAACAGTACCGTAATCTAGTACCGATTGGTGGTTGAGATCGAACGACCAATAAATGAAGTCTCGCGTCTAAGTTGTGGCGAACAATTCGCGATGTTCATTGTTGGGGCTTCGTGTCTGTGGTGTGGACGGGAGTCGGTGTTGGAGTCAATTGCCTTGACCGGAGACTTCACTTATCACAACTTAGGTCTCGGGGTTGATTGGGCGATGCCTCGGTGATGCGGTGTTACTATTACTGTGTCGAGCGTGTCTGATACTGTATGCAGACTCGGCTGCCTGTTAAGTGGAGCACAGTCGTCTACAGTAAAAGTCCTAATTCCTCGTGGTGAGGCGTCAACCCTGTTAACCGATTGAGTCTCCAGTCATGTGTGGCGACTTTCTTTTGAGCTTTGTCACACACGTCATGCAGGGATGATACGCTCAGTGATATTCGACTATGATCTTACTTCCCGTACCCTCATACTAAAATTCAATCTGCCGTCGAGGCTTGGGAACTCCGACTTCAGCCAATGGTAGCCGTGTAAGCGAAGGGTGCGTGGGGTTTTCGACTGGAATGATCTGGCTTTGATTCTACCGTTTAACTAGCATGAAAAGACGTTGACTAGGCCACTTGGACACACTTCCAAACACAACACCAGCTTCAATCTACTGTTTCATCACCCTCCGGGAAAATACCATCACGGCGATATAACCCATATGCCGTGTGCTGGTATATGCCGCTGTCACTAGCACCGAAGCATCACGGCCTATCTTAGGGGGGACCGTGAGCAAGATGAGTGAGCATCGTCCAAGTCAGGACACAGCACTGCCTGGCGCACAGCGCACAGGCACTGAACGTTCTCTATTCCTGCCCTCAGCAACTGGCTATGCTCTTGCTGCTGACAACGATCAGACCTTCATGCTACTTGGAGAGCAAGATGCAGAACATGATGGGACACCTATCACGAACGACTCCAGTGGACGCGTCTCTAGCCTTGATCAGACGGGTCTCGCAGGACCATCACAGTCATCTCAGACAGTCCACGGGAAGGTCGCCTGTCAAGTTTGTGCAAGTAGACCCGTGATATGTCACAGTGATGCCTGAGATCTGCTACTGACTCATACTCTTCTATCTGAACAGCAAAAACGCAAGGTGAAATGCTCGGGCCAGGTTGACGGGCAGCCGATTCAATACAGCCTGCAATGCGACTTCTGCACTAGAAACGGTCTCCAATGTGTTTGGAAACCACCCAAGCGTAACATGGTCAACGCCAACACCCGAAGACGACCTAATACTGCTGTGCGACATGGATCTTCCCAGGATTCGACTGAAGGCGGCACTTCACTACCTCAGAACCGATCTGCCTGTACCGAATGCAGGAGGCGGAAACAAAGGTGTACCGGCGATAGACCATCTTGTCGATTCTGTGCCGAGAAGGGGGTGGAATGCTCATATGAAGTTGCAGATGGCATGACCAGGTCCGAAGACCTCAAGCTCAAGGTGCGAGAAGCGACAGAACGAGGGGACAGGTTAGATCAGCTGGTGGACGCCATGCGCCAGGGTTCAGACCAGCAGTCATCCGAGCTCCTCGCCAGATTGCGTGTCGGCGCTACCCTCGACGATCTCCTCGACCCGGAAACCCGCCTGGATCACTTCCCTGAGTATATCAGGAATGGACAAGTAGATAGGGCTGCTTGGCTAGAGAGCTCCGGTGGTGAGTTGCGTCCAGATTCACGAGCAGTCGATACAATTCGTGCTAATCAAGCTTCAGGCATGCCGACAACAGCTGCTGAAGGTTCCCGTGATCCTGCGAGCATTTCCACAACATTGACAAGCTATTCATTCGAATTCTCCATGCCTCCACCTCGACTATCACCCAAGGACATCGATCAGGCCAACAATCCCTTCAACCAAAGTTTTCCTCCTTCTTAACGACCGCTCAACTTATGACCAACACGAACGAATCCGATGTACACGAACGATCCGGATAGCGCCTTTATATGTTTCCGACACCTGTTGTTATCCTGCAACTGCGAAGTTTGGCAATACTAAAAGTCCAAGGGTTTTTGGCACGTTGCAGGCGAGATACACCACTATTGCATCTTTAAGGGCCAGAAAGAGACAGATTTACAAAAGCTTCCTGCAATGCGATTGGTGTAGGTGGAAAACCCCGGGTCGAAAACGATCGGTGGCCTTTATCTAAAGCATGAAGCGCTTAGTGTGACTGGCCGCGTGGGACACCAATTGCGTTGGCTGCTATCAATCTGTGTCAAACCACATGGCTATGTTCTGGCTGCAACAAAGAGTTGTGTCGTCTTGCACGGACCTACTCGCAGGAACGCTACTGGACAAGCGAAGGCAGAGACGGAAGATGCTGTTCCTCAAGACATGAATCTTTGCAAGCCTCCCATGCACGCGGACATCCCAGAGACCGAGAGGACGGCAGTCGGCTAGCTTGACACAAGCTACGCCGATCTGTATCTGGTGTAAAATGCATGCATAGATGGTACACCATTCTTGGACTAATTGGTTGGGTTTGGACCTGGAAGGTGCCTCATTCACTATAGATACATTTGACTTTTATCCATCCCCACCCGCCATGCAGGTATATAAAAACATCCACAACGCCATGCTGAAAAGAAAAGCGATACTGCCTGTAAAATGCTCCAGAAGCACAGCAAGAACTCATTACATGCCTCTGAACGTGTTGTTGCTGGCGCTACGCCTGTCCTTGTTGTTGGGCTTGCCCCGAGCAGAATCTCTGCCCTCGGAGCCAGCTCCAGAGCCTGACGGACGTTTCTTCTCGACCTTGGTAGGAGCAAAGGTGACTTCTTTTGCACCAACCGCATCACCTCTGCCACCGCCACTCTTGCGGGCAGACGGTGCGGGTGCGCGCGCGGCAAGATCGCCGAATGATCTGCCGGCACGTTCCTTTTGTCGGCGAGCGTCTTTGCCAGACGATGAGACCTGCATTTGAGGCTCGCGGCTCTTGTGGCCGGCCTTCTTGTAGTTCGAAGAGCCCATGCGTCTCTTGTCGTCGGCCTTGTCGCCTTCACGTCCACCGCGTCCACCACGTTGACGTGCACGCAGCGCCTCGGCCTCGGCCTCTGCGTCCTCGTCGTCCTCTTCGTCGGAGCTGCCCTTGATGTCCATAAGGTCTTCTTCCTCCACAGCTGTGAGCCCACGAGGCTTTCTCTCTGCTGTGCTGGCACCTCCGTTGGGAACCGATGAAGGGTTGTGCATAGCAAACTCTCGGCTGGTCTCGTCGATCTGGAAGTCTTCGTCTTCGAACAGCTTGCCGAAACGGCTGTCGTCCATGAGACGTTGGGTCTTCGGCTTTGCGACGACCTCCACCTCTTCATCTCCACCTTCGGCGTCAGCTTCACCGTCCGCCTTCGCAGCAGGCTCGTCACCACCCTGGCGTAGAACACGAAGAGCCTTGCGCTTCTCGTTCGCCTCCTCACGTGCAGCAAGAGTCTCGGCAAGTTTACGGTTGACCTTGACAGTGGCTTTCTTGGTACCTCTAATACGGCTTTCACGCTCCTTGTCGATACGCTCCTGGATAGTCTTCTGTCTCTGTTGCTCGAAGAGGTCTGGGTTACTGATCATGCGTGCCTGCTCGTACAGCTTCTGTGCCACGAAGTAACCATGCATGTAAGGACGCAACAAGCTAGTCTGACCAACCAAGTGATCCAGATTGAGTTCGCGAAGTTGTGGTGTGGACAAGAACTTGTAGTTATCGTAGACGTCTCCTTTGGTGCCGTTGACATCTGCGTTGTATGCATTGGGGTCGTTGGCGTCTTCGGCCATTTCTTCCACCAGGTTGTCGAGGAAAGCACACCATTTCGGTGCAGGACCAAGTTGCGGGATAAAGAAGGAGTGCTGTTGGCGACCCTCGTTGGCGGTGAGGAACATGCCAGAATCTGGCACATATTCGACATGGTTGAGGTCCACTGTTGGCTCGACAGACGTCCAGGGATCACCGGTCGCAGAGTCCCACAACTTGATGATACGTTTGTCGGCAGACATGATTTTCTCGGCTTCCGAGGATGGTGGGGTGATGTATTGCAGATTCTGGATAGGGAAGTCGTATCCTTGATCCTTTCTTAGCAGGGGGACTGGTGATCGGAGATCGTATGTGTGGACAATGCCGTGAGAAGAGCCAGTGGCGAGTTGGAGCCCTGAGCGGTTGAAGGAGAGCGCTGAAATCTCCGGTCTCGAGTCTCGGTCTTCGTTGAAGGGTGAGGCGGGAGGACCCAAAATACTGACACGATTCCTCGAGCGGCTGTCCCAGAACTCGACCGTGCCTATGCTGGTTCCGAAGGCCAAAAGACCGTGCGACTCTTCTGCGATGGCGGCAGTGTTGACCGAACCCGTCCTGATGCCACCCTGTAATGCGCCGCCACCCATGGACTCGAAGTCGTCGCCTCCTACGTCAACTTCATAGCTCTTCATGAACCTTCCGATTTCCAGGTTCAAGCGGTATACTTCTCCCATGCCATCGGCATTCACGCCGACAGCAGGGACAACAGCCTCCGCATTTCTGGTGTTGTACTTCAAATCTCTGCCGTATCTTGGTATCCTTGCAACGTGGTGTAGCCCTCCCGGTGTGTGAAACTCCAGGAAACGATCTGTCTGCAAGTGTAAACTTTTGCTGTAGTCCTCGCTGAGGAGAATGAATGTCTCGTTCAGCGCATTTGTGTGTCGGGCGTAGCTGAGTGACAGATGTGGGAGGTAGTGTGTGTGAATCTGCGGCTTGTAGGTACCGGTGCTCATAACCCAGTTGCCATCAGGCGAAATTCGGACGCAAGAAGACGCTTCCTCGAACTCGAAGTCCTGGAGAAGCTCGATTCGGTTGGCGTATTCAGTGTCCTTCTTCAGACTCCTCTTGCGTTTGCGGGCAAGCCACTCCGGTAAAGGTCGAGCGCTCGATGCACCTGCGATGGTATACACCGGCACGGAGGCCTGGGTGGAGAGTTTCATGGTGGTTGTCGGGTATGGGTGAAGATGTTGAAGTCTAAGGCAGCTCAAGAAAAAGGCATCGCAGGCAACTTACCCAAACCGCGGCAACTTTTCTGAACGACCCGACCGTTTGGTATCTTCCCGCCCCCGCATCGCGGCGGGCCGAGAATGGCGCCGCCTAGCCCGTTTGGGAATCCACCTCTGCTGTCACCTTGCGGCTTCAGACGGGGTTGCTTGTAGCAGGAGCGATAACGCGATCATCTTCTCCAGTCAGTCACTCTCCAGCACACAATTTACCGCAGCTAGCAGCGAACATACCATTCGCCTTCCTCTCACAAACTCTGCCACGTACAGCTCATGCCGCGATACTCTACTTCCCTCTGCCGGCAACGACCGACACGTTATCATCGCTACGTTCCGTAACGTCGCAACTCTAGGACATCACCAGAGAAGAAATATACCATACCATGGACGCGCTGAAAGGATGCACGTCCAACGTGCATGTCCTGAAGGATATCGATACCACGCACTATAGACTCTATGTGTGCCAAGACCCGGCCACTTCCCAGGGCCAACGGATCGCAAGCACCATTACACATCTGCGTGGTGAGAATGAGATGTGCACAGCTACTGGAAACCGGATATGGATTTTTGATGAAATGGAGCACGAGGCTGTTGGCTCCCAGATCAGTGGCTTTCGTCTGGAGTCTCAAAGCACAATTGCAGAGCACAATCAGACCTTGGTCGACAGCGAACAATCCATTGTTACCACATTCCTTCGTGCCTTAGAGGGATCCATCACGTTCGCCTTGTCGCGTGTGCATAATGCGACGAGGCTATCTGCCTGGACATGGCTGTTACCTGCCACTCAAATGCGGAAGTGCGGTATCGAGGCCCAGATGCAGATACAGCTTGCAGACGATGGAAAGAGATTGAACATCGCCACGGTTGTACGAACATCAGATCTCGTCAGCGTAACTAGAATGCACGGCTCTGGGATCTCCGACTTCGTTATTGCTCCAAGTGGCATGTCCGCTACATTGTCTGTGGAAGGCAGTGGCAGCGCTGGTTCTGGAAAAGTGGAAGATCTCACATTAGCGCTTGGAGACGAAGAATGGAAGGCTACATTACGCGAGGCACTTGCAACAGAAAGTCTTACACTGCCGCACGACGCTGCCTGGATCGACGTTGTGCTTTGTGGAACACAGAAAGCAGTCTCCTGGCCAGTATCACTTTGCTTCGTACGGCGCCAGAACGGTGTGCTTAATGCGAGCATGGAGTGCCGTGTTGATGAATGGAGGAGCTGGTTTGAGCTTCCTAGCATGGGAACATACGAAGATCCTCTGTCGTTCGCTGAAGAATGGACGACTTCATACAGTGAAAGAGAACATCAACCACACACTTTTGAAGCAACCAGGCATGATGATTTGGCCATCAACGACAACCAAGGTGTGCAAACCCACATTGACAGCACAACATTCGATGTGACGTCGCCTCCTTTGACCAATCGGCCTGATTTGCAAGCCCTTCACGGTATCTATCCGACGCCACCTGATGGTCTTGCGGCGCACAACGTTGCTCAGCTACAGCCACATTCAGACAGTGTGGTAGGGCCTGGTATCGACCCAGTGCATGCGCCCACCTTTACACCATCTGACCCTGTACCGGAGAATAGTGGCCCCCTCTTTGATGGCGTGCCTGAAGCAGAGGGCGGTCAATTGCAAAGGAATCACAGTATTGTTTCGTCAATCGGCCCTCATGCTCCAGATTGGAATCGGGGTTCAACGGATGACCTGTTCGGAGATATGGACGACATGGAATACTCAAGAGAAGAGGTGGGAGATGCCGACTTCAACTTTTTCGACGAACCAGATGTTGAGCCTGTAAAAGACAACGCTCAAGTGCAATATAGCACTGCGCTGGATGCAGAAATGCAACCCGTTGCATCGCTGGTTGACATACAGCACGACGATTCGCTACACAACCCTACAGACGCGGGGAATGCACAGCCATCTGCGGAATTTCCGATCATTGAAGACTCCATGCAAGTGGATGAACATGACCATGCCAGCCCGGAGCATCCTGACAGAAAAACCGATGAGGTACACGCCGCGATGTCCATACATCAAGAGGAGCTTTCATCGCCAGGCCTTTACAATATGAAAGCCCAGCCGTCCGATGATATCAAACCACTCTCTCCATTCGGGATAAAGGAAGCTCTGCTTCCTCCTCCCATTCCAGCCAGTGCCACCCATGGTTCCACCAGACTTGCTGCTGAGCGACGCAGAAGCAGCTTCGACCCACTGGTCTTCAACTCTGGTAGCAATGTTGCTTCTCAACCTTCCGCGCGAGACTACTCCGAATTCAGGCCGGACGACAGGAAAGCAAGCAACGAGATGGGCCCCACACGTGTGCCCCTTACAGCTATCAGTGAATCATCTGCATCATCGGACACTTCGAGCTCGTTGGGTGACGCAGAGTCAGATGTCGGGATCGAAACCGATGACGAGAACGAGAACGATGCATCGTCCATAACGTCAGAACATCAACACGTGGCGGATGTCATGTTTGAGGAGCACGCAAACTTTTCCACGAAGAAACGCAAGAGGACACTTGATTCGTTCTCATATTGCGGCCCACAATCAACAACGATCGAACCAGGCCGTCGTGAACAAGTTGTGGGCCTCCATGGTGGCTCTAGATGTCTCCAAAGCGACGACGTGCACGGCCTGATCTCGGAGTTACTGAGAGGCAATGGTAGCTCAGACGCCAACGCGCTACGAAGACCTGGAACTACAACTGGCTCTGACGATTCTTCAGAACAACGACAGCGTAATAGCCATCCACTTACCAAGGACATTCGGGACGCAGAACTGCAAAATTCGACTGAGGCCAACGAAATGGGCGACCTAAGCTCCACGAGTCTAATGCAAGTGCTTCCCGATCTCAAGCCAGGCGATCTAGTTGTTCTAGGGCAAATAGTGTCTGAGCAAGCAGTGACTGTCGTAAGGAGCATTTCGCTCGAACTTGCTACCGTAGCGTACGCTATGCTTGACGACACGACGAACGAGCAATGTTCAACATTCCGGAACCTAGATGCCACACTCGAGTCCATTGCCTTGGGCCTCTCCATGTGCGACATTTCTTCGCTCGCCCTTGTCAGAGAGCCACTACCGATCCAGAGGCCTCAAGCAAGTCAAATCAACGCAGGCATGGCATCTCAAGCTCGGCAGCAGCCACGACCGCCAGCACGTGTGGACCCGACCGTACTTGGTCCAGATATCCTTCCATTGATGGCTTCGTTCGTTCGAGCGAATCGCAGTGAAAGCTCTTGGGAGATGGCGCCCACAGCTCTTGCCTTCTGGGAGGCTCTCGGTCTAAGCCCAGTGAGTGGGTCTAAAGACGTTAGACTTTTCTGTATCGCACCCGACAATACTGTGTTGGAAGATCCTGTTGCCGAATACCTAAAAAACTTGAAAGCAGCATACGAGGGCTGCAAGTTTGGATCTATGGCCATCGGCATCGAGACTGGCAACACTTCACCGCGCGAACATGTCGACTATTTGCACCCTGTCACTTTCGAGAGTGCAGCCAAACCGACACTGTCTGAGGCCATGCAAGCTTACTGGTTTGCATGTTCTATTCTTGGTAGTGAGCTTGCTGAGATAGCTTTTGATGAGCCTCGTCGCACCCTGGTCGTTTCCATGATCAGCCCTTTTCCGACTGCAACGAACACAGAATGGGCGACTGTGAATCAGTACTTTGGTGCTTGCTTCTTCAATTTGTCAAAGTCGTACCATCATGCTGCCAGACGCGACAAACGTTTCAGTGGAACAGACTTGTCGCATCGACAAATCAGCGACATCGATTTCAAGGTTATTCCCATCGATATCGTGGCATCTCCTTCTGGTGTTGTCGTCATCAGTGCACAACGAATGGCACTCCTTGCTCGCGAACTTTACGACAGATGCCCTCCTTCGTCAGATGCCTCGAACGAGTCATCTCCCCTATCGAATGCTGCAGCACCCAGCGTGGAGCTTGTTGAGCCGTTGCCAAAACGCATCGGCTTCCAGCTCACATCTGAGCCGCCTTCAGACTTGCTGCACGAAGCCAGCGTATTGCATGTAGCGTTTGCGACAAGCAAGGACAACAAGTGGACAAACGTAATTTGGCACGACAACACTGGTCGATATGCTAACATCAGCGCTTTGTGCATGCAAGGTCGAAGCTTCGCGAACGTCGCACTCGAAATTTGGCAGCGGACCATGGAGCTTATCAAGGCCAGAGAGGTGATCTGGCGCATATTCATCGTTGCGGCCGGCGAGGACGGCGTCGAGACCAGCAGGGCTAACTGCTGGAAGGACATCATCTCGCAGCATACAGACCGCAAGCAGCTTCTCAGCGTGACACTACTTCATTTCCAGCCCGAACTGGCGCTCAGCATCACACCTCCTTCGGACGCCGCACTAGGGCCGGGCTCGAGTGCGCCAACACCTGCCGCCACACCGCAGCCAGGCAGCGGACAAGCTATCTCAACCACTTCACCAGACGCCGTCAGCATTGGAAATGCTCCTGTCACGGCGCCGCCAACACCTGCGCCCAGCGAAGCCGCCTCGAGCATACTAGAGGCAGACCCCGACGCGCATCTCATCGAGGCCGAAGACGAAACCTGGTGTATGCTCATCGATCGAGACGTTGCTTCCACCCTTCGCCCATCCAAAAGTTGGCCAGAGTCGTCCATAAAGAGAGCAGCTAACATCGCTGCCCTATCTCACGGAGTTCTGATCAAGCGCGGAAACACCAGCGATGCTGTCAGCTCCTTCGCTGGTGAACGTCCGTATCCATGTGCAGGCGCAAGCCTAATTTGGACACTACGAGTCAGACCGAAAAGTGATCGCCAGGGCGTCGGCGAGAGGCCGAATGTAGATGAAGGCAGCGCTAGACATGCCGAAGTCATGCTGAGGGAAGTGCTGGGCATGTACAGGAATTTGGGGCTGTTGAGCAAGGTCAAGGGACTCGATCCGAGCGGGCTGGTACCAGTTCATGTTGTCGCCGCACTCAAAGGCGCGGAAGGGCTGGACGGCTTGTTGAGAGAGCATGCGAAGGTAGACTTAGAATAAGTTGAAAACACATTCGAAATTTTACAGTAAGACTCGCTTGCTGACGTCTTTACATCAGAGGCGATCAGCTTCACTGCCAGAACAAGGCGGTCGATCTATCCTTCCAAGATGATGCCAAATCGAAAAATGCCAAATATTGTTTGATCTGCTACATATCACATGTTGAAAAATGTGAAAGCAGTCGCTCCCTCTCTGAAAGCTGATCACACGTAAACAAATCAACCTCACATTACGACTGGCACGCTGCGACTAATCGCCTTGGAGGCTAGCACGGCGCACTTGTGTTCGTTTACTGTTTACCCAAAGAACTCTTGATATCCTCCACAAGCTTCTCTGCATGGGCGTCTAGTGCATGGTCAGCAAATCGCACAGCTGCTTTCAGCATCGGGTGGAACTCACATGTAGCAGCTTGGGTGTGACCTGGAGGTGTGAAACGGAACGAGGAAGAGTCGATCACTCTGAGGCCAGTGACGCCGATAACGTTGGCTTTCGAATCGACGACCGCCATGCTGTCGTTCGCTCTGCCCATCATGCCTGCCAGGTTATCAGTATAAGTATCGTTCACTGTGCGCAAAGGTCTGCTTACAAGTTGAAGTCGCATGGTGGATCGGTGCCACCGCTCCTCTTATGTATTTCAGAAGATCCGCGTCGCTGGTCACGTTGCTGCTGGGTGCCTCTCCGAGTCCCGTCGTGATCGGGATGTGGCTCCAGAACTCTCTGATACGTTTGTACGCTTGCACGGCAACTTCCTGGTCAGCTTCGTCGAGGAGCCAGTTCGTTGAGATCACAGGCTTATCAAGCATTGAACCAGACTGTATAGTCACATTTCCCCTCGAGAGCGCACCAACGAGCAGGATGCCGATGCTAACATAATTCTCCCCGTTCGCAGAAGAATCCTCCAGCGTGCGGCCGGAGCTGGATAGAACATATTCCGTTTCTGGCCAGTCGGCAGGCCATTCTGCGAGACGCTGCCGTGTAGTTTTGCTTAGGCGGGCGCGGTACGAGTCGGGCAATTTTTCGAATGAGAGAACATCTCCGCCTCCATTAGTAAGGATACCACTGCCATTGTTCCTGAACTGCTCAACGGCTCTCGCCTCGTAGCCCGGATCACGCTTTCTGATCGCCGTGCTAACGACAGAAACAGGGAACGTGATGCCACCGGCGTTACAAGAGTCGTGCATGTTTTGACCAACGCCGGGGCGGCTCGCCAGTACTGGGATGTTGTGTTGTTGGAGAACTTCTCGGGGACCGATTCCAGAGACCATGAGAAGCTGTGGGCTATGGAAGGCTCCTGCAGACAAGATTACTTCGTTTCGCGCCTGTAGAGTATAATTGCGGCCAGCAGACTGAACTTTGACACCCGTTGCACGAAGGTCTTCGAAGACGACCTGCAAAGCTTGTGTCATTGGGTAGATGGTCAGTTGAGCACCTTGCTCTACCGATTGCTTGAGGAATTCCTCCGATGAAGATCTAGTCTGCGATGCCGGGTCGACGGTAAATGGCTGTAACAAGCGAGTCAGTCTATCGCTCGCTTGAAGCGATTTCAGGAACTCGACAGTCACATACATTGTAGGCCGCGCCATGGAGATCTCCGTCGCTAAAGAACCCTCCTATGCGTGGCAGACCACCGGCCAACAGAGCTTTCAAGCCCCAGGAAGAGAATGGCATAGCGAAGTTGGGCCAAGAAACTTGCAGAGGTCCTCCGATTCGGAGACTGCTAGCAATTTGGTAGTCCAGAGATGCATTGGCAGCTCTGAAAGAGCTGTTGGGCGAGTTGACGTGAACACTTCTGTCGAAATACTGACGCATGTTCTCCCATCTGTAAGATGAGTCGTCCACTTCTGACGCCCAGTAATCGTAGCTACCTCGAGAACCGCGCTGGTAGATCATCTGGTTACGAATACTGCTACCACCAAGGGCTTTGCCTTGACTGTACGGGATGACTTTGCCATTGAGTTGCTGTTGATGATCAGTGTCTATTACTATCAGGTATAAGGAAAAATTACAGAAACATACCGGCTGCTCAACAGTGTTCAATCCCCAATCAATCCATGGATTGACATATTCATCGCCGCCTATTCCTCTGAGCGAGTAGGCGGGGACCTGGCTGTTGTTGCCATTGCTAATCTCAGAGAAAGTCCCGGCCTCGACCACCGCAACGGACAGTGAGCTGTTCTCAGCCAAACGCGAGGCAACGGTCAACCCAGCCGTTCCACCTCCAACAACGACGTAGTCATAGGTAGCGTTCTGTCCCGGTAGTCCGAAGAATGATCCATATGGCGGCTGGCCGTAAGGTTGCTGCCAAGAGAGGGCATAAGTCTGCGAAGCGGCTGCAAGCGCAGTGAGGTAGAACGATGAAGGCGACATCACTTCCGCTTATGATGTCTCGAGGCACAGAGCGTCAATAAGGAAGGCAATTGCCCAGTGTCTTATAGGGGAGGCATGTTCTTAGAAAAATTGAATCCCAATGACCTCCCGAATGGGTATCTGACTGGGCCATAATTCATTCCAAAGCACATCCACAGATCGACGCGCTCGTCCGAAGACATCATACCTCAGTAAGATTCCATCAAGAGAGGAGGTCTCCATTATCCAAATCTGGATAGCACACGCGGGTCTAACGGCATGACGGAAAAAAGCCACAATAGGTAGGCGGGGGAATGCAAGACCGTTTGATTTCAGCCTCCAATTGCATCGAAGCATGGAAAGCGCTAAGGCTTGTATCTCCATACAACGATGATGCTGGATTGTCGTCGGGACGGGATGATCGCACGTAGATCAGAAGATCAGGTCGGTGTCGATCGAAGCCTGTTTGCACCGCATATGTGGAATCGATCACAGGCCCGGGTCATATCCACAGAGCCATGCATGCGGTTGCACATGTCCGTCTGTTTCACCGACTACAAGATGTTGGGAAGAATTTCGCAGACATCTCACAAACTCCCGCGATCGTCACAACAGTGGATAACCGTGACGAATAGATATGACCCCAGGGGAATCAGTACAAGAAGTAACGGACTAGAAGGAAACGAGCAGTCTCGCCTGAGGTGCTTCATAAGATCTTCGTGCCTTGATGGCTAGCTAACTATATGTATCGGCGCCTGGCGACTCACATCACAGACCTTGCACGCGTGGACTCTCCACCGAAACGCCATAGTGAAATCGCAATGCTTCATTCCGAGAGGTAGCCTCGATAACAAGTTCAGTTGCAAGCAAAGGTTTCTAGCTCATCGGTGGAAGCTCATACTCCCTCTACGTGAGAGTCTTGATGGCTTGCTGCAGATCTTCTTGAGACCCCATTGGCATGACCCGAAGACGACAATAGACATGGTGCTCGCGAGGATTACAAAAAAAGAACATGAATGTGATCTGGAAGAGGAAAAGAGAAGTCAAAAGGCGCTCAAAGGTTTGTTAAGGCTTTCGTTAAACCATGTGTCCATTTCATCTCGTTCAGTACCAGACAAGTCGAGAGCGAGCTGGCAAAAAAAAAGTAGAGGGAAGTGAAGAGAGGTCTCCCGTGTTCGCCCCCATCCCACTCGGAACGTCTGTATCCGCCGCCCTCTGCCGGTCGCAGCCAGCTACAGGTGTCTATCGCCATGATGCCTGTCATGGGATGCCTGATGTTCAACATGAAAGCCATGACACCATTTCCGTTTCGTTTCCCATCCAGGAAAGCCCGAAGGATTTCGCTGACGCGTCGTCGCCGTTCCGTTTCCCGTTCCGTAATCCATAAAGCCCTTTTCTTTCGAGGTTTCCGCCCCTGGCCAATTCCGTGAAAAAATTCTTGCCTCCACTTTGCAAGAAAGCCAATGGAGCTGTAGTCCAATTTTGCGTTGTGAGCTTTGGTCATGATCACAGAGCTCGAACTGCGGATGTATATATGATGTATCCGTGAGCGAAACGTTCCGGTGATGTATATGGCGAGTGAACGGCCGGAGGAAGCCAGCGTGATGCTCGACTTGCTCAGAGCCACGAACATGTATATGTCGTAGAGAAGCAACTATGTGCCCTTGTTCTTGCGTTCCTCGGCTCGTGCGACCCTGGCAGCCTTAACCAAGGGTGCGAGCGTGGCGAGTGGTTCGGCCATCTGTATGAAACCGTGCTAGAATTTCAAAGTCAGCTATGTTATCTTTCAAAGTAAAACGTGAAATCAACTCACCTTCAACAAATCATGTGCACTAGCACGCTTCTCAGGGTCCACCTTGAGAGCAAAGTACAGGAAGTCCTTGAATGTGGTCGATAGGTTGTGCTCCTCCTTGATGGCGGGTGTGCCATTGGTCGCGATCAGATAGAGCGCGCGCAAAGGCGACTCCGTCAGATAAGGCGGTTCGCCTTCGATCATCTCGATAGCCATGATACCCAAACTCCAGATGTCAATCTTGCGGCCGTACTCTTTGCGAGTGACAACTTCAGGAGCCATCCAGTATGGTGTGCCGACCATAGTCGTGCGCTTCATGTGAGACTCGTTGATCTGGGCACAGAAGCCGAAATCAGTGAGCTTGATGTTGCCGTCCATGCTGAGCAGGATGTTGTCGGACTTGATGTCGCGGTGAATGACACCCTTCGAGTGCAAGAATTGCAGGCCGTGAAGTGTCTCGCGGCAGACAGCGGAGATTTGGCCCTCAGACATCATGTTGAAGGTCACAACATCAGTAAGACTGCCACCTTCCATGTATTCCATCACCACCCAAAGGTCGCCACGAACAAGGAAAGAATCCATGAAGTTGACGACATTCTTGTGCCTGCTATCTCTCATCACCAAAATTTCATTGATGATGAGGTCCTTCTTTGGCTGTTGTTCCAGGTTCATCTGCTTGATGGCGACGCACTTGTTGGTGCCAACCTCGAATGCGGTGTAAACACCGCCAGATGCACCTTGGCCAATCTTGATCAGGTTGCGGAATTTCTTTGTTGGGTCAGCAGGATTGCAAATTACGTTCAATTTGCCAATAATCTCAGCGTTTGTAATGGACTGCCTGGGTCTTTGCCTGGGCCTGGGCGCGGGACCAAGTGCAGCTGCTTGTGACGGTGCAAGCTGCTGTGGCTGCTGAGGAACAGCTGGCACCTGGGCTTGCTGCTGTGCTTGCTGCTGCGCATATGTTGGCTGTCTTGTTGACTGTGATCGCTCAAGTGTCTGTTTTTGCAAAGCTTGCTGCGCAGCGCGCATTGCCTGCTCCTGTTGTTGCTGGTATTGATGTGGCGAGGAGACCGGAGATGCATTATATTGCGCTGGCGGTCCAGTGTTGGCCCTGTTTCGGTTTGGCGATTGCTCGGATGGCGCATATTTCAGAGGAGCAATGTTGTCTTGCAGTGACTCGTCGTGCTGCCCCGTAGGTACGGGTGGCGCAGCTCTATGAGGCACGACATTTGATGATGAGCTTCCCGGTGGCTTCGGTGCAGGCCGCAAGGGCATCCATTCGCCGTTGTTCGTCCGAGGGCTGGAAGGTGAGCTGAGACCGAGTCCTTGTGGCGTTTTTCCGGATGGTGTGGGTGCAGCTCTAGGGTTCTCGAAGCTCTCTGGCTCGTTCTTGGGGAATCGCGGGCTGGCAGGTGGGCTGCCAACTGGTCCATAGCCACCGGGAGTCACTGCTGGTGACGCACCACCAAGACCCATTTGCTGCTGCTGAGGGCTGTCGTTGAGCCTGGCATTGTCAAATTTATGATAAAGCGATTCGTCGCTTCGCTTTTCATTTTGCTCGTTATAAAATGTGACAACATCAATGATAGCCTGAGGATTTTTCTTTTGTTCTTGCTCAGTGATGCCGTTGGCTTTTAGCGTTCGTTGCCACTCTTTGGGTAGACCCTAAGGTACGTTAGCATACAAGACATAGCTGTTGTAACATTTCACATAGATTGGCACGCAGTTGGAGACGTTTCGAGTCTCACGCATTTTCATGGGACGGACGTACGGTGAATTCTCCTGTGTTCTGGTCATACCCAACGTGGGTAACATGCACCGGGTTCTCTGGCGCTGAAATGGTCGGCTTTCGAGGCGTGCCGACCAGGTTGTTCATGAAGCTGGAGAAGCCACTTTTCTTTTTGAGCTTGTTTGTTTCGCGAGCCTCATCGCTGTAGCGTTGGCGAGGGCTTCTTGCGCCCGAGTCGCCGCCGCGCGCGTTCAGGTCCTCCATCCGCCGACCTGCTGC
The DNA here is from genome assembly GCA_024604135.1 of Cladosporium velox. Lineage (NCBI taxonomy): Eukaryota > Fungi > Ascomycota > Dothideomycetes > Cladosporiales > Cladosporiaceae > Cladosporium > Cladosporium velox. The sequence continues at coordinate 344,881 of JANIIF010000014.1, forward strand.
TACTAAGGCTTTGTCTAGCCGTGATGCTGCCCGTTCGCGAGCTGATTTGGAGCCGGAAAATGTCGAACTTGATTGCTGAAGAGCTGGGCGGTGGGGATGTTGCTCTTCGAATGCGGGTGCAAGTGCCGGGCTGTGGGGTTGCGATTGTGACTGCAAGCTGGGCTGGGCGTCGTGTGGGTTCTGGCTGCCGTAGGCGATCTTGTCGAAGCTGTTGATGACGGATAGCGAGTCGAAGCGCTGGCCAAGGAGGTCGCTTACAGGCGACTGGTCAGAGAGGGAGTAGCGAGGGTGTGAGGCGGGCTGGTGGCTTTGGCTGGGCTGGGCGGAGTGGGAGTCGCTGTAGGGCGGGCCAGCGACGGTGGAGGAGTATGCAATGCTGTCGGAGCCGGAGCGGGCAGTGGGCAGTACCGGACTGGGAGCGGAGGCAGCGGCGGTGGTGGCGTGGAGAGCGTCGACGACCTGCTCGGACTGGCGGCGGGCGTGGGTGTGGTTGTTGTTGGGAGAAGAAGGCGAGTTGGCAGTGCTGGGCTGGGTGGTCTGCGGGGGCTTCTTCCTTAGGACGGAGGTTCGCGCTGACGTTTCGCTGGTGGCTTGCTGCATGCTCCTTCGCTTAAGCAGACTGCGTAGAGTGCCAGTGCGTCTGATTACCTGGACTGGGGAGGGCGGCGAGGTCTGGGTAGTCTGGGTAGCGGTGATAGAAGATGCCAGGGTTGCAGTAGTGGTAGCAGCAGCAGTGGCATCGGCAGCACAGGGCCTGGGAGACGACATATGGCGGCACGGCACAAGGGCAGCTCTCTCTCACACCTCGTTTGCCAGCTATGCTCGCTATCACAGCCAATCAGTGCGTGGGCCCAGGTGGAAATGGGGCCGTGATGCAACAGGCAATAATGTGCCTAAGCAAGGAAGATGAGGTAAGGCGGATGGATAGATGTTGGTAGGCAGGTCTTTTGGTATGGTACAGTATGGTCGTAGTGCGTGGATCGATGACCAACACCTTCCAACAAAGAAACAACAACGATGATGATGATGATGATACAGTACAGAAAGAACAGCAGCAGCACGAATCCACGATCGCGCGCGAGTCCTACGCGTGCTCATAAACACGGCAGCACACATGGCTACCTGCCTACCTACCAGCTTTCTCACCACCAGCTTGCATACTCTCTCTCACACACTCACGCTGCTGAGAGACGCCCTCCCGCCTGTGATCGATCGCGCTATCTCAGCCCTTGTTCCCAGTCAGAAAACGGTGTCCCCACTGCGCCGGCCTTTCCCCGTGTCTCTGTGAATTGAACCAAGGGCACCATCCATGCATCGTCGGTGGGAGCGGGCTCCCGTCGCATTCATTTCACAAAGTGCAACCTATAGCAACCCTCGCTCGCTCGACCGACCCTTGCATCTGCCTCCCTCCCCGCTGCAGAGGGCTTGAACTCTGCCGGCACATGGCATCCTCGTACCTTAGACCGCTCGATATACGAGCAGTTTTGCATGAGGTACCGTATGGCAGTATGCAAACCCTCGATCAAGCATCGTTCCAGCAGTGTGTTTGAGAAACGGCGAACGGCGTCAACGGTCGTAGCGCCCAGACGCCTGGCTTCGTTTCACGTCAATATATCGTCGCAATCGCCCGCCACTGACGTCTGATCCTCGTCCCAAGTGGGCTGCCAGCAGCGTGATATAATCTCCGTGAATGTACGGTTTCCCCAAAGCACAAGCGTTCACTGAACCTCAAACCGGATCTCGTCCTCCCCTGCCCTGTCTCGTCTAGTCTCTCGGATCACCGTACTATCAGGGCCAGCTCAGCCGCGCGTGTCCGTCTCTCCAAGGGTTCCTCCACCGAGCGCGGCACACAAGTTCAATCGCGTGCTGGGCGCGTGAAGCGAAGGATGGCCACGAGAACGGTTGAGTTCGTTTGACCCGGTTGGCGAACGCACGAACTCACGCGAGTAATTGCTAAATCGATATACGAAGCGAGCTGCTATACGGATTCAAGACTTGGACAGTAGCCCGAGACTAGTTGACAACTTCATATTGAAGACCAAGGCCACCACTTTAACAATTGCCGAATCGTGATTGTTTACATAAACAAGTCCTCTAGCCGCGCGCTCCACCAAAACATTCACGCTTACCCTACCCGGCACCCGAACCACTGAAATTCAGCGTCTCCAGAGATTTTCGATTCAGAGAATGGCATCCAGAACGCGATGGATTCCCGACCAGTCAACACCGGTGCCGAACTCTATCTAATCTGTTCGCCGACGCCCGGAGCACGCACCGGGTCTGTAGATTTCTTGACACGTGAACGTTGAACAGCAGAGCACAGCAAAAGCCGGGCACGCACCTACCCTTGGCACCAGTGCCTTGGTGCGGATCTGTCTCTTTGGAGTCTTTGCTGCACGCTGCTGTTCTGACAGCCGGCAGACACCGTTTCTGCGTCGTTGAATCTGCATCCGTTCGACCAATCTTTATCGGCGAGTTCGGATGCTCTTTTCCGAACCTTTGGTCGCTGTCCTCACGGCTTTTCCTTTCGGAGATCCTGCGGAAATGGAGGGGAGTGCAGAGAGTCGACTTGTAATATCAAAACGTCGATGCTGATGACTGTGTGCTACGCTTGATTACTGCGGCGCTTTTCGATACTCTGTTGGTACGACAGAACGCTTCCAGTTCTAGACCTGCTAGCGATCAATAGTCTATCGCAACACTGGCCCTCGTAGGAACATCGTGCATTCACCAAATGCGAGCATTCCCGGCTGTACGGATCGACCTGGCTCAACAGCAGCAGTGAGCTGAAACATGCAACTGTCCGATTCCGTTAGCAAGCACAATAATATATATCCTGGCCCTGGGAAGACACAATTTGCAAAATTGGAAATAGACCTGTCAGGTTCTGTCGCGCCTGCAAGCAGTCGTGCTAACTGATTAGTGCATGCCGGGCATCGCCAAACAGTTGTGCTGTCGATGTATGTGGCTATGCTGGCGCTCTCACTTGGTTGGCATCACACTCAGGTGTCCGATATTCCGCCACGTCGAAGTCGATTTGAGAGGCTATTAGAACACCGCGGTGGGTTTTAGGAACAGCCATCTCCGTACTCCGTAGCGAACTCGTCCTGAAATACTGTTTGGGATGTAGTGATGCTGGGCTCGCGCGCTTTCCTGACTCAGCGTGTGAGCAGTGTTTCATTGAAGAATAATGAGACCTCAGATCCGTGTGACTGGCTCGCGAGACATATAGTAACAGACTCGAATAGCGAGGCAGAGACTGAATCTGTCACTTTCGAGGTATTGAGTGCATTCTGGTTACTGGCCGGAGCAAAGACTTTCACTTCCACTTCGCGCCATTGACCAGGCCAAATGTTCTGCGTCAATGGCATGTACTAGAGGTTTTAATTGGCGCATGCATCGAGGTGCATAGCAATGCCTACAGGCATGTGTTCATGTCCACTACATCGAAATACATGTATTGACCTGCTGTCATGGGACAGAGCGAAATAAGGGTTGGGGTTGGGTCAACTTGGCCCGGCTTGCACGTAAAACATACATGTATCCTTATCTAGGCACGGCGTTAAAAGGAACATGGACATTACATGTACATTGAAACTGACAGAGCGGAATTGTATGGTGCTTGATGTGTGATTGTAGTGGCAGTAGTGAGTATCTAGCAAAACGGCGGAGGCATCACTTGCAGCGTGTCTGATTCTGAATGACTTCTCTAGAACCTCTTCATGTATCCGCCTCCTACAAACCGGGCGTACACCACTGACATGAGACGATTTGTAAGGGCAATACCATCAATAGTAAAAGCACGAAGCCTCCATCGTAATAGCCGTCGTGGTATCAGGAACAGTAACCTCCAGCCAATTTCCCTGCATCTGGGTATACACCGCAGTAGTCGACCCAGACGAGGAGGAGTCTTGCAAAGTCACCCGCCACTGCGTCCTTGCAGTATCGGTCTGTCTTACTCGCAGCCTCGCACCAGGTGATAGCAGAGGGTACTGCAAATTGAGATTGTCATTCTCGCGCTGGTTGTTCTCGTAGCCTTTGCCGAGGCAATAATTGCCAGGCTGACAGCCGATTTGGTACGCGAAGTAGTTGCAGCCCGCAGAGGAGGATGTCCCGTCGACGTTGCTCCGAAGGTTCAAGGGGATGCTGAAGCTCATGTCTGGCGCGGATGGGATCGAAGATGGACAATCGATGTTCAGTGAGTCCATGTCGGAGGCCACATGAGCTGTGACAGTTTCATAGCCACACCACTGCTGGCCCGTCCGCTGCGAGGTCGCGCACAACTGGCCGCCAGATACAGGGAAGAACGTCGGGTTCGCGTCGTCGGAGACGATAACAGCCCCGACAGAATCCCAATACGTGAATATCATAGTGTCGACACTGACTTGTGGCTGAGTCATTATGACAGAGAATCCAGCACCAAGCGGACACCTATTGTAAATGCTGAACGTCCAGTATTCTCTAGGTGGCGGTGGGGATGGCGGTTCTGGGTCTGCGTCTGGTTCTGGCGATGGGCTTGGCTCACTGGTTGGCTCACCAGACGACTCCGAGCTCGTGGTCGGTGTGTCTGTCGTCGAAGTTTGGGCGTCACAAGCGGTGGTTGCAATTTCTGTCGCAGTCGAAAACTCAGTGGTCGTCTCGGTGGTGGTTGTGGTTGCCCAGTCTGTCTCAGTTGTAGTCTCAGTGATTGTGAACGACTCTGGCCAGGTGATCGTCTGCGTTTCTGTCTCGGTAGATGTCGTAGTTTCACTTGTCGTGGTTGTCGTGGTTGAGTACACAACTTGCGTCATGGGACCAGAGGGGCTTCGTGTGTAGTTGCACATGAAATGTAACGAATGCGGCTCTCCGTCCTCGACGTGATCCTCGATCCATGCAGAATTTATCAGATCGCCTCCGTCAACGCTGGAGTAAGTTCCCTCCACCATCCGGGCTCGTTACGTGACCAAGTTTGCAGCTTCAAGTAGGACCCAATCGGCAGAGACACGTTAGCTACAGTGTTGCCAGCATATGCAATGTTAACATCAACAGTGGAATAAAGTTCAAAGTTGACCATTACAAGCGCAGAACCGAACATCGTGACTCCATCGCAGCCGGTGTTCGAGATGGACCAGATGCTAGTAGGCAGTTCCTCGGGCGCTCGGTAATACTCCCACGGACAGTTCAAAGTAATCATATCCATGGGCTGAAAGATGCGACCATCGAGAGACAAGTATCTGTCGTTGATGTAAAGTGAATGTGTTGGATGAAAAGGTGATTGAGGTTCCTGCCGTTTGACGATAGTACCCCATGCACAACCCAGCAAACATTCTCTCGAAGATGTCACACAGAACGCACTGTTATCCGCTAATGACTGCAAAATGATTCCTGGTCCGAATCGCTCTGTCAGGTCTGCTGGCACAAGTGCCATCCCTGTCGGAGGAATGTGTTCGAAGTCCTTGTCACCATAAATTGATATCCACGTGTGGGTGCACGTATTCATGATAACAATCGAGCCCGCCAGACCGAGCGTCGCGCTGCCAGTCTCCACAGATACCATGGTCGATGTCACTGTGCTCGCCGGTATAGCGGTAGCGTTTTGCGTGGCAGTGACGGTAGCTGGGTTTCCTCCTTGGCCTGGGAGAACGATGTTCCTGATGGCAACGTAGGCTGGAGTAGAGCATGATGTGACGAACGAGATTGTCTGTGCTTCACGAGCTCGTAGTTGAACCTTTAGGACAAAGGTGGACCAGCTCGTTCCTATGCTTCTTGCTGCGCCGCAGAGCAATGGACTGGTGCAAATAGCAAGTGTGCATTTCAATGTAGAAATGTTCATCTGGGATGGTTGAAGCTGAGCATCTATGCTAGCAGTCCATCGCCCAGTGGTCAACGGCGTAATGACTTCGGAGATGTTGTGTTTGGTTGGCATACCCGCTTGGCGTGATTCAAGGTTGCTCTCGGTAGTGGTGATAACTTCTAGAATTCTGGTCTTGGTCAGTGTTATAACCACGGCTTTCAGACGCATTGAGTGTAATGTACCGGTGGTCACTTTCCAGAAAATCCGCCATCAGCCTAAAATCATCTTCCAGACTGCTGACGGAGGTGACCAAAGCGGCCACCAGACCACAGCAAAGCCTCAAGAACGACACCATCACTTTCTTTGGTCGATAAGTCGGTTTCCGCACGATGCTGGCCAAGCCACGCAGGTCACGCCATTATATGGCGATACGGGAGCATTCCATGCGTCCCGAGCGCCAGCCCACTGGGACCGTCAGAGGCAGGAATGCTGAAAGTGCGCCAGATGAGAGTAAAGTTAGCGATGTGAGGGTATAAGTGTTCTGTGATGATGGGTAGAAATTGATACGCATTCATGGTTTTTCTCAACAACCACGGTACCTGCTATGTTGTGACTGTTAGATGGTGACCGTGTCACTGGTCCAGTGGCGATGCCCTTACTAATGAAAAATCGCAATTGCGAGCCAAAGCTAGATCCGGAAGATTTAAGCATACCACCAAGCAGTACACATATGTAGCGCTGCGAAAGCTGGTAGAGCTGTGAGAACGGCTCCTCCACAAGTAATCCACGTGTGGCGGTGGCTCATAGCTCACTCGGGGACATACCACACGAGCGTATAGGGGTATGCCATAACTTTAGATTTAGCACAACTGCTGGCATACATCAATGATCTTGTAGGCTGAGATTGTGCTATGCTTTCAAAGACATACACGCGCAGCTCGGTAGTTGTTTAAACCTGATTGAACTCTATTGGAAGCACGGACGTGCGCTAATGAAATCATTCAGTTCGGGCAAGTTCTTTCCCACGCCCCTTGAGATCTCCCCTTCATTGCTGCCCGAGGAAGCCACCTTGTCCATCGCAAAAAAGCATATCGGCTGTCCAATATCGACACGGGATGTTTTCGCTAGGAAAAAGAGGCTAGAACAATTTACCGCTCCTCTTGAACTTTTCCATTCGGACCTGGCTCCGAATTATCCCAGCCCAAGACAACGGTGGCAAATCCCTCTACACAATAAACACTCGGTCCCTACACTGGCGACAACCCAAGCTAGAGAGATGCGTAACTGGCACACGGCGCTTAATATATTCTCGGTTGGCACGTGTCGGGTGCGAGGGCACGATGCCCGAGGAACAGCACGATGCACCTGTCAGGCGTGTTTCCATTATTGAGCGCTGGCCTTGCACACTAGTGGCATGTCGCAACTATGGCCAAATGTGCTATTGGGCCGTCTCCGACGAAGTCGACGACCACCTTCCGATCACGAGCATCGTCATGCAATACTGGCTTGCAGCAATATCACGCGGCGAATGCACCGCTGATGTGCCACCGCAAGCCATTCTCGAAAAGTGGGCTGCCCAGAACCTGCAATCACTGCAGCGGAATGAAGAGCGCAAAGAACGACGGGAGCAGCGCGAAAGACGCAAGTCCTCGGCTCGGAAATCATCCACTCGAAAGTCGTCCACGCGGCAATCTTCCTCACGCAAGTCTTCCGTTCTCTCGAAAGGTTGAACGTACAGCTGTCTGGCTCCTTGCTTTCATCGACACGGGTGGCACGCGCATTATTTCCGCCATAATGTGCGACGGCGGCAGCGTGTGGGTGGTCTTGTGGATTTGAACAACGTTGCACGTAACGCTGCTCATTCGTTTATCCGAAGCCGTTACCGTCTGCGTACGATCATGGCCAAGAGGCATGTGGTGCAGATCCGTTCATTTGGCATCACAGGCGTTAGATCCAGGGTTGATATTCGACGACATCGTCGATTGTGCCTCTGCAACACAGAAGCTAAAACGAGCGCACCAGTGCGACCATTCTGCTTCGAAGAGAGTCGAGATATTCTATGACCAATCCGCCATACACCCAAAAGGAGTAGAGCAAATTGGGAATGGGTACTTCCAGCACGGGCCCCTGTCGAAAGTCAAGGTCATACCTGCAGGTCCGTGGCGGGCTCTACCTGTATACGTACGTTGCTCCGGGTATACAGATGGCATTATGACCACCTACGGACAAGACCTTGAACAGCCCTTGAGCGGATGAGACGGAAGTATGTGCAACATGTGCGAGTGGAATATTCGTTCATTAGGTCGTAGACCAGCGCCACAAAACAAGCTACCCAATATGCTGTTTCAAAGTGCCAAATGAGAAAAACATCAATGCTCGTTTCCAGCTGTTCCTAAACCCGTCCGTCCATCCGTCCGTCCGTTGATAACAAACCCAGACGCCATGCATCGCTCCAATAAACAAAACACACAAAAAACGCTAGGTTATCTAAGAATTGTTCAGGGTCTTCGTCTTCATCCACTCGCTTGTGCCGACACCAAGATTGAGCCCGTTCCTCGCCCACCACTTGCGAACGGCCATACCTCGTTCCCCTTCGTGGCCATCCTCGAGGGCTTCTTCCACATCGCAGGTTTTGTATTCGACTTTGAGTCCAGATTGCTTCCACCATTCCAAGACGTTCACGTTGCCATTCTTGGAAGCGCCAACCAAGACTTGGTTGTCGAAGATCATCTTGTTGCCCTTCGCCTCGTGCCAGAGCTGGAGGATATCGACGTGGCCGTGTGTAGACGCGAGTTTCGCGACTGCGTCTTCATTGCCAAAGTCAATGCCGGAGTGCAGCCACCAGCGTACTACCTCAGTGTGTCCGTTCTGTGTAGCGAAAACAATGCTCTTGCCCGGCTTCAGCCTAACCTTCGAACTATCCACGCTAGCATTGCTGTCATCCACAGTGGTAGACTGCGACTTCCACCACTCCAGAACTTGTAGATGTCCTTGACTGCTGGCCTGCTCCAAAGCAGCTTCTGTGAATTTCAAAGGTAGACCAGAATGCTGCCACCATTCCAGAACATTGACGAAGCCTGCGCGAGAAGCGCCATCCAGAGCATCCGAATGGTATTCTTTCGGCGAAAATGAAGTGGAAGTGCGCCAGAATTCGAGGATCTCGGTGCGACCGAAGGCAGACGATGCTTTCACTGGAAGGAATGAGCCGCCAAATACGTGCCAGAATACCACGCGGTGGTTCGCTTCAAAGTGCGCAAGTAAATCAGTCCTTGCAAAGCGCATGATGAGTTTGAGACAAAGCTTTGAGAACCACCTGGGCTCGCTGTGCGTGGCAATGAAGTGTTTCATATCGTCGACATTACCACGGAGAATTGTGAACTCAAGGGCTTCCATGTAGTTCCTTGGACCGTGTGCACTCGTATGCGATGCCCACTGCGCTGGTGGTGCAAGATTGGTGTAAATTCGCAGAGTCTGGGCAAGTTCCCAGTCGCCGGTGTGGTCCATGATGATAGACCATAGCTCCGGTGGCAGGTGATTCTTGGAAAATCTGGAACCAGCAGCAGATATCTGCCGACGGCTTGGGGATATCTCGACATCCTGTCCAACGTTCATAAGATCGATTTGGTTACGCACGCCGTTAATCAAGTCATCGGCTGCTTCCCAGGAGACTATGTGCTTCTTATCTCCTTTGAACGTCCACAATAGAGGCTGTAGCACATGTATCCAGTTCCAATTTAGCCTGATTTTGTTGAGCTGCTTCTTCGTCATCGGATTCTCCCACATGTGAGTCGACATCCCCGGAACCATCAACACCTTCTTCGACACATTCCAGCTTCTGAGGAGTTCCAGCAGCAAGTTATCCGTACCGCCGTGCAACATCTTGGCCATAGTGTTCGCATCTATCGGCGCCAGCACTAGCAAATCCGCCCATTCACACAGCTCTGCCGCCTCTTGCTCGACCTCCGCCACATCCCTGACAGCACACTGTCGTCGCACGTTCGGTAGTGTCAGGCAGCATGACGATGCTGCGATGAAGTCCTGCCCTCGGTAGCCGCTGTCCAGGATGGTTCGGACGGATATGTCAGGAAGATCCACTAGTTGAGGCAGCAAGTCTTGGACAATTTTCGATTCTGTACAGCCGCTGGACGCAAAAACGACGTTGAGTTCGCGATTGCGGCCTGTATTGCCGAGTTCTGGTGCTGTGGTAGTCGGTGTCCTGCGAGCTCTGCTACCGCCCTGTTGGTGGCTCACCGAAGCCATCGAGGGCGGTGGTATGGCTGGTGCAAGGAGACGGCGGTGATGGCACTGAATGTCAGGGAGGGTATACAACACTAGGTGATGGCCGTCAGTCTTCGGTAAGATTCAACCATCTCGCAGACAGTGCTCGGTGGCGTGGTCGGCAGACGGCGAGACGGAACGGGCGGAGCGGGAAGGGACGGGACGCCGAAGTTTGATCGAAGGTCAGGTCATAGTGTGGCGCTGTGGCTGACGGAGCAAAAAGCAACGCTTGTGCGTTTCTGCATATCGCAAAATCCCATCACGATCTCGACCCCGCCGAAAACCGATGACATGGGGCACAAGGGCCTAGAACCGTGTCGTCTCATTTGCGTGGTTATACAGTAACGCCGCCCAGCCATACGATTTGAAGTGGTCCCTATTGCTCATTGCATGCTTTTGCTGAAGTTGACTGCTGTTCCACACACTACACACCGGCCGCTGCTGCAGAAATCCTGCAAAGAGTCCGTGTATCTGTGTATTCATGCGAACGTCATCCTGACCTCATCGTGCTGAAGGGCCAATAAGCAATTTCTCGCTTTGCTCAGCGCGCCACAATCTCCGCAGGCGGCCAGGCCAGGCCGGGTCAGGCCATGCTCTGTTTCAATACCTGCTTCAATACCTGCTCTGATTGTGGTCGTCTCTCTAGATTCGTATCGTGATGCTATTGTATCTGGATGTGCTTCTGATATGCACCGTCCGCTTACTTTGGGGTTTGCAGTAGGCATCCCCTTGGAACATCATCGCAGATCAGGGCAAGGAGATTAGGCCAAATCCGACCCGCTGGAGCGCAAGGGTGGCCCTTTCGCTGCGCTGCCCTAAGGTGCATTTTGGCTTGACTCGCAGCAAGAGATCGCAAGTGACTTCAACTATGGTGTGTAAGGGATGTATCTGAGGAGCGTGTGCGCGAGTTTAGACGGATCAGGTTGTCGCATTGTACACATTTACATGCACAACATACAACGGCAGCCGAGTGTGTGCGACCTGTGATGCCCGTCTCGTCTGGTATTCTATCACTCGTGGCCTCGTTGCCGTTTCCCCAGCATCAATCGAAGATCCGCACTTGCTTTGGCTTTAGTGGTCTAGCAGTTCACCCCGTGCCCATCATTTCCTTCTTTCCAGTGTCTCCTACGCGTCACAGACCGGCTTTGACTTGTGCTGTGCCGCTTTTGTGTATGCTGGCTCGCTCGCCCGAAAAGGCTTTGCAGTCGTCTCGAAGTTCCAGCTTGCAGGTCGTAGAAGACGAGTTCGCGCCCGCGCCCGCTCAACGCCACCCGCCCGAGTGTTGCTCACGGCACCACAGACCCACCCCCCGGTCCCTTGTCTTTGGGCGCACGGAGAACTTACTTCCTGCTATTCGCCACACCAGACGACAACCACACTGGACTCTAGCCTCTGGACTTTGGCCCCTCACGCCGCCCCTTGGATCGTATACCGATGTGAAAGAGAGGATTGGGAAGTGCCGGCGACTACAGGACTTTTAGGTCCATCAGCTTGGAAGGAGACTGGTGTTCCAGGCGGAGACATTGCGTCAAGAGTTAGTGGATATACAGTGGACGGTGCAGGACAGATTGCGCACCTGAATTGCAGTCTCCCCGCAGCGACGGACGGCCGTCAGTTGGCATTCATTCAGAAACATTACGATCCGGGTCACTGTTTGGAGCAGTGATGTCCGCCGAACATGACAATGCTAGGCGATCCAGCGGCACTGGAGGTGCGTCGGGAGACGAGAGCGGACATGCGCTCGCTTCGACATTGTTGAACGAAGGCGCGTCCGCACCTGGGACTTCTTCCGCGCGCGTGGATAAGCCAGATATTACCGAGGCCGGTGAGCCTTTACCACGAGAAAACACGAATGTCGACATGTCGCCAAAGTCCCCGACATTCCGTGCGGATGATGTGCTGAGTCCCGCAGCTGCCGACAGAGTCTTTCCCGTTCGCTCAGTCATGTCTGTCCAACCAACACCACCGACTTCTACACCTAGTACGTCACGTCCTGGGCAGACCGAGGGCTACTTCCCCAATTACGCATCGAGACGCGGCTCCACAAGCACATCGGAATCTTCGCACAAGTCCGGATCGGCAAAGAACCAAAAGGGTGGTAGGTCGAACTGGGACCGAGCCAACGAGAGAAACGAGAGGAATGAAAGAAATCGCAAAGCTTCGTCTTCTGGCACCACTGCACCGGATATCAGGTCGAACCTTGGCCCCAAATCGCCTACGAGACACTCGGCAGACTTCCTTACTGGCGTGCTCACTGGTAAAGACACCGATGCCCATAGTACAGGCACCGGCTCGACTGCCACGGGTAGGGCCAACACGTCAGTTTATGCGGCTTCCACCCGCAGCAATATAGACGATACTACTCCTTTGATGACAGCACGCTTCAAACACGTCGTCACAGAAGGCGGCCATGCAATTATTACTGGACGCGATGGCGAGACCCTGCAGAGATGCGAAGACGAGCCGATTCACATCCCTGGTGCGGTACAAGGATTTGGTTTGCTCATTGCCCTAGAGGAACAGCAAGAAGGCAAACTTGTGGTCAGAGTCGTGAGTGAAAATTCCAAGAAGTTGATTGGCTACACGCCCAAACAACTATTTGCTCTTGACAGCTTCACCGATGTTCTTTCGGATGAGCAAGCCGACAATCTACTGGACCACATAGATTTCATCCGCGACGAAGAATCAGATGTTGTCGTTAACGGCCCAGAGGTCTTCACCATGTCAGTAAGATCGCCGACTCGCAGAAATCAGAAGCTGTGGTGTGCCATGCATATCAACGACCGCCATCCAAATCTTGTCATCTGCGAATTTGAATTGGAAGATGATCAAGAAAATCCGTTGGTACCCACCGGCGAAGCGACACCTGAGCCTGCTGAAGACACACTCGACAGTCGGCCAACCGAAGAAGAATACCAAGAGAGCACACACAATGTAAGCAAACCACTGCGAGTATTGAGAAGTGCTCGAAAACGCAAAGGCGAAGCGGCGGCCATGGAGGTGTTCAACATCATGTCACAAGTACAAGAACAACTGGCAGCTGCATCGAATCTCGAAAAGTTCCTGAAGGTGCTCGTTGGTGTGGTGAAGGAGTTAACAGGCTTCCATCGCGTGATGATTTACCAATTCGACCAGGCTTGGAATGGACGAGTTGTAACTGAGTTGGTTGACCCTCGCGCGACGAAGGATCTCTACAAAGGCCTCAATTTCCCTGCATCCGACATACCCAAGCAAGCCCGTGATTTGTACAAGATCAACAAAGTGCGTATGCTTTATGATCGGGATCAGGAGACCGCTCGACTGGTCTGTCGAACAGTGGAGGACCTGGAAAACCCGCTTGATCTTACACATGCCTATTTGCGAGCAATGTCGCCCATCCACGTCAAGTATCTCGCGAATATGGCCGTCCGTTCTTCCATGTCGATATCCATCAACGCATTTGACGAGCTCTGGGGCTTGATTGCTTGTCACTCGTACGGAGCGAAAGGAATGCGCGTGTCTTTTCCTATACGGAAGATGTGTCGCCTGGTCGGAGATTCTGCATCGAGAAACATTGAGCGACTATCATATGCATCACGGCTCCAGGCTCGAAAGCTCATCAACACTGTCCCAACGAAGGACAACCCATCAGGTTACATTATTGCATCTTCTGAGGATCTGCTCAAGCTTTTTGATGCCGATTTTGGCTTGCTGTCAATCCGAGACGAAACCAAGATTCTCGGGAAAGTCGAAGAATCCCAGGAGGTGCTTGCAATGCTCGAGTACTTGAGATTGCGCGGTATCACGAACGTAACGACCTCGATGGACATCCAAGCAGACTTCCCCGACTTGCATTATGAGCCTGGGTTCAAGAATCTCGCTGGATTCTTGCTTGTGCCACTCTCTTCAGCCGGTCAGGACTTCATCGCGTTCTTCCGAAAGCCGCAAATGAAAGAAGTGAAGTGGGCTGGTAACCCGTACGAAAAGTTCATCAAAGAAGGCACTGAAGGATACCTGGAACCGAGGAAGAGTTTCAGGACTTGGAGCGAGACCGTCTTGGGACAATGTCGCAATTGGACAGAAGAAGAGATCGAGACTGCGGCAGTTCTCTGCCTTGTCTACGGCAAGTTCATCGAGGTCTGGCGGCAAAAAGAGCAAGCGTTACAGAACAGTCAGCTTACGCGTCTACTGCTCGCCAACTCAGCGCACGAAGTGCGCACGCCTCTTAATGCCATCATCAATTACCTCGAGATTGCTATGGAAGGTAGCTTGGATCAAGAGACTAGAGACAACCTGTCCAAGTCGCACTCTGCCTCAAAGTCGCTGATATATGTCATCAACGACTTGCTGGACCTTACCAAGACAGAAGAAGGTGGCGATCTCGTCAAAGATGAGATTTTCGATATCAGGGAAGTCCTACGAGAAGCTACAGACATGTTCACAGGGGACGCAAGACGCAAGAACATCTCCTACGATGTGACCGGACATCCTGACTTGCCGGCACAAGTCATTGGAGATGCCCGCAGGGTCAGACAAGCCATCAGCAACGTCACCGCCAATGCTATACAAAACACCAGCGAAGGTGGTGTCAGCGTGAATATGAGTGTAACATCTCGCGATGGTAACCATATCGAGATTGAAGCCAGCGTCACGGACACCGGCGCTGGTATGGATGCGAAGAAGCTGGACGGTCTGTTCCGTGAGCTTGAGCAAGTGCAGACCGAGGAAGAAGCCAGCAAATCAATGGAAGGACTCATGGAACCCGGCACATCTTTGGCTCAAGGCGGCAAGCCAGAAGAAGGACGCACGCTCGGACTTGGCCTGGCAGTGGTATCGCGCATTCTGCGCAACATGAATGGACAGATGCGCCTCAAGTCTGAGGATGGCAAGGGTTCGCGCTTCGTACTGGTCTTCCCACTCGATTTGCCTGACACTGGACAAGAGCAAGGCACAATCGAAGGTGAATCTGCAAGGACTTCGGATGAATCGTCGACACCAATCGCTGAAGCACCTCACGATCAATCCCCGCCTTTGACGCCATCTAATGACAACGAGGAGATCACACTGGTTGAACGTGGCAGTAGCAAGCGCTCCCCTGACAATCGTATGGCTCGCAAAACTAGCAACGAGAGCTTTGGCAGTAAGTATAGTATGCGGAGTGCCAAGTCTGGTCGCAGTGCTCGAAGTTTCAAATCTACCAGCAGCAAGGACAGCCAAGCTGAACGTCTTATCATGGCTATTCAGGAGCCACATAACGTGGATGGCTGGTCGGGACCTGGAGACAGGTCAAGTTCAATCAAGTCAGCGTCCGCCTCTCGGCCCAAGCTTGATCACAGACATACGACCGTTGGCAAGTTCCCGATGGACACTTCCACAGGCTCTCCGATGAAGCCACAACGATCAAAGAGTATTGAATCGGCACCCCTTCCCCTGAAAACCACGGAGCCGAGAATATCAAGACCAGGTACATTCGAGGTCGAGGGTCAGGGCGTGCCGATTAAGTCGGTTCGCATGCCAGATGAGCTTAATTCACCTGGTCCTTTTGATGATCCCACTTCAGCTCCACGTGTGCTTGGTGACGTGAAAGATATGCCCGACGATACCGACGAAGCGCCCACTGCTGAGCACATGCGCGTGCTGGTAGCAGAAGACGACCCTGTGAACAGCAGAATTATCAAGAAAAGACTGGAAAAGCTTGGCCATGAAGTGTACTTGACCGTCAACGGAGAAGAGTGCGCAGGAGCATACGGCGAGAAGACTGGATTCTTTGACATCGTCTTGATGGACATGCAGGTTCGTACTTTGCCGTACTTACATGCAAATTCAATCACTAACTCAAATATAGATGCCCATTGTTGATGGCCTGACTTCCACCAAGATGATCCGGTCTTTCGAGAAATCACATCCATCGCACCTGCTCTCCAAGCGCGCCGCGCGCAATGGCCGCGTTCCCATTATCGCAGTCTCCGCCTCGCTGCTTGAAAAGGAACGCCAAACTTACATTGACGCTGGATTCGACGGCTGGATTCTAAAACCCATCTCGTTTGATCGCCTCAAGAACATCATGCTTGGCATCGTCGACGCCGGTGCCAGAAAAGACAATCTCTACAAGTCAGGTGGATGGGAGCGCGGAGGTTGGTTCCAAAAGGCTCAAAGGGACATATTTGCTGCCGATACCACGCCTACAGAACGAATGCCAATGACCGAGCCTAGTGAGGGAGCACAGAAAGCCGCAAGCAGTGCTGATCCCTTCGTCCGAGAAGAGGACGATAGTGTGCAGACGCAAGAGCAGGCGAGGATGGCGGGTGAGCAAGAGAAGGAGAAGGAAGGTACTGAAGTTGAGGATACTGCTGGGGTAGAGACCCCGAGGGTTTCTGCTGTGGCAGATTCCGCTCACACTGAATCGCCGCCCCAGGAAGAAGAAAGTGAGGGCGACTCAGTGACGGAAGCATCAGAGTCAACCGACAGCTGAAGCGAGATCTTGAAAGTGGCTACTGAGCCAAAGCCCCGGGCCACCTGTGATATACGGAGGCACCTGGATGGCTTCAGCCTCCCAGTGGACCAGACTAGTCCGATGCGTGCAAAGATTCGCACGCAAGCTCGCATTGATATGGCCAAGGTCAGCCCTCGCATCGATTGCGCATCAGCCCGGTTCACGACACACAACACATGGCCGAGTTTGTTGCTGTCCTATCTTGGACATCAGGCATGCCTAAAGTGTATACAAGCATTCACCGTGGCCTATACATCGCTGGAGGTGCTTCTATTATCAACTAATACATTTGGCAGCATCTGCCGTTGCACACGTCTGGTGCTGCATGGGAAACCACTTCGTGAAAATGAACAGTTCAGGAGCATTTGGGGTGTGTCTCGTTGATGTTGGGTCGGCATTGGAGTCAGCATCGATGGCGTTTGACGGCAGGAGAACGGTTGGGCCAAGGACTCTTGATCTTTCCGATCGGGTCATGAAGGGGTTGTTTTTGCTTGCATGTTACGGAGGACGAGGATATGGGTTCCTCATTGATACCTAGAATGCGAGCGTGAAGTTCGCGGTCGAGTCGACGAGATGCGTTGGAATATCGAAATTCCCGACGCTGATGAACGAGAAGGATATGTATCCTGAGTATGAGACGTTAATGCCTTTTTACGCCATCTGCTCTGCAGCATTTTTTGGGATCGTATCTTTCGCACGCCTTTAGAAACAAAGGCACTGCAAAGATCGTGCGCATGATACTGAAAGCGCTTTTTGATGGTTCTGAAGTCGAGAAGCTAGTACTTGACACGCATGAATAGCGACTGAATGTGCTTCCAATGAGATATGGCTGCATGAGGTATCGATTGAGGACTGTCCTCAACCCTACAAACAGCTTCCGGACGCCATGATTATAACAATCGGAAATGGTTGCACAGATAACAAGATACCTTACTGACATACACCAAAGCAGACTATCCGCAGCAAGCCTGGCGTCGGTTCATCGAACAGCGTTCTGACGGATCGCCAATTTGTTTCGCATTCCTGTCCTTCGCCCAGACTTCTGGCCCGCCTCTTGAGTACACAAGGAATGCTTGCAGAGCCTCGCCGACCGAGATACTAGTGAGCAGCGACTTGCTCGAGAACTTGCTTGGGACTACCCGCTGATCTTCGGTGATATACGGCAGCCTGAGTTGAGTTGCTATGGCTCCCTTCTCCTGGCTCCCTTACCTGTTCGCTGCCTTCTGCGCGACCACGTCGTTTGCTACGCCTGCTAGAGATATCGTGAAGCCAAGAGCTGTCACCCTGCCATATGAAAGCCCGAGCGACAACATGTACGCGGATCTGTATACTCTCGTCATGATTCCGAGCTAATAAGCGTAAGCGTTCTCGTGATAGGAGACCGATCTCAGCTTCTTAACCGACGGCAATCGACACCGATTCTTCAGAGCAATACCAGCGAAACCTTTACGCCTTTAGTAACTCAACGATGGACGATGAGCATCGACGCACAATTGCAGGCTACAACACCGGCGCCGGCATGTACCCTTCAGATCTGCCTCACGAGCGGGGCGTACGGCTCGAAGAGGGCCATCACGGAGACTTGGTCTACCTTTAGTTTTGTCACACGGATGAAAGCGAACGAACCTCAGACAGCGGTTTTCATCACTTCCTGTTCCGAACCGGCGCGCGTTGTTCTTCGCAACATTGCTACGCCTGATCGTGTGCTCTTAGCGACTTCCACTGCGCTTTTGGGCATTTCTTCCAGTACCGAGCCACCAGGGACATCAAGCACCTCGTCGACAGACGCACTACAAACTTCTTCGTCGGCATCTATTTCCGCATCAGATCCAGTAACGCAACCAAGCCCTTTGCCACAGGTCCCTGAATCAACACGCATTAGAGCGATCAACTTGTGCGAATACAACCGTCCGATCTTGGTCAGCGTGCCAGAGAACCCCGATTACATGCTCATCACTGAGTCCGGTGTTACGTACGATCTCGGATTGGATTCTGGCAATGAACGGCTCAGCTTTACTCCTCTGAATGGACAGGCGCTGTGCCCGACTGTTACTCGGACTGGTCCGGGTCCCACAGCCAGTCCTGTCGAGTGCAGCCGCGATGCCTTCACATATGCGGCTTTGCCTGGAGATCTGGTCACTCTGGATTGTGCGTCCGGCCCAGGACCTGGTCCCGATTTGTTCAAAGCAGTCGACATCAGAATACAGACCTCGGGCTCCTGCCCTGCCGTCATACGCCAAATCGGCTGCCAAGCTGCTGGGGACATGTGTATGTTTGACGTGTATGAAGGCACAGTCGATTCGTCTTTCAAATTGCTCCGTGGTCCGGTTCGCTTCAAAGCCATAGGCGAGGGCTGGACGAGTGCGTCTCTGCAAGCCACAGCCCCCAACCGCGCCACGGTGTCGTACATGCAGGAACGAGGAAGCTCCGTGACGATAGACCAGGACCTGTTGGTCGCTGGCACAGTCATACAAATCGAGTGTGACGTTCCCTTGCAACCAAAAGTCTTTACTGTGACCGTCCAAAACACCTGCAAGCGGGAGCCTTTCTTCCAGGTGGAGTCGATGTTGTCCACGTCAGTGGCCGCCGGTATGACTGCATCGATCCTAGTATCATCCAGCAGCAATTTCGTTCAATCCTACTATGGAGGTTACTTTGCGGACCACACAATATGCGTAACGAACCAGCGGACAAACATTAGAAGTTGCGGTGAGTATGCTGTTGGGATCGGCGAACTCGCCGCTGGGGACACTCTCGCGCTCGAATGTCCGATCAGCAGTGTGTACGCCAAAGTGGTCAATTCTTGTCCTCTGGACAATCCAGTAATATTTGGCACGTCCCGCGAACCAGACTGGATACTCCTTCGAGCAGGAGATTCCTTCGACTTCAACGTTCCCGCCGAGGATGCTTCAGCAGTGTTCACTCCCCTAGGAGGATACCGCACATGCGCGACCGGGACTCTCAGTACTGCCACTGCTTGTGGCACAGAGACGTTCCAACTGACTGGCATCGTCGATCAAGATATCGTTCAGCTCTCCTGTCCTGACAGCCCTCCACCTCTAGCAGATATGTCACGGACAATACCCTTGAGCATATACACGGGATATACGTGCCCGAATCTCCTCGTGCAGATTGGATGCGAAGGAACTTACTGTCAGGGCCTAGGCTACATCGAAGGGTCGCAAAACGTGGCCTTGTCATATCCCATACTGTCGCCTGCAGCGAGACTTCGCGTCCGAATCTTGCGCTCCGCTTACTCGAGCGTCAAATGGACAGTCAGTTTTGGTGGCGATCCGACATTCGTGGACCAGACCAACTCCCAATGGCTCGACATCAGCGTACCAGACGGCGCAACTCAGATCGCCCTTCGCACATCGTGCACGTTGGCCGCGGCGACAATGGGCGTGGCCGTGGTCAATTACTGCGCATACACGACCGTCACCGTCACGAATCCTTACCAAGGATCCATCTCATTCCAACCCTATACCGGGCAGTACTTCATGACGTACGTGGACTTCCCTCGACTGCGCTTCGAGTCCGCGGATGGACGAGTCGTGTGCGCGCGGTCGATTTATAATTCTGGAAACATCCAGTGCGGCGCGTCCTTCACCTTGAACGCCAACGGCGTGTCTGGATTTGATCAGTTCGAAGTTCGTTGCGACGAACCGGTGTGAGCTTTGTTTCTAACTTATTTCGACAATTTCGTCGCGACGATGTTCTTAGAAGCGTAGTAGTAACGGTGTTAGTGCAGAAGTATATCATGCGTCGATCTCCAGAACGAAGGATGACGTTTTGTTCATATGAGCGCAGAAGGAACTATCCGCCAACCTGTTGTGCCTCGTTACACTACCTACCATCAACAAGTGATATCCTTTTGACTCTAGAACAGAGCCCAAGCAATGACATAAACCCAGCGTACATCCAATCCCACCGTGACCACCCGTGCAACCCATCTAAGACATGCATGTCTCAAAGAGAGACAACTGAACGCCTGAATCTCGGCGCAAGATACCGCGGAGTCCCGAGGTGGTCGTTGTAATGCTCCAGCGAGGCAGATATGTCTTGCGTCTACGCATGATAAGCACCATGTGACAAGAGGCGTGAAGCAAAATTGCCAAGCAAAAAATCGTATTGGGGCGTTCCAAAGGAACGCTTAATGTAAGAGCAGAGTAATAACAAGTCCGCGTAAAGACCATCCATCCATCCCATATAAAACTTCCTCCCGAAGCGATTGAGGAATAATAAACCGAAAGCAATGTTTCGCCTGCCAATGCTACCCAAAAAAAAAGAGTCGACCCCGTGCTATGCTCCGCCCAAATGCTTTGTGATCGTTCGTGTCTATCGTTCAAGTTCTCCAAGTTCCAAAGCCAACCCTCCTTTTATCTGTTCCGTCTATTGTCTCGCAGCCAGCTCGTGAGAGCATGTCCGTGCTCTTATAACAAAACTCCCGGATAAGTTTTTCCAATCACTCATGGAGTTGAAAAACGATACTTCCGTCTGGCAGCCTGCTCACGCATGCGGTCTCCCTATGTCCGCGCGCGCAGCATCCTAAGCCTTGCCTCGTCCTCGGTCACACTGGAATTGCGGCCCATAGTCTGCCTGGCGGGAGGAGAGCTGCTGCTGCCGATGCCGCCGTTCTGCAGTGCGCCCATATTCAGGCTCGCGAAAGCGCTGGTCAGACCGCTGGTGATAGGTCCGCTGGGTGCGCTGGTGGGCGGAGTCCTGATGTGGGCAGCGCCGGGTCGCTGGAGGGTGAACGCAGGGGACATGGCTCCGGGTTGGGGTGAGGGTGGTCGAGAGGTTGCATCTAGGTAGCTGGGAGGGCCTTCTGTGAACGGTGTCATGGCGCCCGAATGGCGGATTGCGGCACCGTATGAAGGGACTCGTGAGAGATCGTTGACGTCGTAGTCGGACTGGTGGATATCGGATGTGTGGTCCTCGTCTGACGTTCGGCGGGACAGTGGCTCGGAGTTTCCGGGTGAGTGGCCGATGGATGTGAAGTACGAGCCGGGCTGTGAGTTGGGTATTGAGCGAGAGAGCGGCGAGCCGGGTCCAGGTGAGTTACCGCCGGAAGGAGAATGTTGATTTGAGAGGTTGCTGGCTTGGCGTTGGAATTGTGAAGATCCGCGCTCTTGTAGATCGGCTAGACGCGAGTGCAGAATGGAAGGAAGAGCAGATCCGTGGTGATGAGGTATGGGAGACGTGCCGAGCAGAGCTGGAGGCGATGCATGGCCGTCAACAACACCGTTGAGAGAGGCGATATTGTCGCTTGAGCCACGACGAGAGCCAGCGTAGATTGCTGCTGGCGTAGCAGAGCCAGAGCCTGCACGAGTGATGTAGCCAGCAGGATCGATGCCGGAGAAAATTTGATCGAGCTGGTGACGACCGTACTCTGGTGGTGCAATGACAGAGGTCTCTGCGGTGTTGATTTCAGCGTCCGTTATACCGCTGATAGTGCCGCAGACCTCGTTGCTCTCATCGACGGGAAGATTTGGTGAAATGAATAGCTTCACCGGTAGTCTGCAGACTAGCTGTGAGACGTGGCCCTCCGGGTTGTGAATGTTGACCATCAACTTGAAGCGATGTGTGACGTTGATCTGGTGTGTGTCCACGTCCTGTCGGCACTGATTTAATGACTTCGGCAAAGGCAGAGTAGCCTTGAATCTGTACATCTCGTCCGCCATTGTGGGGTTGTCAACCGTCTCGTCCTCGTAGGTCAATCGCGAGTGTTCCGGGAATTCCATGTCGAACTTCGCAACCTCGCTTTCTTCTGATTTTGATCTGTCGCCTCGTACGTCGGGCACTTCGCTGGCTTGTATTCTTTTCACCACGGTCTCCATAAGTCGTAGTTCAACTTTTCCTAATCGGATGCCCTTCTTGATTGGACTGAGCTCCACGTCTGCTGTGATTGAAGTGCCAAACACAATCGCGTCTGACGGAATGGAAATGCTGTAGCTGATCTTGTTCGCCCAGATATCCGCATTGACACGACTTCTGGTCATTTCCATGCTATCCTGACCGAGTGTCCTGACAATGCGAATGTGCTCTTGCGCCACAATATCCTTTGCGTTCCAGCCGGGTCTTGAGACACTTGCGTGGAGGTGGTAGACGATGAAAGTCTCGCGCAGACCCTCGACACTCTCGGGCATGGAGGGATCCAGTTCGAACTCAAACGGCCATTCGATCACTCCCGCCTTGACCTTGTGCGTGCTGTCGATGCCCATCTTGTGCTCCTGGTTCCAGAAAACGCGTTTGTCAACGACCTCGCCAGCGCTCATGCCGCCCATGAACCACCAGCTGATCTTGCGCTTGCCCTCAAGCCGCACTTTCGGCTTGAGGATTGACATGGCTTCGGGCGCAGTAAAGCGCACAACGCCTGTGAGTTTGACTGGTGTGGCCTCATGCTCGGTGCCATTGAAGACGATGAATTGCGAGTCCGGGATAATTTCCAGAGTGGCCTTGGGACGGCTGCCAGGCATATGAGGGCGCGGGGTATGCACCATTGTGTGTGATGTGGTCGAGAGATCGGCCTTGTTTGGCAGGTTGTGCCTAAAGAAACTCTTCTTACAAGAGTAAGAATAGGTGCTCAGCACCGGCTAAGCCGGGCGTATGGGTATGCGATCTGACACGAGCGATGGGTTGGGCTTCCTTCCGGCACGGGCTAGTGGTGGTAGCGATGTGATCGAATAGTGAGTGCCTCGGGATGGTATAGGGCAGTAGGGTATGGTATGGGACGCGAAAAGAGGGAGAGGGCATGCAATGTAGATACTTGGGTACAAAGAAATGCTGCTACTGCCCAGAAACTTTCCCGGGTCGTCAGTCAAAGCTACTGGTCAAGGAAACCGCAGTAGGCGACACTGGCGCCAAACACAGTCATGAGCTTATCGCTGTGCCTCTCACATGAGGCTAGACACTACTGCACCAGGGCATGCGTGCTCAAGATGACGTGCGGGAGATCGTCTCAACTCTCAGCGGAGGAACTCGAAAGCGTCCACCACAGCCACCGTCCCGCCCACGCCAGAGCCAGCCAACCAACCAGAACCACCACCCGAACATCCCACGCGCACATGCAACCACTTGGACCTGACCAACTTCTCTGCCCTCCGTGGCACCACATCACGGCAGCGAAAAAGCAATCGCCATCGGATACACTTATCGAGGCTATCGCCCAAAGGCTATCTCCTACAACGCCCGCTTCCGGCCTCGACCGCAGCAAGCATCACGACACACGCCATCACCAGGCAAGGTTTGCGCAACCAAGTCTCGAGTGGATCAGACAGAAGCTCTTTTGCTGTCGATCGCCAGACCCTGTTTGCGCGTCTCGGCCCGCAAAGAAGCACGGCAGACTGTTCTGCCGTGGTGTCGCCGCAAAACGCCACCACTAGGACAAGAAACAGAAGCACGGGCGAGATATCTCCCTGGATGCCAGCCCTGCGATGGAAAATCTAGGATCCGACGTCCTCCGCGTGTCATGTGAAGAGAAGCTCGAAGGTCTGTATGTGTGTATCTTTGACAGTGATCTGATAAGACCGCCCAACCAATCGGCCAGGCGCCGAGAATAACAATCAGACGCGTATTTTATCGATTCCGAAAAGCTTCGACACGTGAGACACGCAAGGCTCTGTCAGACTGCTGCAAGAAAGGTCCACAGAAATTTCTCCTTCAACTCTTGCGAATTGGGCAAGTCCTTGTCCCAAACGGAGATCTGCAATAGTAGCTGCATCCACAAAATGCGCATCATGCAAGAAGAAAACGGGCGACGCGCAAACATCACGGCGACGGTATGTCCTCCACTTCCACTGCTTGGGTCGGACTTCTCTCCAAATCTCCAAAAGATACCCATTTTTCTCATCGTGTCGTCCGCGAAAGAAGCCCATATCCCGAGGCGCCTCCACCCGAACACCAAGCAACGCCGCAGAGTCACCGGCCCACCGAAACCAAGCTTCGCAGGAAACGTCAGCCAGCGACATTGATATAGCTCAAGGGTTCGAGGATTCGAGGGAGCAGCTGGCACGTGCCAAAATGTCGTCCCCAACTTGCTCGTGGGTTTAGATATACCTATGTTCCCGCATTCCCAAAACACCTGTGCTCGTATGTGAAGACGCCCAACGACTCTTTGGCGTGGCGAGAAAATTGGCATGTGAGTCTTCGTTCAGAGAGGTCTGGGCTCTGCGTTGGGTAACTCTTGGGCTTCGCCGCATTAGCTACGGCGTGAGATAGCTGTCGGCCGTTCACGTTGTTGTCATGCTGTCGGGAGCCGGCCGATTTCGAGTAGTTTTACTGCCAACATGAATCGAGTTCGACTTCGACTTCCAACGTGCGATAGCAACTCAGGAGTTTTGCGGTCTCGACGTACGCACGATAGAATGTATGATCCGTCCACGCTCGCGATCGCCAAACTACACAGTAAGATCGCTACATCGCAACAGCTTATGGTCAATGTTGCTTGAAACTTGCTGATCGCAAGCATTTCTGGCGTCGGTGGACGACTCGAGATGGATTTCAAACACTTATACCCTAACCCTGTAGAGGCATTGTACATGCATGTGTCCATTTTGTTATATGTATTGTCTTTCAATACATGTACACATGTACATATGTGAATGTTCAAACGACGTCCAAACCATCTAGAATGCAGCAGCGTACACCTTCATATACCTTGCAGTTACCAAGTCGACTGCAGAAGCAACGACCAACGAAAGCCGAACGAACGCTGCCTTCGCGAGGTACATGTACAGAGCACAGTGCAACCCTTTTGCTGTGCAGCGAATCGGACCTCACAGACACTAACGGGTCGCCACATCTAGACAACCAGATGTTACACATTGCTTCTGAATCTCAGAGAGACCTGAGGGGTCTTCCTCAGCCTCCATCAATCGGCCAATCGCACCTTACAGGCGCTAGCGGGTGGCTACTTACAGACAACCAGATGTTACACGTACATGATTGTTGCCAGTCTCGCAATAAGCATCTGCCTCAGGATTCATGGTGGCAGAATAATAAGATACCATGTAGCATGCCAGGTTCGCGACGGCGTGGTTGTTGATGGTTAGTGAATGATGCATGAGCACATACATGAACACATTCTCTATGCATGCGCATGTATAAGGTATGTTGTCAGGTAGTGATGAACATCTTGTTGGTGCAGGTATTTCATACCGGCTGTGCGCTCGTGGGAGTAAGGTACGTTTATCAGCGATCGTGGACGGATAGCTTCTGCTGCGAGGCACGGGCGACACAATGCTGTGTACGGCTACTGTTATACATAAATTTGCTGAGCTGGGTATCATTACATGCACAACATCCCCAAAGATTTTCCTCCCATTGCCTTCCCTTTCATCATCATACACCAAAAATTACAGATTTCCTAATTCGTCGCCACAATCTTCTTCCAAACGACTACACCGGCAGCAACAGCAACAACAGCAGCGCCCACTCCCATCGCCGCCATGCTCCAATCGATCCCATCCTCCTCCTCGTTCTTAGGGAATCCCAGACTAGGCTGCGTCGCACACTCCGCCAGCCCGACGAAGAAATCGCCGATGCTCCTCCACCGCACGCTGACATGCAATGGCTTGGGCATCTTGAGAGCCTCGCAGTAAGCATCGGGCTGCACTTCCGTCCTCTGTACTGCGCGGTCGCTGTCTGCTTTTAGCGCCGCGTATATAGACGGCAGGGAATTGAGAGCCGGGTAGCGAGCGCGCAGCTCGCGGACGTGTGCGAAACTGTCTGGGTCGGAGGAGTCGTAGGCGTAGCAGATGAGGTCGCAGGCGTCGAGTTTGACTTGGTTCTCGAGGATGGCGGGTTCGAGCTCGCCGAGCTCGGAGAGGATGAGGTAGCATTGCTTGCCGCCTTGGAGTTCGACGCTGTTTACTGCGGTCTGGGGTTTGATGGTTGGGTGATAGGTTGCGTCGAAGGGACGGTTGAGGAAGGCGTTTAGCAGGGCACTTTTGCCGCTGCCGGGCGCGCCGAGGACGTAGCAGTGGAAGACGCTGCGTTCGACTTTGCTGCCTGGTCTGTTGCGGCGCTTGCGAGGTTTGGTGACTTTGAGTGCGGATGTTGTGTTCTTTGCATCGGGGGACTCGAAACCGAGGTAGGCTAGGTATTCTAGTGTTGTTTTTGGTTCTTCGAAGGTGGTCATGCTCCATTGAGCGAGCCAGCCCTGGAGTGTGATGTAGCCAGCCTCGTTTCTGACCGTGCAGCTGGGGAACGCAGAGTCGATCCATGAGGCTGGGATTCCAGGTGTAGGCGCGAAGAGAGTTGCGAGCTCTGTGTCGCTCAGTCCGCCATCATTGTCTTTGTCGTGCAATAGGAAGAGGTCGACGAAGAACCTATACCCAGCCGGACCCAGTTCTGCGGAAGCAAATGCTGGCACATCGAACTTCGGATGCAGGAAATCGTCCTTTAATGACAAGCTGTCCGCATACTGATACTTTCGCAGAATGATCCAAACGGTCTCATGACGTCCCTTCTCTGCGAACATTTTGTTCAATAGCAAGAACCCATCCACATCGATTCCCTGATCCACTTCGTCGCCAGTCTCCGGTGACCATCTCTGAATCGTCCTCTTGATGTTTGCCAGCTCTTCCTCCGACAGATCCTTGTCGAAGCATCTGCGCTGGAATTCATGCAGTTCTGTATCGTTCAAAACTCCATCCTGATCCTTGTCACTCAGCCAGAACACCCTCTTGAGCGCCTCCACGGCCGCGGGCTTCAACGCGCCCTCTTTTGAGTCGTAAATCGGTGCGATCGGATGTGTCACGGCCTTCTGACAGAGGAAGAAGACCTCGTTGATGTTGTGATGCTCCAAAGCGCTGGTGCGGATGCACGAGTCGATTTCCTTGAACTCGGCCATCACGGGTAGCATCTCCTCTTCCACGACCTGTGCAGTGCTGCTGCCCACAGGCGCAAGATCGCTCTTGTTCGCGCATAGCACTACGGGGACGTTGACTCCCAGAGAGCGGAAGTATGGCATCCAGAAGAGGGCGACGCGCTCGTAGCTGTAGTGGTCGCTGTAGACGAGCAGGATGACATTGCACTTGCGGACCTCTTTCTTGAGGACTTCGCGCTCCTGTGGGACGGACGCCGTGTCGACGATGGTGGTGGTGACATTTTCAGGCGTACCTAGGGTCGGTGGGAGAGTGATGGGCGGCAGGACGGGTTGGAGGGGAGTGGTGACGAAGGTGTCCTTGATGAGGCTGGTGAGGAGGGAGGACTTGCCCACCTCCTCGTCGCCGCAGATGCATATTCGGACTTGGATGGTAGTTAGTGTCTGGTGGTGTTATGATAGTATTAGTGATGAGGAGACATACCAGTAGCCATGTTGCAGGAGACCAGCTCAAGCTGCCCTGCTGTTTGCGGTGGCAGAAGCCGATGTGCCGCGGCGTTACATAAATATGTCACTCCACGATCAGCAGCACGTGGCTAAACCTTGACGGAGACCCAGACCAGCCGTTTCACATGCAAGATCTGATGGGGTCGAGGTAGCAGGCAAGGAGTGACGAGTGCCTCCGAGGCATGCATACAGCTTGGTGGTATTACATTATCTGTTGCATATCCTTTCTACCTCCTACATATATCCTACACGTCTCCCCTCCCACCACCATCACCACCAGCTTAATTACCCGCCTCTGCAACGGTAAACTCCTCCCGATCTTCGCTTCGCTTGTGGGGAAGCGCCATCTTGGAGCGGAGTAAAGATGGCCCTCGTATGGGAGCGAGCCGTATGGCGCCGCAGCCAGACCAGCCTGCACTAATCACATCCACTGCCCTTGTCTTCTCCCAGTTGTTCACTGCTGCTTGTCCCCTGCTATAATTGTCTTCTTGCAGTCCTGCCCAGGCCATGCGCGATTCGCCTTGAACAACACTCATAAACCGCCTGCCTCGCCGCCGCCATGTTGTAAGCTGCCCTCACTCGCCCACTCGCCCAATCGCAGCACCTGCATGCGCTCCGATATCACCCCGTGTACTGCACAAGCACGCTATCACAACTTCCTTGCCATACACCACTGCTACTCGCTGACGATAAGCCCGTCTGGGCGCCTGTAAACAGTGTCCTCCCGCCTCCGCCCCGCTATCCCAATGGCCAGCTCTACACCGGCATGCCAGGCGGTGCCCTGCTGGAGACGAACAACACCCTCGACCATCCTACAGGTCCAGAATACCAGCTTGTGGTCGGAGAAGGCACATACGTCCTGCGCGATGATATGCACCTAGCGACGCCTCCGCCTCATCCTAGCGATGCGCCTCAGCCGAATAACAATCCGTTGGCGACCACGATAGGACCACCGACAGCTGGCACGAAACTCTCCACTGTTGTGTTCGCGCCTAAGAGGTCACCACAATCGCAAAGTCTGTTCCGCACAATCACATCGCAAAGCACAAAGTCAAACTTTCAAATCATACAAGAAGAATCGCTTGCTTCGAAAAGCGATGTCGGCTCTTCGATCGACGGGTATGGACACACAGCACAACCTGGCTCAAGAACCACTTTTGGCGACGGCAATCCAGCGCTATTACCTGTCGCCGTGAAGGGCAAGAAGAAGGACGAGCGACCCAAGCCAAAGAACAACATCGTAAAAAGCAACTCGTCTTTCGTGTCACGAGTGATTCCACATGAGTCGATGGCTAAGCGACTCGGGGAACACCAGCCCGATGGAATCTTTGCATTCGCGAATGTGAATCGCGCTTTCATGTGGCTGGACCTCTCAGCACCCTCAGACATGAAGACGGAGAACATGACAAAAGTGCTCTTCACGAAGGCGCATGCGATCTGTCACGATGTGAACCGGTTCACACAATCAAGCAGCCACATCGATGTGATTCTAGGATTCAACACTGGTGATGTGATCTGGTACGAGCCAATATCGCAGAAATATGCCCGCATCAACAAGAACGGTATAATCAACAATTCGGCAATCAGCGCTATTTGGTGGTTGCCTAACAAAGAGAACTATTTCCTTGCGGCGCACATGGATGGATCCCTCATCGTCTACGACAAGGAGAAAGAAGATGCCGAGTTCATACCAGAAGAGTCCGCACCATCACCAGCCGAGAACGGCTATTCACCAGATGGCAGCACAAACGGCGACGCCACTCCTCGACGGCACAAACTCAACATAAAAAAGTCGGTCCAATCGCGGAACCAAAAGACCAATCCCGTGAGCGTATGGAAGCTTTCAAACCAGAAAATCAATGCCGTCGCATTCAGCCCAGACGGTCGCCACCTCGCAGCAGTCGCCGAAGACGGCACCCTCACCATCATGGACTACCTAGCCGAACGCGTCCTTGACGTCCACAGGTCCTACTTCGGCGCCATGCTCACCGTCACATGGTCGCCCGACAGCCGCTACGTCTTGACTGGCGGACAGGACGACCTAGTCAGTATCTGGAGCGTCGCAGACCAAGCGCTGGTCGCGCGCTGCGTGGGCCACGAAAGCTGGGTGCGCGACGTGAAATTCGACCCGTGGCGATGTGACGAGCGCACCTATCGCTTTGGGTCCGTCGGCGAGGATTGCAGATTGCTACTCTGGGACTTCTCAGTCGGCATGCTCGGACGGCCCAAGATCGGACAGCACAGGCCGAGCATCACCAACGGCACGCCTCTGGGCAGGGAGAAGAGCCACTCGGTCAGCATGGGAAGCAGGCTGCGCAGCAAGAGCAACCTCTCTACACAGCCGGATGAAAGCATCAACGGCGCGAATGGCGCGACCGATGGCGGCCAAGCACGCGTACATGCTGTGGACTCGAAGGCGAGCACGGCGACGCTGCCGCCGGTCATGAGCAAGATTGTCGACAAGCATCCTGTTTCTTGGCTGGAGTTCCAGGAGAATTGTATTATTACTGCTTGCGATAACGGTGAGTCTGAAATGTTGTGTCCTGATCTAAGGGAATGGTTTTGCTGACTTTGTTCTTTTCGCAGCACATGTGCGAGAGTGGGAACGACCTAAAGAGGGCACTGGTGAGGAACCTACAGAGAAGTTGTAGGATTGGTTGTGGGATATACGTGTATGTATCTTTCGATCGTGGGCATAGCGGACAGGAAATGTACAGTTTTGGAGGCACGGAAAGTCATTGTTACACCTGTCCAGGTGTATGCATCGTGGTCCCGTCGTATTCGCTTTTGATACGTTGCTTGTCACTGTATCATCAAGCCGGCTGTTAGGCCATGATGTTTACTGGTAGTTTCGTGGCACTAGTCAGGAGACTTTTTCCTTGGGCAATGCGACAGTATACTCTTCTATCATCAAGTCCACGGTCTGTTTATGTCACTTATCTAGCACGGCACTTGTGGGCATTCGATGGCCATGCCAGCGCTGGTGTTTTGGTTGTGTCTATCAATGCAGAGAGGTGATGCATTAATTCTTTGAATGGAATGTCTTTGATTTCCGCTTGGAGTACTGTGTGATGTAAAGATGGTCAGCGGTCTACATTGGTGATGCTATATCTTGCGTGGCAAAGATTGAGGTAATCATCGCTCGCTGCCAATTGCAATGATTCATGCTCGACGAGTTCGACGCATTTTGTGCCAAAGTACATTTTCAACAATCATATACACTGGTTGGAATTCGGATGTTTTATTGCTCGCATTCCAAGAGCGACAACTAAAACATGAATGGAAAGCCGTTTCTTTGCTTTGTCGTCTTAGCGATGGCGGTGTGAAGCGGTGACCATAGAGATGATGTGCTTGACTGACTGCCTCATCTATACGCGAGCATTTCTGGAACGACTAGAACACACCTGTATAGCACTTTATACACTATAGAGTTTGGCAACAGTTCAAGCGTCATAAAGTGGGTGCAGTGTCTAACACAACAACGACTACATGTAGGTAGCAAGACACTTTTGCCCAACGTGCGCTGCCCAACGTGCGCAGCCCTACGAAGTACGAACAAGCTCGCGTAAATATTCCATGACACCAGAAACATTAGCACGATAGTCCAATCTCTGTAGAAGCTCCATAAGCAATTCGAGAAGATCCAGGCATAGCCCTGCGGTAATCTCGTTAAAATTTTGGGCTTTATGCTAATCTGGCACGAGCAGAGCAGCCGAGCAGGGGGACAGACACGATGCGGCCCTGTGGCTTGGGCTGCAGCAGCATCATCAGCATCATCGTCTGCGTGCACCCGGAACAATCTTCAAGACATGCATGGTGCTAGGTTGTGCTGCTGTGCACACACGCGCGTGCATAGGCGCCATCGGCGTCATCACCGAGCTTTCTCCCAGGCGTCTGTGT
Organism: Cladosporium velox; assembly: GCA_024604135.1. NCBI lineage: Eukaryota > Fungi > Ascomycota > Dothideomycetes > Cladosporiales > Cladosporiaceae > Cladosporium > Cladosporium velox. The sequence goes on from JANIIF010000014.1 coordinate 376,639, forward strand.
CTGTGTGTGGTCTGAAGACGGAGGAGAGTTTGATTGGTGGTGTGCGTGATGTATAGTGGTGGTTAGGTCATGGGGGGAGGAGCTGCTCGCTGCAGTGGGCGGCGTGATCCAATCGAAGGGAAGGTTTTGATGGGAATGGGTACTACTGGATAGTTGTATTCTAAATACAGACACCCCTGAGAGCATGATAGCATAAGGTATGCAGTAGGTGCATGTGGTGGCTTCCAATCGAGAAAAAGCAGTAGCCACTGGTAGAGATAGGCTCCGCGAGAGACAACAAGGTGTATCCCCGACAGACGGACAGCCACACTCCCTCCCACGCAGCATCATTGCACCACCGCCCACAAACCACACGGCGGCTCAGTGCCAAGGCAGCGCCTCTCCGCCGCCTCTCCTCCTCCTCCGCCGCCCGCGAGGCGCAACCCTAGTCAGCCTAGTTGACGGCTCGAAGGCGTCGTCAAAGCAAGCACAAGCAACTTCCGTAGCAGACCGGTTGCGAGTCGCTTGCCTGTGCTGGCCTGTCCGTCCGCTGCTAACTAATCAACCACTAACTATTATTGCTCGACTGCTGCTCCGCCTGCGACATCACTACTACTCACTACTCACTACTCGCCCACCTTACCATATACCACACCGCACCATTCCGCAGACGATGACACCGCGCCAATAGCATCACCACCTCGTCCGTCTCATGCCCGCCCGCCATCACACTCGCCGTTTTCTGGGGTGGACTTAGGTTAGTCTAAGGTTAGGGGACCGGCCCCAATTCTGGCCTAGGTGCTGCGTGCTGCTGCTGGCTGGCTGGCTGGCTGGCACCGTTGGTTGTGCTGTGCTGCGCTGCTGCGCTGCTGCACCCGCTCTCCGCCAGCGATCGACCGACTTCTTGGTATTCCCTTCGCGCAGCCCGCCCTGGTTGGCAGCAAGCAGTCAGTGAGCCAGAGTGCGAGGCAGGCACGGCGAGACACTGTCTTCGCCAAACATGCAGGTGGGTACCCTCTCTTGCGTACTACAGTTTCACATAATCACCGCACCCTCTCTCCTCCCATGACCGCAGCACTCTCTGCCGTCTGCCGCTCGCGGCCTGACTGATCTGCATACCTCCTCCACACGTGCAATTATCACCCCTACTGCTCCGCGCAACCGTTGCCCGCCGACCCGAAACATCGATCCATCCCCTCCCATGAGACAATCACGCTCGCGTGACCCTCCAACCGCCTGAAGCCTGCTTGCTAACTCGACTTTTTGTCCCGCCGACAGCCTTCACAGCGACAGCAAGAGCTGGAGCGAGCATACCAGAATCGCCCGCGGCGAGGCCATGTGCCTCAGATCTCTATCAGTGACGACTCCCACCACGTCACCGAAGCCATTGGCAGTTACTACGGCGACTCGCCAACCGAAGAAACCATGAAGCACGACCCACGCCCTCTCAGCTTCATCCGATCGCCCGAGGAGAGATACGATACGCCTGCGAAGCGCAATGGGAACTACTTTGATGCAAACAACTCGAATCCACCGCGGGTGCCGCTGGGAAAGAGGGAGAGCAATGAGCGAGTACCCACAAGTCCAGGCGAAGGAATGGGGAAATCGAACAATCTAAGCAGATCGGGCAGCATTGGATCTGAGAATTACAGTGGCTCGACGTCGCCACGACTGCAATCGGACGGAGACACTGCACAACAGCATTTCCCGGTCAACGATATTGATTATGAATCAAGTCCGGCTGCCGTGGCACAAGAGTTGAGCAACTTGCAGGCTATCAGACGCATGTCTATGAATGTGGATACAGCGGACCCGGATCTCCCTTCTTTCCCTACGGTTGCACCTGGACATTCGGCAGACGAGGATGACCCGGGTAAAATGTTCTGGGTGCCTGCGAGGTTACATCCGGAACTGGCGCCGAAGGAGTTCAAGACCTTTGTTGAAGAGAGGGTTGACCGAGTCAGGAGGACAAGTGGGAGTGATGACGGCCTCTCTCCTTATGGTCTTGAACGATCAGGTTCGAATGCGAGCGGCGGACTACAGCGGAAAAAGAGTATGCTATCGCGGCAAGTGAACAGCAGGGACGAATACCGGGATGGTGCTGAGAGACTGGAAAGGAAGCGATCGAGGCACGAGCAGGGTCAGCCCAAACTCTCTGAGCTCGAAGAAATGCCCGAAGATGCCTCCGAACTCATCCAACGCCTTAGTCTGGACACGGAGCGAAGGTCGCACGATTCTGGTATCGAGATAATGAACAAGGGCGATATGCCAATTTTGCCACCTGGAGGACCGATGTTGAAACGATCGACACACACTACATACCGGAGAGGACCGCAACGGAAGGGCGACCGAGTGCCATACTCTAAACGTGCGCACCCCAGAAAGAGCGACGATCACGATGAGCCGCCTCTACCATCTCCTATTAGCCAATCAACAGAGGAACCCAGTGCTGGTTTGACCAGGGTATCTACTGAACCTACTTCGCCGTCTAGATCGCATCATGAGCTTGAACAGAGCCGACCTGTGCCCAGAAGAGGGCAGAGCTCGCACGAATCAGACACCAGTGACCGATATGGCAGCATTGATCTGCAACGGGATCATGCAAATGCGCCACCTATGCCTGCAATTCCAGCACAACATCAGCGCCAACCTGAGAGGCAACCAGAGAGGCAGCCTGAGCGACGACCTTCAGACCCGCCAGCGACCTCGCAGGTGCGACCCAGGCCATCTCTAGATGATGAACCAGAAGGACAGCGTCATCCTCAAGCTCCTCAGCAGAAACAATTCCAGTCCCGTATCGCAGCGCCTGGACGAACATCTGCGAACTTGCCTGGCTACAAGAATGCGAACCCACTGCCTAACATTGTCGAGACACTTCCGGATGGCACTAAAGTGCCACTTGCCAACCAGGCTAATCAGCAGCCGAAGCCACAACAAGTACAGCAACCAGTACAGCAACCAGTACAGCAAAAACCGCTTTCGCAACACCAGCCTCCACCCCAGGCCCAGAACCAATTCCCCGAACGCAAATCATCGCACGATGGCGCACGTCAACAACGTGGAGGTGCACACTTACGTCCCGCGCCTCGGCCACAACAAAAGGGCACACCCTCGTCGACGCTGGATGACATTAGCTCACATCCCTCACCTCTCCCTGGTAGTGGCGCCACACGAACCGATGCACTCACCATGGTACCTACTTTCGAGGAAAAGAAATCCGAGAAGAAGGAAGGTGGAAGGAAGAGCAGCTGGAAATGGATGCTTGGTGGCAATGACGATGATGACAAGGACAAGAAACACAGCAAAGAAGACAGGAAAGTGTCTGAAGACAAGGGCTCGAAACTCACGAAGCCTCAAGACAAGACCCGTCTGGATCTGTTGCAGAACTCGATTGATGGCACGACTCCCGTCAGAGGGCGCGAGAGCATTGTGCTCAGTCGCGACGATATCAAACTCGAGGATGAACGCAAGAAGGAGAGCAAGAAAGCTTCTTCCAAGCACAAGGGCGGCAAAGAAGAGAAAGAGGGCAAAGAGCCTGGTTTGCTGTCAGCGATCTTCGGCGGTGGCAAGAAGAAGACGTCGGATACCGACTTGAAGGCAAAGAAGCGCAAGTCAGAACGCAGTCCGACGCCAGAGCCTCCAGCCCGTATCCTCAAGCCGGATATTGATTACAACTGGACTCGATTCAGCATATTGGAGGAGCGTGCAATCTACCGCATGGCTCACATCAAGTTGGCAAACCCGAAGAGAGCTTTGTACTCGCAGGTGTTGCTGAGCAACTTCATGTACTCTTACCTCGCCAAGGTGCAAATGATGCACCCGCAGATGCAAATACCGGCAAGTCCTCAGCAGAAGGCTGCGCAACAGCGGAAGAAGGAGCAGGAGGAGCAGAGAGCGCGTGAGAAGGCGGCGCAACCATCGGAGTACAGTGAATACCAGAAGTGGCAAGAGGTGAGTTTTTGAAACACTCTAGATTTTGCGACCCCATAACTAACAATCACCAGCTGCTCCAGGTAGGATCTAAAGAAGCCGATGCCAAACGCCAAGAAGAAGGCGCCCAAAAGCAACAACCGCACTCGCCCAACCCCAACCACGCGAGTGCCGGCGCTTCCAGGCCATCGCAAGATCACGATCGCTCCGATCGGCGCTCGTCGTCTCCCGAGGATGACTCAGCAAGCGCAAACGAATGGCCCGACTACCGCTCCTCCGGCTCCTCTTACAATCAGCAATCTCAGCAGCATAGCGGCAAATCGAACGGGAACGGAGGCAAGGGATACAGCGTGGCTAGCACGCACGATTACATGGGGCATGGCTCGGCGAATGGGCAGCGGCCGAGCAAGGATTATCAACAGGAGCTGTGGGATGATGATAAGGAGGGTGATTTGTGGTGATGATGTTGCATTTGTGGGTGGTAGTGTCGATGGGAGGAGGAGAGCAAGTAGATCATGCATGTATCTGGGCCCTAGTTCGAGGGTTACGTATTATTTGGAACGAGATGCAGTCGTTGATGATTGGACTGATTTTTGTTCGCTGTCGTGTGAGAAGTATTGATTGAGAGCCACATACTTTGAGGTCCCTCGTCAATACCTCCGTAATGATCGTGTATTGATATGGATTGTTCCCATTGCCGCATGAGATACCAAATCCCGAGCCAATCTTGCCTAGCGCGACGCTAAGAAGTTGAGTGAACCCTCCTCCATCCAGATCTGGCTTCATGTGAACTTCCCGAAGGCGTGAGCGAAACAATCCATTGTGCTTATTCCACACGACACTACCATGTCTTCACAAATATCCCGCGCTTCCAAGCGCCTACGAGTCGCTCAGCAACCGACGGCGGCATGGATGTGCAACAGCTGCAAGAGGTCCTTCGCCTCCACTGCCAGGTCGCTGCAAACGCCCGAGCAACAGAGGAAAGAGGCCGAGAAGACCACGCACTTTGGCTATGAGACTGTTGCTGAGAGCCTGAAGGCTTCGAAAGGTGAGGCCTCAATGCTTACAATCCTACAAGACTACAGGACAATTGCTAACCCTCCCACGCACAGTGGCCTCCGTCTTCTCCTCCGTCGCCAGCAGCTACGACACCATGAACGACCTCATGTCCCTAGGCATCCACCGCCTCTGGAAAGACCACTTCGTGCGCGGCCTCAACCCAGGCATCCACCCCAACACCCGCAACCCCAACAGCGAACCCCGCGAGCAGCAGCGCATCCTCGACATCGCCGGCGGCACCGGCGACATCGCCATGCGCATGCTCGACCACGCCACCACCCTCAACCGCGACACCACCGCGCACGTCACCGTCTCGGACATCAACCCGGAGATGCTGGCCGAGGGCCGCAAGCGCCTCTCGCAAACCCCCTACGCCGCCGCCGGCCGCGTCGACTTCCTCGAAGCCAACGCGGAATCCTTGCCTTCCATCCCGGACGCCAGCATCGATCTCTACACCGTCGCGTTCGGCATCAGGAACTTCACGCACAAGGACAAAGCGCTGCGCGAAGCGTTCCGCGTGCTGAAGCCCGGCGGCGTGTTCGCTTGCTTGGAGTTTGCGCCGAATCTGAACAATCCGCTTTTCAATGCGGTGTACAAGAGGTGGAGTTTCAGCGCGATTCCGCTGATTGGGCAGGTTGTTGCGTCGGATCGGGATAGTTATCAGTATCTTGTGGAGAGCATCGAGAGGTTCCCGAAGCAGGAGGATTTCGCGCAGATGATTCGCGAGGCCGGCTTCGTGGTTCCTGGGCAAGGGCGTGAGGGTGCTGCGAGCGAGGGTCTTGGTAAGGAGGGATGGGAGGATTTGAGCTTTGGGATTGCGGCAATTCATAAGGGTGTGAAGCCGTTGTGAGAGGTGAAGTGGACTTGTAAGTGGAATTTGTGAGACGGGATGTATAAAATAGTGTATACTACATGTGTGTAATCTAGGGGCATCACGAAGCGAATTTTGACTATGAAGTGAGTTCTGGACGTGGAAAGTTTTTACGGGCCCGAATGCAGTTCTGATCAGGTAATATGTATTGCATTCTCTAATATGGCCAGCTTACATCAATATTCAGGTCGTCCCGATTCGAGAATAGCGATATCATGCACATGCACCTTCAGGAGATGTGACTGTTTGGTCAAGAACGAGCCGACATCACTCGGGAACGGAGAGTTGTAACTAAGGACGGAGCGAGGTATGAGACGCAGGAAGTGAGGATTGAGAAGCGCAGAGAGTGAGCAGCGCGGAGCTCTTGAAGAGGCGAGGCGAGGCTTGACAAGAGAAGTAAGTCGACTTCACTCACTCTTCTGCATTGCTCACATGCGTTAGCGGTCCAATGACGCAGGTGTGAAACCCCCCTAGCTCCATGTCACAGGCAAAATGTTTAAATCTTCGACCAGCCACGCCATTCACTTCACATCCACGAACCACAAAAAGCATCTCCCAAACACCGGAGTCAAAACAAAAACAGGAACAGCAACACGCCTAGCCAGCCCCATCGCCAAACACAACAATTACCACCGCTCCGCTCTGGCCTCGCGCACGCCAACAACAACCGCCACCCAAAACCTCCGCTCGTCAACACTCACAACACCTCAGAATGGCGACCCACAAGCGCTCGAGATCGGAAAATGAAGACGCCTCGAGGCTCTCCTCTGCCGACAACGACTCACCCACTACCTCCGTGAACAACTCGGACCTCCCCGTCGCCAACAAACGCGCCCGCCAGTCTGCACCCATCGACAAGATCCTCAATGTCGTCGAGCTCTGTGAGCAAGTTCTTAGCCACCTCCCGCTGTACGACCTACTTCGCGCCATGCAGGTCTGTCATACCTTCAAGCAAAACATCGAGACCTCTTCGCGGCTGCAGAAGAACCTGTTCCTTACTCCTGACCTCCCGCGCCCAAGATTGGTGATGTCCGCAAGCGGCACTCTACTTTCGGGCATCGAGGCTGAGCAGCAAATTGCTGCTGCTGAAGCCGCCGGAGAGCGCGAAACCGGAGAATTCACTTGTTGCACTCTCCACCCAGACCTTCAGCTCGACCCAGAATCCCACAGAATCATGGGGTTTGTCAAGAAATACAGGGGAATGGTCGACTACGCAGCGCAGCGTTTCCATCCCTCGTATTTCTACACCACCGACACCGTGGTGGTATCCAGAACTATGTGGTCTTCGACAGAAGAAGGATCGAAGCCCTCTGGTCTCGACGACATGTTGATCACCCAACCACCCGCCACATCGGTGCACATAGTCGTTCCCCGTATCGGTGGACGCATCTGTGTCGAGGCAGACAAAATGGCAGGCGTGACTTTCGGCGACGTGTTCAAGGCTATTGCAAAACCTACAGCAAAATACTGGTGCAAAGACCGTCGTAAGTGGTGGTTAAGCTTCGACCGTCGCGTATTTGTGGTCAGCGACGAAGCCAGAGCAGCTGCAGAGAGGGCAAGTGAGCTAAGCTCGGAGGATGACCCGACTCGCTGGGTACTCCAAAACGGCGAACACGTGCTTAAGGAGGGTGGTTTCGAGTTCGTGTAGCTTGAGGCATGATGGCGGAGATTGCAACAATGCTGTCAGAGCGATGCGACCAGGCGAGGAGAACGTAGCGATGGCTGGCGACTGTGTTCCGTTGAGTGAGGGAGGATCAATTCCAGGTGCTCCAATCATTTCATTTGACACATACACAACGACGAGAAGAGCGTCTGCGTTCCAGCGAGCGCAGTTGCAAAGTTGCAAAGTCGATAGAATTAGCTGTTCTCCCTGAGCACACCTGGATAGCATATCTATGGCAATGCAATTGAATCCTCATCGCCTTTCACTGCGTCGATATAAGTGCCCAGAAGTCAAACATAACATGCAGGACGGAGACTCATGGACTACAGCGAATTGCTCGCAAGAACATGACCGCGCTGTTCGTGGTCGCAGTGCTGTAACGAACCACCGTTCTTCACGCATTCGGCCACCTCCGTAACTCCTCTGTTCGTCTGCGCCATCGTCGTATGTAATGCTCCGCGCCGAGCCACCAACAGTTAGTTTCGCACGCAACCGCGCCCTCGGATCCAGCAGATGACAATTCAGGATCGCAATGTGCTACCGAGGATGTTGCGGTTAGCCCGATCCTGACGCTCATTTCTCCATGATTGTAGCCGAGTCCGCGTCTCAGATCTTGGACACCATCCTCGCTTGCCACAACCTCTTGACCGCAAGCAAGACTTCGAGAGCTCTGCTAGAATTGTTGAACGCTTGTCCTAAATCAGCCAGCGCGCCACAGCAGATATCCAAGGGCGTGTGTAGATCGTCGTATCCATCCACCGTGATTCGCGAGACGATGGCGTATACCAGTATCAATGCTGCTGTGAAGGTTGTGTGTACCACCTGATTGCTGGCTCGGCGCAGCGTGTACAAGCGCTTGTAGCAGGCGAGTAGTTCCGAGATGTTTACTGCGTGCGAGACGCACATCTCTCGTGCATGCTGAGCACCTGGGCCGATCAGTGGCTTTGGTTGGACGTGGCTTTTTGAACAGAATGGCCGGTGGAGGATGATTACAAGTAAGGAGTAGTACATGCTTGTACAGATCAGTCATGCAGGTTTGAGCAAGAGAGGAAGTGCGACGACTTACTGTAAGACCAGGACGTGCGGCAGGACTGTAGTAGTCTCCAAAGTAGCCATGTCGAGTACGAGCTCTTCAGGCAAAGTAGTATGCCACTCGAGTAATCGATCGAGCGTTTGCTGACCCAAAGCTTGGAGCTCGACCTTGGATGCGTCTGCCGAGACGTACCTTGATACGTTAGCTTAAAGTCGAGGACTATATCTGCGCGATGGTCACTCACATGCTGTAGCCAAGCTTGGACATGATCTCGTACAGTTTTATCCATCTGTCCATGAGCACAGCTTGTGGGTCACGATAAGATACAAGACTTGAAGCTTGCTCATCGGATGACACGTACTCGGTCCACGTTAAGTCATGAGCGCCAAATTCGTCGAGGAAAGGCTTGTCGCTGGCTATGTCTTTGACATTCGTGTACGACGGCCGACCCAAGTACAAGCCACATCCACTATTGCTACTATCAGCTTCTGACTTGCAAAATAATTGACACTGTACGCACCAGTCGTTCAAGAAACTGCCCCACATAGTGACGTTGCGAGCATTAGCTTCGGCAGCTGTCATCTTGCCTTCTTCTACGTATCTGTGAGTACTTGTGTGTAGACCTAGCGTCAATGCTAACCGGATAGCCATCCCTGCGCGGCAGCAATCAGCGAGCGGACGTTGTAGATAGACATGTGCTTGAAAGGTTCCACCTTACCACTAAATACCCATGCTCGAGTGTCGCGAGTGGCAGCAGCTTCATAACTACTCAGAACAACCAGACCCTGTACCGTTGCAACTTGTGGTTCGTCCAGCTCAATTTCCAGGATGGCTTTCGCCCTTCTAGCGAAGTATTCCGACAAAGGCTTGGGGATCCCTGGACTCGTATGGCTCTCGAAAGTTGCACCGACTGCGCATCTGAATGAGGATCAGCATCAGTGTGGGCGGGAAAGCCCCAAAGTACTTACATAGCGTTGACCAGAAGTTCAGTATAGAAAGTCGACTTCTCTCCTTTGCGGATGCACAGATCTTGTGCTTGCTCAAAAGCGTCTCGGTCCACAACATGTAAGCTCGGGTTTTGCCACGTAAAGTATAGCCTGGTCAAGTGCTGAATAAGGTGAGCATCGAAAGCATGGTCCAGTTGCAGAAATTCCAATTTAGCGGAGATGCGTGCCTGCTGCTGTGAAATATTCCGAGGTTCAAGCTGCAACATCTGTTTATCTTTCGACAGATGAAGATTTGAGGTGGCTCCGTAGAACCTCCAGTTGCCTTTGGATGTGCCCAGGAGAGTCCCAATACGATCCGAGATCTGGCCTGTTACCTCCTTGTGATCTTCTTCGTCAGATGAGGTATTGCCATCGGCGACCAGGACATCGTGGTGGCTATTTTCCTCGAGCATCCTATCGCCAAAGATAGATGGCACTTCAGAATGATGGCTTGCGAGGCCTGCAAAAGTTGTGGATCCCAATGTATCCATATTGAGAGCGCTACATGAGCTGTCTGAGCTATTCAGCCCCAACATCCAGTCTAGATCGAAGTCGGTAGATAGGTCCATCGGTTCATTATTGGTTGTATAACCAAAAGCGTAATCACCCACTACGTCTCCGAAGAAGCTAGGGTTCACTGATGCGTGCGGTTGGCCTCGCTGATCAGTCGTTGCCTCGTCAACCTGCGATTGAGGCTGTTCTCGAATGGGAGAGGGAAGCGGCTCTGCCGCCGAGGGGATGCCATCAGGTGATATTGATGGATAAGCCGCGACGAGAGAATCGATTGTCGAAGCATGTTGTGGAACCGGGTCCGGTATTTGCAGTCCTTGAGATGCAATAAATTGTTCAAGCTGCTTCACGCGATCTGTAAACGCTTGTACACTCTTTCTTAGAGAAATTCTGCATGGCGGCATCAGCCACATGCCAAAGTAGGTAATACTAGCATCATGTCATACTTCCTTCTGTCAACGCTGCCATTGAATACGCATCTACGATTTTTGGCAGCACATTGACCACATATCGGTTGCTTCCCGTCGCACTAGACCACGACATAGTTAGAACGTCTGCAATGTATGAGTGAGAGCTTAGACCTCGTACCTTGATCTTACTCCTCCGACACGCTGCGCAAGCCGAAGATACGTGGTGACGTGAAGCCGCTGCGGACTTCGTAGAATCGGACATTGCCTCTGACCTTTTCCTTCCATAGATTCTCCAGCTGTCATCAGCAAACGCAAGTTGATTGTCAAGTTTCACATTTGTAAAAAGGCAGAGGTCGGGACGAAGACTGCAGTCGGCGTATGCTCAAGTGTGCAGCAATGTAGGGCAAGATCGGGCGGGGTTGGGTTGTGTCGTTGCGAGCAAGCACCAAGATTGCATTCTTCGGTCAACTCAACAAGAACATTGAGATTTCTGACCTCTAAATGACCACACACAGTAGGGAGAAGCAGCGATAAAAGCTTGTAGCTGCCGTGACTAAAATCAGTGGCTCGATGCGGATGTGCCTCGCATGCATGAAGATATGCAAGCCACCCGCGAGCACATGTATCAGCTGCACAGCCTTGCCGGCAGTGCACAATGCCTCCTCGTGGTAGCCTTGTCGCAAACCCAGGTATGATGCTGAGAGACCGATGATACACATTGTCCGTCCAGTCCTGTTGAAGTATGGACTCCGGATCGCCTGCACTACCAAGTTTGCCCATTCGCGCAGGGCACACCTTTACCAACGTAACTGGACAAGGCAGCTCAAGGCTACACCTGGGCGACAACCACTACAAGATTGGTATGCGGGTAGTCGTGGGCAGAATAAATATGATACCGTCTGACATGGATCTTCCAGATGTTCACAGCACCAAGCAGCCTGAGTTCACAGGCCATTACAGCAGCACCGCACTTCGAAAAGTCGCAAGCTACGTACCAAGACCAGCACTCCATGCTCAGGTCAAAGAGAGGCTGCACGATACCTTGGAAGAGCGTGGCTACTCCTGCAAGATCCTTGTAGTATGCGGTCTTGGTGGAGCCGGCAAGTCGCAGCTCATGCTGAACTACATCGAGGTCTTCAAAGATGACTATACAGCTGTATTCTGGATCGACGCCGGGTCCAAGGACCGGCTAGAGGCTGATTACAGGCGAATTCACAATCTTCTGCTTCACCCCAGTCGAGACGATGTTGACATCAGTACATGCGTCTCTGAGATAAGACAGTGGTGCCAGCGCAAGACCGGGAGATATCTCTTCGTCCTGGACAGTGCCGACAGTATAGAGGATGCAGATTCTGACGGATATATCGACTTGCAGAGCTACGTTATGGACGCAGCGTCTGCAGACGTGGTAATCACCACGAGGGTACAGTCTGCCGGAGATATGACCGAGCTGGAGGCCGTCGTACAGGTAGCAGAGCTCACGCCTGACGAGGCTAGAGATATCTTCATCCGTCGCATGAACCTACAGAATCCAAGCCTCGAGATACACAGCGAAATTGACGCGGTCACTGCAGAGCTTGGGCACTTCGCTCTTGCGGTCAGTCTCGCCGCCGCTTACGTAGCCAGCACACGTCGCCTTAAAGCTCATCCGGCCAACTATCTCATTGAGTACGCAGAGCGAAAGAAAACTTTACTGGCTCGAAAGCCCAAGAAGCACATCGACCAGTACGGAGAGAGTGTGCTGACTACTTGGGAAACAACATATGCCGCTATTTTCGCCCGGTGCCCGGAAGCTTGCAACTTGTTGACATTGATAGCATTCTTGAGCTCGAGTGACATATTCCCGGAGCTGTTTAGTTCAAACTACAAGATCGCTTCGGGTATTTTGGCATCGGTAATATGGGTTCAAACATCGACAATGTCACTCCAGGAGACGATTGACACCAGCGTGGAGACCTTGGAACTGTACTCCCTCTTACAATGGAACGATCAAAATGTGGCGTTCTCAATGCACAAGCTTGTCCACACATGGAGCATCGAGAGATTGGACACGGCCCAACAAGCCATGTTCTGTCTGGCTGCGTGGCATTATCTGGAGTATCTGTACCCTGTGTCCAGCGCAATTCCGGCAATGAGTGAGCGTCTGGCCTCGCATATCACGGCATGTTCCGTCAAAGTCAGAGCATTGTGTCAGAGCTGTCAGAGCGAAGATTTGGCAATCATGCCTTTCGTAGATTCCGCATATCGTCTTGCGAGATCTCTACGCTATTTAGGACGAAGGGAGCATGCCTACGAGCTACAGTTGTTTGCAAACGAATACTATAAGGCGCGACGTTGCATCGATTCGATGGCTTATGCGGAGAGTCTGTACGCACTGGCAAGTTTTTCAATTGCCCGATACAAGTACCAGGATGCGGAGGAATTTCTAAAGCAGGTTCTAGATGAGCTGAAGGAGCCTCTAGACGATAGAGGGGTCCGGTTGGACAAGAGATGCCGATACATGCTAGCTACGATTCTTACCCACCTTCACGGGAATTTCGACGAGGCAGAGCAGGTGTTTCGACAGATTCTGTCAAGTCCTTTCAATACGGGAGACATATCACGACGGCGCGTGTTGTCTCGATTGGCCAGTGTTCTTAAGATGCAGCATCGGTACGACGAGGCCGAAGAGATTCTTACAGATCTTCTGAACGGACCTAAGCTGCTTCCGGAACGGGACCGTGTGTCTTTAAGCAGAAGCCTTGGTCAAACATTGCGGCGACAGGGAAAGTATGCAGAAGCGGAAGTCGTGATACAAAATGCGAGCGAAGACGTGCGTGCTCACGGTCCCGCCGATATCAGATCGCAAATTGCTTCGTTGGCCCTCGGGAAAGTGAAACTGGCGCAAAAGGAGTACGAAGAGGCGGCTACAATATTGAAAAATGCTTGCGATGCGATCACGACGCCATATAACAAAACACACCTACAATGCCGGCAGGTGATGGGTCGTGTCTTGGGACGTCTGGAGCGCTACGAGGAAGGCATTTCGTTCTACGCAAGAGCTCTTGATGGATACACCCAAATGCTCGGCGCTGACCATGAACTAAGTCAACAGTGTTCGGAGGAACTTGATAAGCTTCGTGCGCTTTTGGCGGAGAGGACAAGGACAGAGACTGTGGAGCAGCAGCGTGAGCGGGAGAAAAATCATGGCGCGGATCATCCAGAAGAGAGCTCAGATGGTCGCACGGGATCCGAAGGCTCATAACAGCTGTGGAAGTGCATCGTCATACCACCTTTCCAGAAATAATTGTGTTCCTGTGCCTCATAATCATGTGTCATATCTGCCAGTGCTAGTGTACCATGCATGCATCTCAGGCGCAGCCATTTCCCATGCTCCCCAGACCTGCTAACTCCCGGCAATGCCTCATGATTGGTTCCTCTCTATTTACCCAGACGAGCCGCCTTGAAGCGACTTACCTTCTTCACCTGCCCATTGTCGCGCTCCTCCATCAACTCGCCCATGTCTTCGTCTTCGTCCTTTTGAACCTTGAAGCCGCCTTGCTCGCGCACCATGTCGTTGCGTCGGCGGTAGTACTCTGATGCCAGCTCTCTGCGTGCCAGCAGCGGGTCGTAGCCGTCTGCATCAGGTGCTTTGACAGTTGCGGGAGTGCGCTCGAGTAATTGATCGGCCATGGGGATGCCTGGAGGTCCCGTGGGAGCGCCAGATTGGGTGTCTGCCTCTTCGTCGGCTGGCACGGCTTTTGCGCGAGCTTGCTTGAAGCGAGAGAAACTGGCTGGAGGAGTGGCGGTAGGGAGAGAGTGGGAAACTGCGGTGGTTCGTTCGGCGATACCTCCGACAATAGGAGGCACGCTTTCGCCCTCAACATGCTTGTTGGCCTTGTGAGGGGGAGAGCTGGGCTTGGCTACGTCGAGGGCTTCGGCGAAAGAGACACGCTTCTTGCTTGCAGCTGAAGGCTTCTTTTCGCCATCGGAACTGTTGCTGATGATGGAGCTGCGCTTCTCCCTGATGACCAGGCGGCGAGCATCAGCGGGATCGATCTCGGCGTCCGCATCGTCTCCCTCTACTTCGTCTGGCAGAGCAATCTTGCCCAGGTTGCCGATAAGGCGTGCTTTGAGAGCTTCCATCTCGTCGCGGTAGGCATCGGTTACGGCAGGACGCTTCGAACGCCCGAATTCGTCTTCAGATTCGGCATCGGAGTCGGAGAGGCCACTGGTGTATGGTGTATCCTCGTCCTGGTACTCTGATGTAGTGTATTCGGAGTGGCTGTCGTCATGTTCGTCATCATCATCGTCAGGATCGTCGAGTTGCATTGTTGCCACTACGTTGTTAACTTCATTGAGGTGGTAGTTGAGCATCTCGCGTCGCATAGCAGCGTCTTCTTCAGATTCTCCCTCAGGCATGACGATGTGAGGTTGGGTGGTCTCGTCGTCCTCATTCAACTCGAACACCTTGTCGCCAGGCTTGAAGTAGCCACGCAAGTGACTTTGGCTGTCGGGGTCAGTGTTGATAGGGATCTGCTGGACTGATGGGTCTTGAGGCAGTTTGCTGGCAGCATTGGGCGCAGGTATTTCTTCCACATCTTGTGAGAAAGAGACAGATCGGTTGTCTGGCGGAGGTGCTGCACGAGCAATAGCGACTTTGTCTGCAAATGACACAGACTTCTTGCGTTCTTCGGAATTTGAGCGCTCCATCGTCTCTCCCTCCTTGGTGTCTGCAGAGAAAGAAACCGACTTCTTGCGAATCGCAGGTCGCTCAGGGCTCTGAGAGTCGGTCGCAGGTGCAGCATTCGTGAGTGGCAATTTGATGGCAGAAGAACGCGGAGGCGAAGTAGGCGAAGTCGGCGCAGCAGGTTCGACACCCTCAGTCTTCGCACCAGACGCTCCCAGATCCTTCTCACTCAGACCAGCCATCCTCAGTCTCTCGAGCACCTTGCCCGTAGCCTCTTCAGGACGCCTCACTTCGCCTCTGACGAAATTATCGTCATCATCCAACTCCTCGTGAATCTCACTCAAAGGCAAACCACCTTCGTCTTCATCCTCGCCAATCCCATCCCCATAAACGCCCGAAGCCGTCACAGAAGCAAAAGCAAACTCCTCCAGCTTCCCCTCCGCAACGAAAAACTGCTTCGAAATCGTGTCGATGTTGCGCTGCACATACTCCTGTCGGCGCGAAATCTGGCCCAG
Source organism: Cladosporium velox (assembly GCA_024604135.1). Classification (NCBI taxonomy): domain Eukaryota; kingdom Fungi; phylum Ascomycota; class Dothideomycetes; order Cladosporiales; family Cladosporiaceae; genus Cladosporium; species Cladosporium velox. Next base: position 392,264 of record JANIIF010000014.1, read on the forward strand.
AATCTGTCCTCGGCGACGCGGTGGCGAATTCGAATCGGCCTGGCCAGCGAGTTCCAAGATTTCCTTTTCGGTGACGAGAGCGCCGCCGTAGGTCTTGCAGATCTCGGAAACAGCTTCAGCGGTTAATTCTTCGGGTCCAGTGGCGATGAGTTCTTCCTTGAGGCCCTCATATTCGGCCTCCCAGGTCTGCCAGTGTTTTAAGCTTTGGCGGAGTTTCTGCACGTTTTCCTCGAGCGCGCGGCGCTGGCGTTCGATTTCGGTGAGTTCCATGATGATGGTTTTTTGTTTGCTGTGTGGTGGTTTGTATGAGAAGAGTTGTGAGGTCGCGCAAGGACGAGAAACTTGTAAAAGCACCGGGCTTTAGTTCGGGGAGCAGCGGATGCGATTAAAACAATTGGTTGCGGTGAAAGGGTTCTCGTTGGCAGGGCAGGGCAGAAGGAGGTAATCAGAGGCCGACAGCCTGACTGACTCTCAGACGCTGCCTTAGGCTCCAGCCACACCGCTGGCCGGACCGCGCCAGCCGCGCGACACCTGCAGAAAGCTAAAAGTGGGAATGGTCTCGGACGAGCGAGAGAGCGGTAGGAGGTAATGCAAACGTGTGTGCTTGGAACCTTGCGTGGAACTGAATCTTGCGTATGTAGCACAGACAGAGGAGGTCCAAGCTGTTCGAAGTTCTTACATATAATAAACAGGTGCAGTCCTGAGTAGAGCGGTGAAAATCAGGCGCAGCGGCCCAAGCATGAAGTCATGGGCAAATATGCACCGAATGTTTGACGCAATGCGCCAAAAAGCGATGCATGTGACCTGCGCCCTGCGCTGTTCCTGCAGGCTCACGTGTGAGCTGATAACGGGTTACCTCTATAGGTGGAAAGATTGCTCCTGGCAGTATGACTTGTCCACGGGCAGAGCAAGCAATCGGCGATTGCACTGCAATTCTGCAATTTGCACTGCGACAGTCAGGCTGTCATATGAGGTGCTGTCACTTACCTGCCGCTGCTATTGCAGTGTGATCTACGTGTTCGACCCCCACGCGATGAGTTGGTATACTGCTATCTCTACGGCTAATATGACTAGTGCCGCCATCATCGGCTATGGCCCGAAAATCGGCCTCGCGATTAGCGAGACATTGGGCTAGTGTCATCAGGCATGAAGAACAAAGGACCTGATACTCTCCACGGGGCGCCGGCCCGGAGACAAATACGCATGCTTAAGCGTCAGGCTCCACGGCGTGAATGCATGTGAAGGAATGTCGCAAAGGAGAAAGTCATCGTGGAATTGCTCATGATCTATCTATCATAACCGCATTGCCACCCAACCGGCCCAGCGGCCATTGCAATCCTTCAGCAACGCCAGTCAATGCAGCATGAACGCCGCACCAATGCTTGAACAAACGACAGGAAGCAAACGCATTCCAGCACAGCACAAACCACACCACTACTGCAGAAGTGGGTCGCGGAAGTGCTTCTGGCTGTTGCCTCTCTTGTCCTTGCCCCATTGGTACTGGGCCTGCTGTCTCTGGATACGCTTGAGCTGTCTCTTCTCGAGTGCGGCAATCTCCTTCTTCTTCTCGTCGCTGACACCGACCATGCCAAGCTTGCCTCTCGAGACAAGTGCTCTGCCCTTCTTGTCGCGACCGGAGCGGGCGATCTGCTTGCCATCTTCATCCTCATCGTCAGAGTCGTGACGCTCGTTCTCGAGTAGCAGCATCTCGGCGCGCTCGTTGGCTGTAGGGTAGTTGGTCAAGTTCTGGCGGTAGTAAGTACGCAGGCTACGGTGGCCAGCAGTACGGCCAGAAGGCAGATGCAGCTCGAAATCGTCTCTGTACGCGCTCTGCGATGAACTGTGCGCGTGTGAGTGGTAGCCATCGGAGTTCTTGTGCTTGCTGCCCTGTTTGCGTTTCTGCTTAGGCTCACGATCCTCAGGAACAGAGGTGATCTCGTCGGTGGGCACAGACGAGTCGGAACCGTCACTTTCCCAGCCCTCGTCGTCCTCCTCAGAGTCTGTCTGCTCCTCGCCATCCTCGTTTGTGATAGTAGTCTTGGTGGCACGCTTGCGGCCGAGTTGTACACCACCTTCGTCTTCTTCGCCTTCGGTCTCGGAGTCGGAGTCTTCGTATGTAGCGCGGAAGTCGTAGAACTCGCCAATGTCCATCTGCTCGTCCTCGGTGGCGTACGCAATCATGCAGTGACCACGATCCCTCATGTGAGTCTGCACACCAGAGGTTGTGTGGACCTGCTTGTGGCAGTACAAACATTGGTGTAGCACTTGAATGGTCTCGCTCAAGTAGTTGATCAGTCCCTTCATGTCGACCAAGAACTCCATCTCGGGCACGAACCAGCCGTGCTGCTTGCCCATGTGGTTGATGTTCAGGTCCATAGTCGGCGAGACGTAGTTGCAGAACAAACACTGGTTGACATCCGCATTGTGCTCGTAGTCCTCGTCGATCTCCATCTTCTCCGCGGCATTGGCGCCCATAACGCCATTTGCGTTCTGACGCTGCTCGACGTCCATAGCATTGTTCTGGCCCTGAGTCTTGCCAAACACAGGGTTCTGCGCCGCTTGCAGGCCGCTGGAGTTCATGCGCTCAGCAATCTCGTCCATCTCTTCATCCTCCATCTCCTCTCTAGCGCTACCAGTCTCCAAAGGCTCGCCCAGCGAGAAAGTGCTTCCAGTCATGCTCTCAGTCTCAGTCGCCTGATCGCCTCCATGCTTGCCATACTTGGCGTACTTCGCCGCGGCAGTCTTGTGCTTCTGCGAACCAACGTGGTTGACAAATGCTCCCTCAGAGAAGAAGACCTTGTCGCAAGGATCGCACTTCTTCTCGAAACTAGCACGGGCAGCGGTAGCAGCGGCGGAAGCCTTGTTGGCAAGGACCTTCTCGGCGAAGATCTCAGAAGTGAGAGGAGGGAGGGAGGCGACGCGACGCTTGAGGTTATAGCGGTGCCAGTCGGATTGCATATGCGTGCGCTGCAGGTCGCTGCTGCGGAAGGCGACCTGGCAGGTGTTGCAGGTGAATGGGTGGGCAGAGGGGGCGGCGGACGCCATTTTTGGTATAGGTCGGGTGTTTGTACTCGTCGTGAGTTGTTGTAGGTATCTCGTCTTGTCGAGGATGTGGGGTCCAAGTAATCAGAAAAAAGTGTGGCGAGGGAAGGCTCGGTTTGGGTGGACTATGTGTTGGTCACCCAGAAGTTGGTGGTATAGCAGCCGACAAGGAGTACTTGAAGGCTTGTTTGGTGAAGAGTGGCGAAGAAACTATCTTTGCTCGCAAGTGAAGACGACAAGAAAGTCTGTTTTACTTCACCAGACCTTTGTCATCGACAGTGCCAAAGTGCGTCAGAGCCACCGCCCCCACCAACGCAATTCTCCATGAGTCTTATCGCACAGGGTCTGACTACATTTACATAAGTCTGCATATCCGCCACTGCTGACAAACCATTTTACAAGGATTACTTCGATGTTATTGGAAAACTACAGGATTCCGACGTCAGAGTGTACTTGTAACAATTGGGGCCCATTTTGCACACATGCGGCCTTCAGAAAGGAGGTATGCTACAGTACTATTGTCGTCTATAGTCACAATATCTTATGCGTGCCGGTGAGAAATAGCCTTCAGAACGACCAAAGGCGTACGTAAAGTCTTGCATCGAGACAATGATATTTTACAATCTCGCAAGCATGACCTTGATTCCAGCCCAGATCTCCTCGCAGTTCGGCAAAATCTGCTCAGGAGGCAGGATGAAGCCATAGTCTCCGGTGTCTCTCAGCTCGATGAGACTAGACCATTCTGCACCATTGACGTCGTAAGCATAGTCGTAGCTCGCACCGTTGGTGGGATACAAGGTCTCGCAGCCTGGTCCAGCAGTGTAGTTCGTGCCATGAACTGCGTAGATGGCCTCGGCAACGTCTTCCATCAATGCAATGTGCTCGTCGTTGGTCTCTGGGAAGTCCTCACAGCTGTAACCGTATGGAGTGAGGAGCAATTGTGAGTAGCTATGCCAATCGATGAAGAGCTTGATTCCCTGAGAGTCGGCAAGCTTATCTGCGAAGCCTGCCATTCCTGCCATTTCAGGTTCCGAAGCTGGATACTCGCCCCTGTAGGTTTGGCTGCAAGAGTTGTTGGAAGAGCCCTCAGGGTTTGTGTCCCACTCGTGAGGCCAATTGCGGTTCAGGTCAACACCCCAGCATGCGTGCGACTGGTTGGCGCCGGGAAGAGGTGGCTGTCTGTTCTTTCGCCACAAGCGATCTTGGGTTTGAGTATAAACGAAGCCTGCGTGGTCAACTTGAGTCAGCGAGGGGTATTGGTTCTAACGAATTTTGGTTCACTCACCGTCTGGGTTTACAAAGGGGATGAGGTAGAAGTCGTAGTCGTCGAGGAACGAAGTGATAAGGTCATCTTTTTCATAACCATCGATGAGCTGATAGGCAAGATATTCGACAGTCATTGCAGAAATCCATTCGCGAGCGTGTGTGGTACCGTGCCAAAGGATCGCTTGATTCTTGTCTTTACCATTCTTGCCCCAGAAGTGGATGCCCTTCTGCGGACGACCTTCGAGCGACTCGCCAGAGACAAATGTCTCTGAATCTGGGAATGCATCGACGAGGTCATCCAGGTAATCTAAATGGTCGGCAAAAGCGTGGTAGCCATCGAACCACGAAAGATCAGGCAGTTCTCCAGTCTTGTTCTTTCCTGAACCAGCTATTAGCTTGTGATGTTGCTGTTTGGAATGTTTACCCAGAGTGTACCTTTATAGTCGCATGGTCTGCTCTCATCGTCGATGTCCTTTCCCAAGTCGCTATGAATCTCCTTAAAAGAGGCACCTAGCTCTTTCAACTTCTCAGCCTGCTGAGCAGAGATCGAGAAGTCGATGTACTTCGAGGCGTCGTGTGTCCATTCGTCATACTGGAACGAAGATAGCATGTCCTTCACCTTCTCGAGCTGGCCGCCAGTTTCCATCCGAAGCACCTTGTAGCCCTCATAGCCGGTAGCGCCAGTTCGTCGCTCGATGGTAGGCGCAGCAGCTACCACAGCCACAAGGAGTGAGCTGACTAGACCAGACCGCATAATGAGCAATATATGATTTGACTCCAATGGAGTTTTCGAAGTGGATACATCTCCATGGGGCCATGGTTGCTTTTATATGACGAGGTCATGCCTTGGTAGAGCGACACGCACTCTTGTCTATCAGGGCCAGTGAGGATGGGTAGCTTGCGAGCGCTTGGTACCAAGAAGCTCAATCGAACAAATATGCAGACAGTACATCACCTCTTTGGCAGAAGCCTCTCTCTATGCCGTATGCAGAGGGCAAATGTGTAGATCGCTATGGCTCAGTGCAGTGGACGCATGGCTCTCCCAGATAACGAGCGGTGTTTGCTGTTCTCAGCATTCCGTACCTTCCTTTTGAGTGATAGCAGGTATATTGGCATTTGCGTCGTCCAAGAGTTTTATCAGGCAAGAGCTTACGGTTGCCACAGGTGAATGCAATGTGCCAAGGTGTCCGCGCGGGGAAGATAGAGGAGATGACGGAGACGATGAGGGACGAGGCGATAAGATCTAACCGCAGTAGAGTGGACATGGTTACGCGCTCGTATTGTCGTCCACTGATGTTGTGTCAAGGGAGGAGGCCCTGTTGTCGCTGTGGGCAAGTCTCCTGAACGCTCAGCAAAGATGATATAGGTGTAAGGTTCACAGAGTAGGTAGTCTGGAGAAGCCTGAATGGCGACATGATCTATTGCATCGTTTTGAAGACAGTACTTGGAGTGATTGCGAAGTTGGGAATGGAAGACGAAGGTGAGAGAAGGAAGGAGCGACCTTGAACTTGCCCGTCTTCTGTGCCAAATCTCAACCTCAGCTTTCCACTCGTCGTTACAAAATGAGAAAATACCTAAATGTCGATGCAGCAGCTTATACCACCAACTCATACCCTCGACGTCTTTATTGCGTCCAATGACCCTTGCCACCAATATCGTCGAACTTGCAGTGGTCAGCAGCATCCGTTGCTTGCACACGCTTCAGTGGTGCTTGAAAGTAGCAAGCTAATGCCATTACGTGCAGGCGACAGCGATACCGTGTTTGCCGTTGGGATTGGGATACGACTCAAAGCCAGTGGGTACCTGGTACCAGCAGTCCTTCATTTGACTGTCAAGTCGAGACCATGAGCGACCAGATGCGCGCAATCTCGCGAGCAATGTTGGTACCACGTGCGGTTGCTTCATGAGTCAGCTAAACGAGACGTGCGCCCCACGACATTCTCAAACTTTAACGGCGAACATAGAGAAAGAAGCAACGGTGAGGCTAGTCACTTGACAGAGGCGTCCTCCAAGTACCTACGTACAGCATCGTGGGTGGTGCCCACACAAACAAACAAAAACAAAACGTTCAAGTGGAAAAGAAGACCCTCCCACGTTGGCGGCGGATCCCCATCACAAGCGTGGGCTTATTCTACCCCTCAGGAACACGCCCCACGTCCGCCGGTAATGCCATGCCTATACAATACCGCATTATTTGCAGGCCTATCTCCCGAAGAGCTCATCCCAGGGGAAAGCTCTGTACGAGCTTTACCCAAGATGGCCAAGTTTCTTCATGCAGACTAGGAGGATGAAGAGCTGTCCTCCGGTCGAGCGAGGCGATAGACTCTGGCTCAGTGGCTCACTCACCGCGCGGAAGATGGTCCGGCAATCGACCTGCATCTTTCGATAGCGCGCCTGAACCGGATGATGTACTTACGCACACTTGGTAGAAAATTGATGCACGTCAAGGGCACATGTTGCTTACCTGGAAGTAGCAAGTGAGAAGCAACGATGCAACAGCGGCTGTGTGAGGGGACGGGCTCGGGTGGTGGCTGTGTACAGCACGAACTTCAGCGCAAGCTGCGGCCTTTTCGCGCACAGCTTGCAGATGAGATGCAGATGCAGAGCCGGCAACTGCAAAACCTGCTGCAGTTCTTTGCAGGCAGTGCATATAGGTGAACGAGCTAGGCCGACTCCCGCCACGTAATCAAACCAAGGTCGTACGCCGAAAGGCAGAGGTGACAATTTGCACAAAGTCTGATTGAGTAGGAGCGTCAGACATGGTCTCGCCTTGGCAGGTAAAAGCAGAGGAGGAGATGGCTCGGATGAATCAAATGGGATGCAGATGACGGTTGGGGGTTGGGGTCGGTCACAGGATTGCAGCAGGCGATGGGATGTGTGGAGAGCCCGCGGCCAAGGAGGAACGGGCGCCAGTGAGCAGTGCGCAGTCCCGCACGCTCGTGCCTGTGTCGAGTGTGCTGTGTTGTGCGCAGTAGGAGTGCGGTAGTGCGTGGGTACTGCTGTTGTGCGGTGCGCCGGCGGGCTGCTCCCTCGCTCGCTCGCTGGTGCTGCAGCGGAGAGACACAGAGCGGTGGCTTCGAGCGCTCGCTTTCTCTCTTCCTACATCCACATCCTCTGCACGAGGGGTTGTTCAATTTTGGTTGACCAGACGTCCAACACCCGCGGCCATCTACGGCCACCGCCATCCTGGTGGTGTGTCAGGCCTTGCGCTTTCGTCTCTTCTCGTCTCCTACTCACCACCTCTCCCAGTGCGGCTCTTCGCTTCCCAATCCCATCATTCTCGGTGTGCGAGCACAACAACGGCGTTCCGGTTCGACCTTCACGACCTATACCATACCCCAAAGATACCCGTCCTCGATTCACTTCATGATTTGAACGATATATTCCACTAGCACCAAAACATATTTTCACACCCTTCAATTTCAAGGCTCGCTGCACCCCCCAGGCGCTCCCTCCGCAAATCGCGCAAATCCCGCAAACAAGCGGCCTGCACGTAATCCCGCAGCCCGAGTATGGTTGTCCGTCCAGATGGCACCAAATGGGCATGCCAGTCATGTCTCAAGGGCCACCGAGTGAGCGGATGCACGCATACAGGTGAGATCTGCTGCTGCAGCGTCGATGCGCTGCACTGACTGACGCCATCATCCTAGATCGCGAACTTATACTAGTCCCTAAGAAGGGCAGGCCTGTCACACAATGCCAGCACTGTCGACAAGAACGTAAGAAGAGGTCCGCGCACGTCAAATGCGAATGCGGCGAATCAGAGAAACCACACCACCCCAAAGAGAAATGCATTCATCTCCGTGAGGCTGAGGAGAAAGCAAAGGCCAACGGCTTCTTCGAAGACCACCACGAGGAAAAGGACCATGTGCACCTAGCTGCTGTCACCGAAGAACAGGGCTGCTGCTGTCCCCATGGAGGCAAATGTACTTGCGCATTGCTCAAGAAGGAAGATGACCACGATGGAGTCAGCCCACCGCATGGAAAGCCAGCAGTGCAAAAGCCACGCCTAGAGTCACACAAGTCTGAGAGCGCCATCACCGTATTTGCAAATGGCCACCATAAGCCAGTACACCGGAAGAACCACGCTGCTCATGAGTGTGGTATGCCATACAAGATCCCGATGTCCAGGCACAAGCAGGATCCGAGTGCCTCCAGAATTGCTAGACGATCCATGGACAACCTGTCGTTGAACCTGTCGTTGAACACACAGAACATGGCTGCCATTGCTGCGGCGCATCCCATGCCGCCATTCAATTCCGCCAGACGCATGTCGAAGTCCGAGCAAACATCCCCGAGACTCAGGCCAAATCTATTCGGAAACTACCAAGGCATGTCGGACAACCAGCTGGCTACTATCGATTTCGCAAGCCTTGATCCCGTCAGAACGAACGAGACGGCACAGTCTACCACAAGCGAGTCCGGCTTTCAAGCAATGGATCCCGTGTCAAGTGTCGCCGACAACTTCTTCGATCCATGGTCAGCATTCCCATCAGGCGATTCTCAGGCTATGCCGAACAACAACCCATTCGGCGTGTGGCCTACTGCACATGATCTTTCCGGTGTGAATCAGCCCGCTCTGACAGCAGCTTCATCTGGTACCCAATCTGAGGCTGACGAGATCCCTATCATGGAAGATGTGTTCGAGCCAGGCATGCCCAGTATCCAGGAGGACCCAAGCCGCAACGATTTGATGCAAGATAACAGCAACCAGGTCAACAGGCGCAGTCTCCCGCCCAACTTCTTTGGCAACGCGGACTTTGCGATGTCTGCTTTCAACAGCAACAACATCAACTGGCCTGTTCAATTCGACGCGTACAACAACACGAACGACAAGACGAAGACCATGGATATGCAGCAATCCCCAATGTACGAAAACAGTTGGCAGATGCCCATTTCACAACCTACTCAACCCGCGCCTCTTCTGCCTATGGGCGGCCTCCCAATCTCAAGTGCCCCATCAATACCCCAATCCAGCGGTTCAATAACACCCCCTGATGACATCATGCGCACCCTCTTCCCGGAAATGGATTTCGACAACGATGCCTTTGGCGCAGACAACGCGTACAAACAAGCAAATCCGACTTCGGCTCCCTCGATCAGCAGCGGCGTTGACCTTGGTGCTTTGAGCGACCAAGACATGGGTTTCGCAGCACAGTCTTGGACCGACGGCTCATTGAGCGTCCCGAACGATCCTTTCACCTCACCCTACGCCTATCCCGATGATTTCGCGAGTCAGAACTATTCGTCTGGCTGGACCCAGTAGGTTGGATGAGATTTCCGCGCTCTTGGACACGGACTAATTCCTTGCTCCAGATAACCCTTGTGCTGGGCGTGGTGCCGCCCGCTCTCATCAAAATGAGGTGAACGACATCGTGGTACAGCGATCCTCATTTGACCCTTGTTGCTTATGGCGTTCAGCGCGATTCACTCTCGGCTTGTTGCCATGGATTGTGGCGCACAATCGTTAGGTCTCGCCACGGCGGACGTTGGTGAAGCTACAGCATAGTGAGGATAGCAATGAGTTCATAGATTTGGCAATGTGATAACGATCTCTTACATACTTTTACGACCTTGTCGTTTCTCTCGTTCTCCGGTCATATGCTTGGCGTATCCATCTTATACCCCATCTTTGCGCACGCTATAACTTAGTTCGGTTGGCCACGTCATGCTTCTATGTGTGGCTTCGTACCTCAGCATATCCTTGCTCGTTGCACTGCCGTCTTTGACAAAATTCACAATTGATAGAAGCAAAATCTCAATACCCCAACTACCATACTTGCTTGTCCTATCACAGATAAAACGCCAACTCCATTCAATCACATTTCCCATCTAAAAACAACCCTCAACTCCACCTCACTACCCACCCAACCATGTCACCCTCCAAACGCGGCCTCTGCTGGCCCGTCGACAACCACAACAAAGACCCCGTCTTCCCCTTCACCAAACCCGGCTCCAAAATCTCCTGGCTCTACAACTGGTCCCCCAACCCCACCCCCGACGCCGGCTCCCTCCAATTCGCCCCAATGCAATGGAACAACGTCGGCATCGACGACCTCGCCTCCAAAGCCAAAGAAGCCCAAGCCACCGCGATCCTCGCTTTCAACGAGCCCGAACTCCCCGACCAGTCCAACATGACCGCCGAGCTCGCCGCCAACGAGTGGCTGCGCTGCATCGAGCCCCTCCGCAAACAAGGCATCCGCTGCGGCTCGCCGGGAATCTCCAACGCAGGCCACGCCGTCGGCTATCTAGCCGATTTCCTCGCGCGGATCCGCGCCGGCGGCAGCGATATCGACTTCTACTGTTTCCACTGGTACGGCGAGACGCTGGGACAGTTCTACGACTACATCTGGAGCACGTACCACCAGCTGGGGCCGAACAAACCGGTCTGGATCACGGAGTTCGCAGCGACGAATTGGAATCCTGAGAGCCCGCTGCCGCAGGAGCATGTGGAGGGGTTTGCGAAGGAGAGTTGTAAGTATTTGGATGGGCTGGAGTGGGTCGAGAGGTATGCTTGGTTTGGGCCGATGAGGGATTGTGGAACGGTGGGGAGGGGGGCGCGGATGTTGGATGATGAGGGAGGGTTGACGGCTTTGGGGAAGGCGTATCGTGATGAGTAGGTGCTGGTTTGGTTAGTAAGGTTGGGTAGGTTGTTGATGGTGATGGGTTGATGGTCGGTGATGGATCTGATGGTGCAAGCTAGATACGATACACGGTGCAGAGAGATGAAATGACGATAGATAGAAGCACCTCGGATGACAAAAAGATAGAAGCCTGCGAACTTTGTACCGTGCAGTAGGTTTCGTATTTCGCTGAGTATATGTATGCAGGTTGATGTCTGATATTTGCAGCTGGTGTAGCGTAGAAGCGAGCCCTGATGTCATCAAGAGGCGCATTCATCCGTATGCTAGCTAATGAGATACTCAATTGTCTTGAAATCATCTCAGTGGCGACCAAACGCACTTTGTGTTCCGAGCGGACTGAATTAGCGTATCGGATGCTGGGGAGTTTGATGTGAATTCGTGAAGCAGCATGAGTCTATGTACATGTAGCGCACGAGAAGTGAATGATCTTGGAGAGTTTATTGTGAACAGCATTTACAAGTACAAAGTGGCTATCTATAAGAAAGACCCGTCATCGCGGATCAAGAGTGGGGTATATATCAGAAATCGTCCCAAAACATCATCTTAACATCGTCGTGCAGTACAAAGAGCGTGAGCAGCCCAACCGCACTCCACGCGTAAAGTAACATGACCATCCTCGCAAGTACACTCTTACATGAAGCTCCCATCTAGCTGCTGAGAGTTCATCATAGGCCAGGACTGGATGCCAGTCATTGAGTCTCCATTGTCCGCGTAGTCATTCATGATCTGTGACCAGTCCACCCAACTGGGATCATTGGCGAATTGGTCGAGGTCCCCCAAGCCGTTTGAGAAATCGGGCACAACTCCCATGGACGGACTGAGTGACATGCTTCCCATAGGTAGATTGCCGGGTACGGACATATCCATGGTGGTTGCCGGGTAAGAAGAAGGTGACGGCATGAATTGAGGGCCAAAGGGTTTGAAGGTAGTGCTTGGAGTAGTACTTGGAGCTGTGGTCGTGGGTGCATTGAACGGCGGCTGCGGGAGTGCCGCATCAGTTGGAGGGTTCTGCAGTGCTTTGGGCGTGAACTTTGGGATCTGGCGTGGCGCTGCATCTCTGAATGCGACAGCTTTCTTGTAAAGCTTCTCGACGGGTCGCCAGAGCATGCCATTTTTGGTGTCGGCGACGTATTTCTCAGATTGTCCGTACTGTCGCTCAACGTAATACCATGTTTCCTCGGCGAGAGGCGTGTTGCGGATGGAGCAAAGACCAGCGAGGGCAACAGCAAGAGCGTGCCACTGCACCCAGATCTGCCACCTCCAGCGTTCCGCCGATTCAGTGTTGTAAATCCGATCAGAGCCGCGGAGATTTTCCATGGCTATGCGTAGGACGTATGGTGAGTCCACACGCGGTGGCGTCGAAGAGACGTACCGTTGCATTGGCCTGACCGCACGAAGAATCATCGATGCCTTCATTGACTCGCACACAGCATGACAGAAGTTGTCGAAGGCTGTACCCTTATTGAAGTACTGCATGTATCGTTCGTCGACACGAGCAGAGAACTCAAGAGCAAGCTGATGCCGCTTTTCCCATGTCTCACCTGACGGCCGAGCTTCTGATTTGAGCAGCGTCTCGATGGTAAGGCAAGCGTCAAAACAGAGGTTGACGAAGCTCAAATCCGTACCCCTACCTTCTAAAACGGGGATACTTGTCGAATCCTCGTCGAACATATCGTCATTGGTGAGCGTTGGGATTTGGACCGAGTAAGAGTCTGAAGAGATGAGCAGTTCAGACCCTCGATCTATCGAGCTGAAAACGTCGAGATAGCGAATCCGCCACCATAGCCGGCGGCGTAGTTCACGCTGGAATGCTGAGTAATATGTGCAGTGCTGTGAGGGTTCGCGATGTAGATTCATGGCAGTCGCGACTCGAACCACCAGAGCCAGTAGAGTCCACATGCGTCTGGTATGATCGGTTGAACGTGAGGCCGTCTGGGGGAAGATCAGTCAGTCATGCTCTCAATGGCACAGGGGTGTCAGTGCTTACCAGGTACGTGACGAAGGCCTGCAATGTCGCGAAATCGGTCGTATTCACCAGATCGGCTTGTGCAAGTGATATTCCAACAAGTCGCCTGTAGTGGTTGATTGCATCACCCTTGTTCTCGCCAGTGATCGCGAAACATTCACTCTCTGACATGGAGTTCACGCCTGCCATCCATACGGCGCGCTTGAGAGCCTGGTTCCCTGGAGCATCCCACGGATGGCCAAGATACGGTGCACCATCGCGCATAGATCTAGACAGAGTTGGCGTATGGTACAGCCGGAAGATGGGTTCGACATTGGTCAGATACGCATCGAAAATCTGGCTGGCGACTCTTTCCGTAGGTTCCATAAATCCACCAGGCATTACATAAATTTTGCCCGGGGGGCATACGATGAGATCGTACTCGATGTTGGACAATTCAGACCCCGTTGGGGGTGTAGTAGGCATATATGGCGCAGATTCGGGCGTTTCGCCCTCGGGCGCATCCTCCTCCTCCAATGCTTCGCGTAGTGCTTGTACCTCGCTGGTTAATGATGTCCAGAATGGGCTCGCAACATATTTGCGCATGGATGGAGCTGCGCCGGATCCAGCGGGGTGCTTCTCCACTGGCTCTGAATCTGTAGCATGTGTTTCAGACGACGACGATGATGGCGCGCTGCCTATGTCGCCACTGAGACTCTCCACGAGGCTTTCGAGTTTCGCGATGCGGTTTTTGAGTTCGCTGTCGACGCCACGTTTGCCAGCATGTCTGGCTCTTTGTTTGCGTGTGCTCGCCGCGCATGTCAAGCCAGATCTGGTGCACTGCCCGCACGGAAATGTGCGATCGCATTTGATCTTCTTACGCTGGCAAGCTTGACACGCCAGGCGCCCGGTAGGATGGTTGTCATCCGCACTATGATCCATGCCTGGCGATGATGTTGTCGTAGTATCTTTGCGATCCTGGCTTTGGTTGGTATGAAGTTCCGGTATTTTCTTCGCGGCCGTATATTGTTGCTAGCACAAGGCTTGATTCGTGCGAGCGTCTGTCAAGGTGCCTCACTCGGTAGTGGCTGTGGTGACGCTGTATACCATGGCCAGCAGGCGTGACGTCTACACGTGCTGTTATATTGGTCTTTGCAGCAAATCAAGCTCGCACTCGCATTCAGAGGCAGTTGCAAGAGTCACGTCTGCACTTCACGGTGACAAATTGAGGAGCGAGAGAGCGAGAGCTGGGGATTGGGTTGACCCGAGCAGGCGGCGGCTTCTGGTTGGTGTTCCTTCCTTCGCGCCTTCCAAACTTTCGACTTTGTTAGGGCGATGATGATCTAATGAAGCCTAAGAAGTATCTAGACCATACGCGATAAACAAAGAAACACAACCTTCATTATTGCTGCAAACTACCGAGTCAACCCTCCAGCCTCGAGGCTCTCGACTCTGAACATAACACAAACACGCACGATACACGACACTCTCTCTTCAACCATGCCAGAAGCAATCGCTACCTCAAAGCGCAAGTTCCACAAACTCCTCGACTCCATAACCGCCGCATCAAACACCCAGCGAGACAATACCAGCGGCGGCGCCAATGCGAAGAACCCCTCCCTCACTCCGCGCGAGAAGCTGGAGCTCGCGAGTGAACGCGCGCGAAAGCGCCTCCGCTCCACAGCTTCATCCACCTCACTCTCAGCAACCTTAGGACCGAGCTACAATCGCACCACCAACCCATCTACAACATCACTGCCGCGCAAGATGTCGAGCACAAATCTCGTGTCAGATGAAGCGAAAGACGACAAGCACATCCCGAACTTTGCGCCGTGGTCGCAGGAGACTTTCCTGGCGCGACTGAAGACTTTCAGCAAGGTAAGCGAGTGGCACCCCAAACCCGAAGTGATCGGTGAGATGCACTGGGCAAAACGAGGATGGAGCTGCGTGGATGTGAACACGGTCGCGTGCAAAGGAGGGTGTGAAAGAAGGGTGGTGGTGAAGCTGGACCCTATGGGCACGGTCGTCAAGAAGGCGCTGGCAAAAGAGGCAGGCGCAGGAGCAGATGTGGACAACGCGGACGATGATGAAGAGGTGGACGAGATAGAGCTCGAGCACGCGCTCGCAGAGCGATATCAGGACGAGA
Organism: Cladosporium velox; assembly: GCA_024604135.1. Taxonomy (NCBI): domain Eukaryota; kingdom Fungi; phylum Ascomycota; class Dothideomycetes; order Cladosporiales; family Cladosporiaceae; genus Cladosporium; species Cladosporium velox. The sequence continues at coordinate 407,307 of JANIIF010000014.1, forward strand.
TTGTGAATGGGCACACCGAGACATGTTTGTGGAGGAAAGCTGCGTGCAAAGACGACATCTACCGGCTGTCGCTCGTACGGCCGATTGTCTGGAAACCACAGCTACATGACAGCTACACATCACTGCTGGAGGTTGCGAGCTCTATCAAGGACATCGCAATCAAATCGACCATCAAAGCCGACAGTTCGTTCTTACCTTACGAGCGGCTGGTGTCAGAGCTCCCGACAGATGTGATCCCGAGCAGCGATACGGAAGAAAGCCTCAAGGCGAGGGCCCTAGAGATGGCGCTTCACGGCTGGCACGGCACAACAGAGTATCGCACAGAACTCCTACATTGCGAGACCTGTTTCCAGCGGATCGGTCTCTGGATGTATCAGCCTGGGTACAGACCGGGCAAGAGTAACGGAGACGTCGACCCTGATGACGAAGGCGACATGAAAGTTAATCTGGTGGAAATGCACCGCGAACATTGCCCATGGCGCAACCCGGTCTCACAAAAAGCAACCGGCAGTCTGGCGGGCCTCAACGCGTCCCAAATTCTACACCGCGTTGTTTCGACCTGGACGAAAGAGCAGCGGCGCAAGTCCAACGAACAGCAAGAAGCTGTCGAAGATGCCGAATCTGTCGACAGCCTAGAGGTCGAAAGGCCCAAGTTGAGCAGGGAAGAAATTGAGCGCCAGGACAAGGAGAGAGAGTCGAAGCTGAGGAAGCTGAAGAAGATGTTCACGGTGAAGCGGTCTTCGAAGGTGATCGAGGCTCCGAAGCCGAGCAGTTGAGTTACTCTTGGCCGTCAGGGCAAGGAGAAGAGAGCCGAAACTGAGGAAACCAAAGAAAATGTTTACGGTAAAGCGTTCTTGAAGACGATCGAGACTCTTAAGGCGAGCCAATGAGCACATTCTTGATCGCCAAAACAAAACGAGCAGTAATGTTCATGGTGAAGCGGTCTTCGAAAGTGATCAAGGCCCCTAGGGCGAGCGGTTGGGCTACACTTCACGAGATCACCAAGAAGAAACGAGCAGTATAACAGAGATACCAGATGCATCAGTACTTGTAAAATAGAGATACCCAATGAGAGAGCTGCAATCAGCCGATACCTGCACGTAACAACAGCATGTTCACAGAAACCAGCACACATGTTCATCGGCTCGGAGCTGAAAGCTGAAACCGAGTCGCCTAGGTTTATATTTATTATTAGCATCGCCTCTAGCGCGTTTGGCAGCGTGGGGTTTGGAGTGGTTTAGAAGACGAGCCAACGGCAGTATCTACACAGACGAAGAAATCAGTGTCTAGCAAGCGATAGTCTGCTTCTGGACATGGAGAGCCGATGTATACAGGCGACAAATCCTCCGAGCATTCGTGCCTGATCATGTGCAACGCGAAGGGTGTAAGCGATTGGTGAATCCTTCAGATTAATGAATGATTGGCGTCCTGCAGGGTGCACGCCTGGGAACGCCTCCAGGCTTTCAGCTGAGCCTTGAGGTGTGCACCCTTGCCCATACTTCGGTTCGACAGAGATCTCGACATTTGTCCCATCCCATTCCATCATCTCCATCCTTTTCCCAAACCTCACTCTCTCTCTGCGCTGAGCGCCCTCACACTCGTTAAACACCTCCATGCCAGCAGCGTAGACCGTTGCAGAAAAGGAATCCTACGCTTGAATTGTCCAGCACTCGGAGAGCGCGCGCCGCCACCACTACACAGTCTTCCTCGTCGCGAATACCACACAGCCTTGCCCAACATGTTCCAGCCATTCCACCGTCGCGCGAAGACCGCGCCTTCGCATTACCCGCGCGTGCCTTTCCACCTCTTGCGATTTTTCCAGCTCCTCGCTAGTCTGATCGTGGGTGGCATTATGAGTTTCTTCATGTGGCACTTGACGCACGATCACTGGCAGACGCCTTGGACTTTTGTACTGGTATGTTTGCCCTCGGAGAGACGCCAAAAAAATAATGAAACTGTGGGCATGTTGATGCTGACTTTCCTCATAGCTCATGGCGTCTTCTTTCTTCTCTGTCGCGGCCTTGACCGTGACCATAGTCCTGCATTGCTGCGTTGGCCTCAGACCGGATTTCAACATTGCGATTAATGGCTTCCTCACCCTGGTTTGGCTTATCAGCTGGAGCTTGTTAACCTGGTACATGAGCCCTACGCTGCTGAACTACTGCGATGTTGAGCACTGGAAAGAAGATGCTGGCATCATGGTCTGCCGGATCTATAAGGCGCTGTTCACGTTTGCCTTCCTTGGACTGTATGTTTCTGGAATCTCTTTACCACATAACGCAACGCGACTAACACTCTCATATAGAATCTCAACCATGGCCGCTCTCTGCCTCGACTTCTACGTTCGCCGCAAGAACAACAAGCGCGGAATGTACCGCTTGCACGACATTGACACCAAGCAACAGCAGCAATCTGGAGCTCCTCGCGGGCCTTTCACCGATGAAGGACATGGTTATGGTGCGGGCGGCATTGCTGAGCCACGTGAGAGTGAGGCTTGGGAGGCTCCGAGGCCGAGTGTCTCACCCTACGGCGAGCAGAGCAGACAACCGCAGGGCTACAATGTGCCGGAGGCACAGTTCTTGACCGATGACACTGGATATTACGGTGGGCATAGTGAGAGGAGGTAGATTAGTGAACGCATTCTTGAAAGCAATGTCGAGTAGTCATATACCCGGTATCTTGATGGCAAATGACCGCAACTCGGCGTTTTTAAGATAAGATCTAACGTGGAAACTTTTGAGGACATGCGTAATCTCAGGATGTAGAAATGTAATAAGGTTCTCCATACCCAATGCTAACGCTACTTGATGAAATGCGACTGATCCAAGCCCAGAGCCGCTGATCAGAACCCACCAGGTCTTTGCCCCGTCGCTCGCCAAGCGTCAAGTCTGCGCAAAAATTCATCACGTTTATAGAAATCCATCGGATATAGCCACGCGCTGCTAGGATCCTTCAACATGGCATAGCCACCCTGTCCCGCCTCCGATTGCTGTTTCGCAGTCCAGAACAAAGGCTCCAAGCCCGAGCCGTCGCCATTTCCAGGAGGCGGCGTCACGTGACGATCGTGCGGGAAGGCATTGACGTGTTCGAGGAAAGGTTCCCGCCCATGCTTCATCATTGCTTCGACGTCGTCGTGTGTGAAGAAGTGGTGTCCTCCACCGCAGATGTAGCCCTGACGAGCGGCGTAGTAGTCATATCCCATGGGACATATTCCGTCGTAGTTTCTCTTCAGTCGGTCTGATACCTCCTGGTCGAAGCGGCGGAGCTCTTTTTTGCCTTTTTCTGCAGCCTTCTGGCGGGAAGTGCTGCCGACGACAGTAGTCGTTGTAGTTGTCGTCGGCTTGTTTGTCGACTTTGATGCGTGATTGCTAGACTGTGCTTTTTGCGGAGCGATGGGCGTTTGCACGACTGGCGGCGCCTGAGAGACTTGTAGCTGCGGCGGTGGCGCGCTCTGCAGTAATTGAGAGAAGTCCACTGTGTTCTGCACTGGTGGTGGATTGTTCTGCATGAGCTGGGAGAAGTCTGGCGCGGGCGGCAGGAGAGCCTGCTCCCGAGTTCCGCTTTGCATGGTCTGCGAGTAGTTGAATGCCTGCTGCTGTTGCGGAGGCTGCTGTTGTGCTGGCTGCTGTTGGGGTGCCTGTTGAATCAACGAAGCGAAATCCAACGCAGTAGATGATGTAGCGTACTGAGGTTGGCTCGCCTGTGTCTCCTTGGTAGACTTCGTGGTCGTCGTCGTTGTCGTCGTCGTGGTAGTTGCATTGTTCGTGGCAGTCTGCCACTGGGTATTCGGCTGAGTCTGCGTCCACGAACCAACCGATGCTGAAGGAGCTGAGATAACACTGCCAACTCCTTGATTGTAGTGCTGATAAGACAGCTGCTGTTGGGGCTGCGCGTTTGGGAATGTCTGCTGGTTTGGCATCTGCTGCATCAGACCTTGGTATGGAGTTTGCGAGGCACCCTGTCGAGAGGATAGTTCTTCATAGGGAGTCTGCTGCGTAGTCGTTGCGTAGCCATACTGCGGAGCGCCGGTGGATTGTTGCTGCAATGGCTGAGCGTACTGCTCATTCGGTTGGAAGTATTGCTGTTGCCACTGCTGGCCATTGAAGTTGGGATCCATCTTGAGATCGTTGATATATAGACTGGGTTGGCCAGGATCTTGCCCGTTGTGGAGACATTACTTATACTAAGGGGACATCATGCAATGAAGAGTATGTTCGCATGCTTAGTCGCCGACTTTAGCAGCGCGCAACCTGTTCCAAAGGTCATATGCCATGAGATGCCCACAGTATATTATGTGGGCCGTGTTTGCAGTATACACCGCGCAAGCGGAAATCTAAGGGAGATCTTCGATGCTTTCCGGTGAATGGTGTGGCTGCTGTGTGACTGTATAATTAGAGATCGGACTCACCTTGTGACCACCAAAGGTTACACCAACGCATTCCGACAAGCCGTGCCGTTCTAGGCTTAACATCTCAAGCCATCCAGGAACAGGCAGCGGAGTAAAAGTCACCAGTCGTGCAATCTGCTGAACAACCAAAAAGTATCGACAAGTAAGGAGTCATGAAACAAACGAACTCGGATCGAAAGTCTCACGCAAGCGACTGGCATCCATGCAAACACTGCAACTCGATGGTCTGCGACAATCTTTGCCCAAACTATCGACGTCCTTCCACGACATCGACTGGTGGCGACAAATCACCTCCACCACCATACAAAGATGAGGAGAAATCGAGAGTGGGCAGCAGCCGCAGCCGCGGATCTGATGATGGCTGAGGAGAGCTTTGCCGCTTGTCCAGAGAGAGAGGTCGTTGACATAAGAGGTCTTTTACTGGCACATCACAGATTCAATTCTTGCCTCCAGATCTCATGCTGGCGTCCTGATCAGGTGGTGGAGCGTATTTCCTTGCTGGTATTTCGAAGCGGAGCGGAGTTCGTTGAGTTCCACATATGATTTGAGTTCATCTGAAGGTAGCTCATAAGTCTTCGAAGACTTTGACTTCAATCAAGGGCGATGATTTTCATCTCTCGAACACGAAACGTTGATGGAGGACTGTACCATAGACGCGTTGCTTGAGAGCGTGAAGTGGCGGCGTTTTGCGCCAAGAGATTCGGCGGGCTTGTTGGCGTGGAACTCGATGGCATCTCCCCCATTGATCAACGCATTACTGTATTATCTCATTACTTCCATATTTCAATTACTATCTTCAATATGCCTGCTAGGCTAATCGGCCTACCTGCTGTCATTCGCAGTCAGGTTTTCGAGACATGTCTCTCAAAACGAAGCTTCTCAATTAGCAGCAAAGCCAGCGGCCATGAGAACCCATTGGTGAGTGGCTTTTAAGATAGCATTGGAAGAAACATTCGAACTTCTAGCCGGGGCTATTGAGACTCATGCAACCATCTGTTTGCTTTGCCAGACCTATAACTAATGCATAACAGGGTCTCCCACGATCAGGCACGCCACCAAACCTCGCCGCCCGCATGAAACGAGGCCTCCCCGAAAAACGCCCAATCGCCAATGTCACCAAAGTCATCGCCGTCAGCAGCGCCAAAGGCGGCGTCGGCAAAAGCACAATAGCCACCAACATCGCCCTGGCCAGCGCCCGTCTAGGAATCGCCACCGGAATTCTCGACACCGACATCTACGGCCCGAGCATACCGACTCTGCTGAACGTACGTGAAGCATAACCCAGTCGCCACTTCTACCTATGTTCAAATGATTGATTGATGGTTTTTGTATAGCTCGAAGGCCTCGAACCCTCCCTAGATCCCAACAACCGCCTCCTCCCCCTCACCTCCTACGGCCTCAAAGCCATGAGCATGGGCTTCCTCGTCCCGCAAGACGCCCCCATCGCCTGGCGCGGCCTCATGGTGCAAAAAGCCATGAACCAGCTACTCTTCGAAGTCGCGTGGCCCAAACTCGACCTCCTCGTGCTAGACCTGCCCCCCGGCACCGGCGACGTGCAGCTCACCATCACGCAGTCCGTCGAACTCGACGGCGCCGTCGTGGTTTCCACGCCGCAGGACCTTGCTCTCAGAGATGCGGTGCGCGGGATTGATTTCTTCGGGAAGACGAAGACTAGGGTGTTGGGAATGGTGCAGAATATGAGCACGTTTACTTGTACGAGTTGTGGGACTAATCATGATGTTTTTGGGCTTGATGGTACGTGTTTTCGAAGTTTACTCTGTTACTGCTGCTGAAGATGTGTACTAACAACACGACAGGCGCGAAGAAGAAATGCGAAGAGCTCGGAATTAAATTGTTGGGCGATATCCCGCTGCATCCGCAGATTTGTTCAGACGCAGATGCTGGCAAGCCCACGGTCGTCGGCAGCCCGGACTCGCCACAGGCAGAAGCCTTCACGAAACTCGCGCGAGAGCTGAAAGCCACGCTGGGTCTCTGAAGGACTGACCAGTGGAAAAAGTGTTATCTTGGATGAGTGAAGGAACTATGTAAATTTAACTGTACAGCACATCGTGTAAGAACATACAAAAGACGGGAGACGAGTTCATTTTTTTAAACAGATGCAGTTCATTTTAATGCTTATTCACTATGTATGAATATAATTATTTACCACAAAAAAATCGGATGAGGCCGTTCGCCCAAGACAAACGCAAGGGGTGATGGGGTATTCAACTACATTAAGAAAGAGAGAAAAAGCTGAGCGCCGGCGCAATGAAAACTCATCAAATCATGCAGCAACGGAGGACGGGCTTTCCATTAGGTCCTCCCCTCCGGCATTACACTTTCACACGAAAAGAAGAAGTTTACTCCTCGTCGCAGTCATCCGCGTTCTTGCCCTGAGTGATCTCGGACAGAACGTCGAACTCGCCCCATTGGGGAAGGCAGGAGTTGTCCTGGGGGATCTTGACCTCGGAGCTGATCACGTCGAGGTGGAAGCCGGGGATGTCCTTGCCCTCCTTGATGCAGCCGGTGGAGTCGACGATGCGCCACTCGATCTTGTTCTTGAGGTACGAGGTGACGCCGCCGTTGGTCAGGTCGTCGAGGAAGCCGCCGAGAGTGCGCGAGAAGAGAGCGTCGGTGATGGAGATGCCGGCACGGACCTTGGAGCCGGACTCCATGGAAGTGGGCGAGGAGAAGAAGCCGTGGGAGCCGATGAGGTTCTTGGCGCAGTACCACTCGCTGGCGTCGGTCTCGTCGAACTCGCCGTCGAAGACGTAGACGGTGAATGAACCGTTCATGGCCATGGCGTCGACCTCGATGGAGGCCATGTACTCGTTGGTCTTGCCCTCGATCAGACGCGGCACAGCACCGGTGACCTTCTCCAGGTAGCCGGGCAGGGTGGTAGCCGGTGCGGAGCGCTTGGCGTTTCCCTCGTCGTTGCTGCCAGCCTCAAAGCCTGAAGCCTTGTCGCTGTAGAGGGAGTTGATGAGGGGAGTTGCGCCCTGGTTGTACAGGTCATCGTAGACGTAGTTGAACTTGCGAGTGTCACGGACATCGTCAGAATCCCAGTAAACGCCATCGGAAGTCTGGTGGAAAGGCTCAAGTCCGGAAGAGCCGTCCTTGACTGTGCCAGAAGTGTACCACATGTTGGAACCGACCTCAGCAGACTCCACGATCCACTTGTCAGGGTAAGCGGCCTGGTAGAGAGCAAAGACACGGTCGACGTTGGTGTGGTGCAGCCAGAAGACGGGGTCGTAAGCTGCTTGAGGGACAATCGCCATGTGGCCACCGGTCAGAACGTGAATGTTGTCATGGAGAGCTTCCAAGCTGGTGGGGTTGAAGTTGCCATCGTCCTCGGCGAGAGCCTCCGTGCTGAAAGCATTGTAGATCTGGTCGGAAGAAAGAGCAGTCCAGAGGTCAGAGCGCAGCTGGCGACGGTTGGCCTCGGTGAAGCTAGGCTTGCGTTCGGTTTGGTCGCCGCCAATGAACTGGTGCTCCTCGCTGCGCTTAAAGGTGTAGCCGGTGAGCGGGTTGGAGATGTTCATGGGTCCATTTGGCGAGTTGACGAACACTTGCTCGTCAGTAAACATCTGCGGGAAGGGGTTCTCGCCATCAGCAGGCAGGGCAGCCCAATCCCAGAAAGGAATCCTGAGGTTCTCAGCCGCGGTCATGTAGCGATCGCGATCATCGCCAGTGTATTGCTCAGCGACAGCGATCGCATTGCCAACAAGTGCTTGCTCATAGAGTGCCAAGTACGCGCGGTGCCAGGTCGGGAAAAGAGTCGACTGGTGAGTGCAGTATCCAGCAGGTCTGCAGCCAGAACAAGGGCCGTTGTTGTCCCAAGCGACGTATGGTTGACCGTGGATGGCAGCGATCTGGTAGTAGGACATGGGGTCACTGCCATCAACATCCTTGAAGCGAGAGAGTCCGAGCAAGAACATGTTCCAGGCATCTTCGTCGGCTTGCAGTGCGTGGATCTCCTTGCGGTAGCCTAGGGTGCTGCCATTGTTGGCGACTCCAGAAGTCTCGATGAATCCATTGTTGTTCTGGCGACGTGCAAGAGCTGGGATTCCTTGCGATGGCAATGCGGATACGATGCTGGAGATCGCGAACAGAACGCCGGCCTGCCGGGGTCCAAACATATTTGCGGAATAGATGGAAATAGTAAGAAAACGATCAAAGATAGAGTAATGTGTGAGAGAGTTTCTGCGTCAACGATGGACGATAGTGAACGAATGTGTGATGCTGGTAATGCAGCGAAGGAAAGATACAAGCAAACAGAGCAAACTGGTCGCGAGCGTGTGTGGTGAAGGAGAAACGGCTGCGAACGCAAGAAGACAGAGAGATCGACCTACATATCATGGAGGCGGACGTGCTGAAGGGACGCTATTCTTGCAACGAACTCGTCAACGGTAACCCAGCCTTGAGCACACTCCACCCACTCCACCACTCCCAACTGGGTCGGCAGTACGGGTTCGTGTGTGTATAGGTGCGGTAGCGAGGTATAGTTAGGCTCGTCAAGAGCGTTGGGTAGTCCCTGAGACCACCAAAAGCGTGACGGGAGCATCCCCCAAACACTGGCCTGCGATGCGGCTCCGAGCCATCGCGCCGTCGCCTGAGTTTCGCTGAGCAGACTGCCCTGCGGTCTCTGCGTGAACATCCCCCATGCACCAGTAGATTGGAGAGTCAGAGGCTGGCATGGATTTTGGTGACGGTCGCCGTGCTTCTGCCGCTGTTTCTTGCGTGTCGTTTCGAAGATCGCTATTAGCAAAGCTTGCGGCTGACGAGCGTTTCAGAGTGTCGAGTCATGAGGCAGCCAATGGCATCCGATAGATTTAGGGGGATGCAGATCCCTTGCGAAGGGATCTCCATCGACTCCACATCCTACCGAGATCATGCCAGGAGGGCACTTGGGTTGAGGCTGGTGGTCCCGAAGATGTAGTCATTGTCGCAAGAATAGCAGAGCCCTCGTTTAGGGTTGATGATGTTGCTGCTGGATATAGATCTGGATGATGCTCAACCTGCTGCGGTAGAAAAGCGTCTCCCCGAAAAGTGCATGTTGCTGGCCGAAAGGAGATGGTGAGACAGGTTGGCCGTTGAAATTCGCAAATGGAAGGGGTGAAGCTGCCCCCAGCCGTGCCTGCCTCGTGACAAGCACACGCGAACACGCGAAGCGAGCGAGCAACTGTCGTCGCAGCGGCATGCAGTTAGTCTGGAGATTATTCTTGCAACCAATCCATCACATGCGCCAGAGCTAATCGCATCCCTCAACATCCATATGCCGCCATGTCTTCCGCGCCCCGGAAGAGCGGCATGGCCATTGGGGCGCTGCCTCCAAAGACAATACTCCATCGTCGCACCAGCAGCATCTGAACGAGTGCGCGTGCCGTGCCAGGGCAATGGCCATATATCGCTAGAGTGGGTCCGAAGTCACAAACACAAAAGCGAGCCTTGCTCACAATATCGAACAGTATCTACCATCCAACTTCCGGGTCGCCGTCGGCTGCTGGACCAGCTACTGTATTGCTGCTCCTGCCCAGAGGGCCGCTACTAAGCGATGCAGAGAACGATGTTGCAAATGCTTCCTATCTCCGGTCCAGACTGCCGTATACCATAGCTCAAGTGAATTATCGCCTGGGCAGTGCCCACCCTTATCCTACGCCGGTGCACGATGTGCTAGCAGGGTACGACTGGGTGCAAGAGCACCTCCTTCCGAAGCGCGCGATCACGCGTGTTGGACGCTCCGAGCATGTCGGTCGCCTATGCGTAGTCGGAGAGCTCTTCGGCGGCTCACTCGCCACCATGCTGGCAGTCACCGAATGCCGAAAAGGCGAACCTGGAATAGTTGCAGCCGCGGTCAACAACCCTCTTGCAGACTGGGTCGAACCAGACGACGAGCCCGAATTGACTTCACCTAAGTCCAGCCTTGCCAAATTCGGACAAAAGCACGTTGGTCTGGAAATTGACGACCTACTCAGGGCCAGAGGCAATTATTTCCTCAAACCTGAAGCTTACTTCGATCCTTTCGCTTCGCCACTGCTGTTCTTCCGCACACCCGGAAGTGCAGTACCATCTGATAGAAGATCCGAAGTGGACGACCTTGATCTACTCAGTGCCATCGAGCGGGAGGACTTCCACCGGCAGCAGATGCTGCTCAGTGGCATGTCCAACATGTCTTTGCAGGATATCGCATCTGGCAATGGCTCTGGCCGTGAAGAGATAAGACCCTCGCTGAGGAAAGCCTCTCGCTTGTTCCCTAACAAAAGCCTAAATCTTGAGCTTCCTAGCTTTTACCTGACGACTGGCAATACTTCGCCACTATCTGATCAGGCGAAGGAGCTCTCGCAGACGCTGCGAAAGAGTATTATCAGGCAATATCGCGCGGCTTTCAGTCGTCGCTCTGGGTTTGGACACAAGGTTTTGAACGATCACGAAGCAGATGAGATGGATGAGGAGCAGCGATTGGAAAAGATTGCCGAGGAACAAGAGGCAGATGAGAAGGTCAGCATGAACTGGACTGAAGGGCTTGGTTTGTGGGACCAGACGGCTGCAGGTAGGAAAGCGCTGGAAGATGCTGCTACTTGGATGAGAGAAAAGCTAAGATGATCTTGAAACACCGTCCATTACTAGAAACCAATCAAAAGAAAAGAACATGGCCTGTGGCTCGAAGAATGCTGACCTCCACGAAATATGACAGCTCCAAGCTCCTGCCTCATCCCATATACAGAATGAAGGTGTCCTTGCCGCGGAGATATGATCAATACCCTACAACTTTTTCTCTCCATGCTGCCAGAACGAGCCCACGAAGACTTTTTATCACTCGCATATCTCAAAATGTATGCTTGACGGCACCATGGCTCTCCAGGTGCATGTTTGTTGGTTGCCCTGATGTCATTATCAACATTAATCCAACACATCCTCCACCAATTCAAGATAAGAAGGGAGTTCCTGTTCGAAGGACTTTTTGTCCTTTTCTGGGACAAGTTCTAGTAGCGAGCCAGCGAGCTGCAGCACGAGGTCCGCCGGATAGTCTTTCAGCGCGTTCGCGAGTGGTGCGCGTTCTGTTCGCAACACGGCTCGTCTCACGATCATCTTTCGAATGTGTGAACCGTCTAGAGTATTCTCCCATATCCGCTTTATAGTCTTCGAGTTCGGGAGAACCTTGGTCTCCAACACAAGGGTCTGGATTACTCTGTTCCGCAAACGGACGTCGTCGAGAGCATCGCCGAGGATGTACATTTCGACAAGCTTTGCTGCAAGCTTATAACCACCACTGGGTAGCTCTTCGATGGCTTCGTTCGTGTAGCGTTTGACATCGAGCTTACCGCCGTAGATCCAGATCAAGTAACATGGGAACAGCGAAGCCTCAACATACGGCAATTCGACCTTCTCCTCTTTGCCTTCAATCCAGCGCTCCGAGCAGGCGGCTCTGAAGGATTTGGATTTTGCGCATATCATGTCTTTGTGGATAAGGAAGGGTTGTTCATCAGGGCCGACGAGGACGGTGATCTGATCGGTGAAATTGTAGGTTCTACAACGAGTGTTAGGGCGAGCTGAGAGGAGGTTCTCGGGCACTTACGACAAGGTTCTCTGAGTGAGCTCGGCATCGTCACTCTCCTTCTTCTGCTTCTTCGCAAGTGGCTGTTCCGAGTCGGACGACATTGTCGGGGTTGTCTCTGCGGCGGCGGCTTGTAGATGGTGCGTTGGTGAAGGTGGTAGTGCGGTATTGTGGTTGTCGCTGGCGCAGAGAAAATGTCGAGGTAACGGAACTCACTTTCCCAGCCACATGCTTTGGCGCTTACATTTCCACGTGAAAGTGAACGGACGACATTGACTGCGAAGTACGTGGTGCATGCCTCACTCTAATGGCGAAGACATCTCGTTCGGCAGTTCACACTTCAAATCCATCATCACGTTCATTCAGAAATGTATGGGTCGACAACACACAACTTGATAGGTAAAACGTGATATTATGTCTACCTAAGATAGCCAAACTACCAGAATGCTAGCCATAGTTGTATGCGTTGCAGTTCAATGAGGAACTTCCCACAGCCACGGGCAGTTCATATGGCTCCCCCAGTTGGCCGATTTGTCAATCATCTCTGTGGACGAGGGTGCGGCTTTCCTGTACAGCGGAGAATACAAGTCAGTAAATTGTAACATGGATCATTGAGATGCTTCCCAGCACCCCCGAGGCTGAGAGATTCTGGTGAAGTGCTGCCTGATCTCCTGGTGTCAAGAGGTCTGACGTGGACCATTGAGATACGCGTAGTTTCTTTGACACCAGAACGATCGTAATGAGCTGATGTCGCCTTTCATGATTTCATAAACCTAATTCAGTCCGCTGAGATATATTGTCCGTGGAAAGCCTTACCTTGAGCCTGGTACATGCACATGAAAGAGCCGCAGAAAGGACAGACCGGAGCTTGTGGTGGCTTTGGCGGCATGTTAAGGTTGAGTTTCCAGTGTTTGGGTGGTTGAGGGAATCGATTTTTCTGTTTTTGGATTTTCTGTTGAGTGAATACTTGTTGAAATCGTGTGATGATCTTGAATTTAAGACTCCTTGAAGATTGGAAAATCATGGTCGCTTTTGTAGTTTCTGAAAAACTGCTTTACCAGCAGGTAATGCTTTGAGGACACAGTGTATGCATTCCATTGTTTGTTCGATGTATGGAATGCGTTGATGCTATCATTGCATGCTGCACGAGCGCAGTCCATAGAGAGAGAGAGAGAGAGAGAGAGAGAGAGAGAGAGAGAGAGAATCTTGACTTCCAGTTGTATAGGACAGACGATAGCCATACCTCCTGGCTACTCTCGCGGCTCAAGCCAAAGAGTCTGTCTTGCCTGTGTCCGTCTTCATGCTTTTAGCGCATTTATCTAAGCAGAAAAAAGCTCCTACCTGGATACAATCTCAACACGCTATGTCTAACAGAATCAAGCATCATCGACCATGCTTCCAAGAATGTGGTGCTCGAGATTCTGGCCAATACGCCGGCCCTGGCATCACAACCGTCAGCAAAGTCTTTACCTACTAGGAGATAAGATGAGATTTCTCCGAGGTGGCGGCATCTGGTTGGATCATCGCGAGTTTTGTCTCGGCATCTTATGCCGGAGGCCTCTCTGTCCGGTGAAGGACTGACTGCCACTAAGGATATGCAGGGTGGCTCGAGAGTCGTCAGAACGATCGTATCATGCGCACAGCCACCACACCACAGCCTCGTTCTTCATGACAAGCCTTGCGAACCCATGGGGACGAAGTCTTGAGAAAGATGATATACCGGCCTTCGCAAATACTAGCCAAAACGCTGAGATCCTGAGTAAGCACAGTGTAGTGTAGTAATCAATCGATGTCAAATGTTATTTGAATGGCAAGGTTTGTCGTGACGTATGGCAGTGCTAAAGTTGGATCGCCCTCGCTCTCGGCAGCACCGCCGTCAGCCGACACTTGAAGTCACTCGCCTTCGATTTGACTTCGCTTCGAACATGCCAGAATGCGCAGTGCAGGCATGCATGCTGAGATCACCGGCACGCTCCGGCAGTGCAACTCCGATCATCATCCACCATACCACGGTAGGCGCAAGTATTACCCTCTTGGACACACCACACCTCACCGGTTCACGAGCGTCACTTTGTTCCACCCAGCGACTCACAGCCTCCGCCACCACCACCATCTCCTCCTCTCCACGTGCCACGGACCAGCCTCCTCTCTTCATCCACCTCCCCTTGCTGCCCTCTTTTCGCGCTGACCAAAGGCATCAATATTGGCTACAACCACACACTGTAGAGCCAAATTGAAACGTCAAAACTTCGAACATAGTCTCCGATGTCAGCACAGGACTACTACAATCAAGGGCCCAGTGCGCCTGCGCCTGGGCCTACGCAACCCATGCCCGTCCCTGTGCCGCAGCAGAACATGCAACAACCACCGTCTGCTCCGCCACAGCAAAACACACCTCCATACCCACTCTACGATGGCCCTCCTCCTCCATACAGTCCCGGTTTCGACCAGCGACCACATTCGCAACCACCTCCAGCGCAAAGGATAGACGCAACGCAACAGCCACAGCCTCAATACCGGCCCTCGAACCTGTCAGCCCAGTATCGTCCTTCACCACAACCGCACTCTTACAGCTACAACTACCCGCCTGAAAAGCAGCCTTATCCACCTCACGACGACTACCGAAGGGATGACCCGCAGCAAAGGCCGTACGGCCAGCCATCCAGCCAGAAACCCGATCGCCGTCCAACATCCAGCTCAAAACAATACCAGTCTATCTATCGCGGACGAAAGGATGAGCACGACAAGCGCTACTACGACGAGGACTACGAACGACGAGACCGCAGTCGTAGCCGCAGCCGCAGTAGAAGCCGAGGTCGGGATCGTGATCACGATTCCAGACGCAAGCACGTCGAAAAGAAGAAGAGCAGCGGCGTCAATACTTTCCTCGGAGCAGGTGGCGGAGCGCTCATAGGAGACATGATTTTCCCCGGACTCGGTACGATTGGCGGAGCACTTTTGGGAGGTGTTGGAGGGCATGAGTATGGCAAGAGCAGAGACAAGTATGAGCGATCGCCTGGTCGGAGACACAGGCGGTACAGTAACGAGGACGATACGGAGTATAGGCGGAGAAAGTATTAGTGGACGACCTTGCATGAAGGATGGCTCGATGGGATATTCATAATGATTTACGACCTCGCGGCGCTGGCCGCCCTGACGAGTTTAATTTGTATGTGTTACAGAGAGCAAATTTGAGTACACGATATTGAGAATTCCTAAGCCTTGTTTGGAAATTTGAGTTGGTTTCACATCCTGTGGTCTTTGGATGGTACTGTCGTTGTTACGCTAATTTATGCTCTCAGCTACATGTACGCTCAGGAGGCCTTTCAAGAATTCCCGAGATCGTACCATCAGACGCGGCCAACAAGCAGTGTATTTGTACCAGTGAGAAACTGCTTGAGATGTTTTTATTCCTCGGTGAGTCGCACAGTAGTGCCATCAGCCATGAACATCGTTGAAGTCTACTTGCCACCGAAGCATGAGGGCCATGCTTGAAACAAAAACAGAGTACAAACGAAACACACACTCGAATACATCAGAGCTACGCAATAATCATCCTCCTAGCAAAGATGACGAAGCGCTTCCAATTTCCAAATGCGATCACACCAGAACCGTGACCCTCGCTGTGCTCGCGTGCAACTCACGTGGAAGCTATCACATCTCAACTCACCAAATTCCACTCTTCCCGCGCCTTACACCCAAAGCCTCGGGCTCTGCACTGTCTGCCATCAAGCAGAACAAAATACCAAGACTGCAAGAGTTCCTGAAGGCGGGGTTCGCGGGGATCTTGCACCTTGGCAACAATGATTTTGCCAGCTCGGACGTACTTTGCTCCAGTCCAGGGAGGACGTTTTGTCGGCTGTTATCTGACGTCGTACATGATATGCATGCCAATGGATCCCGTGTAGGCAGGTGCTCGGTGCTGGCTTCTGTGCTGTGCCTTTCGGAACCGTTCGATGCCATTGAGATACCATGTCGGCAGCATGTACTCAGGGCATACAGTCATGCTGTGGTCTTCGGCCCTTTTCAATCCTGTTTTGGCTTACGGATGAAAAATATGCCCGAACGCCCTTCGGGCGACGAAACGAAGAGCTTAGGTTCCTCATCAAGACGATAGTGGACCCCGTGTGGGCCGCTGTCGTTGTCTTGGATGGCTTGGTATGATGGCTATGGCTGCTGTATGGTATGCAGACCTCGGCCACTGCGGCTTGTTATCTGTGCTATATAAAGCGTACCGTATCGACCGCGCAGTAGAACCCTTCGACCACTTCCATTTCAGATCACATCACGAAGGCCACCGACAAACGACATGGCACACGTTGATCCCAAAACAAGTCTTGGCTTGGAGATCGAGAGGCATGACAGCGAGAATGAGAACCTTGAAAAGGGGGAGGGGAAGGTGGTCGATTGTACCGATGAGGATGAGGAGTTCAGCTATGAGGAACAGAGGAAGATTATTCATCGTATTGATAGGCGGTTGGTCGTTATACTTGGGTATGTCTCGAGGGTGTTATCTCACACGTTATGCGGACGTCACGCTGACCAAAGCTCTTCCAGATTGATGTACTGCGTCTCGCTCATCGACAGAGGCAATATGTAAGCTTCTGCCAATCGACAAGGATGTCCAAGCTCTCTCTAATACTCGATTAGGCCAAACGCCGCAGTCGCTGGCATGCATGACGATCTTGCTACCGATGAAGGCTACCGATACTCGATTGCGACTCTGGTTTTCTTCGTCACATACACAATTTTTCAGCCGCCCGCGACGGTTGTCACGTTCAAGATAGGGCCAAGGATTTTCCTGCCTACTCTTTGCGTTGCTTGGGGAGCAGTCATGGTGAGAGCTGATACCTCTATCTTCACGGAATCTCGCTGACACCAAGCATAGATCGGCTTTGGCTTCATCAACGACTGGGTTGTTCTGATCCCGCTTCGTTTGATTCTGGGGTTCTTTGAGGCAGGATACTTCCCTGGTACCTTCCCGCTCACGATTTTATCTCGTTGTGCCGAAGCTGATTTTCCGTAGGTTGTGTCTACCTTCTCTCGACTTACTACGCCCGCTACGACATGCAGAAGCGATACGCTTTCTTCTATCTCATCGGCACTCTATGTAACGGACTTTCCGGAGTACTTGCATACGGCCTCCAGCAAATGGCAAGTCCTTCATCAACCTTCAACACTATGAACGATCACTGACTCGGACCTCACAGGCTGGCATAGCAGGCTACAATGGCTGGAGATGGATCTTCATCATCGAAGGCATCCTGACAGTCTGCATCGGTCTGTTCGGCTACGTCTTCTTGGTCAACTTCCCAGAGCAGATCGCAAGGAAACCTGCATGGGGCTTCTTGAAGCCAAACGAAGTACAATTCCTGCTCCGCCGCATCAACCGCGATCGCAATGATGCAGAGGCTGGCGAGTTCAAGATCAAGGCTTGGGCTGCTTCTGGAGCTGACCCCAAGATTTGGGGCTTTGCGTTGATCTTCTTGTGAGTCATTCTTCCTTCCTTCCACTGTGTGACCGTTCGCTCACTGTATTTTCAGCGCCCTATGTACCTCCGCCTACGCAATCAGCTTCTTCCTCCCCATCATCCTCATGACGAACATGGGCTATGGCCGCGGCGAAGCACAATACCTCTCCGCTCCTCCCTACGTCCTAGCCTGTATCGTCATGTGGTGCATGGCCTGGCTCGGCGACCGCTATCGGATCCGTGGTCCCCTCCTCCTAGTCAACTGCGCCCTCGGTTTCATCGGCGCCCCAATGCTAGGCTGGGCTCCGCAGAGCGGCGTCCGCTACTTCGGAACATTCCTCATCTGCGCCTCAGCTCAAGGTGGTATTCCCACCTGCATGACCTACCAAGCCAACAATATCCGCGGCCACTGGAAGCGAGCGTTTTGCTCAGCGACGATGATTGGGTTCGGTGGTATTGGCGGTATTGCTGGGTCGCTGATTTTCCGCACGCAGGACAGGCCGACTTATCACCCGGGGATTTATGGGGTGTTGGCGTGTAATGTGCTGATTACTGTTATTGTTGTGATTAATACAATTCACTTCAGGAGGGAGAATAGGAAGGCGGATCGCGGGGAGAAGATTCTTGAGGGGGATGTGAATTTTAGGTATACTATATAGGGTGTGAGTACGATACATTATATACTCGTCATACTGATAAGCGTCTATCGCTCGCATGGCGTGCAAAGGCCGGTCTAGCGTCTGGCACTTGTAGCCTGCTTGGGCTTTCGATGTCTGGGGATGTTCGATGCTCACTGCTTGTTCGTGGGCTCTGATAGGCTTGATGCGATGCTGCGTCGGCATCTAGTACGCTGGGAGGGCCAGTGCCCACATCATTGCCCATGATCAGCGGCGCGTCGCTGCTGGCTCGAGGTCGTCCGGGGGTTAGGTCCTCCATTGAGACACCATTGCTTGCCTCCTTGTGATGTATTTCTCTCGTAGATCGTTTGGTCCAGCGGACGCTGCGGCGATGTTGACGCGACTCGGCTGTGCCATCATCTGTCCGACTATGGTTCTTGGTACGTAGAAGTAGCTTGCGCACAGCGTACACTCCCTCGATGGCGTAATGCACGGCGTCTCGGAATGGGCTGGTTAGCCATCTGAAGCGTCTTGTGAGATACAAGCCGCGCGCGGCGTCGCTCATGCTCGCCGTGCTGAGATGGCTTTGCAGGCACCATTCTGTCACGATGTAAAGCATAGCCGTGGCCATGATCGTGCTGGAGAGTACTGTTGCGATGGCCCAGTTGACACGCACGTAGTCGGATGTTGCGGTGTTGTAGTTGTTCCAGTCCATGTAGCTACGAGCCTGTCAGCATACTGTCACATCAAGACTCATATCGGAAACACTTACCCTCCACCGCCAGCCCATATTGATGACTTGCATTTACAGTTGTTGTAAGCTCCAGTCGTCTGAGCCAGTGTGATATAACAAAGCCAGATAAAGTTGAAGCACTCGATAGGCTTGAAGAATACACGGTCGACTCGCTGGGGTGCAGTCTTCTTCTGCCAAGTCATCCAAACAGCTTTTAGCTTCTGATCTGTAGCGTCGGCAAAACTCTGAGGTATGATCAGTGAGAGCTGGTTCTGTACGCACTTCCGGCAGGCGAGGATGATTTTTGAGCTCCTGGTGTCGAACGCATTGCGCTTCTGAGCATACCATAGGATGAACTTCAGCGTGCTTGGCTTCGCGGTCATTCGCCTGTTGAATTCTGCCAGCTTGGGTTTTGACGCGTCGAAGACCCACCAGCATAGCATTTCGACGAGGAGGAGTCCGAATGCTACAGCACCAAAGACTGTATAGCCACCGGATCGACAGCCCAGTCCGACAGTGGGTGTGAAGTAAGAGAGTATGAAGGCACCCAGAATCGTCCCACCAACAATGACGACCGCACTGAGGACTTGCCAAAGCTCCCGCGGATCTAGCCAGTCCAGTCCGCCAGAGACGTCTCCGAGCACAAGCTTCGTTCGAGCCTCTGCCTCATGATGGAGCCAATCACGTCCCTTTTCCGCGATGTACGCACGCTCAATGTCTGTCAGAATGGGGTGTGCTGCGCCGTAGTGGAACCTCTTGCGGCCCTGCCCAGCAAACTTGATGAAGAAATTGTCTAGCTTGGGACACGCTTTACTGATCTTCTCGACCCAGTTGTTCATCTCCGCTACTTGGTGTCGATTTGCGATTGTTTCGAGATAGTCGCGCTTGACAGTGTCGTCCATAAGAGATTGTCGGACGCGATCGATGAGATCATTGAGCTTTGTCCGTATGTCATCCGCTGCGACAGGGTTGCGATCGACAATTGATGAGAGAATGAGGACGGGTAGCCAGGCAAGCAGTAGTCCTAAGGCGAGATCGTGTGCTTGGGCATTTTGTCCGAGAAAGCCAAATGCGGCTTGAATGGACAGACCAAGCGAGAATACGAACCAGAGCGTGGAGACGAAGACCGGAACCACGCCCCGTCTCCTCTTTGCGCGTAATTCGTATGCTAAGTCTTGTCGGATTTGGTTCAGCTGCTCTGCTGGCTCGAGATCAGAGTCTGGACGAGGAGGATCAGGTGTCGCTTGTCCATTGACCATGAAGGTAGGTCCCCAACCAGGTCCCTGTAAGATCGGACTGTCGATTGAAGCGCGTGATACTTGTCTCTCCGGCGCACGTCCTATTTTCAGCAGTCGCAGATCTTTGGAGAAGAGAGCGATGCGAAGCAGTCCTTCAGCTTCCTTTCTTTGGCGGACATGATCCTTCATGGTGTACTGATTCATAGTCATCAACAAGTAGAACGAGTCTCGGATGGAAGCAAAATCAGTATCCCGGTTGGCGATCTGCCGATCGAAAGGGGTGGCGAGGTCGACAAGCATGGCGCATTTCCCAGAGACTTTGATGTTCCAGAGGATGTATGACAGACTTGCCATGGGCGAACCAACCCATCTTGCCATGGAGAAGATGGTCTCCCAGAATGCGTTGCTGGTGAAGGGCGCCTGCAAGAGTATACCAACAACCGGTAAAACCCACGTGGTTATTGTGCTTGCTTGCTGCTCCCATGGGTACCAGTCATTGCCGCGACCACACAGCGTTTCGCAACCGTATGTGCTTATCTGCGTGGTCTCGTTCTTCGGGATTTGGAAGACTGGACCGTGCCAGCCGTACTCTTGAATGTAGGTGGCGTTGGGGTTCTCGTAATCTAGTCGACATTGTGTTAGATTTGTGCGCATCGCACGCTCAGTGGTGTTCTAGAGCGTATGTGAATGTATAGTAAGCAGATTGGCCAATGCAGGATGCTACAGGATGGTAATGAAGGATGAGATTGGAAGACATTCTGCGTGCTGGCTGGTATCTATCGCTTGCTGCGTCTTCAGAGGCCACCCAAACCCTCAGCCGCAGCCACACTATGCAGTCTGCCTGCGAGGCAAGGCTACAGAAGAAGCTGCATGGCGTTCATAGCCGCGCTCAGAATGGGAAGAGGCCAACATCTCTTATCAGGTGACAAGCGCCGAACGAGAGCTGCCTGCGAGTCAGAATCGCTGCTTGAACGTCCACTCTGGGACGATGGTGTCAAGCGTGTCTTCTCGATGGGAGGGCAGGAATGCGGATTGAGGCGAAGCCGCACGTAGCGGCACATCTCGCTTATACTGTACGAGGAGATGGTGTGTTGTCACGTTGCACAACCAATCTGCTCTCTCCACCACCTCGGTTCACGCCGCCGCCGCTGCTGCTTTCAGCCTCTCTCGCTCTCTCTGTCTCTCCAAGTCCGAAGCTCTCCAGACCCCAGCCCCCAGCACGACCCACATCCCACGTTTACGGAGAGCGACTCCACCCATGTCGTCGACTCCCCTTGGCGGCCTCCCCTTTTGCCTGTTGTCGCGGTCCGGCACAAAAGCAGCGCTGTCATGTACTCTGAGTCTCCGATAGCCCTGTAACGCCCCTTCCGAACCAACCACTGCTTTAGCACTGCCGCCACGACCTCGAAATTCGCCTAGAACGCGCCGACATGCGGAGCGACACATAAAACACCATGTCTTATACACAAGTCAAGACCCTTGAGCCCGAGATCGACAACGATCACGATGAGCTTGTTGGCTCTTCGCGCAGATCCGCAGACGAGCATGTCCCCCATGCATACTTCAAATCTAGCGCTTCGCTGCATACTGCCATCTCGGTGGCAGCTGG
The DNA here is from genome assembly GCA_024604135.1 of Cladosporium velox. Classification (NCBI taxonomy): domain Eukaryota; kingdom Fungi; phylum Ascomycota; class Dothideomycetes; order Cladosporiales; family Cladosporiaceae; genus Cladosporium; species Cladosporium velox. The sequence goes on from JANIIF010000014.1 coordinate 428,937, forward strand.
CACTGTAAGCTGATCCAGAGGTCTACATACTTAGGAAGTGTAATGTCTAACCTTATTGGGACAGGTCATGATGCTGTTCGGATATGAGCAAGGTAAGAACCCACTTCTTGTTTGATACCGACCAAAGCTAAAAAATGCAAAGGTGTCTTCGGTGGCATCATGGTCGGTCAAGATTTCATCGAGTACTTCAACCATCCATCGCCAGCTATGCAAGGCTTCATGACCAGTGTCTACGATTTGGGATGCTTTTTCGGAGCGATCATCACTCTATTTGTTGGGGAGAGACTAGGGCGTCGCTGGACGATGCTTGTTTTCACGGTGATCATGGGGTCCGGTATCCTCTTGCAGACAGCATCTCACAACACGACACAAATGGTAGCTTCTGTTGAACATTTTTTGTGGACCAGAACTTGGGCTGACATACACATAGGTCTGGGGTCGCATCCTGGCCGGCATTGGAAATGGAGGTAACACGGCCGCAGCTCCAGTCTGGCACGTGGAAACCTCGCATCAGAGCCAAAAAGGCAAAGCCGTGGTAAAGGAGATGAGTGTGAACGTCCTCGGCTTTTGTCTGTCGAATTTCATCACCCTGGGATGTAGTGGCATCACCACGGAGGCACAATGGCGCCTGCCATTGGGCGTCCAAATGGTGTTCGTGGCGATCATCCTAGTCATGGTCTACATTCTCCCTGAATCGCCTAGATGGCTACTTGCCCACGGGCACGAAGGCGAAGCCAAGCATGTCCTCTCGATGCTGAACGACCATGACATTCACGAAGAGTTCGAAGAGATCAGAGCTTCAATTCAAGCCGAGCAGGCTGTTCAGGCATCGTGGTCGCAGATGTTCGAAGGTGGCCTTGGGACTCGCCGGGTGCTCCTTGGCATGGTACTTCAGCTTGCTCAGCAGTTGAGCGGCGTCAACGCATTAGGTATGCATTTAAGCACATACTTCTTTCCCTCTATCGACATAAAGCTAATATCGTTCGCAGTGAGTCTTATCCCCACCAGAGAAAGGTTCACGAGAGCTCTCTTCCGCATGTATTCGTCTTTCGGAATACGATCGAAAAGCCACACCAATGACTTGTTCAAGAATTGGAACTAACCGATATTAAATAGGGTTACTATCTGCCTGTGGTACTACATCGATCTGTCGGCCTCTCAGAAACTGTAGCCCGTTGGGTCGCCGCTGCCAACGCCGTCTCTTACTTCTTCACAACCACCATCTCTATCGCATTCGTTGACAAAGTCGGAAGACGTCCGCTGTTGATGGTGGGCGCAGCAATCATGGCGGTTGCTTTCTTTGGCGTCTCGACCGGTGTTGGGATCGGTGGTGCTCTGCCTGGTTCGAATTGGCCGGGTATCCTTGCCGTGGTGTTTATCTGGCTATACTTCACGGCGTTCTCTGGCGGGTAAGTAAGGCAGCCAGCCTTTCGTCGGATCTCCGCTAACTCTGTACAGTTGGATCTCGATTCCATGGCTCTATGCGGCAGAGGTGAACGGTCTGAGCATGCGTGGTAAAGCAGCATCGCTAGGTGAGTATCCTTCCAGTTATGCTGGCCGACCGGCTGTTATCTGGTTCCCACTGACGATCGATTCCCTCTCCAGCAACCGCCTGCGACTGGCTAGGCAACTACCTCGTCGTTCAAGCAACTCCTCCCGGCATCCATCACCTCCGATGGGGCTACTACTTCATCTACGGCGTCATCAACGTGTCTCTGCTGCCGCTCATATACTACTTCCTCGTCGAGACCCGAGGCCGAAGTCTGGAAGAAACAGATCGATGGTTCCACAGCAATCCCGGCTGGTTCGTACACAAAGCAGACCACTCTCCAGAAGCACCAAACACCAGACAAAATGGACTAAAACTCGACACTCTCTCACTCCGGAGAGGAGGAGACTCCGAAGCGATGATGGGCGACTTTGAACTCGGCAGCGATGACGATGATGAAAGTCCGGTGACTAGGCGGACGTCTTTCCCACATATCGAGAGATAGCAACCGGGCTGCCATCCTTGATGTCTTGCTCCTTTGGGAATATCTGGTGCTGGTCTTTGTTGAGGTCATGCCGCACAGCTGGGAACACTCCGGGGTTTGCGGCTTGAAGGTCAGTGTATGAGACGTTCCATCGCTGGCAATAAATCCCAGCATCCAGGCCTCGACTCTGAGCCAGAATCTCTCCATGGGCTATGCAATGGTCGCAGTATGCCCGAGCGACGTCGACCAACTTCCACGAAGGTGTGCACCTCGTGTTCAGCGATCTGGCTTTGCGGCAGAGTTCGAAATTGGAGCTTTGCATCGCGGTGCCGTGGGCAGCATGGCCACAACTCGGGTGCTTTGGTGCTGTTTGGTGGCACATTGTAGGATTATTGCGATTGGAGGCTACTTTGAGAAGACGGACCAAGGGCAGGAAGTCAGCTGGTCTGACCAAGATAGAGTAAAAAGGCTTGATAGAGATGGCTGTATAATTGAGTTTGATTTTCACTACCACTTCTCGGTCTCAACCCAGTATTTATACACGTCTTCAGCATCAACGAAACACAATCCCAGCCAGACAAGCTTCCAAACTCGTTGTTGCGCCGAGCAACTTCGTGTCGGACAGACGTTCACGATGTCCGTTTTTCAACGTGCGTCCTCACGGACAACCTCGCTGCCAACAAGCGACCAACAACTAACCGTCAAACATACTGCTCCTAGTACAAGATCTAGATCTCAAAACATCCCATCTCACCAACTCGATCGCAGCCGATCATCTCCAGATCCACCGATTCGAATATCAAACCCGACAGCCCGGCAGCCCTGACGCATTAGGACACTGCGAGCAAGCAAGCCATCGCCGACGATCACTTCGACACAAGCGTTGCCAAATCGTCGGCTGCGAAAAGGCCGTCCACACAATCAATTTTCGCTATGTACAGACGTGTTTCGATAAGCGATTCGCTGTGTAGTCGTGTTCGCTAAATGGTCCAATAATTTCAACATGTGGCGTCGGTTGCGTTGTCCCCAAGACCGTGGAAATCCGAGGGCTCGGTTATGCATATTTGTAAGGGTGACACCACGTCTGCGTTTGTCGCTTGGCCCAGCGATGACAGCGCACATGTACGCGATGTGGCTTGGGGTGATTTGGGTACTACTCGAAGGGATGCGAACGAGTGCGATGAAGCGATGTGATATCTTTGGTAAAGTCATTGTTTGAGGGAATAATGCTACCTATCGTAAAGATGTCTATCGATATAGACCAAAAAAAAGCAAAAGGGGATATATGTATGTAAGATGAAGGTCTCCCTTGTATTACTACGAAAATGAATTGCCCTCTCTTTTCCTATGCACGAGGGTTTGGTGATGAGCCGATGTTATTCTTGACACAAGGAAATCCGTATGCATGCAAATGGGTGCGATCGAAAGAATCGCTTAGTAGCCGAAGCTGCCGTCAGCGTTGCAGAGACGGGGCATCTGGTCGACGCCGCAGTCCTTCCAGTTCTCGATGTACTTGCAGCTCCACTCCTTGGGGTCAGAGCCGGAGCCAGAGCCGGAGTGGGTGTTGCGGTAGGGGAAACGGCAGTGGTTGCGGGTGAACTGGATGCCGTTGGCGGGCTCGTCCCACCAGAATTTGGTGCCCTCGAGGGTGTCGGGAGCGTTGCCGTTCTCGACCCAGTCGACGAGGTTGTTGACGATGTTGTTGTTAGCGGAAGAGGCGGCCTTGTTCTGGCCGAACATCCATGCACCGGCGCCAGCAATGCCACCGACACCGCAGTGGGCCATGCCGGAAATGCGGAAGTAGCGGAGGAAATCATCCATCTGGGTGTTCTCAAGACCAAGCTGGTTGGCGACCTTGAGGTAGTAACGCTGGGAGTTGGCGCCGGAGGTGAGGGGGTCAGCCATGCCGTGGTACATCAAAAGCTTGCCACCGACGTAACGGAAGCCGCTGAGGTCGCCGCTGAAGGAAGAGGGGTAGCCGTGGCGGGCGTCAAGGTTGAGGGCGTTGCGGTAGTCGGCCTGGCCAACGGTGGTGACATCGAAGTTGGAGTTGTTGTAGACACCGCCGCGGTAGAAGTCGCGAGCAATACCCTGGATGTTACCGGAGAGCTGGCCAAGAGCGAAGGCATCGACCTGAGAACCGGGGAGAAGGGCAGGGTAAAGGACCTGGCCGTCAGAGTTGTAAAGAGGAGTGAAGACGTTCTCGACGGTGTTGACCTGAGTGTCGCTAAGACACCTGGTGTCGTCCTTGACGTTGCAGTTCAGGGCGCTGGCGTTGAAGTTGCAGATAGTGGGGTCTTCAAGAATGCCATCGGCGACACCGTCAAGAGCGGCATCGCACTCCAACTCGATCTGGGACTGAACAAGAATCCACTGGTCCTTGGTAAGGAAAGTAGCGTCACCAGGGGTACCGGTCAGCTGGATGAAGCGAGCGCTCCAGCTCTGAAGGTTCTGGAAATCGGCAGAAGCAGCACCAGAGATAATACCATCGAAATCGCTAGGGTAGTGCTGAGCAGAGTGAAGACCCTGAGAACCGCCGCTAGAGCAGCCAATGTAGTAGGAGTAAGCAGCGGGAGAACCGTAGTACTTGCTGACGACCTCCTTACCAATCTCGACGGAAGCGTGGCGAGCACGGTCGGCCCAGTCAACGATCTTCTCGTTGCTGTTCAACATCCAGGAGCCATCGAAAGAAGAGCCGTTGTGGCCAGCGTTGTCACCAATGGCAGCGAAACCAAGACCAGAGACGTAGGACATATCGACGTAGTGGATGCAACCATTAAGGCCACCGTTGTCGGTGCTCATGGTGCGGCCATTGTAGTCGTCGCCCTGGGGAAGCCAGACCTCCATGTAGGTGGAAGAGACACCGCTGGTCTGAACGTTCATGGAAACCTTGCAGATGTCCACCTCGGGGGTGAAAGAGTCGCCACACTGGGCGTTGGCCTGGCCATTGGGAGTGTCGGCAGCCTGGTTCGCGGGGAGCGAAACACACTGAAGGCTGTTGACGGCCCAGTTGCTGGGAGAGAAGCTGTTGCAGAGAGCCTGGCAGTTACTCATGTTGGCGGTATTGAATTGGGTTGAGGATGATCGTCGAGAGGAAAGTAGCAGTGAACCGAGAATTCGGCAGAGACCCAATTAATGAAAGACTGAAGTTGGTTTGTGAGTTGATGCAGAGGTAAACCTGGGTCAAAGGTCTACCAGCGAGTGTGGATGAAGAGAGAACTCGAGGCGGAGTAGCAGCGACGAGAGCAGAGATGTAGATGTGAAATCAGCCCTGGTCTCGGGTAGCCGTTGGCCGCCCCTAAGTAGCTGTTGTAATTAAAGGGAACATCTTCGGAGGCAAATACAGCGGAACCGGTGTTTGCGGCGTGTGCCTCTAGTTGTCAGGGATGACACTTGCTCGCTGCGCCGTTTTGCTTGGCCCGTCCGATGATCTGTGGAGCGTTGGCGAATGACAGAAGCTTACCGTTAATAATGAGCACCAACCACCTATCGTTGACTTTCTCTTTCGCGCTAGGAGGCATCTACCCGGATACCCAGCCTTCCTTTGCTGTAAAAGTGCGCAGTCAAGAACCGCCATGCGATTATTTTGCTCCGCGGCGTACACAGAGGCGTTCTTGTACGCCGTCGCACAAGCGGCTTGTCTCGATAGTAACGCTCGAGTTGCGGTTTGCATTGATAGTGCTATCATGGATAGCAGTCCCGTGATACGGCAGTGCCGGACCGGAGGGCATGGCCTCGTTTTAGATTGAGCATGGATATCCAAATCTCGAGTGGAACACTTCGTCAATTGCCATTATTGCGCTCAGACCGCGACGCGACTCACCATGATCACATCGCACCGCCGCAGCCTTAAAAATGTTGTATTGCTGCGCCTCCAATCGCCATGCGATGTTGGTGGTTATACGAAATTTGGCAATCCTCACACTTGCGGGGGCCTGTCCGAATACCTGCAGTACCTGCAGTAGAGTTCGGCTGGGATGTGGGCCTTCTGTTGTTGCGGAAACAAATCGGACAAGCCTCATGATTGCATCGCGTGGAGAACCAGCCATCTATTCAATAGGGTTTTTCGGTAGACGTCGCCAATACATCATTGTAGCTCTCAATCTTGAAGACGCTGGCCCATGGTACTCGCTGTTCATCGCAATGGACTGCCACGAACACTTTCCCCTACCTCCTATCAATGTCTCAGATCAGTCAGATGCATGTGTTCGCGCGCGGATCCACCACGCTCCGAAGACGCGCGAACGGGTCCCCTTGCTCTGCTGTTCGCACTTTCTGGAAATGAAGGGTTCCGCTCAGGATGCGCTCAAGGGCTGCCTATCACCGCGCCGCTCGAATTAGCAGCTATCCAAGACACCCGGTCCTGCTGGCTCCTTGTCACATCCGCGCATCACCTGACAGGAGTACAAGTCGCGCTAGACATCGCGAGTCGACCGAGAGTTATTTTAGATGGCATTACTTGCCTTCACAGCCTGGCACGCCTGGTTAGCTTCGATACCATAGCCTTGGGTACTTGGCTGATCCTAGTCGTCTAAACAACCACATGCAGCTCTTATCCACATCGTGGCTTGGGTCGCGGGGCGCTTGCAAGCCACTCTGAGCGATGGAGTCGATAGGGCTGTAATCGCGTGCAGCGTTGCAGACAAGGATGTCCGCCGAGATAGAGCCCCTCAGCAACACCCGTATACATCATTGTTGTGAAGCGAGAGAGGATGCAGAAAGTGCTGCACAGCCTGCCAACCTCGCTTCCATAATAATGATAGCCCTTGCCAATTTCTTTAGATTGTACCCCAACAAATATGCGTGATCGTCGTCCGGGGGTAGAGCTTGAATGGTAATAGTGTTCCGACAGCCGGAGAGTGTGACAGGTTATTTCCCGGTGCATGCGTCCACGTGCGACAACCTTAAGAGCAATCAGCTCGTATTCATTTGGCCATACCAGCGTTGAAGACAGTCGAATTCCATACGGGCTACAGCAACAATGGTTTGTGAAGATTGAAGTTTCGATGACTGACAAAGCCCGGAGCAGCGGAGACGAAACGGAACAGTGGCTGGGGAACCCTAGCAACCCAGTTGTTGTGACATGAGGGCAGGTGGAGAAGAGCGGCACCAAGTGCACAACACTTTACATCGGCATACCTCGAATGACGTCGAAAACACAGTGGGCAATCATCATCTGGTTAAGTGACGAGCAGCTACCCTATGGCCGTTGTGCCGAGGTGAAACGCTTTTCCAAGTCAGCTCCAAGACGATAGACCTTCGATCAAATCTCTCGCAATCAACCTAATAATAGCAGTACATGAATTCACCAGTAGTCAAATACCAAGATGCGAAGTGTGTCGGTGGTCTCCATTGACTGGTCAAGACCAAGGCACTAGAAGGAAATTCAGCCAAGATGATGTACAAATACGATTTGCCACGAGTCTAAGAGAAGAAGTTGCCACCACTGAATGCTACTCCGATGACATGACAAACTTAGGGTCAGATCTCGCACAGCTAACGTTACACTCTTTGAGTCCCGTTCAGGTGTGCTACAACTTGACACTTCTACTCGCTCAAACAAAACAAAATATCCTCGTTGACGATGGCGATCGATGAGATCATCTCTCTGCTCGACCAAGAAACTCAATAGCTAAAGGGTCTAGCGACTTGAACAACACCATGACGTTGACGAAGTGTTGCAGCCAGTTTATGTGCAGTAGAACACTGCCAACGATACTACCCAATACTTCCACGAAATCGAAAAATGGCAGCACACCAGTTCGTCAAATACGACACCCCAGGCTTGGAACCCAATATCACCAACGAGTCAGACAAAATCCAAGCCCTCCACGATCTCGTAAACAGCATCCAGCAGAAGAACTTCGCTTGCCACCGCCACGGCTTCCGCGGAACACACGTCAAAACCCAGGGCATCGTGAAAGGCAAGCTAACAATTCTGCCTGACCTACCCGAGCACTTATCACAAGGCTTGTTCAGCAATGGAGGACGCGAACACGACATCGCCATCCGCTTCGCCAACGAGCCCAGTTTCCTCCAGGATGACCGGACTGCAAGCCCGCGTGGTTGCGGCATGAAAGTGTTTGATGTTGACGGCGAGTTTATGGATCCTGCTGGTCGAGAAAGCCGCACGCATGATTTTACTTTCAACAACGCGCCTGTCCTCGAGCTCCGCGATCTTCCCACATGTCTAGAAATATTCCGGCTCCGCGAGAAGTACTTCGACGATGCGGAGGGTCTAAAGAATGCTTTGGAGCAACGCAGCGACAAGGACTTGCAGTTTGCGCCGACGCAGTTGCCGAACAGGCATTTTCTCAGCTATACGATGTATTCGCAGTCGGCGTTTCGGTATGGCGATTATGTGGCGAAATATGCTCTGTTTCCTACTAGCAAGCTGCAGAAAGACCTGGCGAACGATTGTCAAATCACCGAGGATGCCGATCCGGAACAGCATTCGGCTTGGCTGAGGAAATACTTCCAAGAACATGATGCCGAGTTCGACTTTAGAGTGCTACTACTCAGAAATACTGACGAACAGAGCGTGGAAGATTGCTCTGTGGAATGGGACGAAGAGAAGTACCCGTTCGAGACTGTGGCTAGGGTTTTCTTGCCCAAGGGTCAGGATGCATTCGATGCCCAGCGAAGGGTATTCTGGGAGGATCACATGAAGCTGAACCCATGGTATGGTATCGATGCTCACAGGCCATTGGGTAGCGTGAACAGATTGAGGAAGACGCTGTATCAGCGCAGCGTGACTCGGAGGAATGAGCTGAATGGTTGTAAGGCGGTTGTGGTCAGTGGTGTTGGTCAGATTCCATGAAGAAATCAGATTTTGCTTGTCATTATATTTTGATGTATATCTTTTTATCTACAGTGCTTTTGTCGTGCATGCGAATCTCAAATAAGGATAGTGAGCTGGTCCGCACGATGCCTTAGTCATCCAGCCTTCCAGGGTTCACAATCACGCCCGGTGTCGACTCGTCAATCCTGCCATCGTAGTCGTGCCCATTCAGAGGCTCAACCAGAGTGTAGTTCGTGAAGCATGCATAGTCGTAATTAGCCAGCTTCTCAGCATCAGCCTGGCTAGCAATGAAATCATCCAAGCTGCACAATCCATCCGAGCGGCCTTCGCATTTGCCGCCGCGAATAGTATCGAGAGGTACGATACCGTTGTTCAAGCGCATGCGAACGAACTTGTTCGTGGCGATTGACTTGTCGTAGCCGTACTGCTCGGGGTAGTAGTAGACTCTGCGATCGTGAACAGCAGCTGGGTTAGGCTCCGCGCAGCCGATGACTTCTGTGATGAGCTTGGCACCGAAGGGTGTGATCCTGGACATACGCCAGTGCCTGTCTGGGTCAGGAGGAAATTGCGTGAGGTTGGGGTGCTCATGGTAGTAGTCGACGCTCATTGCTGCCAGGACAGAGATGATAATATCATCGTGGGTGAAATCTGCGTAGAATGGACGGCCCAGTGGGAAGTCTGCTGTGTTGTTCGTGATGGAGCTGTTGACGCTGCTGTTGCTTTCGAAAATGTACTCGTTGTTCAAGCGGGCGAGGAGTTCTTGTAGATAGCCTAGTCCTTGGGCACGACCGGTCGGGTTGCCGTAGCCATAGTCGTCTATGATACTGTTAGCCGCCGTCTTAATCCCGGTCATGATGGCATGTACTTACAGTAATAGCCAATGCCTTGGGCGTGTTCGAAGCCAGCCCACTCGTCTTCGGTGAAATGGTTGCACATCTCCGACGAAGCGATGTACGCTATCTCGTACGCACAGGTGGACTGCATAGCGTAGGTGTCATTCACGGTGAAGACAAATCCTTCAGGCGCATACTGTTGGAGTCGCTCGGTTGCCTCAGCAAGGTAGACCGGTACCCAGTGCCTGATTCGGTCATTATCGCCAATGTCGCCGATGCCATAGACCTGGTCCGCGAAGCAAGCATCGTAAGCAGCGAGCGTGTTGTTGCCATTCTCGCCCTCGGGGATAACTACTGTTTCGAACAGAGATCCATCGGTGCAGAACCCGAGCATGGGATCTGGAACTTCGTAGAATGAGTTGCCGAAAAATCCTAGAGCCCAGCTGATTTGTGAGTTGTGCATGCGTGATTGGCTAGTCGTGCGAAGCACAGGCTTCTGGCGACGTGTGCCATTGGCATAGCTGCCGTTGTATTGCAGTTGACCAAGAGGAGCATCGTAGAGGATGCGACCGTACTGGTTCCAGAACGACACGCCAGAGGCAAATTCTGTAGTGGCACCAATACCAGTCAGGTAGTCGTTACCAAGCTGGTATCTGTAGCTGTTCAAGAAAGCAAGAGGACCTGTGAACCCACGACCCGAGCTGCTTTCCGTGTGGTTTGCCACTTTCTCGGCAAAGCGTTCGCTGTTGGGGCCGTCGTCGCTCCAATCACCTGGGAGACGGTCTGCATGTCGTTGCAAAGTATGCGCTTGTTCGATCTGGCAGCCATCAGGAAGTCCGACGTCTTCTACGCCAAATATGTTGGGTTGGTTGTCTTTGTAGGGCGAGATCTGGCCTTCAGGGGTACAGATTAGTGGTGTTGCATATGATGTACGGAGAATTGTGCAAACGCACCCCAGTAGCGAGAAATGACATTTATGTCGCTTAGAAGATCAGCATCACCTGGTTGCTGCACGTAGGCATCTTGGGCATGGACAGCACTGCCTGCTGCCAAAGCGCAGAAGCAAATGTTGATGCTGCTGCGCATTGTGGCGAAAATATTTGAGGAATATTTGAGAAGGGCGATCTCCTCGCTCTCAATAATGTAGCGAAAACCTTTCGGTCCGCTGAGATGCACCTGTGGATGTTTTGCTTTAGCCGGTCTCGATGTAAGGAATCCTTTGCCTCCTATATATTGGCCACACCTAGGGCATCGTTGCGACGTTGTGATTAGCTGCTCGAGTCGCGTAGTGGATCTTTTTCTCGTCTTGCAAGCCTGGCTCACAAGTCTACACACGACCGCAAAGGAGACGACCGACCCCGATGTATGATTGACAACTTAATCATACAGTTCTATCAGCAGTACGTGTGCTCACGTCTCCACTACATAGCACAGTCATTTGAAGATCACATCAAGTACAGGTAGACATTATACGTGTACCGTATGAATACTTCCGAGCACTTGAAATCGCCCCAACCCTATCAACACCATTCTCTGACCCAACACTCGATGGCAATAAAAGGAACAAAAAGATGGTGTGAACGTGAACCAACATTCAACCACGGGACTACATCAATTCCACCAAGCTATATAGGACAGTTTGTTCTGACTGCCAATAGCTGTGTTTCCGGCCCTTAATGTTGAGAAATACACATGTTGACATTTTAATCGTGTCCGCCGGCTTCGGAGCTAATCAAGATAGTGACGTCGAAGCCTTTTTATTAGGCACAAAACATTCGTCTATGTTCGTCCACAACATATTGAACGTCAATCTCAAGTCGTTTCGGTGATTCAAATACGTTGCTGCTATCCGCGTAGTATGCTAAAGTACCAGTCAGTGATGTGCCACCCTCTTCCGTCCGTCAAGCCCGTCAACTGCTCAAGTACTGCATGTGGAAGTCAGCCATCAGCAATCTAATGCCACTATCCGTTTCGTCAGAACCCGCTCTATTTGCAGTGTTAACAGACACGGCGGCCATGTTTCCTGCAACCTTTGCGCAGTTCGAGCACATCATTTCCGTAAGTCACACACAAACACTCGCTCCCGACATCGAGCTCCTGCGCCGATGATCGTAGTTTCTGTTGTCCAGCCGAGGTTTCCGCGTGTCATCGTATTGCCTTCCACCCGGGTAACAGGTCACTGTAGGCTGTACTGCGTCTTGGCTCACAAAAAGCGCCACTTTACTCAGTGTCGCATGAGCAGTTCAGCCAGGCCATTCCGCAGCGTGGACAATGGCGGATTAGACCATCTCCGTCGTCACTCCCGCAAGCACATTTGACCTCGCCGCATTCGTAGCAGAACTCGTGGCCGCATACACACCTGCAAGAATGTAATTAGCATCATTTGCAGCTAGATCTGGTTCTGTGGTCTCCAACTTACAACATGTGGTTGCACCCATCAATACGTTCGATCATGCTCAGACATTTCCCACACCTTTTCCAACCCTCGGTCCCAGCCGTTTGCAGTAGCTGTTGGAGCGCCGGATCTGCTGCACTGTCCGGGCACTCGCCTGTGTGAGTTGCAGCCTTACAGGCGACACATGTCACATGCTCGCAGACCGGACAAGTAGCGTCGTTCCCAGAGATATGCGATGGCCTGATGAAAGTAGAGCAAGTCGCAATGGAGCAATATGTTCTGTCCGAAGCTTGGGATTCCTCTAGCCTTTCGTCGAGCTTTGCGCAGAGGTCTCCAGATAGCATCTTCTTCAGACGCTCAATCTCACGAAACGAGGTATTGTGTCCGCAACAATTGGGAGGAAATGGTCCGTCGCTTAGAGATGAGCGGAAAAGTGACTCAATGCAAGTCGAGCAGAACATGTGATCACATTCGAACTGCCACCACAGCCCACTGGACATATCGAAGGATTGGTCGCATGCTACACAATCCATGTCGGTGTTTGGCAGAGGGATCAGTTGCGGCGTCAGTGTTGATGCAGGCTGGGATTGCTTTTCAAGCTTTTCAAGCGACAGCGTAGATATGTAATTGTGTTTTTAGTGAAAGAAAAATTGACTTGTTGATATGGATGGTGTTTGCGAGGAATGGTTGGGTGGAAGATGAAGGGTATGCGAGTGAAAAGTAAATAAGGAGGCGAGCGACGAAAGCGCGATCGATCACACAGACAGAGAGTTGAGGTGTTGAGGCGGCAGTTAAGGTGGCAGTAGCGATTTGGAGTTGCGACTTACACCTCTCATTTAATGACCTGAAGCTTCAACTCCTAACAATCAAGTCACGAGCAATACGGGCATTAAACTTCTGCTTTTGCAGGGACGCGCATCCGTGGATATTCGTTATTCAATATTGAACGATCGCTTCATCTATCTTGTACACTAACAACTTACACAGCAGTCTTGGGTCCACCTCAATTTTCCTCCATCATCTTCCTCGCGGCAGCCTTCTTCCTCTCCTGCGTCTTGTCATTCTTCTTGAAGAACGTCGACCGGCTCGCATCTCTCGCCGCCTTGCTGCCTTTGTGATACTCCATGTACGCCATGTGCTCGCCACCAGCCAAACTGCTGAGCGTGCCAGCTTGGCGCTTGACGCCCTTGCGACCCTTATTGCGCGCGACGTTGCGGTCGGAGAACAAATCATCCTTGATGTCTTCGACATCTCCCGCAGTCTCGGACTGGAGAAGCACGTCTGTCAGCAGCGACATGCGCTCTTGCTGGGATGTGAAAGCCAAGTTGGGCATTTTGTCAATGCCGTTGAGGTGAGTGATGACTTTGAAAGCGTAGCCTTGGTCAACGAGGAAGGCCTGGCGCTTGGAGGAGTAGAACATTTCGTTTGTGTCTTTGGAGACGAGCGAGTAGAAGAATGCGTTGAAGCCCTCGTCGTTACGGCGCTTGGCTCGCAGGATACGGCCGAGGCGCTGAGCTTCTTGACGACGGGAACCGTAGTGTGATGAAATCTGGATAAGGCATGTGGCTTCTGGAAGATCGAGCGATGTGTCACCGATCTTGGAGAGGAAGATGGACGAAACGGCGTCGTTCATCTGGAAGTTGGCAAGAACCATTTCGCGCTCGCGTTGGCCGGTGTCGCCATAGATGTAGGGCTTAGTCATGCCCTCGGCGTACTTCTTGAGGGCGTACACGTTGTCTGAGAAGACGATGATCTTGTCGCCACGCTTCTCATGGAAGTCGATCAGGAATTGACAAGCTTGGAATTTGCGAGGGTTCATGGTCGAGAGTAGTGATTGCTGGTTGACCTTTCCGGCGGCGTTGATATACTCTGAATAGAATTCAGTCGTCATTGGACACCACACCTCAGCGCACTGGACACGGGCAATGTGTCCCTCTTCACTGAGCTGTAGCCAGTTGGCCTCATAGAGCTTGGGGCCAATGAGGAAGTTGAGATCCTTGATCTTGTCGTCTTCACGCAACAGTGTCGCTGTGAGACCAAGCTTGGAGTGCGTCTTGATCTTGCTTGTGACACGTCGGAACATCTCAGCGGGCACGACGTGCACCTCGTCCAAGACCATGAGACCCCATTCACGACTTGTGATAAAGTCCATGACCTGCTGACTGTCGTGTGCACGCCTGGTGTTCTGCGTCACCATGCTGTATGTGCAGATGATGATACCAGCTTTGTGGTTGAGCTTCTCCTTCTCTCCAGAGGTGAAGATGGCGATATCGTCAGGGTTGATGTTAGACCACTTTTTGAACTCTTCCTTCCACTGCACTACACTCATGGCCGATGTGCAGAGCACGATCGCACTCTTCTTGATGGTACAAGCGGCTGTGATGCCGACAAGTGTCTTGCCAGCACCACAAGGCAGCACGATAATTCCTGATCTTGCACGTCCGTTACCGAACATTTTGCTGAGAGCATGCTCCTGGTAGTATCGAATCTGTACGTTTGGACGTAGGTCGATATCGAGACCAGCGTTTTGCTCATCGTTGCGGAAATCGTACTCTTCGGTGAGTGGCATGGCGAGAGTCACGTTGCAACGTTCCTGGACTTGCTGGATCATATTGCCGTCAATCTCGAAGGAGTGCACTTGGTCAATCTCGTCGTCATCGTCATCCTCCTCTCTCAAGTACTCGGTCATGTCCTTCTCTGCATCACGTCCGCCAAACTCATCATCTGATTCGTCTTCGTCATCATCGTCTCGCCGTTGTGCCTTCTCGATGTTCGCCTGTGCCTCTCTCACGCCTGCAGCGTCTTTTGTACCTGGAATCACCAACTGTCCCATCTTCGCCGCTTTGTCCGTCTTCAACTCTTCTGTGTCCTCCACTCTGCACTGACTGATGACCTCATCACGAAGCAATCTTTGTAGCACCGCCGCATCCGAGCTCTCCACGAAATACCTGTTATGCTTCAACACCAATCTGATCTTTCCAAAGGACTGTGTGTTCATGTGGATAAACTCTTTGATGCTCTCCGGCAGCTTCGTCTTGGAGAAGAGTTCCAAGTCTCGAATGATATCATGCTCCGTCAAGCCCACACTCACTGCTGCAAACAAGGAATGACCGTTGATTGTGTATTCGTGTACGTTCGTCGTGCGACTTTGGGGTTCCGCGATGTTGATCAAGAATGTTTGTGCCTGTTTGAAACTGGGAGAGAATGTCTCCATCACCACCTTGCCGTTCGCCGCGTCCAGCCAGATTGGCCGCAGTTGATGGTCTGGCTTCAACTCGAGCCCGGAGAGGTCTCGATCTGACCTGAACAAGTGGCTCGCAGCGTCGCCGGTGGCTCGAGGGCGGTTCTTGTTGGCGTACGTAGCCATCGAGAACTTTTCTACCATTTCTGTGCACAAAGGTCAGTCAATCCGCCTCAGTAGTGAAGCAGATACGGTGCGACACTGACTGTCGTACTTCTGGGGTGCAGTCCGCCCTTCAGAATCAGACTCGCTACCCATAGAGTAGTCATCACCGCTCTCGTCTATGCTGACCGGTGTGCTCACGCCTGATGCAACACGTTTGGTCGCCCTCCCGGCAGCGGCTGGCGCCTTGCGCTTCGGCGGCATGTTGGATGCTCGTCGGCGGGTGCGTGCAGCGTGTGCGTTTGTCGAGCAAACAATGCGAGGTCGACAGCGAGAGCTCGATACTTGCAGGGTGTGTTGAAATCGATCGGACAAGAGTCGCAGGGGTGTGTTGGAAAGTGGTCTAAGGATGATGATGATCGCGACTTGTAAGCCGGCGCACGTGACAAGAAGCAAGCAAGCATCGGGGAATGGTCCCCGACGCTCTACGCTAGTCGAAGTCCAAATGGCTGGAGTCCGATCACTGACGATTGATCTTCACTTTCCTCTACCTTCCACGCTCAACCGCTCAACTGTCGCACATTTCTTCGTTGCATCGCCTTATCATACCATTCGCGACCATGAACACTGTATGTCCCAATATCCAGCAAGATTTCTATACCAGACACTGACTTCCAACCAGAAAGCATCTGTAGCCTACGGCTGGGGCGTCTTGATCCTAGCAGGTGGTGGCGCCTACTACTTCGCCAAGCGCAGCATCAACGCCGACCGTGAAGAGCGCGCAGCAATGAACGAACGCCGTCGCCAGGCCATGCGTCCCCAGCGCGCTGCTCCCACATCCCAGATCCCCGCCAACCAGGACCGCCCAAGTCCCAGCCAAGAGGGCGGCGCCGACCCAGCACCTGTATCCCACGCGCAAGAAGACTTGAGCGCGAGAGGAAAATACGAGGCGGCGGAACCTTTCAGGAGCCGCAAGGGAGACAGGTTCAGTTGAGTGGGATGGAAAGACGAGATGAATGTACAGTACTCGCTTTGCCCGGCGCGAGCGGCACTACTGGATGTAAGATGAGCGAATGGCTACGACACGCTTGGAGCGTGAAAGAACGGTATGCTAGGGATGTGCTCAATCGCCTTCTGTACGCAGGATCGGGGTTTGCTGGCAACTCTTTATTGCTTTGTATATATATGCTACGGTCACAAAATGACCTATGAACAATTGCGGGATATTATTGCCGCTGGGTATGGATGTAAAATAGGATAACGCCCCAACTCCATCATTATCATGCACCTGAACAGCCGAACACTTCCTTGAGTGCGGCCGGAGATCCCTCTAACCTCAGCTTCACCACGACATGCGCTTCATACCAGCGTAGTCTTCCAAAGGCGAGCCAGGCAAGCAGTCCCGGAAGCTGAGAGGGCGTCTGCAGTGATGATGGTCAGTTGAAGTGCTCGGGTAGGGAAGAGAGGCGAGGTACATACAGGTTGGCATATCGGTCGTCCTTCTTTGCGTTCTTGCTAACCAGAGCTGCACCAGCAAATGGTGCGCTGAAAGCTAGACAGCAGTATCCTGCTGTGATTGCAGCTCCGAGTCGGTCTGCCTTTGTCGCTCTTGTGCTCTGGGCATAGTAGCGAAGAGTCTGTGCGTAAAGAGGCTGGCTGTGGAAACGCATGGCTGCTGTAGTGTGGTATTTTGAGCTTGTTAAACAGTAGATAGAAGGATGTGTCTTTGTTGTTCAGGAACAGAGACTCTTCGACTTTAGACGGGGCTTATGACTATATGTAGGCGATCTCCACCGTTTGAAAGACGCGACTGCTGCCTGTGAAACATCGTAAGACTCCGACGTTAAGACGAAGCGCACAAGGCGCCATAAAGGTAGCCTACCAGCACGAGTGACGCCGTATCCCACTTATCTGATCGAATGCCAGGCGCAAGTGTAGGCGATCTGCGTTAACGGAGGGGCCCGGACCCTGTCTCTCCTTCGCTGTGGAGAATCACGCGGTGTGCTTGAATCGTAACGTGCTCTTGTGAAGACTCTGGACGGTGCAGTGTGTGACTGTTACTGCAAGGAAGAGCGGCAGCAGCGGCTCAGAATATTCGCAGGTCTATATATGTCTCCTGGATCCGCCAGCAGCGATCACACGAGCAGAAAGTACAAGCACCCTGATAGCACCTCATCCGCGATATGACGCGCCGCCGAAACGCTTGCCGGGCCTGCAGCAAATTGACTTCGGCTAGGCGTGTTCGAGTGGAGGAGCTCGCTGCCTGACGGTGGAGCTCCGCCGAAGGAAGGATGGCGCGATCTTTTGCCAGAACATCGCCATGTGCACGTGAGAGGGGCTGGATGAGAGATTAAGCGCCCAATGATAACGAATAGAGGCAGTGAGTCTGCCGCGGCGACGTTTCGAAACGGCCGTTGGCAGGTGTGAGTCGACGATTCTGGACCAAAGGGACAGAGAAGTGTGCGGGATATTCGAACGGAAAGATGGCTACTGTCGGCTCTCGTGGTGGGCTGATGTTGGAAGCAGAGTCGGTGTTGTTTACCGTCTTGTTCGACTGGCCCAGATCCTATCCGCAGGGCTGTCACTTCGGGTGTTGCACCTTGGCTTGGATGTCGCGGCTACCGCCTAGGCGATCTTTCCACAGGATTGCAAAGCTGTCCCATCCGCCAGGGGTATTTTGGCTTATTGATCACAGTGTTAGACACTCTCACTCCTCTGAGTACTCGAATTGACAGCTAACGACATGCACAATGTACCATACCCCGTTAGGCAGTTCGGCTAAGACGAAGACGTATGTCGGCGAGGTTGGTTAAAGATATCGAAACGCGGGGCCACCTGATCGCATCATCGACCTTACTAATCCACAGAGAAGACGTGTCGTATCGTCCTATACCCGCGGTTTCCATCGTAATCATTCCACTTGCTGCACCATACTCACAATTGACTCAGTAACGTATACTTAGTCCACGATGGTTCTCAGACCGCCCACGATACCACAGAAGAAGGAGTCTCCCGAAGATGCCTCTATGAAGAATGGCTTGTTCAGAGAGTACAACACCACAGCACCTTCCGAGACGAGCGTGAACAAGCTCTTCTCCCTCAAGCACAAGACAGCCATCATCTCCGGCGCAGGAGCCGGCATTGGACTCGAAGTTGCGAGAGCACTTGCTGAAGCCGGTGCCAATGTGGCAATCTGGTATCACAGCAATAAAGACGCCCTTGACCGAGCCGCCGATATTGAGAAGGCTTATGGCGTAAAGTGCAGAGCTTACCAAGTCGACGTGACCGACGAGAAAGACGTCTGGGACAGCATCCACAACATCGCCAAGGAGTTCAATGGCAGGCTTGACATATTTGTGGCCAATGCTGGTATTCCATGGACTCAAGGACGCATGATCGACGGCCAAACATCACACTACCACAAAGTTGTTGCCACCGATCTAGACAGTGTGTTCTATTGTGCCAAAGCTGCTGGCGAGATCTGGCGACGTCAGTACACTTCCGGGAAGTCGCTCTCTGGAGAAACTCTTGAGAACTACTCATATGGCTCTTTCATCGCCACTGCGTCCATGAGCGGTCACATCGCAAACATTCCGCAGCTTCAAAGTGCATACAACGCGGCCAAAGCAGGCGTGATCCACTTGACTCGTTCGTTCGCCGTTGAGTGGGTGAAGTTCGCCCGTGCGAACACCATCTCGCCAGGCTATATGGCGACCGAGATCTCAAAGTTCATTCCGCCAGAGACGAAAGCGATTTGGAGGCAGAAAATACCGATGGGTCGGGAAGGCGAAGCTCACGAATTGAAGGGAGCGTACCTTTATCTCGCGTCAGACGCTTCTAGCTACACGACAGGTACGGACCTCCTCGTTGATGGCGGTTATACAGCTGTTTAATGTGAGCGGTTGAGTTGGCGGGTCAAGAACTCGGGAAGACACTCCGAGTTTACATCATCAAGTGTCATTGTTGTGGGACTGGGCACTTCCTACATGTATACAGCCAGCTTAGCTCGAGTTATTGCCACACAACGTCTTCAGAGCTTCACAGGTAGTGGATCTTCCAACGAGCACACTACAAGACACACTGAACATGTTTCCTTCAAGAGTTAAAAGTACTTCAAAGCAATAGCACGAGTCCATGAGTAATATCGACGGCGAATCGCAGCACATCCTCGCAGAAGCGTCAAACACTCTGTTACCATTCCTCGATCCCTCTTCCGCAAACCATGAGCTTTTCAGCGGCGTCAACAGCCAACCGCTGTCGAATGCGTTCTACGAGCAGCAAATATTCGCGAAGAGCACATCGCATTCGAAAAAGAGTTGTTTATCACAACCCGACCATTTCAGCACCGATTGTCGGACTGATGACCGCTTCAAGGACCATCCGTTCGTGAAAGAGGAGGAAGGCGTGCGATTCGCCTTGGGCGTGCCGTTGATATCGAACGACTATCATACAATTGGTATACTCTTGGTACTGGACGGGTCACCGCGGGACAGCGTGAAGCATACGGACCTGTCGGAACTCAAGGACTGCGCGCAATGTGTGGTCAGACATCTTGAGCTTGTGCACTCTTCCGTAAGCGCCTCGAAAGAGACGCATATCTTGCGAGGGATTGCTGAATGTTTCCCAAATCCCTATCGGACGTTCTCAGACCAGGACCAACGTGGGAAGAGCGAAGATTCAACAAAGCCGAAAGGTGATACCGATGAATGCATCGTCGAAATCGAGGACGGTGGTCATACCGACCTGGACAACGGCCCAACATCTATCGAAACTTCCATTCAAGCAGCGTTCGACGGCGTAGCTAGCATGCTGCGCGATCGCTCTATGGCCGATGGAGCTGTAATTTTTGGACCACCGGCAGTCGCAAATCTGATCATCAGAGACGACAACACGAGTCTGGCTGAACATGATGAGAATTCTGGGAAAGAAACGTCGAGCACGTTACTTGCTTCCTCGTTGCAAGCTGGCATTGTCTGTTCCGCTATTGAGAAACAGACAGCTCCACCTGTGTGCCTACTACGCCGCCTGGCCTCTGTCTACCCTTGCGGGATGGTGTTCAACGTCACGGATGGTAGTTTAATCGAACAAGTTCCAACGAGCAACTATCGACACTCCTCAAGCGACGCCACCGCTAAAGAGACCGAGGAGGTATTGGCAATGCTCTATGCGGAAACTCTGAATGATCTCGCAGATGTGCAGACGTCGATGTACCTACCCGTCTACGACCGAGACGACAAAAGCCTCTCGGTCAGCTGTTTTGTGTGGAGCGAAGACGGCCTATATGCAGGCAACAACCATCGAGACATCTCCGACTATCATGTGCTAGGCAGCTTCTTGAGCCACAACGTCGGCCAACTGAAGATGCAGAACAAAGATGCAGAGCAGAGGAAGTTCATGTCCAACTTTAGCCACCAATTGAGGACGCCAATCAATGGAATTCTCGGGTCAGCTCAGTTCCTGCAGGATACAGTTTCAGACGATTACCAGAACGAGCTCTTGCAATCGATAGTGGTTTCATCGAACACTCTACTCGATACGGTAAGTCATCTCCATCTCATTGCGATACATCTCGCACACTCTCTGTGGCCCACATGGATTGCATCCTACCCTGTGGCGAGCCCAGCTCCTGCTCGTGCCGCCGATACGGCAGCCACAGAAAAGCGCCGCTTGTGCAGACAATGGCTAACGCAAAATTCATAGCTCAACATCGTTCTCGACTATACCAAATTCGAGCACGCAGTCACCGAAGTCGAAAATCCCAGCGGCGAAGCAGGCGCGTCATCAGCTTTGCCGGCCTCCATCCAACCATTCTATGTTGAGGCAGATGTCGATTTGGCCTTGCTCGTAGAAGACGCCACGGAAACGGCCGTGGCGGGTCATTTCTTTGATAATTTGCCACCAGACACAGAGACTACCGGGGTCGTCGACCGTTCGTACGATCGCTATCGCGCGCGTCAAGGAACTGACCGAGGAACAACCCAAGATGTCAAGGTCATACTGTAGCTTTCGGCAAGACCAAGTTGGAGCGT
Organism: Cladosporium velox; assembly: GCA_024604135.1. Lineage (NCBI taxonomy): Eukaryota > Fungi > Ascomycota > Dothideomycetes > Cladosporiales > Cladosporiaceae > Cladosporium > Cladosporium velox. The sequence goes on from JANIIF010000014.1 coordinate 450,312, forward strand.
GAAGACTTCGCCCGGCGCGATCTCCCGCGTTATTATGAATCTCGTCGGCAATGCTTTGAAGTTCACTCAGACTGGCAATATAGCTGTCGAGCTGGAACCTAAATCGGCCGAGGATTCGTCCAAGGTCAAGGTACGCCTGCGAGTCGAAGATTCAGGTATAGGCATGACTGAGCACTTTGTGAGACACCATCTCTTTGCACCCTACCGCCAAGGTAACTCGTTCTCCCCAGGCGTTGGTCTCGGGATGAGCGTGCTCAAACATATGGTGTCCTCGCTTCACGGCGACATCAGCATATCGTCGACGGTTGGCACGGGCACAGCAGTAAACGTCGACTTGACTCTCGATGCTAGCGAAAATCCCGACGATGGTATCCCAGCAGACTTGCGGAAAATTCTGTCTCGGATCAAAGGGAAACATTTGGTATTGTTGGACATCGACAACATGTATGATGGTCAACCGAAAGATGCTATCATGCGTCGCACGGATGCACTTCGCAGTGTGGCGAGCGATTGGCTTGGACTGAGGGTTTCGACATCGACAGATATCAACGTTGCTGGTAAGTGGCAATGTGAACTGACGAGTAGTAATTGTACTGATTGCAACGACCGTAGACGCCGATTTTTACCTGTTCAGCGAACCTCCTCCAATCGACGATATCCTGAAACGCCATCAAAAGGCAGCCAGTGAAAATTCAGCCTACATGGAAGTCCCATTGGTCGTTGTTGCAACCGATTCTCGAGAGGCTCATATGATCAACCGTAACCATGCCAGGTCCCTCAAGAAGACTGAGCGTATAGTCCAAGTCCTTTCTCAGCCGTAAGTCTATACACTTTTGCCATATGTCCTAAACCGAGTTCAGGTCTCTGACAATGCCTCAGGTGTGGACCTCGCAAACTTGCGAAGGTGCTCAATCTGTGCCAAGATCGTGTTGAACAGAGCAAGAGAGACCGGACCCGCAAAGAAGACGATGGCGGCACTACTGCTGGCCACAGGCCATCTGAGGCGGAATCTGATACGAATCGTGATCAATATGGGAAAGCTGAAGATGGGCAGACTGTGGAAGACATGAATGGTCCACCGTCGGTATCAGGTGTCCAGTCTCCGCCTAAGAAAGTCTCGCGATTGTCCTCTGATGATGACTCTGGACGTGAGGAGGATGCGGGTAAAAGACAAGACCACGCTGGAGATGGAGATCAAAGCAACGACGAACCGACAGAAGCAGGCGCGGATACCCAAAGTCCAGAGGCTTCAGTGCCTCATCCACCGTTCACCAAGCCTTTGGTTTTGTCATGCACCCCTGCCGACGCCGCACCGTGCAATCAAAACAAGCCCAAAGAGAGGAACCTTCATGGATTATGCGTGGATGACAACAAGATCAATCTTCGCCTACTGGTCACTCTAATGAGGAAAGAAAAGCACACCTACGAGCAGTCAGAGAATGGGCAGGAGGCGCTAGAGGTGTTCCAAGCCAGCAACGGTCCTCAATCATCTGAGGGCGAGTCACGCCAGCCTTTCGATTTCATTCTCATGGACATTGGGATGCCTGTCATGAACGGCATACAATGTACCAAAGCAATTAGAGAGTATGAGCGCAAGCACGACCTTCGTCCGACGTACATCGTGGCTTGCACTGCATGGGGAGACGGGCAGACACAGCGGGAGGCGAAGGAGGCTGGTATGGATGCTTTTTTGCCCAAGCCGTTGAAGTTTGCGCATTTGAAGGAGTTATTGGCGGGTTTGATGGAGCGTGAATGATCAGACGATAGAGTACACAGCATGATACCCATTTGTACACGAGACATGGCAGTCGATTTCCGGTTTGCGTTGAGATTGAGGCTCATGTGTAGAAAACGCATAGGATCAACGTGTTCAATCTCGATGGTCATAGGGGGGACACGGGTTGCCAGTGTATGAGACCATTGCATACTTTATTGTTTGTCATGTGTTTGAGAGTGGTCGTAATCATCGCACGCGCTCTTGCTTCAACATATGTTACGTAGTTCATGCCTCAGGCACCACTCAGCCACATGCATGCTACACCTGTTCAGGTCACCAAGTCTCACGTTCACGGCACAAACAATGCCATATCGATTCACCACCTAAACAGAAACCTTTCGCATTCACATGGTCGCTTCTCTGATGTCTACTTCGAACCACTGATAACTCAATATGGACGATTTACTCGGCGAGGACTGGCAGAGTGCGCCAAAGCAACCAACAACCGCACCTCTGAACCCAAGCACTTTCAACACAAACTATAGCAGCTTTCGAGCAAGCCCAAAGCCTCAACAGAATGGCGGTGCGCCTTCTCTGGTTCCAAGCCGGCCATCAAGTACGGTCAACAATGCCGCAAAAATAGGCTCTAAGCCAACAACTCCCGCGAACGATGCATTCGGGAGCTTAACCTCCTTGCCTTCGCAAAAGGCCGCGAACAACATATCGATTCAGGAGAGACAGAGGCAATTGATTGAAGAGAAGAGGAAGCAGCAAATGCAACAGGCGCAGATGTGGGACAATCTAGGCAGTGGAAGAGGTACTCCCGAGGCCAGAGTTCCGTCGCCTGCCATCGCGCAAAGGAATGAGGAGGATGTCGATGATATATTGGCTGCTTTCAATCGGGCTGCGCCTGTGGACAAGGCCAGCCACTATCCTCCCCCGTCTGGTCCTACGAGTGGGAGGAGCACACCAGCAATGGCGCAACCACCACCAATGACGAACGTGGCCCCTGTTGCTTTCGACGATGATGATGATCCATTTGGGCTCGCAGAAGTTGCAAAGAAGAACAATGGGACATCTCAACAAGCTCAGACACGGCACGATATCGACGACGATGACATTTTGGGAGATTTGGGCAAGCCAGTCACGACAGTACCACCAAGACAGCCTTCACCTGAGGCTGCGGCGCCTGAATGGGACGAGAATGTAGCTTCAAACAGGGCGGCACGCAGTGCAGAGCCACAAGATCGGGCACTCGCGGAACTGATTGATATGGGGTTTCCGGAGGACACGGCGAAGCTTGCGTTGGCTGAGACTGGCGGAGATGTGCAAAATGCTGTGGGTTGGCTATTACAACAGGCGCACGAGGCTTCAAAGCAGCAAGCGAAGGAGGAATCGCAATCGAGACGAAGAAGCCCAGCTGGTGGCAGCAGGGGCCCATCACAGCGCCGACAAGGTGACCAGGAACAGGTGCCGAGCTGGATGCAACAAAGCCGTTCATCATCTGCTGCAAGGCGTCAGGACACTCGATCTCCTGCAGAGGGCGACAAGGATGCCGCAAAGGTGGCTTCTGAGTTTGGCAATAAGCTTTTTAAGTCCGCCAACTCCATTTGGAAAGCCAGCCAGAAACAGATGGCAAAGACTATGGCAGATTTCCAACAAGAGCGTGATGCTAGCCAGCCCAAATGGATGACCGAAAATCCTAGTGGAGAGTCAAGTCGAGCGAGCAGTCAGCGACGTCCAGACACACGCTCTGCAGCCCAAAAAGCAACAGATGAGGCCGCGATGCTTGACGCACCAAGGGAAGTGCTGCCTCAACGGCCAGCAAGATCTAACGCCCGTGAAGTGTCCCAAGAACTGCCAGTCAGAGACCACAGTATCACACATCCAAACCGCCAGCGCGCATCGCCGCAACCCGCGTTTGTGGACAGAGCTCCTGCTTTGGACAAGCGACCTACAACGAAGCTCAGTCGCCAAGATGTGGAAGATCAGTCCGCCCAGGCGTATGTTAGTCCAGCTAGAAGAAAACGACCTACACCCAAGCCTGAACCACAGCCCGAACCAGAGGTCGATTTGTTCGGCCCAGCACCAACTCCAGCTCCTCCAGCAGCGTCAGCCTCAACATCAAAACCGCTGTCAAGACTTACTGTAGCGCCTACAACAAGACCGAAAGCTCCACCACGAGCTATGCCTTCCGTATCTCCTTCAGCATTATCGTCTTCGGCCGCTTCTCGCAAGAAGGGCGGCGAAGCTTTCAAGCGAGGCGATTTTGCCGCGGCTCACGGGTCTTACACATCTGCACTGTCACCGTTACCGCCTACTCATCCTATTGCTATAATCGTGCTCTGCAACCGTGCGCTCACAGCCATTAAGACAGGAGATCCCAAGGTTGCGGTCTCCGATGCCGACCAAGCTCTCGCAATCATTGGTCCTGGTCAAGGCGCAAATGAGTCGATCGAACTTGGTGCTGGTGAAGGCGTGAAGGACATGCGGGAGTTCTTCGGAAAAGCTTTGATGCGCAAGGCAGAAGCTCTCGAACACATGGAGAAATGGTCTGATGCTGCTGGCGTCTGGAGCCAAGCTGTACAAGCGGGTGTGGGCGGTGCCATCAGTATTCGCGGTCGCGACCGTTGTGAGAAGACAGCATCACCACAGACTGCGCCTAAGCCTAAACCCGCGCCTGTCCGAAGCGTCGCTCCAGCACCGGGCAAAGCTCCCCCAGCAAAGGGCATGGGCAACAGCATACAACGACCAGCACTCAGCTCGGCTACTTCGGCAGAGGCAGTCAAGCGTCTCCGCCTCGCAAACGCTGCCGCAGAGAAAGCAGACGACGAGAAGTTCGCCCTAACTGATGTGGTCGACGCTCGCCTGACTACTTGGAAGGGTGGTAAAGCAGACAACCTGCGTGCCCTGTTGCAGAGCTTGGACGGAGTGCTCTGGGAAGGCGCTGGCTGGAAGAAGGTCGGAATGAGCGATCTCGTGATGCCTAACAAAGTCAAGATCATCTACATGAAGGCCATCGGCAAGGTGCACCCCGACAAGGTGAGATCGAATTGTGATGCTATTATCAACACACCACTTGCTAACCATTTTCTATAGATTCCACAAGATGCCAGCACCGAGCAACGGATGATCAGCGCAGCGGTGTTCAGCACGTTGAACGAGGCGTGGGATAAGTTCAAGACGGACAACAATTTATAAGCTGGTATGCCATATTGAATAGTCCGTTGGGCTTTGATCAGTAAGATGTCGCTGTGGTCGCAACATTGTGCGCTCTGTGATGCAGGCCGTTCCATTGTTTTCGCCTAGGACATGCTTGGACTGCTGCACGTGCAGTCCAGCTGAGATGCAGTCTACGTGACCGGATCCTTTATTTGGGGATGATTCGGCTCGAGCTGTCCATCTCAGTCACGCTTTGCACGTGATCCTGTGACCGCATGTGTTCAGATGACAATGCCGTTGTGTGTGTGTGTGCGAAGGATCACGAGGTCAGTGTCTCAATAAGCGCGCTTTTTAGCTCGGCTATAGGAGCATGCTTAATCCAGCCCTCAATCCTCCAGCAAGTAGGACGATATCTTGCTATTCGCTGCTCACAACGACGCCAGAACCTGCACAATATCAGTGGTGTCCTCATCTGACCGGCACTGAGTACAGTACATTTTGGTACCCCGACGCGACGGGCCGCCTGATCAGGAACATGGCTTCCTCGGCTTTTTGCATAATGATGTTTACCACTTCGCTGGAATTGCTGTCTCGGTTGTATCTATTCTTCGACATGGATAGCTTTCTTCGGCTCTGCATATTTCATTGACATTAAAGCCCTTTACAGATTGATAGCCGGCTTCACCGCCACCGGTGGCCTTTAAACTCTCTGCTGCCGCCATACCAGAGACGTACATGTACATCGCACGTGTACCTCGGCTAGTGCACCGAAGTACTGTCTGTCCTCGTGGTAACGACTCTCAGCTAAGTATTCTATTATGAAATGTCGTCTTTGGATTTGACGCCGTTCACACCACCCAAAAGACGAAAGGCCAGTCGGAGGCTTTACACTCGATAGCCATGCGACGCTACGCTACGACTCGAGCAGCACTGCTGACACTGAGCTTGGGTGTGTGATATCCATGGAGTAAAGTCACTCACTTGGCTAGATACCTCTCGCCATACATGTATGTAGGTATTTATATTATCGTCGCACCGTTGCATCTCCAATCGATTTTGCTGTTGTGCTTTCCACAGAGCTTGCTACTCGGCTTTGAGAGGGAAAGCGACTACCAGCCCATCATGGCTCCTTCTAATTCATTGTTGGCACGGCTCAAGAACGCCTTGAAACGCATCACAGCATGGCGTCCCACCAAGAAAAAGGCCGTCCCTGAGCAACCGCGCCCTTTACCAGACAAAACATCCGTACCTGAGCAGCCGCAGGCGGCTCCGCAACAGCCTATCATTCATCAAGATCAAACCCCTGTTCGTGCTGCAAGTACTATGCCTACGCTACAGATCGCACTGAAGAACAACTCCACCTCTAACCAGATCTACGCATACGTCAGTAAGTAGCCTCGACACCTTCTCGCAGACCTTCAGATTTGTGACTGACCTCCACCAGCTGGTCAAGCACTTGACAATGGCAACAAACTGTTCATCTTGTCGGCGGACGCCAAAACCGCTTACTATCCGTCATCCCCTTCGTCGACTGGTCAGCCGCTGGCTCAAGACGTCTCCATCCCACTGGGTATTCCAGGAAACACTGTGACAGCCACCGTCCCACGTATCGCTGGTGGCCGCATCTGGTTCTCAATCGGCAAGCCTCTGCAGTTCTTCGTCAACCCTGGACCTGGTCTCGTGGAACCTTCCATCTTTAACCCAGCAGACCCGAACAGTGACACGAACTTCGGCTTCTGTGAGTTCACCTACAACAGCTGGGAACTGTTCATCAACATCAGCTATGTCGACTTTGTCTCCGCAGTGCCCATTGCTTTGACTGTACAGGACGGCTCTGGTGGATCAAGGCATGTGTCAGGCATGAAAGCGAACGGTCTTGAGCAAGTCTGCCAGGGATTGAAAGACCAGACCGCCAAAGATGGTCGCCGATGGAGCTCTCTCATCGTGAAGTCGAAAGACGGCCAAAACCTCCGCGCCCTCAGTCCGAACTCTGGTATCCTTCTCAACCCTTCTTGGTTCAAGACTTACTGGGATGATTACATCAACCAAGGTGAGCCCATGAAAGCTGACTGTCACGCTTGTCACCCTACTGACGCTCTTTCCAGTGTGGTCCCGGTACACTTCCCAACCGCTCACGATAAACACGCAAGCCTCCTACGGCAATGTAGCCGGGCAAGTCAAGAACAACGCACTCTCTTACGCGAACGACTCCATCACCTTCCAGAGACCAACCGCCCGCGACATCTTCGGTTGTTCGACTGGACCTTTCGCCACGGGCTCCAACGGTGAGACGAACGCTATCATCCCCCGTCTGGCCGCTGCTTTCAACCGAAGCACTCTTCTGTTGTCTAGTGAGCAACCCAACGGAGTTACGCCGGCGCAATACTACCAGAATGCCGTGACAAACGTGAGTCGATCTTTGAGACTTACTATAGCCAGTTCTAGACACTAACAACTCACTTTCCAGCATTACTCGAGACTGGTGCACGCCGCAAATGTCGACGGACATGGCTACGCTTTCCCTTACGATGATGTGACTGGCGATGGAGGCGTGGGTCAAGAGGGCGCTCTAAGCAGCCCGAACCCAACTCTGCTCACCGTCACTGTGGGAGGCCTCGATGCTTATGTGGCTTGAGAGTGACGGGTCGATTTGTTGTTTTCGGGTGCATGAAATCTTTGGATGCGGCGCGTACCTAGGATGAGAAATCACTGTATTTAGTGTATTTACGTCTGTTCATTCGGTGCATGTCCTAAAGACTCACTTAATGATGCCCCGGCGATGATGCGAGTCACTTGTCATCAGCCTCGCACGTGTAGTCTCTGAACGTAAAAGATCACCATCCCACACTCGCCGCCCTTGTTCCACGCGGCCGCCATAACTTTCCGATATCGATGAACCACCGCGGCCACTCATCTCCATGGTACGTATGCGCAACGAAATCTCGGCCATTATCCGGCAACGGAGGGTACTCGTCGCTGACAGGCCGGGGAAACTACTGCACTGCACCAGTCTCATGGCTCACAACGAACCCCTCGGACTGCGTGTTCACGGGGATGTCCCGCCGTCCAAGGAATTGGCGAATACCTTGCACGACATAAGTACCGCTCAGCGTCGCGCCAGAGATAGGATGTTCCAGAACTGGACAGACGATCACGACGTTCCGGATCTGATCTACGGGCGGCCAGTTCATGCATCTGCTTGCTTTGATAAGTTTGCGGATGACTTCGTCGCGGACATGGCCACCTTCCGTTTTCGTCACAATGCGTAGGTCGTATAGAATGTCGTCGCGCGTTATGCTTGCATAGTTAGCTGGGAGGTACGCGGCGTTGATGTGAGCGACGAAGCAAGTCGATGGTGAGAGGTCCATGTAGACGCCAACACACGAGGAACATCCATAGGTGCCGATGGCTGGGAGAGTTTCTGCTCTGTCGGAGACTCGTCTGCGGTGGTGTGTGTAGGTGCCACCATAGTCAGTGTCGATGCAGCGGTAGTGGAGGGCATTTGGATGTATTGGTCCAGTTGCCATGGTTGGAGAATGACTGTATTGATGTAATGATTTGCTTTTCGTAGACTGAAGCCTGGTACATATATTGTGGGAGGGAGAAACATGCGTTATGTTTGCCGTAATGAGTAAGCCATAATTGTCACACTGCAGAACTTGAACAATGGAGAATCTGAATCGTGAATGATCGATCTGCTAAGGTTATCTTTGTTAGAGAGGCAGTAACCCCATGAGCCCGGCAACAGTGCAGACTGAGACATAGGGCTAAAGTATTGGTGATGGCAAAGAGCCAGCAAGCCATTGACTGTCCGCTCAATCAAACATCTGCCTCACGTTGAGGTTGATCCTCTTTCTTTCCATCCACCCATCCCATTGTTGCCACTCACTCCCGGGCCACTGCTGCATCCAAGTCGGGCACGTGCCTTCCAGTATTTTTGGCACACTATGCCATGCATACCTGCTCTCGCCACTCATCAGAACTGCATCGCCACTTCGAAGTCTCAAGGTAGCCACTCTTGCTGGCTCGCCTGGCTCTGCGCCGTCAAGTCCGATAACGAAGATGCCATCACAGCCCAGGGAGATCGATGCCAGTGGTTGGTCACACTCTTCGCTCACATCGCGGTGTAGCGAGAGCGTGTCGCCTGGTGAATAGAGGTTGACTATGGCAGCTTCTGCTTTCATCGGGAACAGGCTTTCCACCAGATCTTTGATGTCCGGAGGGAAGGCAGGTGGAGGACCATCTGGGTAGACTTTCTTAGTCCAGTCGTATTGTCCGCCCAGTGTGATCCAGCGTAGCTTTTTCGTCAGATATTGCTGCATAGTTATCGGCTTATGTACGGCTGGGTCCTTGGGCTCAAACACAAGTTCCTTGGCGGACATGGCGAAGTATGAGTCGCGCTCTGGCGGGTAAGTCACATGATGGAACATGTGTACATTTGTCTGATGTTGCGGATCCGAGAGATCTCGATGGAATGATTTTGCAAGCAGTTGAAGCTGGACTTCTTGCGGGAGCAGAGAGGGGTAAATGAAAAGACCTACCATGTCACTTCAGATCACAGTTCACTGCCAATGTTGAGATTGGCAGACTTACCCGGAATCGCATTGACGCTGTAGACCTTGGGTTCTTCAGTGGCTGTAATCTGACCACCAACGAAGTTTGTGAATGTCTCCCTGATGTTTGCGGGAAGTTGCAGCAAGCTCGTCGGCGACACGTGTGGGTGACTATCATGAAGTGATTGGGTGTCGATTATGCCATCGTCTTTGTCGACGGCACGAGGATCGAGCTTTTGAAAGTGTTTGTAGATCTGCCTGATGGAGGCTGGTGGTTTCGCGTGAGCGTCGAGATGAGTAGCCATGATGTGGATATGGCGATGTGCCAGTACTTAAGGCTAGAACATCAGTGTCGCGAACGAGTGTATAGTTGGCGGTCGCATGGAGTGAGTGAAAGAGTCACAAGGACTGTCATTGGTCATTGATCAAGTTGCTTGGGATTGATTGAAGTTCATCAAATTCTGGGAGTCGCAGCCTGCAAGAATGACGCAACGCCAAGCAATTGCTCTCCAAACGCGTCTCCTGCAGTTATACGAACGCGCGCGTGAACTCTAGACCGAGCCTCTTATTACTTACACCGTCCAAGCGTCCAAGGCAACATGGGCTGATCGCCTCGACCACATGTGATATCTGTATCTTTCACTCACATGCCAACGCTCCCGGCTCATCATGCCACCTACGGGAATCAAGAAGCAGAAGACCTTCAGCTATCGCCGCCACATCTCTAAACCAAGAGCCTATCTAGGCTCCGAGAAGGAGAAACGCCAGTCTTCATTGACACAGCTGGACTTTGTCACTAGTACACCACAAGCGACAGAAGTCATTCCTATTTCCAGTGATTACGAAGAGGGTGACTTTGAGGTTGAGCAACCCAGGAAAAAGCGACGAGTGTCTGGGAAGGGTAGCGAGGGTCATGACTGGACTCCGAGGAGCCGTGGCACACGTTCAGGCGGAAAGGGACACTCGGCCAAATCGAAGAAGAGCGATGCACTCGAGAGAGGCCAGCAGACTATGACCCAACTTGACTTCGTATCCTCTGGCCAGCAGAAGCTTGTAGACGACATCGAGGACGACGACGATGATGATCTGGACTACAAGGAGACACACTCCGGAAGGCGAGAATCGCCTGCCTCGCTGTGTAAGCCAGCCATCAAACGGAAACCCCTCTGGTCGCATGAATCGGACGACGAGATGGAGAGTGTACCACAATCACCTGTGAAGAGCCCGGGATATAAGGATCCATACAAGGCGGCGCATCAGGAAACGGAAGATCTCGCGATGCACAGCATTGCTGCTCATGACTTCACTACACCAAAGAAGGTCGCCCGCTTTTCCGAGATTCCGTCTTCGCAGTCACCGCCCAGCATCAAGATGTCTACGAGACAATCTCGAAAGTCGCAGCGTCACTTCCTGGGTGAAAAGTCTCCTTCAAAGTCACCATCGACGTCACCATCCAAACTGAAAGGTCTTCGTAGGACGCCCTTGACGGAGAAAAGTGTAAATGTCATACCACCAAGATGGCAACCGGAGACCCAGGAAAGTCAGAACCCAACGATGAAGATGCTTCAACAGGTCCGCATGCGTACCAGGTTGGGTGGTGCACCTCTACATGAGGAAGCACCAATGCCACCACCGAAGTCAAAGCCACAGCGACAGGCGGCGGCTGAAAGCTCGCGAGTTGACGATCCTTCAGCGTCGTCCAAGCAGCCTCCGCCACGTAAGTTGCAGCGAACCACCACCGTGCAGGATTCTCAGGCCTCGGACGAGAATATCATGACGCAGATGCCGCCTGCCCGATTGACTCGGATTGGAACCGTGCAAGACTCGCAGCACGAAGAGCTTGATCTTTCTAGCCAACTTTACCGCAGCATGTCTAGTAGAGAGAATCTGCGAGTCCTTGACACTCAAGTTGATAACGAACTTTACGACGAACACGAAGACGAAGATGAAGATGACCTAGAAGAGGAAGAAGAATACCCACATACTTACGATCCGGTAAGCGCAGCACTGGACCGAGATGCAGCTCGCTATGCCTGGACTCAAACTCAAGCACCCCGGACGCAGCACAAAAGAACCCAAGTTGTGGACAGTGAAGACGACAGCGACGATGACGATCTTGACCGCGGGATTGTCCCGGACTCGGAGAGTGAAGACGAGATCATCCTGCTTCCCAGTCCTACCGGTCGCGATGGCCCGTCACAAGAACTCTGCAGCGAAGACTTGGTGGCCCCGAATTCGGAACCAGAAGAACGAACGCCGCGACGACGCACGAAAGCGCAGAAGCAGCCTTCGCCATCGCCGCCTTCATCCCCACCACCCCTTCGCCCAAGCCAAGTCAGTACTGTGATGCCCACTCAGTCCTCACCACGCTTTGCCGTGCTAGCTGAACTGGCTGAAGCGGAAGAATACTCTCCTCCAACTTCGCCGCCGACTGTGCCCAAGCCGAGCCTGATCAAGAAGCCACAGTTTCAGGACACGCAGGCTCTCACAATTTCTAGCTCGCCTCTGCCGCTACCACCGTGGAGTTCGTCGGGCGAGGTAGACTTGGGGTTCAATAATATGTCGAAGGGCGAAAAGCCAGACAATGGTGGTAACGAACTGGCGAGCTTGGTCGACTTCAGCTTGCCACCGCCGCCGCCGCTGGGAATGAGTTCCTCGCCATGGAGATGAGCACGTGCATGATATCAGGTGGTGGACGGATAGGTATATTGCAAGGTATGTTTCTCAGACGTTCATGTCGCAGATAGACACCATGAATGCAATCATTTGGATGTTCATTCACGACTGACGTGCGCTGTTTGGTCGACTGTCTCTCAAGCCAGCGCGGAGACCCAAAGACAGCGACCAGACTGCTACTGGGTGAGTTGCCTTCAAGATCGTAATGTGATCGTTGTGTATAATAAGGTTGACAATGATTTCACTGGTCATCAATTATGTGGATTTTGATAGGCGATAGGTAAGATTCAAAGTTAAAACTTTACCACGCGCTCGCCACATTGAGCTATGTGAGGACATCTGAACTCTATAGCTGCAGTGCATGCCGCGGTCATTAATTAATCCATGAAAGGTTCATAAGGTGTTCCTGATCTCTGAATGTGATCTCGACTCGACTACTTCGTACGCCGCTTTACAGTATCGAGTAACAAGTACCAAACTCCACTTCGAGTCTCTGACAGCACATTGTTAACATTCTCGAATATCAACCAAAACACTGACAGTCAGCTGTTCACACTGTTGAAACTCAACAATCAAGATCCATTCTGACAGCAAATTGCGCACATCGCCTCGGCCACAATCCAACCACAATGTCTACTTTCCCGAAGTTCATGGATCTCCCCCTGGAGTTGCGCCTCGACATCTACGAGCTTATCCTTCCCCAAAACGAAGAACTCTCCTTCGGCAACGTGAGCGCACATGTCAGGCCACCCATGACTTGCTCTGCTTTCACACACCACCTCGGGGACCATCTTGCCCTCACGCAGGTCTCTCGTCAGGTTCGCAATGAGACCACTCCAATCCTGTACGGTAAAAACCAATTCGAAGTCATACTGCGAGCGGACAAAGTCGCCGAAGCACCTCCCATGCAGCCGCCTTGTACGCGTCGGACTGCAAAGAAAAGTGCAAAATGGGTGGCCGACTGCGACCCAGTGTACTACCTGACCTACGGCGACCGCCACGCAGCGGCTTGGGCCCGTGTCGCTCGCCCGCAAGCAATAAGACGAGTCCGGCGCCTGCTGGTTGGGGTCGAGAGAGCAGATCTGGTCGCCGAGTGGAGGCTTTTGCGCCAACTGTCCTTGTCCCCGAGCAGCCTTAGCCTAGAGAGAACCGGTCTCTTCTCCGTTCAGAGATGGCACCTCCACGCCATCGAGCTGAAGTGCCCCGTGCTTACCACTCCCGTCTGGTGCGTCGATAGCACAGGGTATTTCGCCCATGAGAAAGGACTTGCCAAAGTCGACCCGCCGAAACCGCACCGCCCGGGCGTGCCCCAAGTATGCAGCAGATGCAGACTCATGTTCAACGCCTGGCGCATCGATGTCCTCAGGGCGCGTGGGACGACTAGGGAGCTTTTCTTGGCATTGGTTTGGTATGGTGGTCACGAAAGGCGCTTTTGCAGTAAGAATTTGAGACTGACATTGATTCGATAGGCCTTGCGGAGATGTAAATGTGACGTTTACAAGTGCTTGAGCAGGCAATACACCTGTGAACTAAAACAATTCACCATACAAGTACATTGGCACACAAGTACTTCGAGCATCCCTGCGCGTAGCAACACGGGCTAGCGCGCCATGCAGTGGATCTCTGTTCTTTTCTCGAGGTCTTGCGTTTTTAGCATCGAAGGCGTTGTGATTAGCTGGGCATTTGCGCACGAAATTACTTCGGCACCAAAGCGCTTCAGCGGTATGAAGTAGCGTGTTCATGCAACTGATCTGGACTTTTGTTTTCTCATGTGAGATATCATAGTTAGCATGGGTACTTGCGCACGGAAGCACACGCGCACGAAAACCTTTCAGCATAGAAGCTCTGCAATAACACGAGAAAATGCGCCACGCAGTCACGCAGTGGACTTCTTCTTTTCGTCTCTTTTCATCTCTTTCCATGTTTGCTTGGGAAGCCTTATGATCAGCAGGACACTTGCCGCAGAAGAGTTGGAAACTCAAACGTTTTACAGACACTCGTATTCGTTGTAGTCGAAGTCTGTGGTGTGATCACATCCAGGGAGCGTCAATTACGAGGTCTTGTAGTCGCGCAAATTGCCGGTCTGGAATTCGAGGGCTAGTAGGCGATGTGGGAATAGACAGTGCTGCCGTGGAATGATTGGACAGCACGGCTTGAGCATCGAGATCATCCACCCATCCTCCCCAGACTATTCTTCTTCATATGCCTCCCTCCCATAAGCATTTCGCCCACGATCATCGTCTCGCTTCAAGGTGACATTTCGGTTTCTCGCGGGCGCGCGAGCGTGTCCGGTTGCTCCACTGCTGTCATCTGTACACCTATCGCTTCCAGTCCCCATGTGTTCCGACTCCAAGCAAGCATAGATGCTACGAGAGTTGATCTCCAAGTCCCAACGCTCCTACTCTCAGGCTTGCGATGAAGTTTTCCTGTGATTTCTTAATAGGAGGTATCGTTCGCTCTCAGTGGGAATGATAGCTTTTATGGATCCCTGCTCGATGGTAGTGCTATAATCACAGCGCGGAGACAATGGTATAACTTCCCTAGCACCTCGATGGTTAAGATCGCTATCTCAATACTGATTTGTGCTAGCACCAACGTAGCGAGCTCGGAGACGTGTGGGTAGAAGTGCCATGATGACCAGGCGTGAATCTTCCATTGGCAGCTTTTTGTAGCCACTCGTTGGGTAGACCTGTCGATTCTTAGCTGATGATATATGTACAACTCGAGTCTGTAGATAAAGCACGTGTAACAAGGGAATAAACATGTCCAGACCAAACACTCCTACCTGTCATGCACATTGGATAGACCAATCAGACACACCTTCAAGTCATACATTGTCACGACAATCAATACACAGCCTCTCCTCAAAGAGGCCACATGAACAGCACTCCAACCTTCCAGATGCAA
Organism: Cladosporium velox; assembly: GCA_024604135.1. Classification (NCBI taxonomy): domain Eukaryota; kingdom Fungi; phylum Ascomycota; class Dothideomycetes; order Cladosporiales; family Cladosporiaceae; genus Cladosporium; species Cladosporium velox. Next base: position 465,327 of record JANIIF010000014.1, read on the forward strand.
TTACAAAAAAAAAAAAAAGAGGAATTACATTCTACCATGTACAGAGTCCCAGAATCCTATCTTCCCTCCTTACAAGAAAGCCAGCGCAAGCGAGCTCACAACACTCAGACCAACGACAAACCAACCCGTCTGCTGCACCTGCTTGTTGTTGATCATGCTGGCGGTGTCCCAGGCCAAATGCCTCAAGCCGTTGAACGAGTGGTAAGTGAAAGGCATGGCGATGGTGAACTTGGTGAGGACCTTGAGGGCGAGCGGCCAGGCGGCGAAGCTGGCGGCGAGCACGGAGCTCTCGAGGTGCCAGCCGACGGTGGGCGCGATGAGGTAGAGGATGCCGAAGGCGTAGAAGCCGCCGGAGAGGGCGACGCCGGTGACGCGGTTGAGCGCACTGCCGTACCAGGTGATCTGCGGCTTGTAGATGCTGAGGTGGGGAGCGACGGGGCGGTTGAGGCGCTGCTTTGCGAGGATCTCGTCGGAGGCCTGGGTCGGGCTCATGGGGGTGGTGGCGGCGTGTCTGTGGGTGCTGTGGTCAGCGGGTGGAAGAGGTCGAGATGGATTGTTGCTCTGCAATTACCTGCGCTGTGTGGTGAAGGCGGTGCCCATGGCAATGGCAGCAGGAGCCGCGAACCTGCTGGCAGGTGTCTGGGCAGCCACTGGGAGGTGGTTAGCATATGTGAATGGATGACGGCGCGCGGTCGCGGGCAGGGAGGGGAGCTCTTACGCCGCCTGAGGGACTGCTGTGCGATCCTCTGAGCCAACATGGTTGCGCTGGTATGGATGTGAGGGTGGAGTGGAGAGTGGTGTGGTGGTGGTAGTAGTAGTAGTCGCAGCAGCTGTATAGACGGATCACAATGCTCTCATGCTCTCTCTCTCTCGGCTGCAGTCGTCGACTTGGATGCGCCTGCCGCCCGCCTTTCTCCGCGATTGCCTCGCTCCGACGCCAGCCAATCGGGGGAGAGGTATAGGAAAGCCCGAGCCAGCAGCGGAGAACTGGAGCACACAAAACCCAAGCTGCCCGCGCGCAACTTTTCCTTTCCCTTTTGATCAAGAACACCAATTCAACCGTCTGGACTCACATGAAGGCGCGGTTGGGGCTACACCGGCGCAGGCGTTATGTCTGTGCCATCGTACTGCCCGCCCAGGTTTCGAGACCAATTACTGCCCGTAGTTAATCGCACATCAGATATCAAATAATTATCTAAGATGTGTTTCATATCAGGGAAACATACACTTGTACATACTTTGCTTTTGCTTGTATTGCATCGTCTGATGCTGGGCATGTCTTGATGTTAGGCAGCTATATGATCATGAGAAGATGGAGTGCTGCGTCGTATTGCATCCATCTAGTGTCATTGTCGTATTGCTGCACAAGTCTGGACATTGGCAACTGGACAACGACGCGTCTTCATGTTGCGTCATCAGAGGATGTCTACCAAACACAGTCTTGCAGCATGAGAGTACGAGTGCCTCATCACGCAAGCCACATACGGATGACCTTTCAGATCATGCCCTTCCAGCTTGACAGTACACGCAAACACGTCACATCTCCCCAAGAGAACAAAAGACACGCTCTCATCTCATCTGTCATTAATCCAGGTATTTCATACCATCTATGACACACCACCATCTATCCCATAGCGTACCAACGCTACCATGTCGTAAGACTGACCGCCTCAGCGAAACATATCGCCTCCCCCAATGCAAGCAAAAACACCATAACGTGCCCATGCACCCATTTGCCGCGCTGGTCTCCCTCAGCGGGCGTCCTTTTTCCTTTTCCTTTTTTTCATGCTCGCTCTCTAAAAACTGCGGGATGATGCTGATGTCTCTTTTTTTTGGGTTCCCCATCTCTCACTCTCGAGAAAGCGATGTTTCAGCCCCAGGCTGTTAGAAAAGATCACATAGAACAGTGTGCAAAGAAATGAAAGGTGTGTGGAGGATGCAGAGAATGATGTGGCTGCTGTGAGAGCCGTGAGGCGTGGTGTAAAGGCTCTGCGCAGTCCAAGCCAGAAAAGAAGACATGCAGGGCACGTAGTCGAACCGAGGAGCAGATCATCACTCTTCCACAATGCTGTGTCCCAAGTTGCTCGTAAAAGTGGTGCGGTTCCTGCGCACCAATGGCCTTGCGGGCCGTTCGGCGGGGCTCGTGATCGGAATGTATCGTCCAAGAAGGTTGGAAGATGGCGATTCTGGACCCGTGCTGTGCTTCTGCCGAGCATTTTCAACGACTGTGCCGCAGCCTGCGCCATCCAGACCAGTACCAGTGGAGCCTTGTCGTTCACAAGAGTCCTCATAAATCGATGCTATGGAGGCCGCACGCGAAGGGAGAGCAGAAACAAACGGACTGCTACCGGGATTGGCTGGCGGAGTAGGCATATCGCGCTCGTAGCCAATCAGCAAGGAAGACTCCTAGAAGACCGTGCCGTCGGAGAGAATCATGATGGGAGGTTCTTTGGTGTTCGGGCGAGACACTTCGGCGATTTCACGACCACCCTGGTAGAAATGTCAGCATCACATATCGACATGCGGTTTCCAAGCTTTCAAGCTTGCTCACCTTCCAAGTGCCAGCCTCGAGCATTTGCGCAAGAGAAAGCTTGCTGTCGCCTTGCAGACCGAGCAAGAGGTTGACTTCGGACAGCAGGTCATCCAAGAAACCAACGGTAAGCGCGCGCCATTCGACAATAACATCGTCATCCGCTGTGAACAGAGGTACAACTTCCATGTTTGGTTGTCCTTGCCTTGTGGCATTCGTCTGGTATTGCTCTAATCCTCTCTTTGCGTCTTCAGGCTTCAGTGTGAGCAGTCCTGTGTCTACGAGTAGTCCACCGTTGCGGTATTCAGGCAGGCCAGTCATAAGCTCTACCCCAACGAAGTGAACGTTGGCAAGTTTCTGCATGGGCACCATGAGAGAGTAGGTCAGCCACTGTGTGAGTTTGTGGAAAGGTACAATGTTCTCCCAAGGCTGGGTAGGGTGTGAAGGCATGGAGGCGCAAGGCCAAGCGTCACCGAGGGGTTGACCATCAATCTGGGTGCGCGTAGCAGGCCAGATGGGTGTAAGGCCGTCCATGAGAGTTGTCCACAAGGTAGGCAGTGGGATCACGGGTACTGATGATGCAGTAGTGGAAGGGTGAGACAATAGGTAGTCCAGCATGTTGCCAGGTCTGTTGTCAGGACCAAAGATTTCCTGGTTGAGCAATGCATCGGCAAGACGGACAAGCAAGTTGGTGCGGCCTTCAAGACCGTCGATCGGGTTCTCTTCAGTGACCTGCAGACCCTTGGCCATGATCTGAGGAGTGAGTTTCTTCAGGCCCGCGCTGTCCACTTGGTAAGGTTGTTCAGGGTTGCTGGAGAACATGCCAAACTTGAACATCTCCAAGCTTGCAACTGCAAGACCCTCACTGCGACGGTAAACCTTGCCGCTCTCCTTGGACTTGTACTGCCACTTAGTGCCTGCACCAGCATCTAGAAGAACCGACACCAGGAACAGATCTAGAAGACGGCGTGTGCGTTCCTGGTTGTCCAAGGAGGAGGGCCAAGTAGCCATGAGCTGGTCAATGCGTGGGCGGCCGCCGACCTCGAAGTGCTGCCACCTGCCGTGGGGCGGGATGGTCGAGTAATCGTCAAAGTCGCGCTGTGGCTACGTATCAGCATCATCATGTGTCACAAGAGCGGTGCCTCGGCATGTCCTACTTTAATGATCGACACAACATAGTTGGCCGTGTCCTGGAACTTGCTCATGTCGACATTGAAGTGACGCAGCTGGTTCTTCTTCGCCTTCTCCAGCACCAGGTGACTCCTCTCTCGCACTGCATAGATGCTCTTCAAGTAGCCTGCGGGGTCGAGGTTTGGATCGGGTGCGCGAGGCAGAGGGACCTGAGGGAGGTTCGCGGTGGCTGCGGGGTTCTTGGACATGTTGGCGTATTTGGTGTTGCCGTTGAGGAGGAAGGTCGAGTTGCGGTGGTCGGGCGAGTGTTCGTTGTTGGCAGCGCGGTTGTTGCTCCGACGTGAGAAGAAGCCCATGGTATATATATGTGGTGTGCTGCTATAGCAGCGGTTGCCTTATCTGGCCGGCGGGCAGCTGCTGGCAATGCGGGGCGGGCGCCAGGGCGGATTTTCAGAGTGAGGCTCAGCGGACGTCGCCTCAGTCGGGGCGCTGTTATCTGATATCGCTATCGGCCTGGGCGTGTAGGTAAGAGGAATCTTCAGAGAAAAGTGGTGGCAGCGGCGCAGGCACCAGACGGCGGAGGGGAAAGGTGAGGGAGAGTTCGACTGCGAGCCCGCGACCAGGCAGGCTACTCCTACTAGTAACGAGAGAGAGACTACTGCTCGCTCCCACAGCCAGCCAGCCAGCCAGCCAGCACTGCACTACTGGCAGGAGTCAGTGCACAGGGTATATTGTGGGTGGTTCCTGGCCCTCCGGCAGTGGAAGAGATGAGCCGGCCGCGTTCAGGGCTCGCGCTCCGGCGTGAAGACGGGCGCGCGGTCCAATGGGACAGCGGTTTGACAGACCTTCACAGGCTCGAAGGATGGCAGCATTGGCGTGGATGAATTGCGCTCGTCGCTCGGCTCATGTTGGGCATACATGTGTGCGCAGGTACCGGCACGGAAGACGCCCTCTGGCCTCTGCACCCTGGGGTATTGCGCCTCTGCTACCCCTGCCGAGTTTGTTTGTTGCTCTGCTGCTGGGGCTTTGACTGGGGCGAGGGCGAGCACACCGTAGCGGTGCTGCTAGAGGGCAATGGCATTTTTAGCAGCGCCGTTGCCGACCCTCGTCTCGCTATGGCATGAGAAAGGCGTTGGAGAGGAGCCCGGTGGCTTGGAGTAGTGGTAGACCAGCAAACTACTCCCTGAACTACACCATCTAGCCCGATCGAAAGATATAGTTGTGCGCGCACGGCAACATGGAGCACACCTCCCTTCCACCTGCTGGCTGCTGCCACGCTGGCTATGCGAGACACATGCCAAATCGTGATAGCTCCTCCGTCTGAACTCTGATATTGATTGACTCGCTCGTCTCGCCTCTTCTCGACGCATGCGCCGAGCCTTAGCGACACCACCCACCTTCCTGTCCCGTCCGCCCTTCATCCGCGGCGTAGCGGACAAGACACCTCCTTAGGTGCATGTCCTTTATGCATGTCTCACACGCGAAGAAATCCGCTCGTGCTGCTGCTCGCGGATGCTGTTTTGGCATTTGCCCTCTCGCCAAACCCGAGCCAGGGTGCTGGGAAGCTCATCTCGGGTACGGCTAGTGTCGCCATGCGTGTGTGCTTTCCATCCGCGCCAACACACCCTGTAAATACAATCTGGAGCGCTCGGCAGGGCGATCCGGATCAGCACTTTCTCGCCCTTGCACCTGCCGGCCGCCAGCCCTCCAAAACGTCGTTGGAGATTCGCTTCACCGAACGCAAACTCAATGCCTCAAGGTTCAAGCGCTAGTGCACAGAGAGGCGAGGAGGTCAAAGGAACAAGTCCGGCAAAGACGTGATAAGCCCACTCGGCCTCCTGGGCGCAGCGAGTGTATTTCGCCGAGACGATGGAGCATTTGCAGCAGTTGAGGACAACCGAACGTATGCGCCGTGGGATGAAGCTCCAATATTCAATAATGATGATGTGCCAGTGGACCTCGGCGGTGCCCAGCAACGAAGACAAACCGCCGCCTTGTCGTGCCATTTGATCCCCAACAAGCTCGAGACCACACGCTTGCCGTCCGCTCGGTCGGCCTCAACCTTCGGCCATCACTCCACGTTCGCCCAGGCTGTCCGCTTCCTGCCGTTTTCCCATTTTACCAGCAGACTCTCGCTGGCAGCCCTCCTTTCAGAATACAAACACTGCGCTACCTCCAAGCGACCTCCTCCGCCTGCGCCATGCGAGCTGTGCGACAAATCAAGCACTACCGAATGGCGCCACTCCTTCTTCGCTTGCCTCGCGTCGCTCTTTCCACGTGGATGGGCGTCTGTGATGGCACAGATGGCTTCTTGCCCCAGACGGCCATGGCACCTGTCAAGGCCCGTCATCAGGCCACCCAGGTCATCAATATAGGATCCATCGATCGCGTGGTAGAGACTTCCCGTTGCAAACCCTTACGCGCATATCCCATCAATCCTGTTCCTTTCGCGCGCGTCTAAGGTTAAGGTTTGCTGGCATACTCTGATACCCGTTATAAAATCGCAACCTGGGCTTTTCAAGTCATCCTTGCGATCCTCGCTTTATACTTCTGATAGCGAAATGAGAGGTACGAGCTTAACCCCTCCCACAAAGCCACGATTTACGGATCTACAGCACAATCCGGATAGCAGGGCGAAAGGTCCATGCATTTTGGATCTGCTCCCATCTTATCGGAGAGCTGTCAAAGGCACGTGTTCGTATCGCACGCACGTCCTTGCTCATGGACGGAGTACTGTGCTGGATGGTTCCCCGAAGGGCCTCTGTGCACAGAGTTTCGACGGCACGCTGCCAGGCAAAGTATACGAACCTAGTTCTCTGACGCTTTGTGCTTCTATCTCTTAACAAGATGAAAGCTCCACTGTTTTTGGTATATGTCACACGTCAATCCTTGTTGGCTTTTGGGCGTCAAGATTTCATCTTCTGGCATTATTATCTTTCACATGCTGCAAACACGCGTGTACTCCTTTTCATGAGCAGATATGAAAAGGGGTGTGTCGGTCATTGAGATGTTACGAGGAGCGTCATGTGGGTCTTGTGATCTACATTGTGGTCCCTCCATCAATCACAGGGACAGAACGACCTGGCTTACCATTGAGATTTCGTGGGCGGGCTTCAACGCAATGGCTGTTCGCTGACAACTCCTTCATTGAAATCCAAGGAGCAATCCCATTGATGTCCAACCGCATCGCTCACGCTGTAGACCCGGCTATTCACAAAATCTGTCATTCATACGTTAAAAACTACTTACTTACCTTACTTACACATCTAAAGTCCCCCAACCTCACCTTCCCACAAACTTCAACTCCGCCCACCTCAGCGGCACATACGCAACCAGCGTCATAACAAGCGTAAGCTCATTCGCAATATCTCCTCCACCACTCCCAATCAACCCCCCAATCGGCCCCACAAACCACGTCTCCACCATGCCCATGCACCAGAACACAACTCCAATCAAGAAACTCGCTATCGCCGCAAGTCCCAGCGGCAGCCTCGCAGGGTCGTTCCACGCTTCGAGATCATAGCGGTGCACGACGTCCGCGCGGCGGAAGATGAAGTGCTCGCTCGCGACGATGACGAAGTACGACGTGCACCAGTAGCCCAGCAGCGAGAGGAAGTTCTCGAGGTAGTCGAGCAGGTGGTCGCGGCCTGCGAGTGCGATGGCGAGGATCACGGCGAAGCAGGCGAGGGTCCAGAGGACGCGGGGGATGCGGGCGAAAGGACGTGCGAATTGCTGGCAGGAGAGGGCGGCGGAGTAGGTGTTGATGATATTGCAGTTGATGCCGCTGAGGACGAGCAGCACGAGAAGGAACTTGGCGAAGCCATTGGGGTAGAGGGCGGTTTGGAGGAGGAAGCCCAGGCCGCTGCCGCCGTTGTTGGTGTAGGCGTCGTTCCAGGTGGGTTCGTTGTTGAGAGCGGAGGAGACCACGCAGCCGGAGACCATGCCGAAGGAGGTGGGGATGGCGACGCCCAGGGTGGTCAGGAGGAAGACTTTGGTGCGGCTGGTGGTTGTTGGATAGAGGACGTAGTAGTCCGAGGCGACTGTGCACCACGATGCCGAGCTACCATACACGATAGCAAGGAGCGACAATACGTTACCAGCGAGGTCCGCTCCTTCTAGCTTGGTGCTGGTCGAATTGTCTGCGGAGGGTCCAGTCTGTCCTAGGATGATGAGGAAGACGATCAGGTAGACAATCCACGCGTACCGCTCAAACGGCAAGATGGCCTTAATGCCAAAGAACGAGACGACAAGGCTGGCAACAGCAATGATGACAATGCCGAGAGCAGTGCTGACCTTGCCATCTGCGACAGCATTGAGCGCGATACCACCGGTGATGCAGCCGGCAGAACTCCAACCTATCTGTCCAATGGTGTTCAAGAGCGCAATGAGCTTAGTCGGATACCAACCGAAACTGTATCTGCTGACAGAGATCTGACGCAGACCAGTCGGTGCGCCTAAAGTGGCACAAAAGCCTGATAGAGCGCCACCCAATATCGATCCAAAGATGCAGATGATGATGCTCTGTCTGCAGGGAGTTTGTTAGCGTCTGCGCCCAGAAAGTCTGTAAGTGCTGCCCCGTCGTCAGGTCTCTCCATGGGGTCGATCGCCATGTTGATGATCGACCTGAGTCAGGGAAGGCACACGCGCAGGGCAGATTGCTCACTTCAGATCAAGGCCAAACTTCCATCCAAGGAAACCAGTCGCGAAACAGCTCAAGTTCATGGTGCCGGACGCCCACAGCGTCGCCATGGTCAAGGTGTCCTTCCACGTCAAAGCGACCCGATCCTCTGGAAGCTTTCGCTCAACCGCTTGGCTCTCGATTCCCAGCTTCTTGTCCAGCATCGCTTCCATGGCACGCATTTTTGCGAGGATTCCCTCATCTTCCTTGACATAAGTGTCGTTGTGTCGCGTGCCGCTCGCGTCGCCCCATTCTGAAGACTTTGGCGAAGATTCGATGTCGAATTGCGTTTGCTCGAGCTTCTCCTCTGCTGTGAGCGGGCGCTGTGGCCTCGAAGAAACAGGTGCGGCGTGGATCTCTGGCTCGCCGTGCGAGGTGTGAGTAGCCATTGTAGTAAAAGTCGTTCACGTGCTCCAGTAGTAGTAGTATCTCCAATTCCAGCGTTAAAAAAATCGGAAACGTCGCGCACGTCCAATAGCCAGCCCACGACCTTTCCCTCTCGACCAGCTCGGAGGATTTGCGAAACAGCAAGAAGAAGCACAAGAAGCAGAAGAAACAACTAACTCAGCAGACTAGTCGATCTTCCCACGCGGCCACCTACCTATCTGGACCTACGGTGACACAAAGCTACCAGCCATAAACGGCACCGCGGCACCGCGGCACCGCAACCACGTCAAACTCCCGGCCTCACAGGCTCTTATCTTCGCATTTCTCGCAGGCTGTGTGGCAAGCCGGGGCCGAGTCGTGGACCAACCGTTGCACGAGAGGGTCCAGAGGCCCAGAACTGAGGTAATGCGAGTGGGGCTATCTTCAGAAGAAGAAGCCTCGGCCAAGCCCGTCAGAAAAGCTTGCGAGACGCAGGGCTGGAAGCGCGTAAATTTACGTACACCGCTAAGTCATCCACCGAATGGCCGGCCGTATCTCGATGGCAAGTATCATCGTTTATGAATGTGAATCCTGCGACATCAGCACACTAGATGCTGAATTACGAATGAAACTGTATGGGAATCTCAATAGTGCTATATAGCTGGGCTAGACACTATGCCTGCCGAAACTAGCCTAGCACGTAGTCCTGTCAAGACTGCTGTACGTAAAATAATGCGCAGCGACTGTAGAGAGAGATCATCCTGTGGCCCCCGGCTGTGTCGTCACTCGTGTTGCAATGGTGGAGTGTCTTGTGTATAGGAGGCAGTCTTCCACGCGATTATGTGATGCTCGAGCTCTGGACATCGTCAGCCTTGAGAACTCCATAACAGGCATTGCTTTCGAACGACTCTTTCAGATACTTGCAAGCCCTAAGCTAAACAACAACAAGGCCGGTGCCAACAAAGTTAGCCGCCACGATAACGCCCTTCGTTCACTTGAATTCTCTGGCAACACGAGCCCTTCAGTTCTTGGTCGTAGAGTCGGTCACAAGTGACAGTCCATGTCCATCGAAACTTTGCAGTGGTGTCGTTTCGTTTTCATTTATTTCGTATTCTTTGCGGCGCACGTAATCTACAAATGGTCGTGACGAGAATCAGAAAGAAGAGCATATGCGCGAGCGTGACCAAGTCCAACGCCGGAAGACACCGGACTCATCATCGAGGCCAAAGCTCATGCAAAGAGGAAGAAAAGCCAAGAAGAATGGCACTTGTTGCTCCGCCACCAACGCCATCGCTGTGTATGAGGCATGAAGATGAACGTGAAAAATAAAATGCAAGAAAGCAGAAAACGTGCGTGACCAAATGCGATAATGTGTCCGCGAGCCGCGAGAGCGGCCCTTCATGAATCTTCGACAACTCTCAACAGGAGCTCAAGGAAGTCTTTCCATCTCTTCTCTTTGCCGCAAGAATTCCCTTGCCAGAGCGTCTCCTCCCTTGGCACCAAGCACCATCCAGTGATGAGCCACACACATCGTCCGGGGATCGCATCTCTCCGGGTCGCGATCCCGCTTCCATTTGCCTTCAATTTCATCCTTGAAGACGTCTCCAGGTGAGGCGAAGGGAGCGATGACATGGTCCATGAGCTCCGGATGTGTCAGGTAAAGCGTGGCAAGCTCACGCTGTGCGGCCGGGTCGCCCTCGCGGGCAGTGATCTGAAGTAAGTGTGCGGCGTCTGCCATGCTGTAGTGTGCTATCAGCTCTGCTGAAGGCGTGCGAGACGGCGCGGTGAAAGTCGCTGAGTCGCGCTGCTGCTGCGCAATCGAAGCGGCACGACCATGACCACGGTTGTTCGTATGGTAGTCGATGATACTGTCGGCCATTTCGACGAGCTTCTTACGTGCTTCGGACTTAAGGCGAATCGCTGCGACTGCGGCGTTCCAGAAAGCTTGACCTTGCGATGAACTGTCTAATATCGAATGAGGCAAGAGCGAGGCGATGTACTGCAAGTCGCGGAAGATGGCTGACGGTCGTATGTTACGCTGACAGAACAAGATGTAGAAGCCATCGGTAAGAATCTCAGAGCCAGGTGAGACATGCTTACCGGCGAGAGATCGCGGCAGCTTAGTTGATGTATCGGCCTCGGACAAGATAGCGTCTGAACTCAAGTTGCGTTGCGCCAGGTATGGGCGGATGAGCTTTTGGATCTTGTTGAGGTGCCTGAGTTTAGCATACGGATCAGAGTCGATTGTGAAGACTTCGAACATAGACCTGAAGGCGTGTTCATAGTCGAAGTTGAGGCGGCGGGACCGAGAACCTGGAAGACGAGTGCTTTTGAAGCTTTGTTGGAGGTTCTCTTGGCTCGCATATTTGACTTGGGACTCGAGATGCGGCTTGGTAAGTTCAGTACCAAGGCCAGTGAAGAACGCCTCATCAGTCTCACTACCGTTAACAAAGACGGATGTGCCAACATCGCTGATCAAGAGGCCAGTCAATTGCTCACAAAGGTCATCAGTCGCCTGCGACTCGTGTGCGATAGTTTTGGTGTTCGTTTTCTGCGGAGATGTATCCCATCCTCTTCCCATGTGAGATGCAACGCTGGTGGTGCTGGACGGAGACCGTATCTCGGTTGCCGCGGGCGACCAGAACGGTGTCGACGATCTCGCCGCCAATGTGGGACTCCTGTCGAAATACTCGCGCGAACTACTACTTGACAATGTTCGAGAAGCGTTGGACATGTTGTCGGACGAGATTGGCTTGCTGGCGTGCAACGTCAACATGTCAAGACGCCGATATGTAGTGTCGGGCGCGAAAAGTCGAACACCGTCTGTTTTTGGAAGCCGGGTTTCATTGGAGTCGCGTGTGAACAGGATGTTGGACCAGAGAAGTGGGCTGTCTTGTCGCGAGGGTGTCACAATTTGCTCGACACACTTTCGTACTTCCATGCAGAGCTTGTGGAGCCTTTCCTCACCAGCGCAGATCAGCTGGACATCATTTCGTCGCAACCAAGCAAGAGTCAACTTCGCTTGATCGTCGCTGAGTTTGTTTGGCCCGCCGTGCTCTGGGTGTGTTCCAAGCAACTCCAAGATCTGTGCTTCAGACTTGAGATGGATGTTTTGACTGGAAAGCCTGGTTCCACTCCAGTGTCGAAGTGGCGGAGCTTGTTTGGTAGTGCTTGCACGTTTGGGCTTCCCCATGACTCGCAAGGCAGACGTTACCGCGCGTACGTTGTCATACGAGGAAGATGTGCGTACATCAACACTGTACCAGATCTTGGTTCGTAAAGCTTTGTTCGATACGCATGCGGATGCTACACGTGATGAAGCGATCTCCAACGTTGGGCGAACCACGCTCAGCCATTCGTCGCAATGGTCGATGATTGATAGTGACGTAGCTAGAGAGTTCCTAGCAGAGTTCTCGATGCTTGCAATGGCAGAGCTGACAGCTTCTGGGCCATGCGCATCGAAGAAATCTTCGAAGACCTCAAGGTGGGAGAGCCAGGCGTGGCTTGCCACGAAGTCATGTCGAGCCTCGCATGCTGTGATTTCATCGTCGAACAGATCTACTAACTTTGTGGGTATGAAGGTGGCGTCCTCGAAACCTGGTGCTGTTGTGGTGTTGATCAGGACAACAGATCCGTGCATGCCACTCAGGAGAGTCTCAAGCGCGGTCTTGGTAGCCGACGGCACCTTCGCCCTACTCATCCAAGGAGCGTGCATGGCAGGCCAATCTCCCGAGACCGTGTCCTGGTTAAGGAGTTTGCTGTAGCTTTCTACCTGCTCGACATCGTCAGAAGCCACTAGCAGCGCCCAGTGAGTTGTGTCGTTCGTTCCGTGCCCCGCGACGTACTCCTCCAGTTCGGACCGAGCATCCATGACATCTGTGTCAAGCTTAAGGTCATTCTCCAAACTGGGGAGACTCTCATTGACGTGATCTTGTGGAGCCGATAGCCAAGGAGTAGATGCTGGGGTATTTGGGGTCCACGTACTCCCGGTCGAATTTGCGGCGCGGAAGAGTGAGAATCCGGACACTGAAGAGGCAGATGATTGCATACCCGATCGCAATGTGTCATGGTCTGAGGACACCGATACCGGCCGCCTGGCAGGGAAGAGAGCATTCATTGCAGTTACAGCATCGATGGCGGAGACAGCTATGAATTCTTTCGGTGGCGCAGACGCAGCCAAAACACCACCTGTTGAGGATGATGTTGGACTTTTGGCTACTGATGGATTGAAGCGATTGATGACCTTCTGCACACGGTCAACAGTCTCTGTCGGTAACACACTTCCATGTTTCCTATATAACAGTCAGCAGTGGGTTAATCGTTAATATTGACTGGGCAGGTACCATGAGTAGATAACGTCGAAGACAACTTTCTGAGATTTGGCAGCCACTTCCCGCAGTATCTTTAATCGAGCATGGTCTGAAATGTGATGGCCGTTCAAGAGTCCGTGGCTTTCCGGCAATACGATCATGTTCATCAAGAAGTTTCCAAAGAGCCAGCGGGTGGTCACAAAGCTGGGCAGATCTCTCTGGTGATCAGAGTTACCGTCAAGGCTTGCATGGATGGCCGAGGTGAAGTCGAGTGCTGTTGTTGGCACAACACTCGCTCCATTGGAATCGCCAAGAAGTTCGAGCAACTCGTCCACGGAGTCCTTGTAAAACTTTTCTGTGCGAGCAGTCTCCTCGGCTGAAAGATCCACTTGGCCTTGAACGCGCATCCTGAAAGACTGCCTGCTAGGTTGCTCCAAGATGAATTGGCCACGCTGCAGGGTATGCAGTATCCATGTACGCAAACGGTCCTTGCCTGGCCAGTCACCTTGGAAGGACCACATGTCCAGTAATGTAGATGTCAGTCGGTCGCCACCAGCCTTTCTCTCTGATATCAGACGGCCAGCAACGTGAGCCCACATCTCCGTGGAGCGGCCATAAGCCGGACTGTCCTCGCCTGTGGGATTGTGCAAATGGACAAGGGTTTCCAGTGAGCTTCTGTAACCAGCAGTAGAGATATCGTCCACTACACGATCCACGACGAATCCCAAAGGCTTAGCACTTCTTGTGCTCGCACGTTGGGACCCGCCTAGGACAGATTCTGCGCGCCGTGAAGACGTGCCGTCAGACAACATTGATGTTAGCTCTTTGTGACTGAGCGATGCTATACGGTCAGCGACAAAATGTTTATCGTACCGAAGTCGCATGAGCAACTTTATAGTGGTCTCCCGTGACGAGTGGGATATCACGTCCAGGAAAGAACCGGCGAGGGCTTCCGCAGAATTAGGACCAAGCTCTGAATCAAAGGAATCTACCAGTGAGAGATCCGGCAACTGCTCACAAGCGGCTTGGAAAGTGTTGAACATATGAGCGAAACTGTGCTTGTCCTCCGAACGTAGACATTCGGCGAGCGTCCGGCGCACGTGCCTTGAGGCGATAGCAAGGCGCTGAGTCCTTGATGTAGCAGTCTGTAAACGATGGAAGAGACGTTGAGCCTGTACGCGCCTTTGCTTGTAGTACTTTGCCTGGCGCAGCAGGTGCGAGACCTCATTCAAGTCCGGGATGGGAGTGGAAGGCATTACGGGTTCCGGTCTTGACGGCGGCTGAACAGCAATATCTGGAGTTGGCGCCGTACCATTGGGGTGGATATGCCCATTAGGAGGCTTCGCGACAACAACATCCTCGGACTGGACGATGTCCTCCGGGTAGGTCGACCAGATCGCCATGTCCGGCAAGGGAGCAGAGGCCGACCGAGACAGATGAGAAGGAGATGGGTTAGTTACATGAGAGGTACTTGGCGCAGGCGAAGTGAAAGAAAAGAGTTGTCCTGGAGTGCCGTCCAGGCGTGGACGGAGCTGGGGCGTCGATGAGCTTCGAGAAAAGGCATGACGAGGGCTCATCGGGGGTAGCACGGCTGCACGTGGACGAGAGAGTTAGCGGGTATGCTCGACAGATGGCAGCAGCAGTGCCAGCTCATCAGTACAGCATGTGGGCTTCGGGGCGGCGCGGACGTGATTGGAGTGCAGCGGGCCCAGACAGGCGCGGCGAACTGCTGGCCACTGCGAGAGAAAGGCAAAAAGGGGAGAGCATGGGAGATAGGACACGTACGAGCTGGAGCGGTTGCCTTCTTCTTGTCCAGACGGTCGTCCAGGCACGAGTCGCCCGGGGAGGGCTCCAGCATCGCTCGCGGTGGCACGATGCGACGCGGGGAAGACGTGGGTGGAGAGGTAGTGATGACTCGAGGCTGGTCTGTCTTACATGTTGCTTGCTGGTCGCAAGGGCTACGTTCCGAGTCGCCGCGCTGGCAGAGGCAAAGACAGTGGCAGCAGAGAGGAGGAGGTTGGCGCACTGCAAGAAGCCGAGCGCGGCATTCCTCAGCCGAGGAGGACGACGACGGCAACGATGCTGGTGAGGAGGAGACCAAGCGATACGGTGCGATTCGAGCAGTGAGTTAGCAGCAGTTTGGTGCGCTGGACGAGACCAAGGACGGCGGACGGCCAACGAATAATGGCGCACAGAGCTGGCGGAGGATCAGACGCGACGACGGGAGGCGACGGCGAGGCGTTGGCAAACAACAACAGCAACAGCACAGAATTATGAGCGGCGTGTCGAGGGTGTCAGCATATCCATGGCATGAGTGCGCTGCCAGCGACGGCCTGCGATCACGAGTGCAGGCGACGTGCTGGAAGGGTGCGTCGACGCCGCCGTGATTTGCTGCAGGACTGCGAAGAATCCAGCCGCTTGCATGTTGGTGCAGGATGGCCACGTCGGGCGCGGCGCGCTAATGCAGCAAAGAGACAGGGCGATTGGTGCAATAGCTGTGCCCCTACGCATCCCGTGTCACTTTGTCTTTGAGACATGCAGCACTTGAGAGCTTGCCGCAAGGCCACGACCAGGCGGCCAGCTCTGATGCTGCTGCTGCTCGACATGCATGGTTGCGAACGGGAGGCGTTGCTCGGCGTGGAGTCCTGCTCCTTTCGTTCGTCAACAGGAGCATATCGGATGCTCACGCCGCGCTAGAGTCAATCGCAGCGAGGAAAATGCATTGGATGCCTTTCGGCATGCAGGAGGCTATTGGTGCCGGCCGTCAAAAGAGCTCTCCTCGTTTCGCGTGGGGTCGCGGGACAATATGCATGTGCTATCCTGTACGACAGCGTTGCTTCGATACATGCACTCGAGGTAGCAGACGGAAACAACCGGCGGTTCTGCTCGCTGCACTGGAAGCTTCTCCAGACGACCACTTCTCGGCTATAGGTTCGCGTTTCAAGATCAGATGGCGACCTTGTTTCTACTCGACGTCGCCGTCTAGAGGCTTACATGTGGGCGGTACGAAAGCAGCTCTTGCAGTATCACGTGAGATAGCATTCACCACAAAACCAAGGTATGTCAAAGATGTATGCATGTCAGCTTGGAGTTTCAGGCAGCTGTAAGTGGAGGTTCAGATGATTTATATCCCACCCTGCCGGTACTGACCACCTCGTTCGCTTGAGATCGAGCAGAAGATCGTTCCAATCAAGACTTGTAGTTGGAAGACTACCGTATGCAGACCTTACAGAGCTTGTCTCTGTTGTTGTGAGTCTAATGCATGTATGACAGGCTCGTACATCCTATTTTAAGGAGACTCCTGCGAGATTTGGGGATGGAAATAAAGTAGTACCAATGTTGCATCATCAATCACATGGAGACCTTCAAGGGATGCGTTACAATGGAACTTTTGATTTATGACGCCAGCCTACAATGCAAACATAAAAGTCGTCTCGCCTAGTACACGTGGCAGGAGATATTCACATAGTGTATGTCGAGCAACTCGTGATCAGAACAGTTTGTTCTGTAGTAACATGTGGATCAGGACCTGTTCACTCCTTAGTTTCCAACGTGATGCGTGTGAAGTCCGTAAGAACGGATGTTGGTAACACGGCGACAAACGGCGCCCTCTCGGTGAGATTGCAAGCTTTATCAACAAGCTTGAGCTGTTCGTGGCGGGTGAATTGCCATAAGATGTTGTAGACTCGATATCGCCCTGTTGGATAGAACCGGCATTGTCTGAGTAGGTTGGCTGTCACTTGAAGACACCACGCGGAAGGACACATAGTCTTCTGGGGCGCTCATCGACACTGCCGTCGTCCCACACACAGGAATTGTTCGCCCAGTGCTGCTGATGCGGACAGTCCGCATCGGTGCTCTCGTGACCTCTTGTCTGGGCCGAAAGCCCAGAATACCTCTACTTCTCGCTTTGATGCTGCCATCACTGCTTCCTGAGCTCGCTTCCGGCACGCTCGTCAGCGCTCTGCGCATATTCATTCTGCCGTACTGCTGTCGCACAGGTGTAGGGTCTGTCGAGACGGCGGTGATTTCGCCGACTGGAGGCAGGTGCGAGCCATATTCTTCTGCCAGACTCATGTGGTTCTTTGCGCATATCTCGGCTATACCGTCGATCGCTGATTGTAGATCATCGCTGTCTGCGGCGCGCAAGATTTCGGCGAAGGAGAAAGCTGCTATAGGTGGGAGTACATGGCTGCGTCCGCCAGGGGAGCCAAATGGCGTAGGTTTAGGAGAGGTGTAAGATCGGACGAGCACAGGGTGCGCCATGACCGGTATTCATGAGGGCGGCATCCGCTTCAGTCGATCGGGTAGCTAGACCATGGCTAGGAAGTGCAGTATGTGTAGTCTCGTTGAATTGTAATTTTTCCCAATGTATCGCACTGCTGCTTCACATGGCGAATCTGGTGTGTGATATAGCGATGTTGATTGCCTCATCAGTAAGGTAGACACCATCCCCGCCTCGAGCGAGAGCATCTCGGAGCGAGTAGCCGGGTCTTGGCGGCGCTTCTAGACTTCGCCTCTACTAGCAGTGAGCAGTCAAGCAAAGTAAAGACACAAACAAGAACTCATCTCAACATGGCAGAAGCATCGGATAAGACAGCATCGACAGCGTCGGAAGACGCCCAGCCGAAGACTGAGCAACAAGTAGCTGCCCCTGGAGAGGTATGTCCAGCACCGTCGGCGCTGTAGGAGGAGGAGAAATCCGCGACATATGCGACAGCCTCCATCAAAATGAACACAGCGCGCGTCCAATAGGATCGATACCATGCACTGCTTGATACGCTGTGAGTTGAGCTATTGTAATATCGATCATGCTGACATGCGCACGTAGGCATTGAACCATGATCAGGTAGTAAGTACACATTCTCAGTGGCAAAGAACCTTTTTTTCGTTCTTCAGAAGAGGCGATATTTGCGCAGTCGCGTATCGACCCATATTCAAGTCTACCAGGCCTCACTCTTTTTCGCATGCACACTTCATTCACGTGCTGGAACGATACGCGTGCGCATCACTCGAACGCCAAGCCTCGTGCGGCGTCACCGGTGCTGCGGCATCAAGTCCTGAGCTCATCCTCCCTTGACACGACCATTGAGATAGCAACTGCCACTGCCACCATTGTCTCGCTTTCTGTCGCATTATCATCATCACAAGAGCGCTAACATGAGCGCCGACAGAGACACCACCAGAGCCGCGAGCGGAGAGCCCGGCGACAATGAACTAATGCCCTCACAGCAGGGAATCTGGTGCAAGATCTTCTGCACCAAGAACGAGCAGGGACAGGAGTATTACTTCTCCAATCTCGAGACCGGAGAGACCAGCTGGGAGGAACCCAGCGACGATTACTACCTGTGGGACTACGGTACTGGCACCTACCACGTTTCCGGGCTGCAGAAGCCCACGCCCAAGGAGAAGCGTAAGTTCCTCGCAAATTGTGAACATTTGAGAAGCTGCTAACCTCTGGTAGTCGAGGAAGAAAAGCTCACCCGTGACAACGAGAGCGGGCCCCTACCATACGACGACAAAGACCCACTGAACGGGTGGCAAGGCTACAACCCGCGCGTCCACGGTCCCTACGACAAGAATGCTCCGTACACCGCCTACCACAACTGGCTCGCGTACGATAAGTGGCAGCAAGAGAACCCTCAAGCCGCCGCCCAGCAGGCCGAAGCCGCCACTACCCAGAACTACGAGTCTACCGCCCAGTTCAATGTTCACACTGGCAAATTCCAGACCAGCGAACAATCCGCAGATCGCCACGACCCCGCCAACAGAGCCAACCGCCAGATGAACGCTTTCTTCGACGTTGACTCTGCAGCCAATTCACACGACGGTCGCAGCCTTAAGGAGGAGCGTCGCAACAACAAGCCTTCCAAGAAGGAGGTCGCTGAGATGAACCAGAAGCGCAAGGATAAGAAGCAGGCCAAGCGTCTTGCATTCTTGAAATCGTAAAGGTAAAAGATGGATTCGCACCTCACTCTCTCTCTTGCATCATGGCTAACGAGCATTTGCAGTTTACCTCTGCTACAAAGAGCACAACAATACGAGAGGCTCTGAAGCCACACGACGGGTGCATTCACCGAATTTGCTGAATCCAATTTTTCTTTACTACAGC
The DNA here is from genome assembly GCA_024604135.1 of Cladosporium velox. Lineage (NCBI taxonomy): Eukaryota > Fungi > Ascomycota > Dothideomycetes > Cladosporiales > Cladosporiaceae > Cladosporium > Cladosporium velox. Next base: position 484,454 of record JANIIF010000014.1, read on the forward strand.
CAATGAAGAACACACCAGGATGGGGCATGATCACCGGCATATTGGAGCATCCTGCGGGATTTGGAACAGGTTGGCTGGTTCAGCTCGGCTGTGATTCTTCCACAAGTCGCACCTGCCTGAGCATGAAGGCATCACTCTTCTATTACGACTTGAACGAGGGCTTGGGCTGCACATTGATGTGTTCCATAATACACTGCATTGCCCAGACCTCCCACTTTGTTTCACATTGCGTGATATCACTTGTAGAATGCAGCGTTTCTTGACGCTAACAATGCTTTTCCGAACAGAGTCATAGTGAACCCGCTGATTAATACGCATTTTCGAAATATGTCAACCTTATCCGTCACTCCACTGTCGCTCGGTCTGTTGCCATGAACGACCATCCCCCTCCCCTCTAATGACGCAAAGCTCGTCGTCACGCTTCCAACCACCAGACACCAACAACAAAACCTCGCAGCCTAACACGTCACCAATCATGTCTCACAAACAGCTACTATTCACATGAAAGAGTAAACCGCCCACGTGGTCTGCGCCCTCAGGCTGCCACTGAAACACCTCCGACAAACTTCCATGCGAGCACCCGCTCCACAAAGGCGTCACGGTACCACCTTCGCCAAAACAAAGCACGCAGCAAACGCCGTTACCCGCTCATAAGAGCCCCTGCGGCTACCATGTCGTGCAACAACAACTCTCCTTTCAACAAAAAGCCAAACGCTTCCAACGAACCGGCAACCGTCTGGGAGCACTTCGTCTTACACAAAGCTTCGGAGAAAAAGCTCATGCTCTTCGACCTCGACATCGAGCACAAGAGATTCAAAGCCAACAAAGCCCACAAGAAGAAACGCAGCATGTCTACCGCCGCCTCCCTTGACGCCGCCACCACTCTCGCCATGAACGAGCGTCAGCGCGCCAAGTCCGCTCCAGCTCCTTTCAACAACCAGGCATCTACAACCACCGAAACAAGCAACAGAAACCCGCCGCAGGCCTTCCGATCCACCTTCAACCCAATCACCTCCTTCTCCACCCAAACCACTTCCCAATCAACCAGCTTCGCCAACAGCTTCGACTCGGTCACGCTCGACTCTTCCCACAGCATCACCTTCGGCCCCCAAGATCTCCTCGCTCTCTCGCCCGCGACGTTCCGCGACGATGCCGAGCGCCAAGCGGCTCTGGTCAAAGCTCGTCCGACGGAGGGCATGACGATGAAGCGCCGAATGCTGGCGGAGGAGGGACTGCCCGCGGAAGACGAGCAGCTCATGATGAGTGGCGGCCTGGACGCTGGGGATGTCAGGTGTGAGGTTTGCCCGGCGCAGAGGAGGGCGGTCGATGTGTTGGTGGAGGCGGGGACTGTGGCTTTATGACTCGGGTTGGTTGTGTGGGTGGTGCGTTGGATCATGGGGTGGAGGTGAACTGGTTTCTCTTGCCTGGAGTCTTTCTTCTCAGGAAGGGTTGTGATGAAAATGGAGAAGGCACTTCGATTGGAGAGAGAGACACTGAAAATTGGTGGAGCCTCGATTGAGCCTGGAAGAAAAGGTCGTTCTGCGTTGTCAGTAGCAGATCAGTAGCTCAGCTCACAGAAGCTGTGCACAAAAGCAAATGAAAAATCACCTCTTCGTGTCAGATGAATCAACAAAGTATGTATAATTCGTCAATTAATCAATGCAACGGCGAGCGCCTCGCGGCTCACCTCATGCTTCAATGCACTAATGCAAATATCTACTGGTATCCTTCTAAATCCGCCCTCATATGCATCTATTTACTCCTCTTGTAGATCTTCCTGAGGAACTCAGAGTAGACCTCCTGCTTCATGCCAGACGACTCGTCGACAGCAGCAATCTTCTCCCGCAGCTCGGTGACGCGCGCCTCCTCGTACTCCTTGTAGTCCTTCTCGAGGTCGAGCTCATTGAACAGCTCCTTGACCTTGGCCTCGCAGTCCTTGTTCTTCTGGCCGTAGTTCTGCTCGAGGAGCTTGCGCTGCTCGGGTGTGACCTTCTTCAGAGCCTGGTTGACCAACCACGAGCACTTGTTGTCCTGGATGTCTGTGCCGATCTTGCCAAGGGTCTCAGGGTCGGCGAAGTTGTCCAGGTAGTCGTCCTGCACCTGGAAGTACTCGCCCATGGGGATGAGGATGTCCTCTGCCTGCTTGAGGTTGGCGGGCGAGGCCTTGCCGGTGTAGAGCATGGCGAGGGCGACGGGGAGGTAGAAGCTGTAGTATGCGGTCTTATAGATGACGATGAAGGAGTACTTCTCGAGGCTGAAGTTGTCGAGGTCGACGTGGTCTTCGGGTGCGGTGAGCAGATCGCAGGTCTGGCCAAGCTCGGTCTGGAAAGCGACTTCCTGGAACAGCTCGACGATGTCGATGTAGGCAGAGTGGCTGCGGAAGTACTTCTTGAGGAGGATGAAGATGGAGGACTCGAGCATGAAGGCGTCGTTGATGGCGATCATGCCGACCTTGGGCTGGAGGTACCAGCAGGGCTGGCCGCGGCGAGTCTTGGACGAGTCCATGATGTCGTCGGAGACGAGGAAGAATGCTTGAAGGAGCTCGATCATCCAGCCGAGAGTGGCGGAGTGGAAGTACTCCTCCTCAGTGAGGTCGCGTCCGAGGAGCAGCTGGGTGGTGTCGACAACGGACAGGCCGCGGTTGCACTTGCCGCCGACGACATTGTAGTATAGGGACTAGCCGTAAGTGTGAGTGAAAGATCGCAATTGTACAGCTAGACCTCGCTAAGGAGTACTGCATACCTCCTCGAACCACTTAAGAGCCTGTGTAGGGAGTTTGTACTGCTCGCAGTGTTGCTTGAGGTCGGCGACCAGCTTGGGGAAGACTCCCTCGAACTCCTTCAGAGTGGTGGGCATGTTGACGGTAGCGCGGGGCAGGTCGGAGCGGGCGATTGATATACGTTGGCTGTACGATGCGATCGGCGTGTGTGGTTTGTATGATGACTTCAACGGGCGTGTGAGTGGTCTGGAGAGCCTGTGGAGGCTTTGGAGGCGAGCAAACAGTGCAATGGTGGGCAGAGAGGGAGTCGTGGTAATTGTCTATCGTACGACTTGCTGCCCCTCGAGAAACATTCGCTGTCCATCGAATGCGGGCGGTCAGGGTCTGAGCGTGAGAGGCTAGTGGCACGGCTCGCTCAGGGCCCGTCTTGTCGATCGATGGATGGCATTGTGAAGATACGAGGATGAGCTTCCGGTTGATAAATATGGATATGTCGATGATGATGAAATGTCATGAGCTTTCGTTATCTATCTTTATGCCGTGCGATGCAAAGTCACACCGAAATCAACTAACGCTTTTTCGAGTTGACGTTCCGTCCAGCGCCAACCTTGATTCGGCCACCAGTCTTTGAACGCTCACCAGTGAGAATGCCCGGGAGGTAGTCCTCGTCCATGAGGTTTCTTTCCTTAGCACGCTTTTCAGTAGTAACCGCACGCTCATACTCCTTCTGGTCCTCTGCTAGGATAAGGTCATTACCCCAGCTGCCCTTTCCGCCACCCCTGACACGACCGTGTGCGGCACCGTGAACCGCCTTGGGAATGCTGTAGCGGTCGCCACGTGAGTTATATTGGAAGTTCTTCTTCAAGTGGATCTTGAACTCGCCACCGTTCGTGGTAGAGCACGAGACTCTGGTAAGAGTCGGCTTGCCGCAGCGAGGGCAGAATTGTTTGTTCATCTCCCTGCAGATCAGGAAACAGGCTTGACAGCGCAGCACCACCGAGCGAACGTGTCTGATTCTCATGAGCGACGATGAAAGCAGGTTGAGGTTGATTTGCAGGATGACGTTTTGCATAGCAAAATCGGTGGTCAAGACGGCAACCTCCATCTTCTTTTGGGAGGAAACGTCTGCGGCGTTGGGTGCAGCGTCTTCAGCCTGCTTTTGCTTCAGGTTGGCAGGTGTGATCCAGCCCTCGCCATCCGACTCAGAGTCACTTTGGTCTGCTGCGGTCTCCTGGGCGGAGTCGATTTGGGGTGCTGCCTCGACTGCCTCGACTTGGGCGGGTGCAGGAGCAGGAGCAGGAGTCGTCTCCTTGATTGATGTCTGAGCAAACGCCTTCGTGAGGTTCTTCTTAGGTCTGAAGCTGCGCTTTGATTTGGCAGGAACAGATTCCCAGGGACCATCGTCCTCTACCACAGGTGCTTCCTCGACCTGCGCATCCTCAGCCTGTGCGTCCTCAGGGACTTCAGCGACTGGCTCTGCATCATTCGATGTCTCAGGCACAGCCTGCTGCTCTGGTGGTGAAACCTCTGCCACAGGCTCTTCGGAAGCCTCAGCAGCGATCTGGGTCTCTTCAGCCGGAGACTCTTGCTGTGGCTGCTCCTCAGTCTTCGCCTTAGCTTCAACGACAGGAGCATCTTTGCTCTCGACATCTTTGCTCTCAACTTCCTTCCCCTCACCCTCCTTACCAGGAACCGGGCCATTCAAACCCTTCTGCCCAGGAACCTTCCTAAGCCTCCAATCGCCCCCATTCCGCTCAACCTCAAGCTCATACGTCAGCGCAATAATCTGCAAATCCGGCTTGCTCAGCACCGGCAAATCGCCCGTGCGCCTCGCGAACTCGGTGACGAACTGCATGCTCGCCGGCGACGGCGCGCGGATTGTGAGGAAAGGCATGAGCATCGTCTCGACGCGCGATCTGGTGACGGCATCTTTGATTTCCGAAATGATGGCGGGGACCGTGACGAGGGAGTCGGCTTTGCTGATCAATGTTGAGACGGAGGGTTCGTTTTTGATGATGGCGCCTGTGTCGAGCACGAGGGTGTGCACGGGTTTGGGCGTTTCTTCCATGGTGGCGAAGTTTCAATCCTAGATTTTTGATTTATTTGGTCCAGGAACGCTTTTCCGGTATTCGGTTTGTTAAAGTGTTGGAAAGTCGTTGCGCCACGACTAGAATTTTACGAAGTTCGACTCTTGTGAAAGAGTCAAATTATTAGGGTTAAGTTGAGATGCTTGCGGGGCTTGCGACGCTAAGGTAAGAATTGGGCTGAGCCACGAGCCACGCTCTCAAGGGTCCATGGCTCTCTACATACTACTCGCATAGATTCGATCTCACTTCCACTTTATCTTCACTCATGGTAGGAAATCAGTTTGAATTGGAACCAAGATTATGTATTTCATTGATAACGACCGAGGTCATATACTGGTCTTGCACAACTAAGAGGTAGCACCTCTTGCAGCCAGATCCTCCGCCTGTTCCAGATCTCTCTGCTCATCTTCATCGCTGGAGTGCCGCCTCGCTCTCTCAACATGGTGGCGTGCACCTCTGGGCTGTTGTCGCCCTGCATCATCGTCACTATCACTGCTGACATCGTCGTCATAATCATCGTCGTCGTCGTCGTCTTTAGCAGCACTTGCAGCAACGGCATTGTCGTCAGGCTTGCGCTTGCGCTCGTAATCCTTTGCGTGGGCAGACCGCATGGTGTCACCAGCTGATCGGAAAGCGCGAGCAATTGGCGAATTCGTGATACTAGGACGCCTACGTCTAAGCGATGCCGCACTCGTGGTGGGGTGGCCTTGTTCGATGTCCGTGGCCGAAGCCCTTGTGCCATCGCGGCTCAGACGCTCAGAAGGCATTCGTTCTGGGACTCCAGGACGGTTGGGCGGAAGAGCTTGCTTCTGGTTCTGCGATGCGCGAACATCGTGCGCAATATCCTCTGGAGTCTTGTAGAGCATGTCCTGGTCTTGGCCTGACTCCTCTTCGATATCATACGGCAAAGGAACGTCTCTAGACGCACGGTAGCGGCCAACATTATTGCAGTGTTCGTTCTCCACACGGAACAGTGTCCAGATGCCGCGGCGAATAACTTCTGACAGGCCGATGAGGAAAGCGACCATGGACGACGTTTGTAGCTCCTTGCCATAGATAACGTAAAAGATCCAGTTGCAGCGGAGAATGGGATCGACAACCATGGCTGCGTAGTACCACCAGATCTGCTTGTAGGCAAGCTTGTGGCGAAGGAACTTATGTTTCGCGGACGGAACACCCAGACCTGTAGCTTGTCAGTTTTTGAAGCGGTTCTACAATGTCAATTGACTTACTCCAGTCCATAATGACGTCCCAGATGCTGCAGTAGATACTGTTGATGCTTGCAAACACGATGAACAGTGCCATCATCTCCGTAGTCCTCTCGATGCGGAAGAGGCTCAAAGCCATGCCAGAGAGGATGGTAAAGCCGTACTTTCCACAGTTGACCAGGTGAGGGAAGACATCGCGGGTATCGTAGTAACGCCTCAAACACTGAAGTGCGCGCCAAATACCAGGAATAGTTGTAAAAAAACCAAGAAGCCTAGAGTGGGAGCTGTTACACATCGCCGGCTCATTCCAGTGACGTGAGTACAGGCAGAAGAAAAGCTCGAGGTGGCCCATAGCGTACGTCAACGAACAGAACATGTCGCCGAGGAAGAAATCGCGGAACTCGACTGGATAGACACCAGCAAGCAGTAGCCGCCAGTTACTGTACAAGAACCAGCCTCGAGATCGATGATAGAGATAAGGTGCGGGCATGAAGAGTGTGCCGACGGCGAGTCCAATGAGTATGACAGGCCAGTAAATGTACATGGCCTCACCGCCGAAGCGACAAAAGTTGAGCCACATGACGAGTCCCAAGTAAAAGGCGAAGATTGCGGGCAGCTGGAAACTTATTAGTGATGCTGACAGCAGGTGAATAACGGGTGAGCACTTACTTCGCTCAGCTGTCGCCAATCGAGCATATGCCTACTATCGAACTCGAAGACGAACTGATAATTGACCTTTGCTTGCGTGAAAGCTCGAGCATCAATGACAAACAAGCTCACAAGAAGCAACATCAGGAAGTATCCAGCATAGATCTGTAGCAGGTAGCCTGCTTGAGTGCTGATCATCGGGTTGGGGTCATAGATCTCTTCCGCTCCGTACACCAAGCCCTGGATGCCAAACACGATGCCGGCAGTCGCCAGAACACCTTGTCGCCAGATGCTTCCTGTGTAGTCTCCAGCTTTGGCAATCTTTGCACGAAGCTTGCCGACAGCGACCTTGCGGCTTCCGCGCTCGAAGTAACGAGCGTAAAGATCCTCCACATCGTGGAACATACTGTCCAGAGACTCGGAAGTGACGAAATAGGCTCCATTGACTTTCTCAGACATGAAGCGACTCTGAGAGCTTGAATCGACAGTTTTGTTGTATTTCTTGTTGATCTTTCGAAAGGCCGTGCGGTTGAGTAGTGCGTAGCTCTTGAGTAGTTCGAGGCCGCGGTAGAACTCGGCCAAAGCAACTTTGAGCTTTCGTTTTGCTACTCTATAGGGCACATCCGAAGACGGTGGATGACGTGAGTAGTCGGCTGGCGGGGCCCTGTCGGCAGGCAACTTGGGAGTTCCAAGCGTGCCCATTGTTCGACTTGTCTTGCCAATACGACCTGGGCGAACCTTGCCAATGGCATGGTCAATTTGATCAACTGTGTTGGTGACAGGAGCTAGCCATGGCAAGCTGTGCCTAGATCCTTGCGCTGCTTGGGCATCTGGTTGCGTCTGGGCTGTTTCATCGCCATCAGCCGAACTTCCGTTGGACGTATACCTCTGCTTGGCTTGATCTGCCTGCAAGATCTCCTCCAAGCGGCGATTGCGCATTACATGAAGTTGTTCACGAATCAACTTCATACGGTCTTCAGCTTCCTCCTCCTTCGATTTGTAGAACTCTTCAATCTTCTCCAGCTCTTTGTCCAGGAACTTGAAAAATTCTGCCTGTCTGAAGTCGACCTCGCGGTAAGCCTCCAGAGCAACATCTTCATGGGAGTGCCGGGGAGGGTTTGGCGATCCAGAAATTGAGAACATCCGCTGCACTAAAGGTTTGGTCCCAGAGATTGTGTTGTTGCGTTTCGGTGCAGGCAAACTCTTGCTTCCAGCTGCCTTCGCAAATTTACTGACATCGTCATGAGGCTTGCTAATTTCATAGGCATTGCCGGTATGGCTCATCTGAGATGAAGGAGGATGAACCATACGAGACTCCTCAGGCGATCCTGAGATCGAGAATGAGCTTCGATCATTGTTCGTGCCGGCTGCTGGGCCTTGATGCGCTCTCGGCACTGACGGGTCCAGAGCTGGATCGGGAAGCTCCAGTAACGACGCCTGCTTCTGCAGCTGTGCGAGCGTTGGGCTCCCCTCTTTGGGCGGACTTCCAATTATACTGCCATATCTCGTCAAGCCTTGCGTGGGATTGTCTTGTTTCGTCGCCCTGGGATATAGAGGGCTTCGCTCATTGATTGGCTGAGGCTGAGAACTCCGCGGCGGTGCGAGGTCAGTTCCTCGGGGCGTTTGTGGATTCGATGCGTGGTTTCCTGATTCTGTCGTAGAAAGGCCATGCTGGGCGTCCGCGGAGGTATCGTGGGTCAAGCTGCGCTTCAAGAACGCCTGTACTGGACCGTCTCTAAACGAGCCGCTCGCAGGCGCAATTGCGTTTGATCGAGGAGGCTTATCCGCGTTTCGCACAGCTCTCGCGACAGCCTTCAGCTTCTTCTTGCCGCCCTTGTAGTCCAGATATTTTTCCTTCCACTCCGCGACCAAGTTCTCCTCCAGCTCTTTTGCGAATTTCATGGCGATGCGACTCCGTGCAAGTCGTGGCTATCCTGTCAAATCATGCTGCCTCTTGCAAATCCAGCGTCAATGCCTTGTCTGCGGCATCAAAAGCATAAAGTGTCCCGTTGACCTCGTAGAGAAATGCTGCGCGCTATCGCCTGCTAGCTCCCCGTTGATACGCGACAACGGGCGCCAATTGAGTTTACGTCAGAATGCGTCAGTTTCGCTAGAGGCTCGCGCCGCCCCTTTTGCTGCGCCTCCGCCCCAAACCTAACGAGCCCTGGAACGGCTTCACAAACCGGAGATTTATGACTTGGTATGTCTTGTCGCACGTCACCTCAGCGGCACGTGGTCATGGAGAGATCTACATGCACTCTGAAAGTGGTCTACAGACACTCAAGCATGACACAGACAAGAAGGGCAGAATCTGGGGCTATCCTTCTCCTTTCTCCCCGAGGCCCCAACGAAGGCAACTTGCCGTGCAACGACAAGAGCTTCAGCAAATACTTGAAAGATATGCTGGAAAGATCTACTTGGGAGTTGCTTCGATCGCAGTCTTCAACTCCAGTTCCTTGAACAACTGGATTCCAGTGCCAGAATGTGCTCGTGCGACGTATTTTCATTAACAAAGCATCACAGTGCAATCTCCTATCTGCTCTGACAATTCTCCATTTTCAAAATAGACCTCTTCTTATCAGAACAATACTCGGCTCGGGCTATTGTCACAGAAGTTCATTCTCTGTCCAGGGAGTCTATAGTGATGAGAGGTAGGTACCATTCGCAAGGTCGTACGCCTCTGTGTGCTCTTTGAAGTTGGTCGATTCTACGCTGCGCAAGCCGTGCTTCGGGTACCTCAGGCTCATGGGCTTCCATACACGCGTGCGGCACGAGGTAATGACCAATTCCATGAAGATTTGAGCTGGTGTCTCCTACCTGGCAATACAGGTGTACGTATCAGCCATAGCAGAGTATGCGAAAGAGAACTCAGTGTCTAGTTCTCCAGGAGCCGATCTCACAGGTGTATGTATGAGTGGTGCGTACATACAAGTGGACAGCCTTTATTCTCACGACAAGGCTTGCAAGGCTCCGGTACTTTGAAGGGTGGCTGAGCTGAGCCGCGCCCGCAGGCGGCGAGCAGCTCAACAAGGCGCAGCTGCACGCATAGAGTAGCTATAGGTGCAGCCCAGCTACGGTGTAGATCATATCTTGGACCTTGGTCGTCCTATCTGACCGAGATTATCTCTTATACTTTCCAGTCGCAGGACGCTACCCTTTGATATGGATAAAACGACCTCGACGGCCTCGCCCGTGCCAGGACATGGGCCTGCTGTCTCCACCGGTTCATCGTCTGCAGTGGGCCAGACCACACTGGAACATAATCAGCAAGCTATTCCATCAACTTTGGGTGATACCATCTTACAACCGGCAAGGCCACCCAGTCCGCATCCTATATCACGATTGGACTCTGCTGGTGTATCTGTCGCCTCACTAAGAGAAGCATCTGTGCCACGCACCAACCCGACAAGACTTCGTCGCTGTTGGGAAGTCGCCCAAGGGATCGCCGTGTGGGTTGCGATAGCCTTCACAATCGCTTCTTTCGTACGAGACTACATGGACATCACTAAAGACGGGGGTCTCTCAGCAGCGGAAGACAAATGGAAGCTTCACAATAGTTTTCGTTCGAGCTGCGAAGAAGATCGCAAAGCGCGGCGACGGTCTGACGCCTGCGATCGAGAGCTATCAATGCCAGTCAGTCCACCGCCAGGGCTTTACAAGAGGGCTTTTCAAAACGGAGAATTGCACTCCAGATTCAAGTTCGGGGATCACGAAGCGCAGTGGGGCTTGACACTGGTTGTCCTCGCAATGATGGCGGTCATGTCTTCCGTTCGCAAGAGGTTCAGTCGGAGTCATGATGCCACGCCAAAAGGTTACGTAGCCAAAGATGCTTCCACTTCTACGGAAGAGTGGCATGTAACACAAACTCAATCATGCGATCATGAAGAACCGCCAGAGTCTGCTTCAACCTCTTTGAAAAGACGTCGTGGATTTCAACCTACTCCGTCCGATCATTCAGAACCCGACCCACCGAAACATGCTCCTAGTCCTACCGAAAAACGACGTGATCCGCGACGTCGCCTATACAATCACTCAAAACTCTACCTGGTCGAACGTACTTTCACGCCTACTACTCAAGAAACGCCCCAGAGGCCATCTCGCCTGCTGAAGGCGCTATTCCTACTTTCCAACTTGTTCTTCTCCTACATCTTTGTAGTCCACGTCCTGGAATGGTCAAAAGTCAACACTCGACTGCCATCGATCTGGTTCGGCAGCCGGCTCACAAGTACCCTATTCTTCATGGCAACAATGCGCGCTTACACCCGCGCCACCACCCGCGTCAGCAACCATCAGATCCTCGCATCAGGTGCAGCGTACGTTCTACTCCCTGGCCTTCTATCTCACACCACTACACGACACACATCGATATGGGATGGAAAGCTAACGCGCAACAGATTCTTCGCTGTCAACGCCGTGTTCGCAAGAAATACTCCTAAAATGTGGCCCTTCGGTAAGTCAGCTCTACAGTGTGCACTAAAAACCGTGTTATCCAATCACACGACACCTGCTAATGCCGTGACCGTGTCCAGAACACTCTGGCTGGACTGAGCGCATAGAGTGTTTCATGGCATGGTCTCAGCTAGATGAGGTTTCGCGCAATTCCTCGTGGTGTTGACTCGACAGGGTAGAGCTATATATCACTAGGACTTGCTGTCATATTTGAGAGGACTCGGAAATTTTAAGAGGAAGCGGTTGTACGCGATGTTTCTCGATCTTAGGGCCGAGTAAGGCCATTTAGCTTCCGCTGCTCTGTGGATGATAGTCTTTTTGTTAGGCTATGATAGCTTTGGTGCTCCTGTCCACAATGTATGTTCTGTCCGAGGGAATGTTTCCCGCTGGGTAGTCTGATAGGCTGTGACATGTAGACTACTTGTGAGGCGCTTAGAGAAGCCTCCAGCCACATCAATCACGCCGTCACGCCATCCTCAGTATCTTTCCATCCTCAATGTACGCCTCTTCCCAGCCGAAGATGACTTGTGTCTTGCTGGCGTCGGTAAATTCTTCCTCGTCAGCCTTCACGACAGCCGCATAGTATGGATCTGTCCAGAAAAGGTGTTAGCTAGTAGCAAGATCACAGTCACCAGCCAGTGTATAGGAGAGCTTTGGCATACCATCTATCGCACCCTGAAAACATTTCTCATCCCGCATCAACATCTCGACCACGCCATCGTACAATGCGTAAGCGGCATCTGGAAGGACGCTGATGTTCTCCTTCGCTTTGTCTCGCGACCAGGAGGGCGTGTGGAACTGTGGATTGTCAGAAATGTGCCAACGGAAACAGTTTGCTTGTGAACAACGGCACGTACCTGGGAGTATCTGACAACGCCGTTTCTCTGTAGCCATTCACTGACTACTTTCGAGTGACGTTCCGTCCAGTATCGATGGAACTCGGCCTCGGACACACCTTCTTTTCGTGTTGTGAACATGGAGACTTTGACGAGGTTTGATCTTGTAGCCATATCACTTTATTTGCTCCGCGGCGAACGCTATGAATGGTTTTCGTCTGATGCAAGTCAACCGGAAGTGTCAACGTTCAAGCGGTTTTGTTTTTCTGTCAATATATATGCGCAGTGTGGCTCTATAGACAAGTACCTCAAGTGCGAGCGTCGAGGTCTACAGTATGTTATCTGGTAGTCCCGGAATTAATGTTTTCGCCGATCGAAGGTCCGATGTGCAGCTGCTAAATAGCAATAGGAGTTATCGACCTTGACAGGTTATGTCCGAATCTGCGGCAATCATCCACCGCAAGCTATTGGGAGCTGAACCCTCTTTTCCCGAAGTATAGCAATCATCAAAAGCTTGTGCAGATGATACCAATAATATGCTCACAGCACAGTGTTTATGCAAGTGAAGCCGGCGTCATGATCTATCGAGTAGAAGTTGGCATCGCTGTCATCAGCAATGTTGGCGCATGCGAGTCGACAACAGCTAGGCATGTTGGACTACAGGAACTTTTCCAACAGTGATATCGAGGTCCATCACAGGTGTATTAAAAGTGCTATGAAGTTTTGGCGAGCCGTGAAGCTCGCCTGAAGCGTATCGAGACGTTGTCGCCAGCTCAAGTCGTCAAGCTTCGCGCTCGGCAAATCGTCCGAGCGAAATAGAATTGTATTAGCAATCTCACGGGCATTCACGACCATATAGTGAATGCCGACGAGGTATTTTCCATCTTGCAGAAGGATCGCAGCCACGTTCGCATATGTGCCCGCATCAGGCACTGATCGCCCATGTGAGTCGCATCGATCATACGCATCAGGGTCCGACCTCGGCCAACGCATGTTTTATGTAACCTCACGATAGCTGATCGAGAAATTGTATTTCATCAGCCTGACTGCATCTTTGAGGGACAAGGAATACCATATCGCGATCATGGATCGCCAGCTTGAGCTTTCAGAAGTGGGAACGGCTGCTAATCAAGCAGACCAACAGCCTTCACAGAGAAGCGTATCCGCGCGCCGCACACAGACCATTCTAATATCATTCGGCTGTGGTGTCTTACAACTACCAATATGGGGTGTGCAGTCCCAAGGAACCTTGCGAGTGGCTAATACTGAGCCAAACAATTGACAATATTCACAGGGATGGCCATGACTTTCGGCGTCTTCCAAGACGCTTACAACCAGCAACAAGTCATCCACGGCCCTCGCAGCGCTACAGGTGTCATCGGCACCACCATGAACGGCGTCATGTACCTCTCCATGCCCTTCTTATCCGCCCTGCTTGAACGCAGCCGCTGGAGCGCTTGGAAGCGCGAAGTCGCCGTCGCCGGCACGCTCATCTCGGCGGCAGCTTTCTTCATCTCTTCTTGGAGCACTGAAGTCTGGCACCTCATTGTATTGCAAGGTCTGCTCGCTGCTCTGGGCAACGCGATGCTCTACGTGCCAACGACGCTGTGGCTAGACGAGTGGTTCCGCGAAGGCAACAGAGCCACAGCATACGGCGTGCAATTCTCCATCAAGAACATCATAGGCACCGCAGGACCCTTCCTGATGCAATCCCTGCTCCACAACCTAGGCTTCCGCAATGCCCTGCGCGTCTGGGCGGGTATAGTCCTCGCCGTAGGCCTCGGAGGCATCCTCATCACACCCCGCCCGCCACCATCGCCGCACAGGCGCCAGCAGATGATGCCCTGGAGTTTCCTGAAGCACCGCACATTCTACATCTACGCGATCGCCAACGCGGCCTTCAGCAGTGGGTACGGCTTGCCGCAGACATACCTGCCCGCGTACGCTTCGCAACTGCTGCGCCTCTCGGCGTCAGAGAGCACGGCGATGATCGCCATGTTCAACGCGCCGGGCATCATCTCGAGCACTGGTTTCGGTTTGCTCAGCGACAAGTTGCACGTGTCTGGCACGACGAACACGCTGATCTCTGCGCTTGGGTCGGCGCTGTGTGTTTTCTTGCTGTGGGCGATCAAGTCGAATACGCTGCCTGGCTTGCTTATTTCGTTCGCGGTAGGCTATGGGTTCTTTGCGAGTGGGTATTCGTCGACTTGGGGCGGGTGGATCAAGGATCTGGAGAAGGAGGCTGCGGAGCATAATGAGGCGATTAGCTCGGGCATGATCTATGGATTCATGAACGGCGCGAGAGGGATTGGGTATGTTGCTGGTGGACTTTCTGGCGTTGAGCTGTTGAAGTTGGGTCCTGTTATTGAAGACCGTGGTTGGGCTCTTGGGACGGATTATGGGGCTCTGATCTTGTTCACTGGCATTAGTTCGGTGCTTGGAGGTTGGGGTAGTGTCTGGAAGGGATGTCGAAGCGTGAGGTGAGTCGTCCGTGAAGTGTGATCGATGGCGTGGAAAAAGTGTGAGTAGCATCTTCCTCGAGAGAAAAAGCACTGCAGATGAAGTGATGACTTTGCGCCTGAAAGTATATATTCAATTTTGATTCAGTGTATCGCGTACCTTGATTGATGAGGTATATCGCACTGTTATCAAATGCGCTCCCATCCTGGAGCAGATTTATTACCACCAAAGGGTGAGCCCATAAAAGTTTTCATCGCCGTGACGCCTCGCTAAACCCGCAGAGTAGTATGCAAACGTGAGTGACCGAGCTCTCACCAGCGCGATCCTCCATAGCCACCACCACCGCCCCGGCCTCCACGCCTGCCGCCACCGTAGCCTCCTCCTCCTCCTCTGCCATAACCACCACGGCCTCCACCGTAGCCTCCACCTCCGTAGCCACCATCGTGGTATCCTCCATCACGGCGGTCGTCTTCCATCGGGTCGTTGCGCACTGGTGGCGCACGTCCCTTCAACTCTTTTTGTAGACGATCGCTCTCTTTGCGCATCTGAGCGTATCCCAAGTGCATCTTGCCGAAGAAGTGATCTGCCAGGCGGCGATCGTTATCAAGACGTGAAAGATATGCGCCACAGACATCGCAGACCTGCAACTTCTGGTGACCAGATGGACCAGAGGTGTCGGAGAGCGCCTTGAGCTCGCGTTCCTTGTCTTCCTTCTGACCCTTCAATATTCTGATGCCGTGGAATTGCTGCACAGCCAGATTGACCGCTCCCTCCTCGCCCAAAATCTCGATCTCGGTCAGGCCAGCCTCAATACTCTGCTCAAATTCTTGAATCGACTTGAGGAGCGCATTGGTCTGGCGGATCTCATCGGGTGTCTTTTCAAGACGTCTCTGCGCCGTGTCTATCCTCCTGTCGCACTCGCCAACGTACTTTCCAATGTCGCGCCAGTAGTCGAACTCGAAGCCCCAGTCGCGCTTCTGCGACTCGGGCGCGTTCTGGTATTCCTCTCGCAGGTTGGGCTGATGAGTCTTTGGGCAAGGCCCGAGGTCTTGTTTGGTGTTGGTGAATAGGTCGTGTGGGCAGGAGCCGACAAGGTAAGAGCGGCAGACTTTGGCGTCGGTGACGGCAAGGGTTGGTTGTTTGGATGCGGTGCCTGGCATGGTCATGAGGTTGTCTCCCATGAGCTGCTCAAGCAGCTTTCTCTGTTCGGCGGCCATGGTGGGCGGTGTTTCGTCGTCTTAAGCCCGAGTGAGAAAGCAGTATTGAACACGCTGGTTCCAATGAGTCCGAGTGCGCAGAACAGAAGTCCAGTCCAGCAAAGTCGAGTCCAGTAGTTCGAGATCGAGTGAATGTCGTCGCTTTAGGCGGCGAGATCGGCGTCTTGGTAAGCGACTAGCCGGTAGATACAATAGATTCAGTCGAGTCGGATGTCTCCAGCAGAATGGTGTGTGTCGAGTGTCACGAGTTGGCGCAAATGTGAGGTATTTGGTGGTGGATGGATGTGTTTGCGCGAGCGACAACTTTCTCTCGATCCATCAGCGAGAGAGAGCTTGTTCGCGTCCAATCACGCCAAGCGCCTCTGTTTCTGTGGGGTAAAGTCGCGACTACCTGCCCTTGCTTGGGCTTACTGCGAGCATGTGAAAGCGCAAGCAAGACAACCTCACTACAACGGAGCAATACCATAATCACGTGCATGCAATTGCGCTGTGGTCGACCGGGACCATGAAGCTGCAAACGCTGTTGCAGTTGCCCTCTGCATTGGCCTTGATCGCCCTCAGCCAAGCTGCTTCAGTGCCAGACCAGGAGTACTCCGAACACCTGTACCTTAAACCGCTGCCGAACCACCACCTCCACGCCGACTTTAACTTCACCGCTTCCACACCCTTGGCCGAATACGATGCACAGCACTTCCGATACTTTCCTCGATCATTAGCACAGATCCTACAATACACTCATACTGCGGAGCTACATCTACGCTTTGGTCTGGGGAGATGGGACGAAGAGCAATGGGGTCCGAGACCACAACGTGGACGAAGGGAGGGCGGCACAGGTGTTGAGCTTTGGGCTTGGATTGAGGGAGACGCACAGCAGGCCGAGGAGAGGTGGTCAGATCTGGTCAACAGTCTGTCAGGACTGTTCTGTGCTAGTTTGAACTTCGTCGACTCGACCAAGACGATACGCCCGGTGATAAGCTTTGAGCCGGAAGGGACACATACGTCTGCTGCCGAAAACCTACAACTTCTTCATGGCATGCTGCCTCACGAAGTCGTCTGTACGGAGAACTTGACGCCATTCCTCAAGTTGTTGCCCTGCAAAGGCAAGGCTGGCATCTCAAGTCTACTCGATGGCCACAAGCTTTTTGATGCATCGTGGCAGTCTATGTCCATTGATGTGCGACCAGTCTGCTCTTCCGCGGAAGGTAAGAAGGAAGACTGTTCATTGGAGATTCAGCAAACAGTCTCCATGGCCCTGTCTATCCCACGAAGCATGAGAGATCGCCACAACCCAATCCCTCGACCGCCTCCTGTCGAAGAAATCGATTGTGACAAGAGCAAGCCGTGGGACGGACGTGATACATGCTATCCTAAGCCTGTCAGCGGTGATCTCAACTGGAGTCTGGCAGAAGTCTTTGGTCGTCCTGTCAGAGGTGCTTGCCACGTCGGCAGTGCAGGCGAGACCTGGGACGTGACTTTGGACATTCCCGAAGACCGGCCAATTAACATCTTGGGCGATGCAGGCTCGAGAAATCAGTCAAGTGGCATGCGACAGTTCAGCCTGGATCCAGCTCAAAGCTTCGATCTCGTCCCTCCCAAGCACCAATCGGCCTCCCCGCCCGCCTACTCGCATCCTCCATTGTATGTCTCGAGACAAATGACGGGTTATGGGCAAGAGCGTGGTGGCATGCATACGACTTTGAGGAATCCGCATCCCTATGCCCAAACTATCGTTTATCTTGAAAACTTGCCATGGTTCCTCAAGCCTTACATGCACACGCTGGCCATCCAGCACGGCACTATCGAGAAGATGTACTACACTCCTGCTCTCGACCGTAAGAGAGGCACTCACCTGGAACTTGTGATCCGAGTCCCAGCAATGTCAACCGTCGAGCTAAATTACGACTTCGAGAAAGCCATTCTCAGATACACCGAATATCCGCCCGACGCAAACAGAGGTTTCGACGTCGCGCCAGCAGTGATCCGTGTTCTATCCCACAACACTGCGGCAACTGACGCACTCGAAGACGAATACCTACGCACGACCAGTCTGCTGTTGCCATTGCCAACACCAGATTTCAGCATGCCTTACAATGTCATCATCCTCACCAGCACGGTCATTGCGCTGGGTTTCGGATCGATCTTCAACATGCTTGTTAGGAAGTTCGTGCTTCTCGAAGAGGTCCCTGCGTCGCCCTTGAAAGCCAAGGTCGTGCTACTAAAGGCCAAAATTGATGGTCTTCTTGGGAAGAAAAAGACAGGTGATGCAGACAGCCCTGACGCATCTGGGTCTGCAACGCATCCATCTTCCGTCGATACACAGAATACAGACGCTGTGAGCGAGCCGACGAGCGATGGGCCAAGGTTACGGTCTGTGAAGACCTGAATACTCTAGCTTTCTGTATAATGAAAATTTGCGGTCCAATGACATTGACATTTCTTGATGCACTTTCCTTGTCAATTGCCTATCACGGCAAGCTTGCTCATATCACAGGTATTGGTACGATGCGTCTCATCCATGGTATTCACATGCTCAATGACGCGTCCGATCATCGTCCGCCTGACGTGGCCAACAGTATACTGCCCACACCCAACGCACCCAAACATAGATAGATTGATCTCGTGCATGTACAATTGTATACATGGCATGCAGACCCACTGCAACCGGAGCCGACGCGAACCATTGAAACCTCATAACTGCATTACCCATCAACAGGTGAATAGTCGAAACGCAGACACATCGCTAGCCGCGCAATCCTCCTCTTGGCTTGTCTTCAGCTCTGCATGTCGATTCTCCGCCAACAATCAGTAGCTCCATGTCTCCGCAATAATCCCACTCTAACTCCACTCCGTCGCCTGCAGGCGTCGTCCTAGTCGTCGTCGTTGTCGCTCAAACCCCGTAGTCTCACATCGCATTGCATCCGAGATTATCTCAGTTAGCCACGCACACATGCAGCGGTGACATCCACACAATCATCAGCTATCATGCACGTTTGGCGAGACAGCACAAGCGATACATGCCTCCCATTGAGTAATCATGCCCGTCGTTCGGCTACCCGTCGAGTCATCGAGGGACTTCTCGAGTCAGCATCTTGACGAAGACGCAAGCGACGATAGTCACGATACTACTTCCTTCCGGTATGCATGCCCGTTCGGCTACTTCGGCTTTCATGTGACAGCCACTGTCGGTAGTACGCCGCCCATTGTCGGTACTACACCGACACGGTATCGGCAAAGCATACAGTAACTCGACATCGGTAAGGCATACGCCACTGCAATTCACGAGCACGGCAACAACCATGCGAGTCCAGAAGTACTCTCATTTCCACCAGCCGAGTCCGGCGCCTTGCGTGCGTCATCCCAACGAACGAGCCGTCTGTCCTGTCGCGCCATCAACTATCACCGTATGAGCTAGATTGGACCGAGCGATGGCAAGGCAAAGGAAAGAAGTGGCGGTGCGCGAAAGGCCATGCGTATACCCGAAGAAGTATCGCTGGGGCCCATGAACAGTGTCGCGGATGGCGAGCGCGAGGCTCGCATGGCGGCGCGGCGGTGGGATGTTGGCGATAGAGTGCATCTTGTATATACAAGCTGGCCGGGGGCTGTATAGTAGAGTACAGTAGATTCGAAACGTAGAAGTATAGCGCTGGGTTTGGGTCAGTTTAGGTACAGTAGTCTGGAACCGGTGCACAGTCCAGCGTTCGCGCGCGGAAGGCCTGGAATGCTTGTTTTTGTTTTTCTCGCTTCTCACATCCTTTTACAAGGAACGGGTAACGGGACATGGATGATGAGGCGAGATTCCTCTCGCTTCGTGTTCGCAATCGCGTATCAGAGATTCAGATCCTGAGGCGATTTACTACCTCCCTGCTGCATCTGCATCTTAGCCGGGTTAGCGAGCTGTCTGTTACGTTACGGCTACAAAGCGAGCGGGAGAATGTTTAGCATGTAACAGCTGTATACAGTACCTCGCCAGGAACCAGCATGACTGCAGCTAGACTACTGCGACGGATCGCCACTAATATGTCCACCAACAACCCTGCTGCCCATCGCCGTTGCTGCTAGAGCAAGGAGATGCTGGTACGTACATACAGTAGTCGCATTGATATGTACTTTGTCTCTGACAGGCTCCGCGAAAGGCCAGACTCCAGACACACAAGAGCGGCACGAGGTACACCGAGTCAGCAAATTCATGGTATTGTTCTTGGCCGGCGCAGAACGAAAAAAATCGCCATCGCCCCAGCGAGCCTTGTAATTTCCTGCAAGGGTGATCCCGGCGCGGGCTGAAATGCCACATGGCATGACAGGAGTCGAGCGAGCCCGCAGCCGTGGGTTGAGCCTCGAAGCCAGCTCTCGCTTGTGGTGAGTCAAGATGCTAGAGGGAGATCATACGGCAGGGGTACTGCTTCCGGTTTGGTTGCGATGGGGTGCCAGGATAGCAGTGGGGCGACTAAGTTCGAAGTGGGCTTATCTAATTTCGAGGACTCCTCACTATTGTAGCTGGTAAATGGACAGAATGCGCCGTAGAGATTGATGAGGGACCAGGTGACGTGACATCTTTCTAGTCCAGTAAGCTGTGGAGCCTTTCGTTACGCAGCTTCACACGAGCGCACGGTGGGAAAAAGGAAACAACGCATTGTCTCTTTCATGTCGTCAGCTAGCCAACGACTGCACGCATCTGCACTTGACCCGTCACACAACGGCAGCCCTAACAAGGCCCTAAGTAAACCCACCTGTAATGCCGGCGCGAAACGCCTATAAGACTGCATGTACATGTATAAGCAAGCAAAGTCAGCAAAGTCTCCAAAGTCTATCGTCCAATCGTGCATGACTGCCCTCCAAAATCGATCTTACGTGCATACATCACACACAAATCTTGCTATCGTCCTCGATCGGCCCATCGGCCATCGGCTATCAATCTCAGCTCGGAAAACCACGGAACATCCTCTTTCTCGCTTCGCCTTACCTTACATATCGCTTCGACATCATCGCCTCGAGGTTATCGCTTCGAATGTACATGCATGCATGCATGGTATCAATCGACCACGCGACTACCGAGGCATCGCTACGAAGTCACATGCATCATCATGTTATCAAGCAACCGCGCGATTCAAGTGTAATAAAAGGCCGTCGTCAAGAAGCGCATGCACCTAGACGTGCAGTAGTAACAATTAGCTCCGGACGCACCTAAGCAGTAGCCTCGCACGCCACACACACACAGATTTGCACTTATGCAAACGCAAGACTCGAGCGTCTGATCCTTCGCGAGCTTGCTAATGAGGCCTGTATCCATGTAATGTAATCACGAGCGTACACGCGCAACCGCGACCGCGACCGCTGTTGGCCCGGCTCGGCAGGCAGCCTCTGTTTGAACAGCCGACGACGACGACGACGATGATGATGATGATGCGATTGGCGAAGAGAGCCAAGAGGGAGAGACATATGTGGCTTTTCGATATAGCATAACATGCATGTTACGTTACGTTTCGAAGGATCGGCAACGGCGTTGGGCGCGGGGAGTGTCATGTCACGCGTTTGTGCCTGGCTAGCTGATCTCGCTGGGCATGTCTCAGATTCTGCGCGCTTCGCAGCTGTCAGATATGGTGATCGTGGCTGGGCGTGGGTTGATAGCCCATTGGGCGGTGTGAGATGATGGGACTAAGCTGAGGAGGCATGAGGCGGGAAGGCGTATATTCCGCTGGCACAGGCACGGATGCTAGGTGTGGTTGGCGATGATGACGATAGGTGCACGGTTTGATGAGATGTGGGTGTCACGTGTCGTCGATGGCGCTACGGTTGGAAGGCACGTGGGATGAGATTCGCGAGATGCAACTTCACGGTGGTGGAGAGAGGGCAATTAATGAAGTGAAGAACGAGTTTCTTTTATATCTCCAAGCAGAGTAAGGTAGGGTAGGTAGTTCAGGTAACGCGAAGTGTAAAGTAAAACGCAGCTCTGGCCAACTCTCTGCCCTTCCAACCCGTTTGGGGAGAGTCGCACGCCCTTTTGCCAATCCACGCCATTTAAAAGAGAGAAAGAATCAGAACATAAAACTACCACCCCTCCAAAGAACGCCAAAATGTCGTAGAGAGTTGGGAATAATGATAATGAAAAACGAGTGTATAGCGCGCGAATTATCGAACAAAGCTCGTGTGGCTCAACAGTCGTTCCGCGTGTCGTTACCGATGCGGGCGTTAATTGCTTTTTGCCTGCCGGGTTGAAGTTATGTGTGCAGTTTGGGTATGTGTCAAGTAAAGGAAAGAAAGGGTTATGATATTCACACAAATGGCCGCTTCTGGCGCCGAAAAGTGGAAGGGAAGAAGGAAAGACAAGTTGCAAGGCATGAAGATGCACAATGCAGGTGGTTGCTCATGTGCGCCTGAGCCACAGAACGAGCCAGCCAAGGGCACGGTAGCCAGCGATGATACCGATCATGATTCCGACCCACTTGCCGGTGTTACCAACATCGTAGCCGTAGTTGTCAAGAACGGCAGTGCCGCGGATGAGGCACTGGTCGGCAAGATCGGTCTCGTACATGCAGTTGCATTGCTCACCAGGGTTCCTAGCCGGTGCGCAAGCAAAGGTGCGAGTGCCGAACTCGTTGACCATCATGCCCTGGAAGACGTAGGACTGGTAGTCGATGTAGTGGAAAACATAGCGCCAGAAGGGGTTGAGGGTCTGCGGTGGGACGAGGAAACCACCAGTGCACATCCACAAGCCGTTGGCGAACGCGGTGGCGGCCAATGCGACGACGAAGATGGGGACAATGGAGCTGATCAGGACGACGAGCGACTCAGCGGCGAGCAAGTCGAGGAAAAGCCACATCACCCAGGTGAAGAAAGCAGTCGCAGTGGGGCGGAAGTTAGACAACCAGTAAGCGACAACCGAGAAGAGGATGGTGATGAGGAAGAGGTACGGGATACCAGTGACGAAGTTGGCAATGATGAACGAGGTAGGGCCGTAAAGACCGTTAGCACGCTCCTTCATGAAGAGGGCGCGATCCTCGAGGAAAGCGGGAATGTAAGCAACAGCCATGAAAGACATGAACGCTCCACCGAAGAAGATGGCGTTGATGAAAGATTGAATGTTGCCCTGAGTAGGGTTCAATCGTAGCCAGACAGTACCCATCATGATTGCCAGACCCATATACATTGCGATACGGATACCGTAAGCAATGATATCACGGTAAGACTTGATGAACGAACGGTGGATGAGTGCTGCAGGGATGGCGAGTTTGCCAGCAGACTGCTCCTTGACGTCGGCAGGGTCGATGGTCTGGTCCATGTGGACGCGGGCCATTTCGTCGGTCAGCTCGGTCACAGTGGCGCTTGCAAGACGAGACTTGTGCCATGAAGAGTGAACCATGTTCAGTTGTTGGTCGACCTCGCTCCTGTCGCGGGCAAAATCGGTGTTGACAAAGTCGATGATGAACTCGGCAGGGTTCATGTAAAGCGGAATGGGGAAACCGCAAGAGTCGAAGTATGGCTGGACCTCGGAAACGGGACCGCTGTATGCGGTACCACCTTGTGAGAGAAGGAGGAGCTTGTCGAACATGGCAAATGTGGATGTTGAAGGCTGGTGAATAGACGCAATGACGATCAAGTTGTGCTTCTTGGCAATGTCCTTGACGAAGCTGATAACCTCGAAGGAAGCTGCAGAGTCGAGACCGGAAGTAGGCTCGTCGAGGAAGAGGAGCTTGGGGCTGGTGATAAGCTGCGCAGCGACACTGACACGACGCTTTTGACCACCAGAGATACCCTTTCTGATCGGTGTTCCGATCAAGTTATTAGCCTGACCTTGGAGACCGAAAGCAGTCAGGAGCGACTCGATACGCTGGATGCGCTCAAGCTTGGTGATGTGGCTGGGCAGAGATAGACGGGCGGCGAAGTTGAGGGTCTCGCGGACAGTGAGCGAACCAACGAGAGCATCTTCTTGCTCGACGTAGGCAGAGATGCGGCGGAAAGTCTTGGGGTTTGCAGGTGAGCCGTTGATGTAAATGGCGGCCTTCACGGAGGCGTTGAGCGAGGCAGTGCGGTGGGCGAGGACGTTCAGAAGAGTCGACTTTCCAGAACCACTGAGTGAGGTGTTAGTATTGCTAGATGGAGGCAGTAAATCATGAAGGCAAGTGGCGACTTACGAAGGTCCCATGAGGGCGAGCAGCTCACCAGACTTGACGATGCCGTTAACATCGCTAAGAATGGTCTTGGGCTGCTGGGTCTGGCGGTCTTTGACAGTGACAGTGACACCCTTCCATCCAAAGCTGCGGATGTTGGTGTTGGTCAACTGGGCGTAGTCGCCGCCAATCATCTTTTCGATGTCAGACATTTTGTTGTAACTCCTGCGATCCGGGTTCGCAGATGAGGGAGACGTGGTGAAAGCAGCGGACGTGAAGTCTCGCTGGGTGTGTGAAGATGAGAGAGTGAGCGTGTGGTTGCGGTGGGGGACAATGAGTGGCGGGTTGCGGTGATGCGGGAGACCAGCTTCCGAGTCGACAAACGGGCGCCGTTGCTATAGGGCAGGCGAGTGTCTGAGAGTGAGTCGTTGGAACAGACGGGGTAGAGAGCGTGAGTAGTGGAGGTGAAGACGATGCGACACGAAGAGGAGAGAGAGTTTCACTCGGATCGCAGAGCGCGTGTGGAGGTTAGAGAAGAAGAGGGCAGGGCTGGGAGTCGTGGGGGAGAAGAAGGGCGACGAAGGAGGTCAATGCGGATGGAGGGAGGGAGGAGGGAAGGGTGACGATTATGATATGGTGGGAGTACGAGCTACGAAGTGACTAGGTACATACGACGACTACCTTGCCCACGCCCTCTTCCGCGCAAACACACACGCTCGCTCGCTCTAGCCTTCCCTCTGGTTGAGGAGAGCTGAGCTGGTGGCTCGTGGCTAATGGCATCCCAAGGGTCCTGGGCCTTGACTATCGGACGCCTGCATCCGCAAACGAGCGTGGACGAGGGTGCGCGACGAGTAGAGACTCGCTCCCTGCAGCCATGCTCGCCGTCCAGGCTGGCGATTGCGGACTGGTTGTCAATGCTCACCGCGGCGGCACCAGCGCCCCGTCCGTGGGTCCCTTGGTCTTTGGCATCGAGTCTTCGCCGTGGCTGCACTTCGCTGGCCAGCCTGCACAGTCGCCCATAAAGGTGAGGTGGATGTGGATCAGATGGCCAGCAGACGCTAGCAGCGGCCCCTGCAAGATGGTCGAGGTCAGTGCAGTAGTGCCAGTTCGCCGGTAGCACAGCGCTAATGCAGCCTCTGCGTCCGGCACCAGGCACGTCCTGCTAGCGCGCACCATGTTTCGTACCCCTGGGCCAAAGCGTTTCGAGACGAGTGCGAAGGGAGTGGGAAATTATGCTGCAGCCACTCGTTTGCCGCCCGCCCTGTCGATGTCGCTTCTGCTGTACGGTCCCCAACTACTATTCTGCCTCTCTCACCTGCCTGTCTGCCTGCCTCATCCACCCGTCTCGCCAAGCTTTCCCTCGTGACTTCCCGTTTGGGTGAACGCGGAGTGAAAGAAGATTTCCCGCCTGAACCCAATAGAGGGCAGGATTCGTTTGCCCTGAATCACTTGGGTACTTGCTTGCGCTTACGCGAGCTATACAGCAACATTACTCGACGCTGTTCGCAACAATGCAGGCGTCTGCCAAACAGCGCCTACAGCGCCTGCCCACGCACCGCTTCCCCTCATCGACGGCTGCCGACAGCACAAGCACACACCATCGCTGATGAAGACGCCATGACATGGCGATTGCTCGGACTTTGACTGTGCGCCACGTCGGCACAATCGGCCGGCCACGCAGTCACCCGCTCTGGTGTGAGCCTGCTGCGTTGGCTTTTGTGCTCCCGTGAAGATCGCACGCCAGGCCTGACTTCTAACGAACGATCACCCGCCAGCAGCACTCCGCTGGGCCATAAACATCCTTCTAGATTCGCGAGCGGTGCCCTATGTGGTCCGCGAAGGGCCTTCACACCAGGGGAAACAGTGGAAAGCGGCGCTCAACTCATGAGAGTTTGACCGTAACTTTGTGCCGTTCCACTGATCGCACAGCTTCACACTCTTCCCCACAACGGCTCACGAAGATCTGCCGTAATAGGCATGCGAAGCACGCGCCGCCGCCGCGACGACCCAATTTACGAGTGGTCGAGTCGCGCTCTAATTGTGGCTGCTTTACCTATTTGGGAATGTCCATTGTATTTCAGATTGATGAGGGTGGCGAACGAGATCTGTACTCGGTCCGGCCAGCAGTCAACCAAAAGTGATGTGGAATTCTTTGTACCGCCAACTGGGTTTCCCATTGAACTCTCCCGGGATCTCATCACACTATTCCGCTCACGCGATAATATCGATTTCCAACGGGATGTTGACAATACAGAGAACCTTCTCATCAGTTCTCTGCACGACATTCGCCGACTCGTATGATCGTCGCTATCGAGTCAGCGTGTCAGATGACCTGTCGAACGGGCGAGCACACCACGATGCCGAGGTGTGCACCACCTTCGTCACATCACAGTGACCACATACTCCAATCGATCACCTTTGACGGTACACCATCGAGACTATGAAGAGCACCCGATCCTCACCGTCAGCCGCCGAGCACTGCAGAGCGGTAGTAGCAGACCTGTCAAAACCGCCACGTTATTGTGCTTCCTGGTGAGCATACTGACGGTCGGACGCCTGCATGGCCGACGCATGTCGTACGGGCAAGCCGTTGAACAGCAGCCATTGTAGCATACGTGCATGTATAACGTTGTCAGCACGCATGAACACTTCATGCCTGTCACACGAACATCGTTATCTTAATTAGCACGCTCGCGAAGACGTTTCTTCTCAAATCTCCCGTGAAGAGGCGACGT
Source organism: Cladosporium velox (assembly GCA_024604135.1). NCBI lineage: Eukaryota > Fungi > Ascomycota > Dothideomycetes > Cladosporiales > Cladosporiaceae > Cladosporium > Cladosporium velox. The sequence goes on from JANIIF010000014.1 coordinate 510,918, forward strand.
CAGGCGCAGAACTGGCTACTTCGAGCAATTTTGAATTTTAGCGCGGGCGTTCTGGGCTAGCCAGGCACGCCGGGTCTCAGGAGGCGTGGCTGATGCGTCAGGGTTTCTCAGTTTCTGCTCTATTATGCGCCGGACCAGCCCTAGCTGGAGAGCCAGCGTGGCCCAAGATGGATCCTGCGCGAATCGAACTTCCGGGACTAGTCACTACCAAGTCCCGGAGCGTGGTTCGGCCAATGATGGATCTGCGCTTTCTCTAACTTGTCAAATCGTGCTGCTTCCCTCTCCTTCGTCTCGTCTCGGCCGGGATTGGGGCGCTTTGAGTCTTGAGTACTGTATCTGTCTCGTGGAACTCGTTCCCCTGCCGCAACCACTCCAGCCTGCTGGTATCATACTACCACCACCGCTCTTTACCTGCCCTTTGTTACGCATTGTGTCACCCATACTTTCATAATATCCTTGTGTGGCTTATTGTTCCTATCCCAGGCGGAATTTCCTTTAGTGGCCACCAGCATTAACGACGACGCTTCTTGTGATGAGCACCCCCGGTACATAGCTTGGTTTGCTCAGCAGCGACAACTATTCACCACCTGACCTGAATCCTTCCGGACCTCCACATGCGCATCTGACATGGACATACCAGCGCATATCGTTGCTGCAGTTCACATTCAGCCACCCACGCCCCCAGATCACATGCTTCAACATCACATTCAAATGGAGCAATCAAAATCACCGCGACAGCTCTCACCTAGCCGCGCCTACCCTCGCTACAAGGAGTTCAAGGACTTCCACGACTCCGCGGACGATGGCTCAACTGCCAGCATATCAGAGCCAGATCATGGTTACACCACCGAGCCCACGACCCCATCCACATCAGCATCTTGCGTCGCGGAAGACATGACGACCGACGAGGTGGAAGACTTCAAGGACCGCGAATATCCCCAACTAAAGGGCAAGACATATCTGGACCATGGAGGTACAACGGTACGTGGGCCGACGCAAGGAGTGAGGATGTGCAGTGGGATTTGGTACTAATGGAGGCTTGCTTCAGATCTACGCAAAGTCACTCGTGGAAGAGTTCTCGGCCGACCTCATTGGAAACTTGTATGGCAACCCTCACTCGGCCTCTTCACCTTCAGCATTAGCAGGTCACCGCATCGACGCAATTCGCGAACGCGCCCTCCGTTTCTTCAATGCCGACCCGGATGAGTTTGATATGGTGTTCGTCGCCAATGCGACTGCCGCGATTAAGATGACGGTCGAATGCATTCGCGACCACGCCGCCGCCAGCAATACACCCGTATGGTACGGCTATCACAGAGACTCTCACACATCACTGGTGGGTGTACGGGAGTTGACGAAGCTCCATCGGTGTTTCACAAGTGACGAGGAGGTCGAGACATGGATCAACAGCGGTGGACTCGGCGGAGCGCGATCACGACAAATTGGGCTTTTCGCATATCCTGGGCAATCGAACATGACCGGTCGACGGTTACCTCTGAATTGGTAAGTTGTGTACTGTATCGCAAGTTTCGAAATGGAGAGAGGTCATGAGATCCTAACGTTACACGCGCTTTTAGGACCGGACGCATCCGCAAAACGTTCCACAAGGCTTCCACTTATACTCTCCTGGACGCGGCAGCTCTGGCAACAACCGCACCACTAGATCTATCCGACGCAGCTACCGCTCCCGACTTCACTGCGGTTTCGTTCTACAAGATCTTCGGATTCCCCAACATCGGCGCTCTAATCGTTCGCAAAGCATCGGGCCACGTGCTTAACAATCGCCGGTACTTTGGTGGCGGGACTGTCGACATGATCATCACCATCAACGACACGTGGCACGCGAAAAAGGACGCCACCATTCACGATCGCCTCGAGGATGGCACGCTACCGTTCCACTCAATTTTCGCGCTCGACCACTGCATGAACGTACACGAGCGCTTATACGGACCCAATCCGATGAAATTCATCTCGATGCACACCGCGCAGCTAGGGCGAAAATTGTACGAGGGCTTGTCGAAGCTGACGCACAGTAACGGTACGCCTGTGGCACGGATTTACAAGGACGCGAATGCTATATACGGCGACCCGACTGTGCAAGGTGCTACGATCGCCTTCAATGTGCAACGTCCCGATGGGAGTCTGGTCGGTTTCGAGGAAGTGGAAGAAGCTGCCGACGAAAGGCAGATTTACGTCCGCAGCGGCTCGCTGTGCAATCCAGGTGGCGTGGCGACTTATCTGGAATGGTCGCCAGCTGAGATGAGGGCCGCGTACGCCGGTGGTCACAGGTGCGCAAACCCAAAACAGATTGTTTTCGGCAAGGCGACGGGTGTTGTTCGCGTCAGCTTGGGCGCCATGAGCGTCTCGGCTGATGTGACGACGTTCTTGGACTTCTTGGAGGAAGTCTACGTCGATCAATTCTCTGTGGTGGATCCCAAGGCGGCCGACCTCGCATCGCTCCACACGGCTCAGGAGTACGACCCTTCATACCCTCATTCGCTTTCGGTGCGCTCGGCGAGTCGCGCTTCCGCTGGACGGGCGTCACAAGTGTCCATCACACACTCTATTCCACATGCTATTCACATTCCGCCCAGCGAGTACAATCCATCGGCGCCGGCAACACCGACCTCGAGATCATTTACGGGTTCGAAGGGAGCGGACAATTGGACAGACAGCACCCCTGCAATGCCATCGAGCGCTTCAGCTCACGAAGCACAAACAGGCCCTTCACGCAGCAATTCCTCAAAGGCCCCTCCTTTCATTCCTTCAGACTACACAACCCACCACCGACCTTGGGAAGGCGAACCGCGCAAATACACCACCGCCGCCGAAGCCGAAGCCAAATTCCGAGAAATGGAAGAAGCCATCGCGGCGGCGAATCGCAATAACAAAAACTCCAGCTCGGATAAAGCGCGACGCTTTGGACGGGGCATGGTTAATTTGCTGCGGCAGAAATCAAACCATTCCCTCGCCTCGGAGAATGGCAATAGGTATGACCCTCCTGACAAGTGAGGGAAACACGCACCACTTTACCCTTTGCGCGTCACATCCCATCCACATTACACGGATCGATGACCTAACACCGGGTGCGTGTTTCTAGCAATAGCAACATCAACAACAACAAGAGCTTGCCGCCAGTACCTCACTCGGACGCGCCTTCGATTTACTCGAGGCTCAGCATGGAAAAGGGTGGCATCGTTTCTTCGAACGTCACCACTCTGCTCGGCGTCAGCGGTTAGAAAGAGCCGCAGCAAGCGGCCAAACTTATGCATCACTACCATCAACAATTTTTTTTATTTTTATTCTTACCTTAACCTTTTGGAGCCGGCGGATTATTCTTCTTCTTCGCCAGGACTTAGCTTGTTCCCACAAAGCACGGCGTTTCTCGGATTTTTGGGCCACCATTGCGAAGCCGCTCGCTTCTGACACGGCGCCAAAACCAAAAGCACATGAGCATCCAGCAGCCAACACTACTGCATCGAATTGGTCTCGAAACACCCGCCACTGAACGGGCGCTTCTACACACAACCGATTGACCCACGCTCGCTCGCTACTACCGCCGAAACGAGAGCGTTTCACCTTCTTGTTTATTTCTTTTTCTTGTTCTCGACATACCTAGTGTCTATTCTTGGATGAATCTCTTATGTTGATTTTCTCAAAAGCGGCAAAAGCTATTCTGGCTTTCCGAAGCTTTTCTATTTGTTTCCTTGTTTCAAGATTGCTTTCGTTTATTTCATTTCTTGGAAATACCCGGCTCATGGAGGAGAAAGAACACATCACATCATCATTCATCATCAAAACGGCCTTTGGTGGCGATTTCCTTTTGCTTTCCCCCTGTCATCTGCCATCATCTCTCAAACGGGTCATTGATCTAACTTTGGGAGAGAAAAACATGGCTTGCATGCAGATCGACTCTTTCATTTCTTTTTTATATCCTGTTCGATATGGCCTCACTTCTCGCTAACCCAACTTCTTTCTTGGGGATGTACATACTCTTGGGCTTTTCCTGTGCATATGGGCTTTTTTCCCTTCGCTTGGAGATGGTCGGTCGAGTGGCTGAACCCACTCGCTTGTCATCCGATTTGGGGAAAAGAGAGACACTTTTTACTAGCACTACCTGTATATATGACGCTGTTACGTTTCAGCTTTTTGTTAGCGAGACGCATGGCGGTTTGTAAATCAATCGTTACCAACGTGTTTTTCTCCACATTGCTCTTGACTTTGCTTCTTCTTCCGTGGTACCGATGTCATCCTGAATCATTCGCTACCACGCTGTCGACGAAGCGGCGTCGGCGGCGTTTGCTGCTTTGGGTGGAATGTGCTGCTGTGCGTGGCAGGGTTGTGTCCTTGTCGTTACCGGGTTTGGTGAGTTATGCAGTCGAATTCGATTTGATTAATCGTTCGGTGGTTCGATCGATCCTTCTCCTTCTTCGCCCGCAAGGGATAGACCGCCTTCGTCATCATTCGTATTCAGAGATCGTACCTGAGGTGGTACAACGCCTTTCAGCCCCACGAGGCAGCCACCATCACAACCACAAGCCTGCGCGCACCCGGCCGTTTCGGCCACGGCCTCGCAAGGCTAGCCAAGCGATTGCAAAGAGAAGTTCGAAGACAGGGCTGGATGTTGAACACAACAGTAGTCGAGCAAGCAAGCAAGCCGCTTGAGTCCTTCACAGCTACAGCATATGCTTAACGCACGACACTTACTCGCCCGCACAGCATACAGCAGCGGCCAGGCGGCAGAGCATCAGCTCCCACCACCACTGTCATCATCGCCCGTCATACAAACAAAGCGTTTGATGCAAACACCCGTTGACAGCGCGGTCGTACGCTCAGCAACCGCCCAACGCGCCGGGTAGCCGCTGCTGTGCCATGCGGTGGCAGCGCCATACGTTGGCGTCGACCAGGTTGGCGGATAGCCGCAGAGAGCGGTGCGACGGTGGCTTTGAAAGTGTTGGAAGCGAGGATGGAGGTGGAGTGGGTGGGCGTTCGGGGGGAGAGTGGAGGTGCAGGTGCAGGTGCGTGATGCTGTGTCACTACGCGCGCAGGCGGGTGTGCGGCGTACGTTACGTTCTTCGACGTTGTTACACGGCGGAGTGGCTGGAGGCTGGCTGGCTTATGCGGGTCACATGGGTTAGATTCTGGGTCGGAGGTTTCTTGTCAGCTTTGCCTGTTTGTGTGATGGGTAGGGTTGTGGGTGATTGGGCTTGGGTGTTGGGTCTGTTGTGCGGTGGCTGGCGGGGGATCCTTGTCCAATGCATTGACGCTCTGCTCTGCGCTTTTGGGCGCATGTATGTTTGATGCATGTATGTATGTGTGTGTAAGTGTGTGACTCACGAACTGCTCCATTGTTGATGGGAGGCAGTGCATTGCAGCGCATGGTAGTGCACCGCAGAGATTACGTGCATTGTGTTGACTCGGGCGTCGATTGACATGTGGTATCACGTGGGAGGAACCGAGTTATTGAGTCTCTGGAAAAAGACCTTGAAGCCTGTACAAAAAGAATGCTAGTTCGTAAACTCGTATATAACCATCGTAAATGCCCGTTCTTCATCTGATCTGTATCGTCTTTCGCCCTCATCTGTATCATCAAACAAATGCAAACGCTAAATGAACAATTCAAAAATGCCATGCATGACGCTGAACTCAAAGAAAATCCCAAAGAACAGGGTAGTGTCACGTCTCACGCCCGAGCTGAGTGCCCACTGAACAACAACTTCAGCCCACTCGGTTCTTTCACCTTCTCTTTCTTCTCCTTCTTGTCCTTCGTCCGCGAGCTGGTGCTTCTCGAACTCCTTTCGCTGCGAACAGACTTGCCCGCTTCACTCTCTGCTTTGCGGCTCTTCTTCTCTCGCTTCTTCTTGTCCTTGTCGCTCTCCTTGGGCTTGAAGTCGGCTTCAGTCAGTTTGCCCTCTTCGATCAGAGTCCTGCTTGCGATGGGCGTGATGAACTCGCCGTCCACGCTGGTGCCTACACTGCGTGCCTGCTCGTCTGCAATGCCTCTACGCCATTTTTCGACGCTGCTCAGCTCGCGAAGTTCGTCTACTTCTTCGACTGGGCTGGCGGGTTCCTCTTCTCCTCCATCTTCAAGCATCACGACGCTGTCTTTCTTCTCTCTGTTTGATGCTTGGATCTTCTTGACGATCTTGTAGCCACCGAATGCAATGATGGTCACACCGACCGCAACACCAGCTGCAATGGCGAATTGAGGCGAAGCAAGCAGCGCCATGATGGCTGGGAATGAGGCCTTAATACCTGGCAGGGCACCGGGTGCGAGTTTGGTGACCATTGTCGAAATCTCGGCAAGTGTGAGGCCGACTGCGGCAAGTGCTTCGGGATTCTTTTGCAGGTTTTCTATGGTGGCGCCTGCGGAGTGCTGCAGACAGTTGACTTCTTCCAGCATGCGCTGAAGACCAGTGAGCTTCTCGCGCAGTTCGGGAGAATCTTCGATCGTCCTGGTGGCGACTTGCAAATCCGGTGGTGCATCGCCGTAGGCAAGATCCATGTCGATGTCATTGTGACTAGCCCTGCGGCTCCCTGGCTGGTCGCGAGTCCGGACGGGCGGATGGCTGGTGTGTCTGCGCACGAGTTCACCAGGCCGAGGCCCTGAGCCTTCGTCGTACATTGCTTCTCCTGAGTCGTCGTATCGCAAAGGAGAAGAGCGATATGTCGTGGCTGCTCGTCGAGGTGCGTCTTCCGTGGTCACAACGCTATCGCTATAGCCTCTGTCGCCGTGGGGTCTATCATGACGAGAAGGCACAGGCTTCCTCCTTGTTGCTCTCGAGCCGCTCTCGCTGCCTGCTCTTGAGCCTCTTCTTGACTTTGCGTCATCGTCAAGGACTAGTGCGTCGAGCTGACTGCGTGCTTTGCGTTCCTGCTCTTGCAAGTCTCTCTCCTTCAGCCGTGCTGCCTTGAGCTCGGCTTTGCGTTCTGAGTAGGCGCTCTTGGCTTCGTTGAAGACACCGGCGAGAGTTCTTGTCGACTTGACGATCTTGCCGGATTTGTTGACAACGGTGATAACTTGCGCCATGTTTGTGAGATGTATGCCTGTCTGTACCTGTGCGACGTCTTAATGCTTCGCTTGTCCGGCAAGCGAGGGTCAGTCTATTCCTGGATGTATGTACAAGCGGTGAGGTGTTGGCGAGTGCTTGCTTTCGTGTATGAGGCAAGGCAAGGCGAATGTCTACTGGCGAGGCGGTGCTCGCGTGTTGTGTGGGTGTGATGCCGAACGGACAGCGAGCAGCAATGAAACAAGTCCTTTGTTCTGCCGACGACAAGCTTTCAAATAGCCTTCCTACTACAAGTCACGTCGGTCGGGACAAAGCAAGACCTTTGTGGCCGTCTGCCAACAAAGCGACGCGCGCAATCTCACGGCCGGGCAGCGCTGGGCGCCAGCAGCAGATCCGAAGGGCCGGCTTGCGAGCGATTGAGCCGCCGGTGGTGATTGCTGGGCACGTCGCGCGGTATAATTAGTGTGGTATAGCTATTGGCGAGCGCGATCGGGCGCTGCGGTGTCTTGTGGTGACTGGGGCCGAGCAATCGGGAGGGTTGGGCGGCAATGAAAGTCGTCCTGCTGTTGGCTGGGTGGTCGGCCGGGGAAGCGTCGTTCGCGCGTGGAGGAGGATTGTGTGATGTGAGGCCAGCGCAGGCGTGCAGGACGCAGTTTGACGTAGTTGGAGGTGGAGGAGAGTCGTCGGAAAAATTGAACACGATGTAAGAACCGTAGGAAACGGAGAAAGAAAGGAAAGGGTACATGCAATACTTAGCAGTGTGTCTTAGGCTCTGACGCGACAGTTGGGTCTGATGTTGGCGACAAGGCCGTCGGTGAGCACGCCTGGCACGCCAGCCTCTGCGCACCAACCAGAGGGCTCCAAGGCGGTGACGGTCAAAGTGTGGCGAGTGCGTGAGGCGGTGCAAATCGCCGCCATTTGGGTGCCTGGGTGTTCTAGAACTGAGGCGGTGCAGCGATCAAGGTCCCTGATGATCTTGTCAACGATATCTCGTTGCTTTCTGATGTGCAGACGATACTTCGACCTCCAGAGCTGTTTCCAACGATTCGTTCTTCTTCTGAACACCCACGTCATCTTGCACTGCGAGCTGAGCGTGGATCGTCTATATGCACGCTATATTCGATTGCCGCGTCCCCCACATTGGCCTGCCAGCACTGCTCAACCAGAGCACCGAGATCGCCTTCACCGGCTGTCACGATTGACAAAAACGATTCATTTACCGCCTGATGCGCTCGAATGGGCTCCAACATTGTTAGATGGAACGTCTAACATTAGCATCAATCTCATATCGGTTTGGTATTGCCCGAGCGTCCTCGACAGGTGTATGCATCCTTTGGCGCACGCTGTGGAAGACGTGATTTGTTCACAAGGGTTCGGGTTGGGGTGGTTGTGACATCGATGTTCATGATAGAATCACAGCTACCACGGTCGGGAGTCGTTTCCATGTGTGATATACGGTAGCGTGGTACTTCTTGTGTGAATTCTGGATCTTTAAATGCTGTTTCTGAGCTATGAATGTTTACCTACGTGTCCTGATCGATTTTCAATCCAACTTCAGAATGTGATGCAAAACATCACCACCATGTTCCTATAAAACATTGGTCATTTCACAGTAACTAATACTGACATGGCTCTGGACGATCGTGGTTTGGTCTCGAAATGTAACGATAGCAGATCACGAAGTCAATTTAGTCCAGATAATGATAGGTCAAAAGCAGGCGGCCTTACGTGTGGTGTAAAAGGGCATTGGGACGAATGGAGGATTTGTTCGAATATCGATATCATTCTTCTCTAGTCGGAGGAATTTTGTCACAAACTTGGCTGTTCTTGCCAAAAATAAGGAAGGTGCGATGGAGCGTACTTGCCTAACCCGGCTGGCATGGTAAGTGAAAGGAATCCTTCTAGAAGACGAGTTGACCATCGATTCGCTCGGTCTCAGTGCTCAGCTCTATGTGCCAGACAATATATTGAATTTCCCAGTGCTCCCACCATCGAACAGCGGTGATCTCATTACCTGTTCAATCATCCGAATTGGTCTAGTGGCTAGGATTTGTCGCTCTCAATCATCGAAAGATGATCAGTCCCGACAAGGCCGGGGTTCAATTCCCCGATTCGGAATCATTCTTTTGCTTTTTGTCGGTCTGACAGCCAGTATCTTGCAGCCGGTAGCTGTGAGCATCTATCTTCCAGAGCGATTTGAGAAGTTGGTGGTACAACATTCTAGACGGTCAAGATCAGATCGTCGTCTACACACAATGCAAATGTCATATGGTATCCCGACTGGGTTGTGTCGACGGTCTTTGGCCCTGTGATCACAGGCCGCGGAGATGGAAGAGTGGAAGCATTCCTCTTCAAACGAAAAGGAACGGATTATAGGTTTTCGTTATTGAAAACATCCCGTCTGTCATTTTATCTGTACAGGCTGCGGTGTCGACTCCGGCATTGCACATGCATTCCTCACACCGCTGTAGATGATGTTAATTTGAATGCTACATACGTTTACAGCACTATTAACACTAATTTCAGACTGCTTGTTCAGTATCATTTGTTGTACCATTCTCACAGTGTCGCACGAATTGATCGAATTTGATGCGAAAAAGATTTTACTCCTTCTATATCGGACACTTCAAAAGACTCGAAAACTGAACATGAAATATTAATTGAGGTGTAAGACGGCATGATGGAAATGCTATATTGAGCCGAAACTGGACAGCCCTAACATATTCATCAATATGAAGCCGGCATCTAAGCTTGGCGGTTTTGTATCAAGCAAAGTCAAGACGCATTAAACTTTGACAGGGGTCGTTTTGCAGTCAACTTGAACAGCGCGCTGGAAGTCTGCTCTTTCAGCTCTTCCCTCAATCATTTGCCGCGCGTTCGCGGTGGAGCCCCGAAATGCGCGGGCAAGTTTCGAACAGACACCCTCGCGGTCAGCGGCATCGAACCACCGAACTCCTTTCCGACTATCTGCTCACGAACAAACTTCCATGGTTCTTCCGTGCCTATGCTTTTCTGGAGCCTGCTCCTAATTCTGTCTATACAGCTTGCGCAATCCGCGACATACCTCTGGACGTCTGAATAAGCTTATGAGTCCAGCTAGTTCAGCCACCGCAAGGCACATCCGGGACTTGAGTAAATGAATGTGCTTGGAAGTGCGCTGGTATCTCACCGGATAACGCACTCCAATGACGCAAGATACGAGTGGTTCATCCGAGCGTGGCCAAATTTCCATGTATATGAAACTAACTAACATACTTTCCAAACTGGGGTGAGCACCGCCGCTGTTACGAACATACAAGCGAGCATTAAACACCCAGACACCAAGAAGTGCTTATAACAGAGATGCTCCTGCCCTGAAGAGGGCTTCTATTGCCCTACATCAACTTCATCATACATTCATTCACTCTTTTATAACCCTTATCGCAATCATGAGACCTCAGGAGACCAAGAGCGTGCTGTTGACCAGCACCGCGCTGCTGACAGCGTGCTTGACCCAGGTTGCTGCCGCACCTTGCCCTGGCCAGACTATCCAGACTAGCAACCAGCCCACCTCGAACACTTCGGCCTCAGTCAAGGCTGCTGCTGCATCTTGCGAACTTCCCACTACCTACAAGTGGACTTCCAGCGATGCTCTCGTCGAGCCCAAGAACGGCTGGTCCTCCCTCAAGGATTTCACCACCGCTCCTCTCAACGGCAAGCACGTTGTATACGCCTCTTACAGCGATGCCAACGCCAAGTACGGCTCCATGGGCTTCAGCGCTGTCTCCGACTTCTCTGGACTGAGCTCCGCCAGCCAGACCGCCATGACCGAGACTGCCGTCGCTCCTACTCTGTTCTACTTCGAGCCCAAGAGCACCTGGATCCTTGCCCACCAGTGGGGACCCACTTCGTTCAGCTACCGCACCTCGGATGATCCTACCGACCCTACTTCGTGGTCCGCCGCCCAGCCGCTGTTCGAGGGCAAGATCCAGTCCGACACTGGTGCCATCGACCAGACCGTCATTGGTGACGACAAGAACATGTACCTGTTCTTCTGTGGCGACAACGGCAGCATCTACCGCTCCTCCATGCCCATCGGCGAGTTCCCCGGCAGCTTCGGCACCGCCTACGAGACCATCATGCAGGACACTCCCCAGAAGCTCTTCGAGGCCGTCCAGGTCTACACCGCTGGCAGCCAGTACCTCATGATCGTCGAGGCCCAGGGCTCCAACGGCCGCTACTTCCGTTCCTTCGTCGCCGACTCCCTCGACGGCGAGTGGACCGTCCAGGCCGGCGACGAGTCCGCGCCTTTCGCTGGCAAGGCCAACTCCGGTGCCACCTGGACCAACGACATCAGCCACGGTGACTTGGTCAGGACTTCCAACGACCAGACCTTCCCCGTCGATCCTTGCAACCTTCAGCTCCTCTACCAGGGCCGTGACCCCAAGAGCACTGCATCTTACGATGCTCTGCCTTACCGCCCCGGTCTTCTTACCCTTGCTGCTTAAATCTCCGGATCGTAGGGCAGTGTAAGATGTTGATTTGAGTTGCGAAGGGAAAGTGAACCCTGAATGCTGCTTACAGGCTAGGCAACGTTCGAGGGAGAGCGAGGAGGAAGTGTCGAGAGGTTTGGAAACCCAGCTTCGTAGTATTCATTTGTGTTAGATCACAGTCCTTTTTATAAAAAGCACAAGATTGAGGATATCCTCACATTTGCATCGCATTGTCTGGCTCGAAATCGATGAACAATGTGGTTTGACGTTATCTGAAATGCATACACACATGTAGCCCCGAGGCTATCAAACTCAAATTTAAGTTTATGACGCTAGAGCGAACCTCCCTCTTGTGCTGCACCGCTCCAACTGCTTTTTCCAAAACCCCAACAGGTTCATGCCACACAAGATGGGCTTCCAAAAAGAGTGGATTGGAGCGCATGCGCTCGAATCGAAATGGTGATTGGTCACCACCAGGGTGACCACGCTGTGGGGAGGCCGCCATCATTGAGTATTCTTTTCCCTTTCCATCATCGATTCTCCGACTTTGCTTCCTCGGCTCGTGAAACTGAATGCATCTTCCTCAAAGAGACATCGCGTAAACCCTAGTGAGACCACGCTCTTAGAGACCGACGAGATTTCTTATCATGTCGATTATCAAGCGAAATATGTTGCCTCGACGATTTGGTGGTTCTTGGTAACCGAAGAAGTGATTGACTCCGCCATTGATGTGAAGATTCACAGGGCCGGCTAGTAGATGTGCTCGACCGTGGGCTTCGAACCCAGCGTACGTTATTCCGACTTCTTCAAACCCACGACCTGGTGCTCTTGGTTGCTGCTGGGCGTCGAGCACGGGATTATGGTGGTCACTGGCACCTGTGAATTTTGGCGGCGGAGGATTTGCACCAGCATGAAAACGGCGGGAACGGCGGGAACGGCGAGAGTGCGCGAGATGCCTTTTATGCAAAGGATTGGGGACCGTGGGTGCGTCCGTGCGATCGATTCGATCGATGGGACTGGTTGCGGAACCTTGAGGTTCCTCGAAACTCATGGTTATACTGAATGTTTGCGATTGAATACTTCGTTGTTGGTAAGCTCTGATGTGATATTGATCGCTTTGTCTTTGACAATGTGTGGTTGTTGGTGCTGACTTTTTCTACTACAGATTTGTCCTTTTCACGAATCTTATGAAGGTATCTAGGTATTTCGGCTCCTCCTTGTACTAGTTGTACTAGACTCGACCAATGGAATGTGGTGGTGGCGAAGGTGGCACTGCATATTCGTGCGGGGTCACGGAACAACTGAGACACGGCCACTCGGACCTGGTACTTGGTTACTTTGGCCTCAGTCAGCTATCTAAGCGGCCTCACAGCCCCGTTTTGGGCAGCGTGAAGGCAATCGCTGAAACGATTATGATATCAGACATGGCAACTGCTGCTCCATTCTGCACCTCAACACATCGCATGTCATGTCTGGTATAGAAGTGGCCGGTCTCGTTCTGGCTGTACTGGGCGCTTTGATCAAGGGGGTGGGAGGATATAATGAGGTTGTCACCGGTCGCGATGTCAAGCTGCTGGTGGAGTCGCTCAAAGACAACAAAATCATGTTCTCGAACTCGGTGGAGCACTTGCTTCGGTCCATAGTGCCCACGGATGAGTTGTCACGACTTCTGAACGACCACACAGGAGACATCTGGAGAAAGCATGATCTCGATCAGAGAGTGATCGCGCACCTCGGCGAAGATGCAGAGAACATCACTAAGAAGATTGACGATATCCACCGAACACTCGCTCAACTCCAGAAAAAAATGCCAGTAAGTGTTCACGATTTTGGACCGATCAGCAACATCGACTCACAAATGCTTCATCTAGGCGAGGAAAGATGATGCCACTGTAGTAGCTCGTGCTACACATGTCATCAAGTGTTTCCTTCGTGGCCCGCACTACAAAGCCAGTCTGGAGCGACTAAGAATGCGCGTTAGCGAATTTCGCATCCTCATCGATGATGCTTTGAAGCTTGCTCCTGCCCGAGGAGTATCGTTGCGTACTTTGCAAGATTTGGACCTTGTTGAAGAACGCGCAGGCTGGCTTCATGAAGCGCTGAAAGCCGGCTGGAAATGCACTTGCGAGGGGTCACACCCTGCTAACATACAGGTGGAAATGTGGTCGCCACGTGTTGCTACCGACCACGACGAGGTCTGCTTCTCTCTCTTGTTCGCAGAGGATCCCCGGCAAGCCCAGTACGATCACTGGTTGTCAGCGGAGATAACGACCTTGAGAAGGCGTCCGCAGAAAGGACGACCGATGCTTGTCGAGCACATGAGAAACCCTCATACGAGCGGCTCGAGTACTCAGTCAATAAGGTTTGTGCGAGGCCGAGATCGAGTATTCATGCCCTGCTGACGGATTTGTGATATAGTGCCACCCCTCTGTTGACAAGCTCGACGAGCCCCTCGTCTCTTGCGATAACGACCACGACACAGGCACAGACAATGCCGGGCAATGCACAATACCCAAGCGACGATCTGTGCCCCATCTTCAAGCACCCCCGACAGTCTCCGAGTGGTGGTCGACATAGGGTAGGATTTATTTCCGACAAGAGTGGGCACAAGTTTTACCTCTTCAGTCGGCCAGACGTCGTATTAGCCAAGCCTTCCATGACTCTCTCCGAAGTATACCGGAAGCAGAGCCTCTTAAGCAACAGGAATCGTGTCCAATTGGCTTTGAAGCTAGCCTGGGGCGTGCTGCAGATCTCTTCCACAAGTTGGCTGAAAGGCAAGTGGACTAGGGAGAATATCCTTCTGGTCATGGATGTACCGAACAACCCACTGCCTTATTTGGTCCATCGCTTTAAGTCATCACGCGAAACCTCGCAGCTGTCCTCTGAGGGCCCTCAAACCACCATTTATCAAGCGGACGACTGGATCAGCAACATGTCACTCTTTGCTCTTGGCATTTTCCTATTAGAGATGTGCTTCGACTGTTCTATTGAAGACCTCGCGACAGCGAGGGAAAAGGACCAAAATGGCGACGCACGCGACTACACGCCTTTCCTTACCGCTAACCGACTTTCAAAGTTGGTTCAAGACCAAATGGGACTTTACTACGCGCAAGCAGTCAATTCGTGCTTGAACTTTCCAATTCTCGACATGGACACCGATGGGAAGCCGGCCAGCTTTCCAGAGTTTGCAACGATTGTCATGAGAGATGTAATCAGTCCACTGAAGGCAGCTGCGGATGTTTTCAGCAACAAAGCGACAGCTAAATACATCTGATGTGTAATTGGTACCGACTGTAGATCCAATGGAACTCCTCATGTATGTACCATATTCCAAGAACCGTTACAGAAGGCTTGTCTGCCTTGTTACGCAGGGAGCTTGCAGTCGCTAGCTGTGCTTGAACGAAGGTGACAATTTTGATACTTAGTCTCGGAAGACGGTGAATCTGGCAAGCATCTTTTCAAGGGGCGTAATGTGGAGTATCTAGCACAAGATATATTGTGGGTAGCAGCTCTCATCAGTCCATACGGTAGTGCGCAACTTCCCGAACTTTCCCTGAAGGATGTTTACTTGTCTAGAGAGATCAGGAGGTCGGTACCATATTGGCCTTTGGGGTAGTACCCAGCGGATACACAACAGATAGTCATGCACCGGTCCGCGGAAAGGCTTGCATACGGCATCTACTCAATCCCTCTGTTGGAAAAACTCTTTGCTTCGTATCTACAGTTGATCAGATCGTTAGGTATAGACATGGTGTATGACTTTCTCGACTCAGAGTGTGGAACCTTCTGCAGCTGATGAGTGTTGGCAGTGATGCTCGTAGCATCTGCAAGGACGCGAAATAAGCCACATGCAATCTGTTGCAGAGAGCATGAGGTGATCGTATAAAGCTGTGTGTTCATTCTCCAGGAAAAACAGCGCTTACGCGGATCGCAACGGAGCGAGGCACCTTAGCCTCCTGTGCTCACTGGAGGAAGGTGGTTTGGGGTTGCGTGGATGGGCGGATGATGACTGATCGGCTGTGAGGGGCGGCGTCCGTCCGGACGCCTTAATGGGAGGTTGGTGCAATTACCTTGGATCACGTCGTGGGCGGTGGGGTGAACGGTGGGGTGCAGCATGCAGGCGAGCCCCATCCACTTATCACATCGTCACAACGCTAATTTCAGCTCGGTTCGTAGGGCTCTTCGGCAGGCTGAGCATGACGTTCGGCTGCCTGATATCAGATTGCAATATCAGGTTCCACGTGTACATTCAGTCCTGCGAGGCTCAGCCTCACTGTCGAGTAAGGTGCGGTCTTTTCGAATCCCAGTTCGTTGATGACATGCTTATGAAGTTGAGCTTTTTCGATGCTGCTTGAGCGCATGTTCGTGATTCTTCTCGATTAGTTTCGACATGATCCTCATCCCACCCCAGCCGCACAGCATCGCGCATGCCACAGCAGATGCTCTGTCAAAGCTCTCTGCTCTTTCGGAGAATTCTCTAGGCCACACTGACAGTGGACATTGCGAGTCGAATCATTACAGTGACGAGATTGACCGGCTAGAGATATGGGCGCATGAGCATGACGTGGGGTATGGAGGCCTCGACTACAAGCTGCGAGAAAATACCAGATTGCGGAAAAGAGTGTTGTCGTTGTTGGCACAATTGTCGGGTACAACAGACCAAAGCTTAAACGATGACGAGGAGAGTGAGACAACGGCAGTACTCGAAACTCTCATGACTGGCACGCCCATGCACCTCATTTTGGACAAAGAAGGCGATGATGCGACTTCGCTAAGTCTTGGAACAGACTGTACTTTGCCTGATCCACTGCCCGATTCACCCCTGACGCATATACACGATGTGGTGAATTTACTCTTCGGTCTTGGTCCAACATTGCTGAATCCTGTACCTCGAGACCGCTTCGAGTTCAGTGCTCACGAGGAAGCTGTACACTACGATGTTGGCCATGTTCAAGCAAAATTTCCTCAAGCCAATGATTCATTGATAGAACGGCTTGGGCGAGCAAGCTGGGAATGTCGGCGGTATTTGACAAGACTACGCTCGAAGCTAATTGAGAACGACCACTATGCACTCGAACAGGCTGCACTCAACAATTTCAGCCTCGTCGACACTCCGCTGAAGAAACTGACACTTGGATCGTTATCCTCCGACTCAGGAGCCGATCTCTCGGACGGCGATGTCAGTGATGTTGGCGAAGCATTAACGGCAGTATCACAAGCTCATGGTTATGGTCCGGAAAAAGATGAGCCTTCACCGGAGTTCCTGTCTATCACTACTGCAAGCAGTCTGTCGAATGTTGGGTTCTCCGCCAATGATGCCCATTCAACAGCACTTGAGGCACCGCCACAAGTCGTCTCGCATACCGAACCCACTGTCTCACGCTACGAAATTCGAGCGCCACCCCATCCCAATGAACACCTTAGCGGCGACGACTTTCTCTGCCCGTTCTGCGTCCATAGAGTCTCAGACATGAAGTCTGCTGCTAATTGGAAGTCAGTAATACTCCCTGGAGCCGAGCTTTGGCTGGTTCCCGATATTGTGTTACGTATTGACAGTTGCGCAGAAAACACGTGCTTGAAGACCTGCAACCATATATGTGCACCTACGGAGATTGTATGCTTTCGGCCAAAAGCTACGGGAGTAGGGAGGCTTGGTGGGAGCATGAGACGCAGCGTCACCGGACACAACGCGCCTGGATATGCACACCATGTGAGAGAAGAGACCTCAAATCTGTCTTCCATACTTCGACCTCGTTCGAGAAGCATTTCGGCAACCACCACTCTGTTGGACTTACGTCGGTGCAGATGTTCAACATAAGAGACATGTGCCAGAAAGACATTTCTCAACAACCGCCTAGTGATGTCTGCCCTTTGTGCAACAAGGTTATTCCGATTGAAAGCAACTCGAACAAGCGGGCGGCAGAGCATGCAGTCAAAAAGCACGTGTCAGATCACATGGAACAGCTGTCCTTCTTTGTAGCATCTTCGGCTGGTCAGATGGCTTTCAAAGATGATGGCTCCGAATTCCAAGACGATTCTGAGTTCGAGGATGGGCTACAGAGCGAGATCAAAACAATAGCGTCCAGGGATACACGCCTGTCGAAAAAAGATATCCATGTTGCCAACCTCAAGGCTTTCATAGCTGACCAACAGAAGGCGGCGGGAGATGTCTCCAACAAGACTCTGCCTACCTTGAATTCACCAGAATCGACGCACCTTGACCGTAGGAGCTCAACACAGACACAAAATCTCGGCATCGGGGTTCAAGCGTTCCCAGTACATGTGCAGTTGCCTCCCCCGAATGAGCACTTTTACTCTCGATCAAATCTACTCCTTGACCTAGAGAAGTACTTAAGCTCGCCTGGTGCCATGTGCATTGTGCATGGTGTTGGTGGGGTTGGAAAGACGCTTGCTGCAGTTCAGTACAGCTATGTGTACAAAGAGCAGTACGATGCCATCTTCTGGCTCCATGCCGACACCGCACCGGGTCTCTCAGACTCTTATCTCCGGATGGCCATAGCCTTGGGGCTTGCAGACAGCCCAGAGGACCATCACCTCATCATGGCGAAAGGTCGCAACTGGTTGCAGGAAACAGGTAAGATATCCTGGTGCAGATTTGCCCTCAACTTCCGGGTTGCTGACGATGCCAGAAAAACGTTGGCTACTTGTATTCGACAACGCCATACGCTGGGAGGATATCTCGGGATACATGCCAAACTCCCTACGCAGAACCAAGGGATCAGTGGTCATAACAACGCAAAATGAAGAACTACTTCCACGGGCACCAAACAACACCAGGATACAGATCGACTCATTGACTACGCAGCAAGGATCCGACATGTTGCTCAGGTATCTAGGTCGAGATGCCCGTACCGACCCAGAACGACAGCTAGCAAAGGAGATATCGGCTTTCGTTGGCGGCTTACCGGTAGCTATCGCGAATGTTGCAGGCTACGTTGGGATTTCAGATATCACTCTCGAGGAGCTTATCGAGACCTTCCGGGAGTGGCGCAAGCGAACTGGTGCGGCCACTGATGAAGCAGACGACTTGCCAGCGACGTTCCGTCAGGCGTCTTTCAGCTACGATGGGACCTTGGCAATGATGTGGGAAGTCACTCTTCGTGAATTGACGCAAGACGCTCGCGACGTGCTAAACATCTTGGCTTACCTCAACTGTGGCTCGGTACCTCTAACGATGCTTTGGGGAATGCACGAGGATCCGATATTACACTTTCTTGATATCAGGGAGAAGATCAGGTATGCTTTATGTGTCTCACGCTCTCAATGCTATCGCTAACACCCATCATCAGAATGCGAAGGATCCATCAATCTCTGATAAGGCGAAGGTTGGTGGTTGAATCTGACGGCAATCTCTCCATGCATCGATCGTTGCAGCGAGGCATTCGTGAGAGGCTTTCGCAAGACAAAGGGCAACAGCAAACTGTTTTTGATCAAGCAGTTGCACTGGTGCGCGAAGTATTTCCGCGGCCGAATGAACTACAACAACCGACACCAGACAAATGGTCAGAGTGCCAGAAGCTGCTACCACACTTACATGCTCTTCACGACGTTTACCATGCGTCAAATCAGAACATCACTGGCTCGCTCGAATTCGCCCAGCTTCTCCTGGACGCTGGCATGGACCAGTTCGAGCAAGGGATCATACATGAGGGGCTTCTCCTCCTTCACACTGCCGAAAACGTTCTTGACGCTTCCACTGGGCCTTCAACGGAAGAGCATCAAGTCATGAGAGCTAACATTCATGCCATGATAGCTATCATGTACGACGATGTCGGGATAAGTAAACGAGAAGAAGCCCTGAACCGACGGAAGACAGCGCTTAGCATCCGGAAAGAGGTCTTCGAGAAGTCGGCGAACCGGAAAAGAAAGGATGAGATACTTGTCTACAACTCCTGGATGGAGTACGCGATTTCGCTACTGCACTATCACCGCTATACCCAGGCCGAGCCGATCATCAACAAATGCTACGCCAAATTCCGAGAATGGGGTACCGAAGACGAAATTCCATTCGAGTATGCCAAGTACTACAACAAGATTGCCTTGGTGCGAATGTATCAAGGACGATTCGAGATTGCCATCGGTTGTGCAATGAAGGGCATGCAGCTCATGGGTCAGACTGGATACAATCTGTTCACGAGTCGCTTGAAATTTGACATGGCATGCATCGTTCTCCAGAGTGGAGATCTGGACAGAGCACTCCATATCCATGAAGAGATCCACCAGCAGAGGATTGAGACCGTCGGACCTGTAAACCAACTTTCTCTACACAGCATGTATGCCATTGGTGCAATTCACGAGCTCAAAGAAGATTACTACGAGGCTGCGTAAGTTCTCATTCGTGCTTCGAGGCCTTCAGATTGCTAATCACGAATCGTAGAAATTGGTTCGAGAAAATCCTCGACCAGCGACGCACGCTCACGTCGTGGCCCGACGAGGCCTTCAGCCGTACACAATTCCACCTTGCCAAAGTTCTGTTGGCTCAAGACCGGCCGGAAGACATCGAGACTGCGAATGAGCTCCATGAGGCAGCTCTTGCGACACTGCATCGCTTGTTGCCAATGGATTCGCCTCCGGAGTTGGATGGCGTTACTGATGAGACCATACTGTTTGATCACCTGATGCCGATTTCGCCAGGTGGTCCTCGATTTACTGGACGAGGACTATTGGAGAGATTCATGCGAGGGAAGTAGTGTAACATAAATTTTGGGAAGCGTCATGAACACTCAAATGTGCATACGTAGATCAGTGAACTCCTGTGTGACCTGCACACGTCTGGGCTAATGCGCGAGGCTAGATATAAGCTCTCACTTTTCATGATCGTAAGACCCTCTCGCTGTCGACCCAGACATCTCACGTTCAGTCTTTCTCTTCTGATGGTGGTTGTATTTGTCCTTAGCTTCGTGGAAGAGGGCAGTGATGAAATGGAGAATGCTGAATTGTATGTCAGTCGAGACCTTACTTGTGAGTCAGCAAGCAGCGGGTGTGATCTTACGTGCTAATGATGGCAGTGATGAAAGTTCCCCACGGCAACTTGCAGTTGGCCCTGCGAGGCACCACCTGGCTGGCCGGACCAAGACCAGTCCCATCTTCTTGACGACATGGCCCACTAGAGCCGCCGTTTGGTCGAGTGAGAACGGCGACAGCAATGAAAGCGCCGACAAAGCAGAGGTCCAGGAACATCAACGACCAGCGGATCAATTTAGGCTTGTGCTCCAGGAAGCAGCTGAGAAGCATGGCGGTGAGGGTGTAGAGGATCGCAGCGGCGAGTATACCGACGACGGCGCCATTTGAAGCTGTGAGGCGACCTCGTCCCTCGGTGGGATCTTGCTGGACGATCTTGACGAGCCGAGAGGCGAAGAGGCCAATGGAGATGACTGGGGAGATGAATTGAATGAAGCGCAAGATGCGCTGGAACCACAAATTGGCTCTGGACTCGCGGAAGCGCTCGTATGCGCCCTTGATGCCCATGATGAGAAATGGTGTTCTAGTTGTGATCTTGTTACTCAAAAGTGATCGCGGTTGGAATATGGGAGAAGAGAAGCGCTCCACTGGCAATATTTGAGATACTTATACCGGATAGGATGGGCAACAGAACAGCCTTTGCGAGAAGCAATGACGAGCGAGTGCTGCACGGCTGCTTGCATGTCACCGCGATGCGGAGAGCTCAGCCGCGTCGTGGTAATAACCTTTCAAATAGTTCCTGGTGACGCTTTCAGTGAGCACGCGCAGGACATGGGGGTTGTCGATCACCAGCGCAGAAGCATGGCTTGGATCATCCTGATTGTACGAACTTCCATCGATTGGCTGTCGGCAGCACTAGAGATGTGGAGCAGGTATAGTGGTAGTTCATGATGGCGGCCCGGATATAGCAAGCGCCTTACGAGGCACCCGTCTCGTCGCGGACCAGGCTCCTCGCACCCACAACCGATGTGAGTACCATTGCGGACTTCGACAATTTGTGCTCTTTGGCGTGTACACTTGTGAC
This sequence comes from Cladosporium velox, assembly GCA_024604135.1. Taxonomy (NCBI): domain Eukaryota; kingdom Fungi; phylum Ascomycota; class Dothideomycetes; order Cladosporiales; family Cladosporiaceae; genus Cladosporium; species Cladosporium velox. Next base: position 532,406 of record JANIIF010000014.1, read on the forward strand.
TTCGCAAGCGAGTATCGCGATGAGACACACAAGAACAGCACCTCTTGTAACACCTCGAGGTTTTGAGCCGCAAAGTTGTCATAGTTGACCCCTACAACGATTGACGTTCGTCATCGAAAATGGCGAGCCTTGCGAGCACATGTGGAAATGACTTCTCAGCGTAGAAGCTTTGGATCTGGTTTGGGACGGCATGCTGGCACAACTAGAGCGAGTGCTGTGCGGCCATAGGTGATGCGGTCATTCGCGGTGCAGATCTCCTTTTGCAATCCTGCGGTGACACGCTCATCCGCTGTTGGATACAAAGGCAGATCTTGCCTTGAGTGTTGCTGCACAGTCTGACGCACCCAATTTTGCGGTCGCAGATCTCACAGCCTGTAGATGTCGGGACCAACGGACTGAGATACCTCTGCAGTGTAGCCGTAGCCATTGTGCCCTTCGTCTGAAATAAAGAAGCTGTGCATTTGGCCATGCTTCAACCTCCTTCGGAGCACGTAGGGTCTCTAGTTGCAAACGGTGAGCCGTAGGCGGTGTCTAGCCGGTCTTACCAGCATCAAATCGCCTGGGCCCGAGATTTGGGGATTGCTTGGAAGTAGTGACGGCGAAGGTGTTGATGGACGTTAGAGGATCAGCACAAAGCGGCAAGGCTGTAGATCAAGCCCTGTCTAGATCGAATTAGTAGAACATGCCGTCACCTACCAGATTTTCATCAGCCGTGTCTCACGATCGCATCGAACTCTTTTTGTACCCTCTCGCGCTCAGCCTTATCATCTGTCTTCGTGTGATCGCTTCTGCACGAATATTCGCTCTACTCGAAGCCCGTTACGAAAGATTTACCAAACAGTGAAGGTCAGGCCACGTGGATGATTTTGAGTAGGGTATGAAAACATATATCACAGCTGGAAGCGTACATACGATCATAGGTCAGTGAAAACTGGGCATCCCGTCCGCTCTGCCATACATAAGCACTGAACCGGGCGACTAGTACTAGAGTGGGTGACCATCTGGGAATCCCGCCTGTTGTATGTTTTTGCCTTTTCCTTTTCCTTTGGCCTCCTTCAAACTGTCCAATCCGAGGCGCGAGGGGAGAAACGTCCTTAAAAGAATGTTTAAGTAGGCAATCTACAGTTCAGGTATGTTTTTGCATTCTATAGTTCAGGCACCTTCGCCCACGCATTCCCCACGCCAAGAGTTGTGGAGGAGGAGGAGGTTCCCGAGAAGGCTGCACTTCGAATGTCGATCCTCTGATCACATACTGTTCTGTGCTGGAGGATTGTGCACGTTGCAGCATGCCTAACTCAGAAGAAGGTCGACCGCGCCGCAAGCGAAAACGATCACACGCGCCGGCGGCGGCCTCCGACGAAGGCGATGGCAATCACACCCAGGAAAACACCTCCACCCAGGCTGATGATGGTGGCGAAGACGGCCCTGCATGTCATTCGTGTCGCCGACGAAAGTCGCGGTGTTCAAAGCAGCAGCCATGCGCACAGTGCGAGCGACTAGAGGTCGAATGCTTGTACGACGAGCGCCGCCGACCTGGCTTCAAGACCGGCGCGATCGAATCGCTGAGCCAGCGCCTTGCCAATCTGGAACAGATGTTCCTTGGCCAGTCGTTGTTGTTGCAAGGCAAATTTGGGGTTACTTCAGAGCAGTCTGCGGCTGCACCGGCCATAATTGCTGATGATAGTCACGATGCCCTGCTCGCTGTGACGACTCAAGTGAGGGAGCAGTTGTTGCACGCGGCAGCTCAACACAAATCTCAAGTCACCATCCCACCGCGAGACCAAGTCGGAGAAGGCGATATACACCTCCATTCACCATATGCCAGTGCCAAGAGCGAGGCGCCTGCTGATGCGTCTCGCTACGATCCCATGCTGCCAGAGTCTGTTGTTCTCGATCTGGTGTCGTGGTATTTCGATAATATCCACAGATGGATCCCGGTGCTGCACCAACGTCGATTCCGAGAAAGACTAAAAAGTGCAGCGGGACGTTCACACATCGACATCATACTTCTTGCAATTACGAGCTCTAGTCTCCGGTTCAAACGACCTTCAAGCATCAGCGAAGAGCTTAGTGAGGCAATCAGCACCCGTTGTAGGCACACCGTCATTCTCAGAAGCATGGAATGCTTCTCCGTTGAGAGCTTGCAGGCACTCGTCATACTTGCATTCGATATCATTGGCCGAGGCCAGGGCCCGAGCAGCTGGAGCATTGTCGGATCCATGACGCGGACCGTGGAACAGTTGCGTCTGGACACAGAACCCACGGACTCTGAGTCATCTGGACTTGATGTCGATTACTTGATCCGCCGCATGTCCTTCCTTCCAAGTGCGAAAACGTGGGCCGAAGAAGAAGAGCGTAGGCGAGTATTCTGGTGTGTTTTCATGATGGACAGGTTTTCCAGCGTAGCGACTGGGTGGGGTAACAGCATCACTGGAGCAGGATTGCGACGACGACTTCCGTGTGAAGGTACCATCTGGGAGAGAGAAGTACCTGTCCAGACTCCATACTTCGGTAGCGAGCCTACAGCACAGGTTTCCACACCCACAAGTGAAAAGCCGCTCAGCGAAAGTGGCGCCATGGAACACATTGGGGGTTTTGCATTTTGCCTCGAGGCGTCTGACAACCTGAATCTCGTGACTAGCTTCTTCTTGCAACGTGCAGTAAAGTTCGAAGGACCTCAACAAGTGCGTTTGTGGCTCTTGAAGTTTCGAGAACTCGATCTCAGGCTGGTCAAGTAGGTCGTACACCGTCTGCTCTGACTGTCATTGCTAATTCCTTACAGGTGGCGACTTTCCCTCCCTGAAAAATGGCGAGAAGCATCTGTTCTCAACCAAGATGGTAACATGGATCCAAACTTGACGTTGGCACACGTTACTCAGAACACGGCTGTGATCCAGCTGCATCAGTGTATCGCATTCCCACCTGCCACTTTACGAGCATATCGTGTAGCATTGCCTTCGACAAGCTCAGCTGAGACCTGCGTATCTGCGGCGTCCGAGATCGTCACAATCGCGCAGCAGTTCTTACAACAAACCAGTGGTATAACGCATTCGCAACTTGGATTTTGCCTTTTCATTGCCGGCCGTGTACTACTCGTTCACGCTGCGCATCACGGTACAGACATAGAGCCTATGTTCACAACTATATCTGCCGCATTGCTGGAAATTGGTGCTCGCTGGGACTCCCGAGTCAACAAAGTCAATGCATCATCTTCATATAACAACTTAGCCTCGCGTTTACATTCTCGTTTACTCAATGCGCAGGCCATGAGGAGTTCCTCCATCACTTCATCACAAGCCATCCTACCCCCTCTCGACATAAGCAGGCCCGTATACTCTGAAGACAGAGATCGTAGCAGAGCTGCAAGTGTAGCTCCTACTGATCACGAAGGTCTTCAGACCTCTTTGCCGAACTCGGACGAGGCTCCCCTTCTCCACGCAACTTGCGACACAAGCCAAGCAGCATTACCTGTTCAACCCTTGACATGGGATGGCCAAGCGGATCTCTTCGCAGATTACGACCCTGGTTCCGAACTCCTGTCGATTCCTCAGCCGACTGGTGGGAACGATGTTGACGCAAGTGACGTTGACTTTGAGTGGGCTCTTGGCCTCGAAGATGTATTTGACGAACAGTTCCAACAAGTGAGTCTGATACGGCACTTTCGTTCGAATTTTGACTGATGCGTTGAATAGATGCTTCGAGTCAGCACTTATGCGGATACGGGGACTCGCTGAACCACCTTACGACTATTATCATATTATTGAAAGGACTTCCTTGTCTTCTTCTGTATCTATGTATGATCAGCAGCATCATGGTAGGCGACATAAGATCCAGCTCGGGGTTTTGTTGCGATGTACGTGCTAGCCGAATGTCTCTCGGCGAAACAAAGTGCATTTGGGTGCGCAGACCAACATATACAATGATACTGATAGCTACGATGACCAATTGCACTGCTCAGCACTACTGTCAACGACTGCCCAACAGTCATTCTGATACCCAGTCATCCGAAAGAATATCACAGAACTCAAAATTATGATGAACTCGAGAACGAAGCGTTCGACGTCAGGCCTGAGTCGTACGCCCAAATTAGATCTCCCCAAGAGGGTGCATCGTTGTTGGTAACGTGGCCCTCTGGATCTTTCTTCTGCTTTACTTCTGACAGGAACGGCGCAGAACGGCCCAAGCGTTGGTTGAACTGATAGTATAGCAAGTCCCATACAGGTCGTGTCAGTCCTCTGGCGACAGAAGAAATTGTCTTCCAAGGCCCATCTACAAGCACGGCTTCACACCGGTAGAAGTCTGGGTCGTATTCGACGGTATAGTTCAGGTTGTATTTTGCCGAGTATTCGGCGCCTTTGAGCAGGGCGGAGTCCAGGAAAGAGAACATATCGCCGCCTTGCGATTGTACGACTCGGCAAGCCGTGGCTGCCCAGAAGATGCCGGAAGTCGCATGCGCTGCACCATGTGGTCAGTGATTTCGTTTCGATACACATAAAAATCATTGCTTACATTGATCCCGACCAGACTCAGCGCTCTGGCCGGTGTTTTGGTCGATGTTACCGCGCAGTCCACCGCAAAGGTCGTTCTGGTACATGTCCAGGGCGTAGTTATACATGCTGATGTCGTCCAGGTATACGGCGAAACTCAGAAGGGCTGAGATGCTAGCCATGCCGTAGTTCGACTGGCCGATGATGATAGACTGTCGGGCGAACAACCAGTAAAGCTGGATCGAGAAACCCTTGCCACCCTTGTAAGAGGCGTCTGCTTCGGTCCAGTTGCCCTCCCATCGCATGATCTCGGCTGCGTTCACAAGAAACTGTCCATCAAGACCAACTAGCAGACTCCTGTCTGTGCCAATGATACCAGTCAAATCCGAGCCCCAGCTATCGAGAATCGTGGTAGCCGTGGTCCAATGGTCCTCATCCTTAGTGATGTACCACATCAAAGAATTCTGCCACGCAGCTCGAGCGTCGTTCGTGAAGCTGGAGTAGTTACTGATGAAACCTCGAGAGATGACTGGATGGGGTCCTTGCATGGTGTAATTCGATAGCGAGTATGTGTCGACGCTGAATTGCTTGAAAGCGGATGCCCATGGCTGCTGATCCTGCAGGACGCCGTTGCGCATGCGCTCCAGGTCATCATGGGTGTGCCAAATTCCTGGATGTTGGAACTGGCTCGGTCTGGTCTTAGCATGCTCAATTTTGTCGAGATTGGTTGGCTGGATCGGGCCATTTAGCCCGGGCACATCTGAGACGAGGCATTGGCCGGTGATCGCCAGCGCGAGCAGCTTTGTGAACGCAGGAAAGAACTATAGAGTCAGTCACATGCTCAGATGATGGAGCAAAATGGCACTTACCTTCATGTCCGTGGTGTTGTATTCTTGTCACGAAGCTCGTGGCTGGAGAGTAGATCAGGAGTCATTGGGTACCCTCATGTATAACGGTAGAGCAGCGTGTACACCGATGTCGAACTGGAAGCTATCATCATACCACGGTGCATGTCCCGGGCCGGCCTCCGCAGTTGGATTGTCATCGTCAATTAGACCACAATCACCACATACCCCGCAAGTAGCTTGAGATTATTAACTCTTACGGCGAAGCTAAGCCTGTTAGACTATTGCAGCTACGATATCACTGTGCTTATCCTCTTCAATACTCAAGCCCGCTTGGACAATTGCAGGTCGACCGATGGATTTTGGAGATTCACATCTTTGACCTTTCCGTGTCAAAACTGACAATGTGGCAAGTTTGAGAGTATAAGCCCATCGTGCTGTGATGTTATAGGTTACCGTCAGTTCAGAGATCAAACTGAAGGTGTTGTTGTTCACGAAAGATAATTAAGACATAAATGAGTATTTTTCGGATGAACATGAGTGGAGAATTCGACTTCGAGTGCTAAGATATGATCAAAAGCATAATTGTACGGTGATACAAGACACTCAAGGGTTGACAGGCACACTCCTTCATCACCGTTTGACAGAAACTATGTAATGTGACACTTGATATTCCTTTCCTCCGACATCTCAATCAATCTTGCAACCACTAGCAATCAGAAACTAGATCGGCAATAACGTCTAGACAAACTTGGATGATCTCCTAGAACACATATCGAAAGTTCGGGTTCTCCTGATCCGTCAAATCCTGGAAAGCAAGATCATGTGAGATAGTAGTGCCCGAAGCCGCACTCTCGCGCATCAGCTTCTCCTTCTGAGCATTTCTCCGCATCAGTATTGCCCGAGTAAGAAAGATCAGGCCGATGTAAACGCCATAGATGATCATATGGGCGATGAATCCATGAGTGTACCTCGGCGCATCTTTGGCTTGGAAGATCTGAGGCGCTGCCATGTTACCGGCGGCCCACCCTGCGGCAGAATTAGACATCGCATGCGGCTTCCCTCTGCTGACCTCGACGACTTACCAACAAATGTCATTGTGAGACAAGTTGACTTCTTGGTTTGTCCGGCGATGTTACGGGAGATGAGTGATATCACCATGTTGCCTTGTGCGAGGAAGAACTGCGTACAGTAGAAGGCGATCAACAAGCCGGCGGCGTTGGTAGAAGTTGGCTTTATACCGATGATGATTCCAGTTCCGATAACTGGAGGAATGGACCATAGCTAGGAAATTGTTAGCTCCTGTCTACCGTGGAGCGTTCTGGGGCAATTGGACCATACCAGCATAGTGAAACATGTCTGTCCCCACTTCTGCGATACCTGCGCTCCACCAATCATTACAATGATTGTCAAAGCGCCCTGAGCGATGTTGAGCAAGTTTGTCTGGAGCAGCGAGAAACCAAACTGAGAGATGATTAGATTTGAGAACACTCCGAGACCACCGATGACCAGGTTGGCGGTGACGATCAGCATGACGATGCACCATACGAAAGGGTCGAGGAGCGCTTCGACTGCTTGGTATCGTTTGTACTTCTTGTTCTGGATTCCAGTCTCGTTGTGTCGCACTCGCTCGATCAAGAGTCTCTTGTCGTCCTCGTTGAAGCACTTCGCACTCATTGGGCTATCCGGCAGGTAGAAACCGATCACACCGGCCCAGACGACGGTAGCGAGTCCGAGTATCATAAAGAGTAATTGCCAAGGATAGATGATCCCGTCGGTGTAGTTTGATATTCCATAGGCCAGCAGACCGCCGACCATCAGTTGAACTCCAGTCATGCAATACCAAAGAGCCGTGAGAAGCGCCTGTTCCTCCCGCGTATACCACATGGAAGTCAGGATGATGAACGTCGGTTGTACGCAAGATTCGAATACTCCGAGGAGGAAGCGGACTATCATGAGAGAGGCAAAGTTGTGGGAAGCTGCGGAGCACGCCACCACTGCACCCCAGCATGCGACACTTGGTAGCGTTAGCATAACACATTAGTGATGTTGGACAGGTGATCTCCCATAACTCACTTAACGGCCAGAAATTTAGCGACCGGCAGCTTCTGCAACAAGAAGTTCTGCGGAAATTCTCCAGCCAGAATGCCCATGTAAAGAATGGTTCCGAGCCAGCTATACTGCGCAAGATTATTAAACTGAAAGGCGAACGTGGAGCTCGAGGCGGGTCTTCGAGAAGACCCAGACCAAGTACGAAGATGTTCATAAGTAGATCAGTATTGCTCACCTCTTGTCCCTTCAAGTTTGCATCATCTTTGATGCCCATTATGGATGCGAAGTTGAGCGTTCCCTTGTCCAGAGACTGACAGAAGTAGGTGCCCAGCATGATGAACAACACACGTCTGTTCACCATCCAAAAGAGCCTTTTGTTGGTCTTCTCGTCGATCTCCGTGGGCGCGCTAGCATATCTAGCGGTCTCATCATCTCCTGATGCTGTCGGCTTCTCGAGGTCTTGTTCGCAGTACTCGACATGTTTCGAGGTATCCATAGAGTCCACGCCAATGGCCGGTTTCGACATCGTGTGTGATCAGTAAGGGTGTGTGGACCGATACTAGAGGTGGTTGTGGGAAAAAGGAGAGCGGAGTAACAATTGAGATGATTCATATCCTCTATATGTCTCGATGAAAGTAGTTTCGTGGTAGTAGAGAGGTGGAGCGTGGGCTACAAGCAGCGCTCTGTGAGACCGGGGAGCCCACCGAGACTTCCTCCGACCGCCGGACTTCAGCTGGCACAACAATTCATGACGATCAGCATGATGGACGCTACCACGATTGACTTAGGCACAATGTGCCTACGGACAAGTAGGGCCCATTTCCTACACGCAGACATGTCGGGCACTCCTCCGGCACCTTGTCCGGGCTCAAGTGCCATACTTGTACACTGATAACTCGACGATGCGATAGTACGATGGCAAGTGTGTATTCCCTCGACGCGTTCATCCCTTCATCTTCAATCTTTTTTAGCTGTGCAAACAACCGATTCTACCTTGTCAAACGTTTACATTATGACCATTGACGAGATAGTGGGTTTACATGGTGGAAATCGGTGTGAGCTCACCACCGTGTACGACTCGCGTGCTGCGCCATCGTCTACGCCGATTTTCGAGAAGGCAAACAGCATGTCCGCACTATACTCATCTTCGGTCACTGCAAAGATCTGGGGAGTAGCATTGACTCAGCTGGGCAAAGTAAGCATGTCACAACCCTCTACATCTTCACTCCAAGTCTCTAACACCAATTCAGTCATCGCCTCCGAACGCAATGCCAGAATACACTATGCCAGGCGGCACGACCTATTGCTACACAGACGCAAGCTTCTGGACATCAGGATTCTTTCCTGGTTCCCTCTACCTACTCTACGAACGAAGAACGAAATGGCGAAAAGGCGACGAGTCCAACCTTGAACCTGATCTCGACGAGCTGCGACGAGTTGCGCGTTGGTGGTCGCGAAACCTCCATGCTCAAGCATTTTTGACAGACACACACGACCTTGGCTTTCTCATTTTTCCGTGGGCGAAGCTTGGTTGGGAGCTCGATCATGATGAGGACTGCTATAAGAGCATGGTAGTGGCTGCGCACGGTCTTGCTGCTCGTTTCGATCCTCGTGTTGGGTGTATAAGGAGTTGGGACACCTGCTTCACCAAGCGGTATAAGTTTGCAAACCCAGACGATGACTTCTTGGTGATAATCGACAACATGATGAGTAAGCCTCCCATATGATTCGATTGAACCAGTCCCTCCTGCTAAAGTTTCGCTCAGATCTGGAATTGATGTACTACGTCGCCGACCTCACAAAAGACACCCATCTAGCAGACATCGCTACCAGCCACGCCTTCAAGACCCTGAAATCCCACATCAGGCCCAACAAGAGCACATGCCACGTCGTCAACTTCGAGCAGAGAGACGGTTCCATCAAAGGACGAATGACGAACCAAGGCTACGCAGACGAGAGTTGCTGGTCACGCGGACAAGCTTGGGGAATCACCGGCTTCGCGCAATGCTATCGCTGGACAAAGGAGCCAAAATTCCTGGAAGCATCCAAGCAACTGGCAGATTACTTCCTGGACAGACTTCCTGCTGACGGGGTTCCGTCATGGGATTTCGATGCACCTCAGCCGGGGCCCCGGGATACTTCTGCTGCAATGATTGCGGCATACGGCATGCTTCTGCTCTTCGAAGCCGAACCGAATGATAGAAAGTACTATGACGCTGCGCTGTGGATTGCATCTGGAGTCATGAGGACCTCGCTTAGTCCTGAGGCCAGGTTCACCACTACACCTGCAGGCGATTACAAGGTCGATCTTGGTGGCCATGATACGATCCTGCTCCACGCTACCATCAACAACTATGTGTACGCTCCGCGCAGGTGGGCTGACCATGGTCTTGTGTACGCCGACTACTACTTTATTCTGTTTGGGAACAAGTTGTTAGAAATGGATCTGTGGCGCTGTTGATTGCCAATACGTGAATGTGGCAGTGCAAAGCAGTATCGACACAGTAGGATATCATAGCGACGTACTTGTTCGGTAGAAGTGACGGTGGTACATACAAGTAAAGCATACAAAAACTGGGGGTATATACCTAGCGGTGTGAATCCACCACTAGTGCTGACAATGCTTCAAAAGCAGCAGCAACGCGGATCCAAATAAAACAACAATGAATGGCCAAAGTGCCATTTCCAACGCCGCAGTGAGCGCTGTCGCATCTCCAATATCCAATGCCGACAGCCTGCATCGTAACCAATGATAAAAAGGACAAGAAAAGAATGTAAACACCCCCTGTCATCAACAAACACCCATCTCAACTTCAAAGCCCAAGGGCCTTCTTGTTCTTCTTCATCGCCTTCTTCAAGTTCGCCTCCCTTTCGTCACTGGCTTTCTTCGCTTCTTGCAGCTGCTTCTCGGCAGCTTCGACGCTGTGCGCAGGCAAGATCTCCGTCTGCATAGCGGGGACTTGCTGTTGCTGTTGTTGTGCGCCTGCTTGTTGCTGCTGCTGTCTGCCGGAGTTGGAGCCACCGCCAACACTAGGTGGCGGCGTAGCAGGGGGCATGACAAACTCGTTGATGTAGCGGCTAGCCTCATCGACAAGGAAAGCACCCTTCTTCATGCTGCTGCCGTCTTGCACCATGGCTTCCATGACGCTGACACCACGGGCGCCAACGTTCTCGAAATCACGCTTCAAAGCCTCGAGGTCAAAGGATGGGAAGCGGGTCTCGTTTTGCGGCTTGGTGGGGCGCCAGCGCAACTCCTCGGGCATGCTCTGCAAAGCGCCCTCAAGGTCGAGGAAGCGGCGTTCAAGTTCTTGATTCAAAGCGCGGAGGTGGGCTCCGCTGGGAGTAACCATGCCGCGATCCCAGATACGGCCTTCTTCGCCACCATACTGGATGGCAGGAACGGAATGCTTGAGGAGAGCGTCGACTTCGTCTTTGGTGAGCTTGATGTTGAAGTCGGTCTTCCAGGAAGCGGGGTTGGCGAGGTCTTTGGGGATGATGTTCTGGCCTGACTTGAGGGAAGCTGCACCGCTAGTGCGGAAGAGGGAGTCGAGCGCTTTCTGGATTTCAGGCTTTGCGGCGCGTAATTCGGCGACGATTTGAGCTGGGCTGAGAGTTGGTGTTGGCGGTGGGGAAGGTTCATGGGGTGATTGCAACGGCATGGAAGGCGTACGTACAGGTGCCGGCATGGGAGTCTCGACTTGGACAGGTGCCTCTTTCTCCTGGGGTCCCGGCGATACCGCGCGGCTGACAGTGGGCGTGGTATCGGTGGTGGTTGGCTCAGCTTTCTGCGGGACCTCCTTGACCTTGACAGGTTTCGGTGCCTTTTCCTTCTTCTCTTTCTTCTTGCGGCTGACAATAGCTTCCTGCGCGGGCTCTTCAGCAATGGCGTTTCCTTCCCTAAGCAGCTTAGCCTTTTCTTCTTCCTCCTTAGCTTTGGCTCGTTCCTGACGATCCTTTTTCTGCTGGCTTTTCGTCTTCTCGCGAATGGGTGCGGACCCGACTCTGCTGCCACCAATTGGAGGAGGAGAGTTCGCGCGAGATTGCGAGGTGGAAGTCATAGACACGTTGTCTGACATGGAGACGTGCTCACTAGACGGCGTGCCTGGGAAGTTCATGGATGCCACGCTCGGCTTACGAGATGGCAATTTGCTAAAAGCCGCCGCCGGTGGCGTCGACATGGATTGCACGGCAGGCGGGGCCTCTGCCTTGGGCGTCGCAGTTTGAACAACACGCAACGTCCTTGGCGCAGTCTTGAAAGCCGGAGAGGGAATACTTGCGTTTGGACTTGCTGGTACCGATGGTGCTGATGGAGGCTGGGACACATTTCGGAGTTGCTTGATGGGTGTGCCAATATCCGCGGGAGTCATAGTCGAGGTAGCATTCAAGCTGGTTGTCTGAGCTTGCTTTTCCACTGCAGCGGCGATGTCGAGCTTGCCGGGATGCTTTCGCTTGGTAGAATCCAACTTACCATCGGCCTTTGCAGGAGTAGCAGAGACAGGCTTCGAATCTTCCTTTTGGCTGACCGCAGATTCTTTAGTGGATTGACCAATCGGTGCCACAGCAGGTGCTTTCTCTTCAGCAGCTTTGCTCTTTTTGGATTTTGTTGGCACTTGTTGCTCTGTGGTGTCAGTCGGGGAAGATTTGATGTCAGCAACAGACTGCTTGTCCTCCTTCTTCGACTTGACTACATCGGCCACGCTACGTGTAGTCTTGGTAGATCCAGACTTGGCGACAGGCTTCTCGTTCTCCTTTGGCTCTGACATCTTGAGCTTCGACTCGGTTTCGTCCTTGCTTGCAGGCTTGTCCTGGTCGAGAAGCTTGGAAGCAGCACCCTTCGATTTCTTCGTCGGTGTTTCAGCAATGACATTATCGTCGTCCCTCTTGGACGGTGACGCAGCTCTGGAGGCAGTCCTCGAAGGTGTCGTGATCGCACCGGGTGTGCCAGGTCGAAGGGGAATCGCGGGCATGACATGACCAGAAGCGGCTCTTCTCAAGCTGGCTCTGCTAGAGGGCCGTGAGCCAATCCCATCAAGATCGGGCAAGGCGGTGGGGATTTTGCTGAAGCCTGGAGGAATGGTCGGCGTACCACGGCGAGAAGCGACCTCGCTCTCAAGACCGGGAGGAATAGCTGGCGTTGATCGGCGGGACTCCTGGAACTGTGGAAGGGATGAAAGGCTGGGCCTGCGAGAGGGTGTGGTAAATTCGTTCAGCGGCGGGAAGTCGGAGTCATCTGCTATTAGGCTATTAGTAAGTTTCTTTGGGAGGAAGATCATGAAATAAAAGCAATATCCAGACTCCAGCGACGGCAAGACTGGCGGCATTGACGACTGGGCGAAGGCAGCATCACGGCAGCAACAAGTAAAAAGGCTAGACAAGAAAGGAAAACTCTAAATACAACCAAGTCTCTCGCCATGTCACATTTGAAACGAAATGAAGAAGCGCGACGATAGTCAGACTAGTCTTTCGTCAATCTATCAGCCACTAGAGAAGAGAAGCTGTGCGATACGTACAATGGTGTGACCACGACGAGAGACAGGGTCGGAAATAGGAAATCCTTGCTCGCATCGTGAACGACACAGCAGCACCCGCTTGCACCACGAAATGGGTCCCATACAGTCGAAGGGAGCATTTCATTTTTCCTGAACGCCTTGCCAAAACCGACCAGCAACCAACACTTGGTGCTGAAGCCGAGATCGAATGCCCGAGACTCCTTGCAAAAAGGCCAAGGTCGCGAAGACCGGCCGGTCCCAAAGATAAAAACAAGAAAAGAAAAAAACTGCGCAGATTATAGCCGAAATGAAAGACGCCTGTTGTTGCTGCCGTGGAAACGATCTCAAGCCCAGCGTCCGCCGTAGCCGTTGCCGCCGTGAATAGAAGGGTTGTACATGCCGCCTGGTGGCGGTGGGGTGCTCATGAACGGTCCTCCGTTGTGCGTGCTATGCTGCAAACGAGACTGAAGTAAGTGGCTGTCCACAGCATCAACTAATCCAGCCCCTCCAGAAGAGGAGCCAGTGTTCGCATGACGGTGCTTTTTGCCCTTCTTCTTACTGCGTTGCTTCTCACCGTCGCCACCGAATGACGACATGGATGATGCATATTGAGCAGACGCAGTACCGGGATACGGGGACGTTGCATAACCAACGCCACCAGCTGAGGAATTAGGATAGGGGTAGGGGTGTAACTCACGCTTTGCTGCGTCGGAACCGGCAACGCTCGCATTTCGTCCGCGAAGAAGCTCGCGCATCATATCTTCGTTGACATTACGTCCGCCAACATTGCTGCCGTATTGAAGTCCACCAGTTGTGAAGCCGTGACCTTGGCCGAAAGTCATACCGCCGCTGACGGGGGGCGTGCCGCTAGCCTTGAGTCCAGGAGGCGGTCCTTGTACGTTGCTAGTGAAGAATTGGGAACTCTGGGAGTTTTGCTGTCCTCCAAAGTGGTTGCTGCCATTGGGTGGCATCATGGCAGATTGCTGGCTCATGAGCTTTTGGTTGGCCACGGGCTTCACAGCAGTCGAGGCGGACGAGTCGTTGGCGAAGCTGAACCTGGAAACGTTGCGTTGGTGTCCGGGAGCATGGCCACCCTGCTGGAAAGTGTTCGACTGGTTCAAGTATGTTCCTTGAGTGCCCGGGGAAGGAGACTTCATCGTTTGAAGGAGTAGCTGTTGGTGCTGCTGGGGAGTCAATCCACGCTCACTGATGCCTGCAGGGCTCGACACGCCGCCAAATTGGAATCGCTGATCAAGTCCGACGTCCTGTCCAGGTGCGGTGCCAGACTCATGGGCAGAATCGACTTCGTCCTGGTCGTCAGGTTCGCCGCCGAGTTGCATGCTGCCGCTCATTTCTGGGTTGTCGTCCGTTTCGAGACTTGGTATCTGGGCAGCGGCCTGCTCGAGTTCGATCCGTCGTTGCTCCTCTTCCTTTTGTCTGCGCAGCCTGCGCTTAGCACCACCGTCAGAGTCAAAGAGGGCAGGGTAGTTTGTAAGAATGTCGATTTCGCTTTGCGCCATGTTTGCTGTCGAGAACTCCAGACACAGATCCTCTGGGCGGAAAAGCTTCAACAAGTCGCGAATAGGGCTTGGTGTCCGTGGCTTGCGTACTTTCATGGGTGGTGGTGCAGGTTGCTCTTCAGGTTCGGGCTCTGGTTCGGGTTCAGGAGTGGGTTCACGAGCAGGTGGTTCGGGCTCGGCTACAGGCGCAGGCGGTGACTCTCGTTGCGACACTGCTGGTGTCGCGGCGGGAAGCGCAGGGCTCCCGATGGAGCCACTGACATTGCGGCTTTCTGCTCGGCTGGTTTGGGTCTGCATAGGTCTTGATGCCCAGCTTGCAGTAGAAGGCAGGGCAGGTCGATCCGTGGTGGGACTTTGTGGTTGATCGCTTGCAGTTCTTACCATGGGTGTCGCGGCAGATATGGGCTGTTGCGACTGTGGAGGCGGAGGTTTGCTGCTGGTCCCTTGTTGTGTGGACCCCGCATTCATTGAAGAAAGATCAGCTCGTGAGTAACTTTCACCCGCTTCTCCCGCCTCGTGAAGGAACATGCAGTTACGGTTCATGCACGTGTCTCCCCTGAGATAGGCAGAGCAGTACTTTGTCGTTCCAAACTGCGCTCGGAGCGTGCGATCGCCGTTGGGTGAACCATCCACTGCAAGAATACAGGAAGCAGCGTCGTCCTTTTTCTCGTACGTGACGTAAACCCCGACTGAGTCCAACCTGTCCCTGGCTTTACTGACGACAATCTTGATGATCTTTCCGTATTGACCAAAGTAGGTGTCGCCTCGCAACGTGTGCAGCAGCTCTTCTTCCTGGAGCTTCGGCGAAAGGCCAGTGACGTAGACCAGGTTCTTCTGGACCACCCGAAGACCGGCAAGATGCTTGCGACTGAGACTGTCTGCTTCCGCTTTTGCCTTCTCTTTGAGTTGCGCTTGTAAGTTCTTCTTTTGCTTCTGAACTTGTCTCGCACGATGTATAGCTGTCTCTTCGGGGGTGATGACCTTGTATTCGATGTCCTTGTCGTTGTAGGGTCGCCGACATGCCGGACACAGGCCGTTCATGTTGTTCTTTACATTGTTGTAGCAGAACTGACATATCTGCAGCACTTTGTTAGCGTTGTCGCACAGAGCCGTGGTACTCGGAAGTGAAGCAAACCTGGTAGCCGCAAGGACAAGGCTTGAAGCCCTTGTCGGTGAGGTCGAACTCTTCAACGCACAGAGGGCAGGTCTCCTCTTCGTCATCGTCGAATATGAGCGAGTCTTGTTGCACGCCTTTGGACATGGTGGATGTGGAGTGACGCGCGCCGAGGGAAGTGGTGGTGTATAGTGTGGATCGCAACCGGAGGTGAGGTGCAGCGCGACGGGGCCAGAGGCGGTGGTGGGCGAGCTGGGGGCGGTGTAGGTGGTGAGCAGTCAAAAAGCAGAAACGCCGGCCGGTGATGCTATAGGGATCAGGTGATGATTAGACGCGATTAAGGGATGGAGTGAGGTGCACTCGGACATGAAGCGTGCTGCGGCGGCGAAGGACGAAGAGGTGAAGCTTGGCAGCAGCGACGACTGGCTGGCAAGCGGAAGCAACCGCGCTGGACGCCAGCCGAGTGTTGCATTGGAGATGACCAGTGCATTGGCGGCGACAGAGACAGCTGCGAGCAGTGGACGGCGACGACAATAGTAATACCACCACCCACCCCTCCGCTCCGCCACCTACACCACCACCGCCCTCACACACCGCCCCCATGGCCTCGAAACACGCCATCGCCAGGCCGCTCAGCGCCATCGTGCGCGCCTCCAAGGCCAGCAGCGTCTCCCGCAGCGCCCTCAGGACTTTCGCGACCACCACCACACGCTCCAAGGAGCTCGCCGCCGACGTGAGCGACCTGCCCAACCTCAGACACGCACAGAGAGGCCCCCAGGGCAAGCTCGCCCACGCGCCCGTCATCAACAACGCCGACAGGACCGCCGACCGCGCCACTGCTCAGCACCAGTATGGCCAGTACTTGCTCTCATGCCTGCCCAAATACATCCAGCAGTATGCTCCAGCCAGCCCACCGTACTCAGGATACACTCGCTCACACAAATCGCAGGTTCTCTGTCTGGAAGGATGAGCTGACCGTATGTCCTTCCGCTGGCTCGATCTTCAATGCTCCAACATCAGACAACCACTGACACTCCGCTCCCAGATCTACATCTCGCCCGACGGTGTCGTTCCCGTCTTCTCCTTCCTCAAATACCACACCGCCGCCGAGTTCACTCAGGTCAGCGACATCACCGCTGTCGACTACCCCACCCGCGACCAGCGTTTCGAGGTTGTCTACAACTTGCTCTCCGTCCGCCACAACTCGCGCATCCGCGTGAAGACCTACGCCGACGAGGCATCACCCGTACCCTCCATCACAGGCCTCTACGACGGCGCCAACTGGTACGAGCGTGAGGTCTACGACATGTTCGGTGTCTTCTTCGTCGGCCACCCCGATCTCAGACGCATCATGACCGACTACGGCTTCGACGGCCACCCATTGAGGAAGGACTTCCCCTTGACTGGATACACCGAGCTCAGATACGATGAAGAGAAGAAGCGCATTGTCGTTGAGCCTCTCGAGCTCACGCAGGCCTTCAGGAACTTTGAGGGCGGTAGCGCGGCGTGGGAACAGGTTGGACCTGGTCACGACCGCAAGCCTGAGGAGGTAAGATTGAACCCAACTGAAGTTTATAATTCTTCACACGTACTAATATTTCGTTCCAGTTCAAGCTTCCTACCCCGAAGCCTGAGCCCCAGGAGGAGAAGAAGTAGTTTCTTTGCAATGTCACAATTGTATAGACTATCTGTACATACATATCAATCCGTTTGCATTTCGTCAATACCAGCATTTCAGTCACTACACATATTCCTCCGGACACTCTGAAATATAAGGAAGGGTCGCGATCCGTCACATGTCAATGTTTCAACCGCTGGTTCAAACTTGAAGCTTACAACAAAACATCTTCAATACATTATTGGCTGGAGGAGCTTCGTTACCCCATTGACCTAACCCTAAAATACAGGTCCACTTTTTCTACAGGGCGACCGTGGCCCTTGCTGTTTGACGTAACCTCGTATCTGCGGCAATCACTGCACCTGCATGAGTACATGATATCTAAGGAAGGATCTTACGGGCTGAAATCGACAATCATCGTATCCTACATCAAGTCAACGACACACTCGAATTGAAGCCTCGTCACTTTGACCAAACGTTTCATCGGCAACGCATCACCGAATCGAAGAGCAAACACACAGGAAGACCACCAAAACAGCACAACCTTACGGAACATCAGCAAAGAAAATGGCAGATCGCGACAACCTCACAAGTCGAACGATCCCTTTTATGGAGTTGTCTGATGGCTCAGATGCTTCGTTGACAGCGCCACCTGCGCCTTTGCCTCACTACTTGAATGCTGAGGGTAGGGCTATTGCGAGGTTTGCCGTCGAGGGCAACGTTGTCAGTAAGTGGTTTCACTCTTAAAACTTTCCTGGTCTCCCTTTTGCACGTCTGCGACGAGGGCGGATATCTTCGAAAAAAGCACATTTCCTTGAAACACGACGTCACCAGGTGATCGTTGCAACACTCAGACAAACAACAAGCATTTTTGACATGCTCTGCTTATAATGAGAGACATAGCAAGCTACAACAGACATGAAACGGTCGAGGATGGCCTTTTTGTCCATACACACAGAGATTTGCACACACAGGCTGACCAACCCATCCAGTCACCGGCGGCGCTGGAACCCTAGGCCTCTCCTGTGCCCGCGCCATGCTCGAACACGGCGCGTCTGGAGTCTGCATCTGGGACCTCGAAAGCACCCTCCGCTCCTCTCTCTCAGCCATCACAGCCCTAGCAGCCGAATTCCCAGCAATCCGCGTCTTCAGCATCGCCGTCGACGTGACAGACTCCGCCTCCGTAGCCGAAGGCGTTTCTTCCACCGTCTCCACCCTCGGCTCCTTAGACCACATGTTCTGCTTCGCGGGAATCGTAGGCTGCGTGCCCGCCATCTCCATGACCGACGAGCAGTGGCGCAAGACCGTCGACGTCAACACCACTGGCGCTTTCCTCTGCGCGCAAGCTGCTGCGAAGCACATGGCCGCCAACCCGTCGCCGAACCGCAGCATTACGCTCACGGCTTCGATCTCAGCGCACCGTGTGAACTTCCCGCAGCCGCAGGTTGCGTATAACGTGAGCAAAGCGGCGATTGTGGCGCTCAAGTCTTCACTTGCGGCTGAGTGGGCGAGTAAGGGGATTCGCGTGAATTCCATCTCGCCCGGCTACATGGACACTATTCTCAATGCTGGCGATGGTCTTGAGGAGATGAGGCAGAGCTGGGCTAGTCGTAACCCCATGGGTCGGATGGGCGCTGTGGGTGAGCTTGACGGTGTTTGTGTGCTGTTGGCGAGTCGCGCAGGAACCTACATCAACGGTGCGGACTTTGTTGTCGATGGAGGTGCCATTGTGTTCTAGGCGACGGGCGATTTGAGAGCCAGCCGATCGGCGCCTGTCAATTAGAAGCATTGATGCTATAGATAACGAAAAGACACGAGAGGCTTTGGAAGCAGTCTTGAAAAACTGTAGAGGAAAATCGGTTTGCTGGCCAGCATATGACATGTTGTATACTCGCATAATCATGAAATCAATCAATCTAAACCTGGAACCCCCAAAAGCCTAGTACAGTACGGTACTCATACACGTATCCTACTGATTCTCCGTTCACATACCTGGGCATATGCGATCAGAAGAATCCTCCAAAACCTGACAATGAAGTGTCAGCTCTTTTACTTGCCGCCGAACCAGGAGCTGCCGCTGCCGCTCTTGCCGGAGAACAAGTCCTTCCAGCTCGAAAGACCTGAACCGCCGAGGGAGGATGTACCGCCAGTAGATCCAGAGGAAGAGCTGTCGGCAGAGCCAGAGGCCGAACCACTAGCAGTGCCAGAGGCAGAGCCGCCAGCGGAGGCAGAGGCGCTGCCAGAAGAGCTGGTGGCACTTCCGCCCTGAGTCTGGGCGATGATGAACTTAGCGCCCTCTTCGGTCATGCCGTTGCTGTGAAAACATGACTGTCAGTCAAATTCGATCTGGAAGTTGCCGGCTTGCTATTGATACATACCTGGTGTAAGCAAGGTGAGCAGCGGTAATGGCAAAGGTACCAAGGCAGACGCCATCGCCGGTGACGCAGTAGTCCTTGACCTTACTCTTGTCGAGGCCGCCAGCGGCCACGCGAGAGGGGTCACCGTAGACAACGGCGGCGGAAATGTCGTCGGGGTTCACGCCAGCGCTGGAGATGGCGTTGGAAACGACGAAGCCACCCTGAGAGTAGCCACCGAGAGCGATCTTGGTATCGGGGCAGTTGGACCTGGCCTGCTTGACGAGCTTGGCCATGACAGGACCACCAGCACGGCCCATCTGGACGTTGCTGGCAATAGTGGCTTCGTAGTCGACACCCTGGATGGCGACGCCATCGGCAC
Source organism: Cladosporium velox (assembly GCA_024604135.1). Taxonomy (NCBI): domain Eukaryota; kingdom Fungi; phylum Ascomycota; class Dothideomycetes; order Cladosporiales; family Cladosporiaceae; genus Cladosporium; species Cladosporium velox. Next base: position 552,267 of record JANIIF010000014.1, read on the forward strand.
CGAGAGAGGAAGTGAGAGCCTTCGCGATGGAAGGACCGACAGAGCTGCCGAAGTTCTAAGTAAACGTCAGTAAAACGTTCTCATCCGGGCTATCAGGAGGGTCATACGCCAGGCTCAGTAGAACCACGAGCGAAGATGAAGGTGACAGGAGCACATTTGCCGTCAACGATGTCGTTGCGGGTGCTTCCACCGCCCCCAAGGCCGAACTGGCGGGCCTCAAGCGGCGCGGCCACAGCGACGGAAGCTGCGTAGAGCAGGTAAGAGATGGTAGCGGTGTACTGCATTTTGGCTGTTGTTGGAAGTGATAGATTGCTGAGCGTGAAAATGAATGTGGTGGTAATGAGAAAGCGAAGACACCAGGTCTTTGTTGTGCGCGAAAAGAGCGAAAGTGTTGTAATGGACAGTCGATGTACTTGGAGATAGAATTGGTGGACAGCAGCAAGAAGGTCCTCTTATATATCGAAGATGACCTACCCGGCCCTACCTGTTGATTGTCGTATTATCCAAGGATGTCCACGCGGGAAGACTTTGTTGCATCTGTGTGCGCCTGGAGGCGTGATCCACCGAGCCGTCTGCCACGCAAATAGACCAGAGTCATGGTCAAAACGGTAAACGCATGGCAGCGTGCACAGCCATCCTGCAGATATGTCGTAATGCTGTCAAGTTTCTCACACTATCGTGGCTTCCGGTGTGATACCGCGTACCGCGAAACGACGAGTCAAGGGGCGGTCCGCCGAGATGTCGACTGTGTAAATTAGCGGATGCACCTGGCTGCGAAGGGAAACATGGCCGCATTGTCTAGACATGCAAACTAGCGTTTGATATCCGTAAAGGAGAAGAAGATGCCCTACCGAGATGAAACTAGCAGAGTTAGGGTGGGAAGCGACGCCGATCTGGTGGCTTGGCGAGCCAGTGATGAAGATCACTCTGCAACTTGATTAGCAACTCCACCTCGTCCATATACTGCAAAGGCTCAATGAGGCCTGTAAACCTATGTTCTTCCGGTTGTGGATGGTAGAATTCTTTCATGCACGACGACGTTTTCTATCAAGGGCACTTTGCGCTACCCTGTCGCAATGGTCGATTCTAAACTTCTGACCATCCAGGCACGAGCATACGCAAAGGACTGTAATTGTGCTAAAGCTATATGGAGAATAGCTCATGGTAGTGACAGACGATAGGAAATCAGGGACCCAGGCTACAGCGAACAAATCCACAATCGAAGCGGCATCGAGCAGTATCAATGGTCGGCCCATACGGAAATCTCCAAAGTCACGATTCGTGCATCACAACGGTCGACTAAAGACCTGCTTGTTGGATGATGAACTTCGCTCCTTCGGCAATGTCGCCGTTACGAGTATAGGCTGAAGACAGAGGTCAGTACAGCGTGGCTGCCTATCTCATCTTTGCTGCTTACCAAGATGTGCGGATGTGATGGCAAAGCCGCCTGTTTCGCAGACACCATCGCCTCGTTCACAGAATTTCTGCCGTTTCGTCAGTCGTGATTGCAGGAATTCTAGAATGGTGCGACAATACCTTAGTCCTAGATGCGGGAAGACTACCGACACTTTCGCGATTCTGTGGGTCACCGTAGACAACGGCAGAAGAGACAACATTCGGACTCAGACCGGCAGTTTTCACCGCATAGTGGACCACCATGGCACCTTGAGAGTACCCGGCAATTGCGATCTTGGTGCTGCTGCATCTCGCGAGCTGATCGTTGGCCAGTCTAGCCATGACCTTCCCGCCTTTGGATCCACGCAGTGCGTTCGATTGGATGGTGGCGGTATAGTCGACACCTTGAACAGAGACCTTGGAAGCACCAAGAGACGCGATAAGCTGCTTGGCTAGTGCTGGTCCAATGCTGCTTCCCATGGTCTTCAACAAGTCAGCGCGATCCCGATCTCAGACTACATGTGACTTACGCCACGCTCAGTAGATCCACGGGCAAAGATGAACGTCAGAGGTGTACATGGTGCTATGTACCGTTAGCAACTTTCCGTCAAAACTTGCTTCGTTGTCTTTCGAACCCTTGTTGACGATATCGTTTGCAGTCGTGCCACCAGTGTAAGAGGTACGCCTCTCAATTGTAGCTGGAGCGGCAAGTACGGCCGTAGCTGTGTAAAGCATGCAAGACAAGATTGTCGTGAACTTCATCGTGGCTAGATCGAGGCCTTGCACAGCGGCAGAGATGACGGGGCAGATAGCTCTAGGGCAACGCTTTGAAACGACTGGATTGGAAGTCAGACGACGTCGTCAGAATTACAGTGCAAATTCCGGGACACACCTGCTTTCTTATGTATCATATTATCTTGCCTTTTACAGTTCATCGAAGGCGTTCCGTCTCATCGTCGAAGAAGCCACAAATCTAGATTTGGACGCCTTGCAAGCCACCTTCAGCAGTCAGTGAGATATCATTCCTGGTATAGTAAGCCATTCCCATGCTGTCGAAAGCGAATGAAGCAACCTGGGCTGAGCCATATGCTAAGCAGATCTATGAGCGAAAGTAAGGCTTCGCCGAACCGCTGTGCGGCTCATCATGCGAGTCGTTCCACAGGCTCCGCGGACGAGAATCCTTTGGTCGCTTGCGGTAGATCGAGCGCTTTGCATTTGGCGTCAGGGCTGGGCCAAGAATCAGGTTCATTATGCCGTCGCGTCCGAATGCAACAGTGCCTCCTAGGGCTGAACAGCCGCCAAGTCTGGACTTGAAGTGTGAACGTGTCCCGGGTACTGGGACCTGATCCTCCTGGCTATAGTGCGACACAGTCCTACCAAGAGCCGAGATGCCCTCCGAATGGGCCTTCCATCACCTTGAAATCTCAATAGACTTAGAATCAAGTGTGTCTCCGATCTGCTGAAACAGCTCGAGATCGTAACGTAGGAACTTTAGATGCCTTCGACGCATGTCGTAGCCTTTCCAGCCAATGGAAGTTCCAGATTGAGTTCTTGTGCAACGTCGGCGGAGAATATTCTGCCAGACAATAGGGCACGGCGCGGCAACGTCTTCTTGAAGCCATGGCTTTGCCTACATGCGGCAGAAGGCGTAGTCCAACACAAGCACCACGTGAACGCTAGGTCCGTCCGAAGAATGTGCTGTGTGTGCTTACTGTCAACTCCCCACAGCAGCGGTCTTTTAGCCAGGATGGGATGGGGTTGAAGTGAAAGGTGGGTCGTCCCTCGGCATCCTGCCGCGACATGTGGGACATGTTTGACGATCAATTCTTCGGCGCGAGCCTAATACACACCCATGCACGCATCATGCACCCTGATCTGAGTATGGATAAGGTCAAGTGACAGGTCCCACCGACACCATTAAGCGAGCACTGCACGATGTATTGACCTACGCACGGCTTTGGAAATCTGACAGCAATAAAAGCGATAACGGTGCGTTTCTTGACTCGGCTTGCTCGGGTGCCTTCGGCTTGCTGAAAGCGGAAAAGTTAGACTCCTCTTCAGTTTTTGCCGGCATGATTCAGGTCGTCGTCTTCCGAAACGTGCTGCGTCAAACGCCATCGAACTCTGTTTCTAATCGAGTCTTGGATTTTGCCCTGCTTGCAGCATTCCGTGTGCCTCGGTTGAGCCAGCTGAGCCAGCACCCTAATCCAAGACCTGCCTAGGAAGTACTGGCCGATGCAGCATATCCAGCAATAGCAGGGAACAGCGTGAAGCGCTACAACTCAATAGGAAGACAGCTATGCCAACAGCTGTCTGTTTAGGCCAATCCTCCGCTCCTCCATGTGCGTTGACGTGCCGTTGTGACGAAAGTGCACGGGCTCTTGAGTGTTTCGGGTCAGCGGCATGACAGCCTCGTTTCATCTTCAACCACCCCTGCGCAGTTCAATAGTTGTTCCCTCGGCGCTTTCGACCTCACGTCGAGAACCAACTATCCTTGTCTGTTCATCGAGCGCCATATTGATGCTTTCGCTATCAGTCTACAGTTGCCGTCGTTAGTCGCCGCCGCCGGTCTTAGAATTCGTTATCGACCAAAAGTTCACCATGTCATCCCACCAGAGGCCACACGAGGCCAACAGCGAAGCCGCTGAGCCTCTATACAGAGATAGCAGCGATGAGGGAGAGAAGCCATCACAGCACGATCTTGACGCGCAAACACAAGTCTTGCTTGCATCAATTCGCCGGCTCAGAAGATGGCTTATCGCAGTGAGCGTCGTACTTGGACTGCTTTCCGCCTACACTCTATTCTCATTCAGACATGTCGTTGCTCGCGATCAAACATCTGCTAAACGCCATGGATTCGCCCCCGAGAGTATGCTGCACCATAATGCCACTCTTAGATTACAGCCCACTGACAATATATCTCAGTCCCCCAAAAATCAGTAACATTCGAAAAGACCCTCTACGCCTCCCCCTCCACCCCGGAGGCAGACGAAGCCTGGGGCAACAACCTCACGCCCCCCGGCGACGGTTTCGTTCTCATCCCAGATCCTTCAGCCTACGACCTCCCACCAGGCCAGCCCTTGGACGCAGAGTACTCAACCACCGAAGGCGAGATTTACGACATCTCCGTCTTCCACCAACTGCACTGCCTCAACCACGTTCGCACTTTCTTGTTCACGCTCAAAGCAGGCATGGAGTACAACAGGACGGCCGAGACGTACGATCATATGCTCAGACACCAGGAAGAGCATGTCTACCACTGCTTTGACTATATTCGCCAGGCGCTGATGTGTAATGCGGATTTGACTGTGGAGTGGCCGCGGACCGAGGTGGATGGGAGTAGGGTGGCGGTTGATGGGTGGGGGGTCACGCATCAGTGCAAGAACTGGGTAAGTGCAATGTGTTTCCTAACGCCCTGCAGGGAGTGTGATATGGAGCATGTGACTGACGAAAACCCCACAGGACTCTGTGCTGGAATTCATGGGCAAGTACCAAATTCCAAACGCATGGTGAAGACGCGGATAGAAACAAAAATGATGACCTCGCGAGGTTGATCCCGCGAAATGAAATGCAATTGTTTTCCCCACGCCACCGACAGAATCAATTTCTGCCAATGACAATCCATCCCTCCTCTCCCTCCCCTTCACCTTTCCCCTCCCTCTCCACCCTCGCATCCCTCGCCATCATAGCCTCCACGTCCTCAACCGTGATCTTTTCACTTGGTCCATCAACACGCGGAATATCACGATATCTGCGCTCATGCACGGTGTGCGAACATGTCTCTCCGTCCACGTGGTCCTGTGTACAGATCGTGCGAATTCTGGCGCCAGAGCGGTCGACGGAGAGATGTGCCCATGTCATCAGATCGCTGTCGGTGGACTTGCGCCTCGCGTCACCCACGGGTGTTTGCTTGTCATGGCTATGGGTGTGGTTTTGGGCGTGGCGGGCTGTAGAGCTGCAAGTTTGGGCCGTATTCTCGGTTGTGGGGTTGGTGTCGTTTCGATTGTCTGTATCCATGCTGGAAGGCAATGGATCGGTGACTTGTGCCTTTCCCTTGAAGGAGTTGTCGCGCTTCGCAGCTTTGGATGAAGACATGGCTAGGCAGACGTTCTCGGTGGGTGAGTGATAGAAGGTGTAGAAGCCAGCGTAGGATCGAGCCATGTTTGGGGTCTTGTAGGAGGGCCTCGCGCGTCAGTGAAGCGTGTCGGCTAGGAGAGTTTGCTGCGGAATTGTATATACACTATACGTGGCCTTTGTTGACTGTCAGCGACGTTTGCTATAGGTTGCTGGCATGATTTGATGTTCCATTTCTGCGTTTGACCAGTCGATGGACAAAAGAAAAGGGCGATTCCAGTGTATGTATACGTACGCAGGCCGGTTTGCTCTTATGGCTTGCGCTGTAGAGATGATTCATGTTGCGTTTGCCCGTAGGTACTAATGAATCAGTCAAAATATGACTGGTACTCAATGAGAACTAAATCGATAGTGCCGATATGGGACTTCGATGTGTGGCGATCTTTGAAATCCATCATATTGGTTGACTGTGTCTATCATGCTCTCGTTATTGCTTTTCGTGGCGCAAATATGTACATGCCACATGAATCTACTGGAAGTAGCCAGGGAACAACCAGTCAAGCTTGTCCTTAGCCTCCTGCTTCCTGCCAGGAGCTGCGGTCATGCCACCAGCGAACTTCATTTGACCCTCGAGGTGCTTGGCCGCGACAAGATCCTTGTACTCGTCCTTGCTCAGCTCGTCGAGAACGGCACCGACAAAGCGCCTGGCGTTCTCAGAGTTGGCCTTCATGTTGCCCATGACCATCTCGACGGTGACGCTCTCCTCGGATGAGTGCCAGCAGTCGTAGTCAGTGCTCATGCAAATCATCTGGTATGCGATCTCGGCCTCCTTTGCGAGCTTGGCTTCGGGGAGCGCGCTCATGTTGATAACGCTACCGCCCCATGAGCGGTACATGTGCGACTCGGCGCGAGTGCTGAACTGAGGTCCCTCCATGCAGATGACAGTGCCCTTGTCGTGCAGGCGCACACCGTCGCCCTCCAGACTGTGACCGCACTGGCGCACGATCTTGGCGATGCCCTCGTCGAAGGGGTCGGCGAAACCGACGTGGCCGACCATGCCGCCCTCGAAGAAGGTGAAGGGTCGGATGCCCTTGGTGCGGTCGATGATCTGGTCGGGGATGACGAAGTCGCGGGGCTTGATCTCCTCCTGCAGGGAGCCTACGGCGCTGAAGGCGATGATGGTGCGGACACCGAGGCTGCGGAGAGCGGCGATGTTGGCGCGGGCGGGCACCTCGTGAGGAGCGATCTCGTGGTGGAGACCATGGCGGGAGATGAAGGCGACGGGGATGGGCTTGCCGTCTGCGGAGGGCGCGGAGTGGTGGAGGACGGCGATGGGAGAGGAGGGAGTGCCCCAGGGAGTGGTGACGTTGAGGGAGGCGACAGGAGTGAAGCCAGGGAGGGACTGGAGGCCGGTGCCACCGATCACCGCAATGGGGATGGGGCCTGGGTGTGTTTGTTAGTAAAGTGTTGCATGAATGTGATAGCTGGAAGAGATGCATTGTCTGGGGAGTTTTCACTACGTACCGTCGTAGGTATCAGCAATGTTGGCCATTTTGCGGAAGCCGATGTGTATGTATCGTCTGAGAGAGGTGTTGCGTGAGTATAGTCGAGGTAGAAACATCTTTGTTACTGTTGACTTTCCTCTCGACTTTTCTGGCTGCCCCGCAACACGTGCGAGCCCAAAGTGACGCGATTGATGGCGGGGGCTGGCACGACGCTTTGAGCACTAGAATGGTTTACTGTATCTCATCTTGGTTGACAACACGATAAACTCGGCTTCCTGGCATTCATCACGGGAGTTCCTCGTCAATGGCTGTCGCCTTTGTGAACCCTTGGCGCATACATGTACTCATCCTCGAATCGTTCGGCTCAAAGATCACACAGACAGCACGCAAACTGGATGAGCATACGCTGGAGGACAGCAGCATTGATTCCGTGGTCTCAATGGTAAAATCTGCTGCACGTATGCCTACGTTTGATGGCCCCAGCATTTCTTCTGCTGGAATGTACTCCGTCCCTGCACGCCATCTCGCTGGAAAGCAAAGTCGGCTTGGTCTCTGTGTCTGATGCCTCAAGCATGGTACCCAATGAGATGCCTTGGAGCAGACGTGTGGTCTCCTGAACTCAGAGCCATGCTCTCATCATCCATCGAAGCACAAAGAAGAATTGCATGTAGGCAACAACTATCCTATTCATCAGGATTCCAATGCTGAGTCGGAAGATTAAAGGTCATCGAGGGCTCTCGAAGCCATTGGTCGCTTGGTCCTATCAAACGTCGAAGTCGGCTGGAGCCTGGAAGCGGGGACGGCGTCAAAAAACCATCCGAAAGGTCCGGTCCCAAGGGCTGTTCCTTCGAGGTCTCAGACCACTGTCAACCTCTTCCCTCAAGAATGCTTGCTTGGTAATGTAGCAGACCATCGTCGAGCTCTTCCTCTCTTGCGATTTATACGACTATTTGCTATTTTGTGCCACTGCTTGCCAGCTTCCGTCGTCAACACGTGAGATCAAGCATGGACAGCGTTCAGCGGCCGGCAGCCAGCGGTATCGGCATAAGTCGGACTGCGACCTCCGTCTCGAATTCTACTCGCAGCTGCATAACTTGTGCAAAGGCCAAAGCCAAATGCGTGAGAGAGCCTGGCAAACAGATATGCGAGAGATGTGCACGATTACACAAGGACTGTCAACTCAAGGAGCCCGTTCAGAGAAAACGGAAACCGGCGAAGCTCACGTGAGTCTCAACTCCCCCTCCATGCCGGTGCTCTCATGGGGCATTGTATACTCCGTTCCATCGATCGAACCGTACCTCGGCCACTGAGATGCGGCCTAAGATGTACGGCCTTGCTATCTTCCAGTGCGCTGGTACTGTCAGGCGTAGAACGATGCTCTACTCATCTTTGCCACTGAGATTCTTTTAATCTCTCCGGGGTGTAGTGTCCCCTATAGTAGAGCGTTCCATGCCATACCTCGCAAGACAACATGGGATATAGGCACAAGTGTGTCTCGACCTCCAGACTAACATGGTAGCAGACGTACTGCCCAACTCGAGAATCTTGAGAACAAGCTTCACAATCTTGTTCACGCCCTGTCGGCACAGCAAGCACAACAAACACAACAGTCTCAGCGGGAATCACAATCCATCGACAACCATGGTCACCCATCGCCATCAACGTCGAACGATGCCAGTGAGAGTCATGCTTCCATGGTCGAGCAGATCAACACGACGATGCAATGCGATGGAACATTCAACAAACGCTCGTACGACTGCCACGATCCATCAGAAAAAGCATCGGCGGTCATCTCGCCACCGCTAAGCTTTCAGGCAACACAACCAACGACCTCTGACTCGTTGATGTCGCTATCGGACGCCTCGGTTCTGTTTTACCGCTACATGCGCCTAATGGCACCCTCAATGCCATTTGTTGTGATTCCCGATGGTACAGACCCGTGGGAGCTCGCCGAGCAGAAACCTTTCCTGATGCAAGTCATCACCACAGTTGCATACTTCCATGACCTGCCCAAACAGCAGGTCATGGTGAAAGACCTAATGCGGAAGATCAGCGAGAAGCTACTTATGCGGAACGAGAAGTCGTTGGAGGTCCTACAAGGCATTCTGGTACTGATTGCGTGGTACGTTTCCATGTGACTGCTCTGTTGAAGCAAGTCTAACACTTTCAGGTACCACCCTCACCTCGTCTGGGCTCAACAGTCTGTACTTCTCCTCCACCTCGCGATGTCCCTTACTGCGGATCTCAACATCGATCGCTCGCCAGATACGTGCGAGAAGTTCAGACTGGTGCATCAGGGAAGCGGCAAGATTCCCAAACCACCTCCGTTCACCAACGATGAGCGTCGAGCTTTCTTGGGGACATATTACCTCACTTCAATGATGTCAACGTCCTTCAAGAAGCTCAGTGCTCTAAAATGGTCATCATGGATGGTTGACTGTATCGCAGTCCTCGAGAAAGATGCCGAGTTCGAAAGCGACGCGTTTCTGGTGGCATTGGTACGCACACAGCACCTCGCTGAAGACGTCGCTGGCATCGAGACTTTCGACGCGCCTGTGCGCTTCCTGGCCAATTCATACCAGGCAGATCTCGACGCCATCATAACGCCTGCGCTATCGGGCAAGCCAAAATTACTGCTCGAACAGCAAAAAGCCAGTGCGCATGTGGCGATCTGGGGACATGCTCTTACTGGCTTGGTCGACAATAAAACGAAACAACAGAGCAGCATGCTTCGCCAGCGTCTCGATGCCTTGTGGCGTTGCGTCGAGTCAATCCGCACATACTTCGAACTCTACCTCGCAATCCCACCACAAGACTTCCTCGTCCTGCCGTTCCAAGTCTTTGGCCAATCGGTTCAAGCATCTGTCACCCTGCTACGTCTTGCCACACTAGAGTACGATGGCTGGGACCTCGCAGCATTGCGCGAAGAGCTGAGCTACTCAGCCATCGTCGGCGAATTCACGCGCAAATTCGAGCTCGTCGAAACGCTACCCGTGGACGGCATAGTCATCAACAACGACTCTTTCACCAAATGGGCCTCGAAGACCCGCTGGATGAAAACCCTTTACGACTCAAGATACCCTCCCGACAACACCTCACCAGCTGCGCCGATAGACGTCTCAGCGGGAGGTCGCCGCTGGCCAGACGACATCCCACAAGATAACAGCCAATCACAAAGTGTGCTTGCCGGCGCAACTTCTGTCAATAGTGTGCCCAATGCTCCCCCCTATCCGACTCCCGCGGATGATTGGACGGCGAGCATGACGAATCCGCAGAATGTTTTTACGTACTTTGACGAAGGGTTCTGGAGTTCGTTCAATTTCGATAACTTCGATTTTGGGGCGATGCCGGATGTTCAGATGAGTTGACAGTGGAACTGGGCCCCAGAACGAACAAAGATTGTTACTCCTTGGGCTTCGTAGGAAATGCTAGACCACAGTATGGCAACAAGTCAGGGTACAAGGGTCAAGATATCAGTGTTTATCACAATGGCCAAATATAAACACATTCTGTTATCGTCCTTCTCAAGGGCATCGTAATCCACAATCTGAATGGATCCTTTGACGTCTACAACGTCACCCAAATACGTACGTCGTTGCACGCAGCTCACTTCTTAAAATCTGTTACCGATGGCAATGCTAAAAGCACGAGAAGAAAGCCGCAATACCTGCCAACCGTCAGCATGTCACAAATATCAGATCCAAAAGCAGTGGATCATCAACTCGATAGGTAATCACATACGCAGCCGCTGCGCCAAATACTTCAAGCCTTCTTGTTACAGTAGTGCACGACAGCATCGCAGTGAAGAGCAGCGTACTCGAGAGAACGACGGCTACACTGAAACTCTTCCAGCCAACGTTGGGAAGATGTTCTTGTTTTGCCACGGCCGCGGCGTACGATAGGATCACGGGCGCAACCAACGACAAGCCAGTCACGAACCCTGTAGATATCTCGCGTCGGATCACCGTTCCCGTGTCATCTTTGTCTTCATTCCGGCGACGTGTTCGACCAGATGTCGTTTCGTGCTCCACGTCCCTGGGCGCGGAAGCACCATTGCCCGGGCGGGGTCTTCGCTGATTGAAATATGTATGAATCGTAGATACGAGCATCATCGCCGCAAGGACAACGAGTGTCAGAACCCACTGCGCTGCACGCTCTCCGAAGTCAACCTCAAGCCACGGGCGTCTCACCAGCTGCGACCTCTTACTCATACCCGGCGGTGGTTCTGCGGGTGCTGATAGTGCCTCATGACAAGCGTCAGAGTATAGCCCTGCTGTGCGGTCGTGCTCGCAACTCAGGCGGAAGCTGTTCTGACGATCCCACTTCTCGAGCGCTGAAGGGCTACGATCTTTCGTGACATTCAAGTAGTCTCGTACGAACGCGGCGATGGTGAAAGCTATCGCTACCCAGACGGCAATTGTTCGAATGATTTCCCAAGAGTGGGAGGTTCTCCTTACGTTGGTTTGTGCTACTGACCCTCCTACTGTTACTGGGGTCGACCGATTTGAAACGCTGGTCGAGTCCGTCAGATATGCGTGCAGCTGCGCCTTGTCAAGCTATTAGCCACCGGCGGGCGCGGTTCAGTTCAGCCACTCTCATCCATGTAAGGAAAGGGTCATATCTGCATTAGCAGGTACATGTCTGGATCAGGAGCTTGTAGCTCTAGCCGTTAGCAATGTTCCCTTCTACCGTATGTGCAGCCAGGAAGCCGTGAAATTCTACAAAAGGTGCTCTCTCGCAAAGTGCTCGCACTCTGTCGTTGGCAAATATGTAACACTATTCCGCACGCGGAAGCAGCTGGCTCATTGCGGAATTGAGGCGACACATAGAGAGCACGATTGTTGCCGCTTCCTTGGCATATTCATCAACTTCCAGTTGTGTGAGTATCGCACAGAGTTCTGAAGGTGTCTCTCTCAAGGTTGGCCGCAAAACCGGATTGGCTAATTCAGCTGTGGCTAGATGACGGGCCCTCGGCACTTTGCCTTACGATATTAATTGCATCCAACAGCCGAAGCTTGAAGCTTGAAGTGTGCGTGAGACACGTACATTAAAGCTCGGTAATTTGGTGCATCAATTGCGAACATCCTATACTTCATGAGCACACCGCACTCCAAATAAGCAGGAGACTTGGAAGATCAGACTTCATCCATCGCTTCCCACAAGAGCACTTCCAACCATGCCAATTCCAATCCAGATCGACCCTTTCAGTGTTGTCATCAGCAGTGCAGCTTTATTGGTTGCCATCCTGCAGCTGTGCCTTGTCTGGGAACAACGAACTCGAGGTGAGCATCGACTCCGCGAAATTATTGACAGCAAGGGAGTCGATTGCCAGGTCCGTGGTAAATTGTCGAGAGACGCGGGTTACATACTGAACCAACACAGGCAAACAGTCATCCTCGCAGCATTGTTCAGAAGTTGCCTTACAAGCTAGATATCGAAGCAGTGCACTCCGAGGTCAAAATTTATCCTGGAAGTCCATGATTTAAAAAAAGTTGGTTAGGCTGACCGGTCGTCGGTGCCCCAGGTTCAGGCTGTATCCACATGTCAACCACAGAAACCGGAGGGTGCCATCACCATAGTGATAAGTGCTTAGTAGTAGCAGGGAGGCTTGCTTTCTTTTGGCAGCGTTGAGGCAAAGCCCACCTCGGTTTTGCATAGTGCTCCTGAATGAGCGGTGTATGGGACGTTGGTATGCCTCGTTCTGCATTATGTCTGAGTTAATTTTGTACACTTATTTCATCACATTGTACGGTTTCTCCTTCCACTATGAAAATCATAACCCCATAGGTGAGACTTCTCTGTATTACTTTTGACGGTAGTTGGTATGTTGCGTTGGAGAGAATATAGGAAGGGAGCTGTTGCACCGAAACAGACGAACATTGAAATGCCAAGCTCCCGCCGCCACCTCGACGGCTTCCGCGTGGGAGAGACAGCAGCATGCCTTCATCGCATCATGGCAACCGCGTGCAACGTTTTCAGTCCAACTTATCGAGTCGCTCACGTAACGTCTCATCAGACTTTGATTCTATCCGAGGTAACTGTCGTTGCGTCGAAGAGCACGCCCAGTCGCCAAGTCCCTTGCTCCTGTTCTCCCCGCCACCTCTTGTCTGGAGACCTCTCTCTTGAGCTTATGACCTTCCATATGCAGCTGTATGTCGTGGCAGTGCAGACATACACAAGGCTGGACACATACTTGGCCGGCCTTGAATCACTCCGATGGTATTTCCTGGCTGATGTGATTCTGCCTCTACGAAGATACACCTTCTACCTGCATGTCTTGACCCAGGTCAATGGCGCCAAGTCCGCATACCAAGTAGAGTCATCGGACAAGATGTAGGATACTGTGGGTTCTGAGGGCTTTTTGTCCTGCTATTTGAGGCTGTACTCTCCGGCCATGAAGACCGGAGGATTACCAGATTATACTTCGGTGACAATCGCGCAACTATGCTTACCTCTCTTCAAGTACTGCTTCTAGGCACTGCTGGGGTATTTGCTCAGCTACAGTATGGCAACAATGAGCGTGTCACGACAAAGGACAGCGCTGCCGTCGCTGAGGCGTTCCCTGAGGTCGAGGGAATAGACTTGCTGTCGCCAGCTTTCCTGAGGCCCGAATCGACACCACCCGGTTGGGAGAATGGCACCGAAGGCCCAACTTCTCTTGCAGAGATGGGTATGATTTGTTCGACCATTATTGACATCAACGCTAATGCATGCCAGACTACTTTTATCGAACCATTGCGGAACGTCGCAGTTGGCTGACTTACCGAGCAGCCGATTTCTTGTCGGAAGAAGGCCGCCAGATCCCGTATTTTTTCCTGTCTGCTCCTTCACCGGCAAGTAACAACTCCACTAAGCTAAGAGTATATATCCAAGCCTCCATCCACGGTGATGAACCTGCCGCAGACCAGGCCGTGATGGCGTTGATCGGCAAGATGGACGCAAACGAAACTTGGACCGCGTCCCTTCTTGAGAAGATGGATATCAAAATTCTCCCACGCTACAATGTCGATGGTGTGCACTACTTCCAACGTCAGCTAGCATCCAATTACGACCCAAACCGCGATCTCAACAAGTTTGATCGTAAACAAACCAGGGACATCAGACGCGAATTCATCAACTTCAACCCACACCTCTGCATGGATCTCCATGAGTTCAGAGGCCCTGCTCTGTACGGAGGCGAATGGCAACACGGCAACGATGGTCTAATCTACGCCTCATATAACCTCAATATCCACGAGGACATCCGCTCGGCTCAGGATGATATCTTCATCCCAGTCATGGACGAGTATCTCTCCTCACATGGACTCCGCTGGGGCCCCTATGTCGTAGGCTCAACATCAGACGAGCCCGGCACACGCATTCAATTCTCCGAAGTCCTCTCTGAAGCCAAGTACGCCCACTTCGGCTTCGGTATGACACAAGCTCTATCCTTCCTCTTCGAAATGCGCGGCATCAGTCTGGCCAACCAGCACTTCCAACGCCGCACCGCCACCGCTCTCCTAAAATTAGAGGCAACTCTCGACACCGCACGCGACCGCGCCGAGGAAGTATACAATCTCGTCGAATCCGCTCGCGACGAGTTCATCGAATCAACCGCCGACGTCGTCATCACCGAGCACACAACCCCGGGAGAGCGCCTCTTCACAATGGTGCACACGCAGAACGGCTCCATCGTTGACGTACTGGTCGACTACAACCACTCCAACCCCGCCGTCGCGAACCTCACGCGCGCTCGCCCAGAAGCCTACCTCATTCCTCGTACATGGGTCGACATCGTCGAGCTGCTCAAGCTGCAAGGCCTGGAAGTGCAGACGCTGGAGCAAGAGTTCCACGGCACAGTCGAGTCGCTCAATATCACGTCGAGCGAGCTTGCGGGCGAGCTTTACGAGGGGCGTGTGCTGAACACGGTGACTACGGAGGCGAATTATAAGGAAGTGAACTTGCCGGCGGGAAGTTTCCTGATCAGCACGAGACAGCAGAATGCGGCGTTAGCGTTTGCCTCTCTCGAGCCGGAGAACGTGGATTCGTTCGTGAGCTGGGGGGTTATTCCTGTGCAAGTCGCGTGGGAGTATCCTGTGTTCCGGGTGATGGAGTAAGATCACTTATTGTTCAGATGACCATGTTCATGCTCCATCCGGAAGTTGGGCAAATTTTACAGGTTGTATATACTAAGCCACCCACTTTTGCCACATGGAACACAACCATTAGCGACAACATCGCTACAATCCCCAATGGTCTAGTGGCTATGATTTCCGCTTGTCATTAACACCGACAAGTCGCGGGAGACCAGGGTTCGATTCCCTGTTGAGGAGCATCTCATGATATGATATGACAGTTCTTCAATATCAATAAAGTCTTCCGGTGCTGGCTCACCAGCATCGTCCAAACATCTTTTTTTTTTCATCTTTTTGCTTGACACACTCCTCATATGGATTCGTGTTCCACGCTCGTATGCTTTTCTGGGGAAAGTCTGATGTGCTGTGCCGACTTTGGCTGGTGTTAAGACGAACGGCCCTGGTGGTTTGCGAATGGAAAGGGGTTTCGTTCGTTCGTTCTAGGGTCGGAAACTGTTTTTTTTTTTTGGCTGATGATACTGGGCGTGTTGTGGAATCTCTTCGACTACGTTCAAAATCCAATGTTTAGACAAATAGTATTCAGCACGAAGGAGGGAAATCCCATCTGATTGTCGACGAGCTCACGATTTCGCTTTCAAAGATCTGTTCTCACAACTCGACCACACAGATCGAAGGGCCCTGTTGAAGACTCCTACAAGACACGCATATCCCTTGGACATAGTAGTTGGATTCCCTCATAGGTTGGTGGGTGAAGATGTAATCGTATCCAGTCTTCATTCGAACTCAAGTTCAGGCCCGACCACTCGAACAATTTACGCTTTTCTCAAGCGCCACAGGCCATCATGCGTTCCAGCGACAGATGTACATCCAAGAGTAGCCATGAGAATGCAAGCGACACCTTCGCCACATCCTAAAATGTCGTAATCATCGCTCGAAAGCGTTCTAATGGCTCATGGGGATCAACCCAACCCTAACCCTCAGCAACACAGCTACGCGCGAACATGAGACATGAACGTGAACTTGCACATGGGAATGAACAATTGAGTGCCTCGATTGATGGTTGCACATACGCGCGTATGTTTTCTTGCGTACTTTCTTTTACAAATCGACCCTCGCGAATGAAAGTGGCGAGAGTGATTTGATAAGACAGAAACAAAACAGTACGTTCCACGGAATCCAGCGCCTGGATACAATCAGTCTAAAGGAATGATCTGAGTACAGGCACGTTGCATCATGAAGCAGACGAGCCCAGCGACGTGTTGAAACCAGAGCCTCAGAGAGTGATTCTTTCCACATACAAGCACTAGGTATGCATTCGAGCACGGCTTCTAGACAGAACACATGTCAGTGCCTCCGCCGGTCACAGAATCGACAGAATGATGCACAACGAAGCTGAGAAGAAGGTATACGCAAGGCAGATAGGACATGTCACCGCAAGAGATCAAGTCGCAGAGGAGCAAGACAATGTGTCACCTGTACTAAGATCAGTATTGCTCAAAGACGAGAAGATATAATAGGACATGTAGAGTCGTAGAAATCGATGATGTGATAGCTGTACAAAACGCTTAGCCGATGTTTAAACTCATTAGGGTATAAGAGTACTTCTCCAAATGCAGGCGATTATACCGCGGCTTCCGTGCATTTTGCGAGCACTCGTCCGATCCTGAGCCGCCGAGTGCTCCAGGGCACCTCGCGCTTGCTGCTGTCCATATATAAGCAGTGTTGCTTCACCGTCCTGCACGGATACGGCTCCTTTCCGATTCATTAAGAACATGCGCATCACGCGCAATATCTTGCGCGGATCTCACTCGTCATCATCGCGCGCGTACTTGCCAGCAGTGTTTCCCCATTTCGAGCGTGACTGGTCTTTTTGCATGGGCTTTCCAGATCCCACGACACCGACCTTGGCGTTTGGCGCATCTGGTGTCCTGAACATCGACTCTTTGTGCTTGGTGGCAGAAATCGCAGTCTTTTTCGGGCCGTTCTGCATGAAGCTCTGCCAGTTTGCCTTCTTGTTCTCCATCACCTTTCCACCCTTCAACTTCTTCTTCTCAGGTTGCATGCGAGTAGGTCCGTCGCTGACCATGCTGGGCTCTTTACGTTGCATTGCTGATTTATCGACGACTGGAGCTGCTGTGATGACGGTGCTGTTCGAATCGTGGTTTGGTGTGGAGACAACTGGCGGTGTGGGAATAGAAGCTGAAGGTGCGCCCTCTGCCTTGCGTTTCTTGCCGGGCATTGCGCGAACCTCGTATTTGCGCTTGGTTTCGGTGGAATTGTCGATCTTGAAGCAGACGGTGTAGACCGGGTCGGCAGAACTACCAGTCTTGGTGATGACAGTGGCCTCGTAGAATTGCTTGTCGCCGCTCCATTTGGCCAGGACAAGATCTTTCACGTTGAACACAGTGGGCGCATCATCTGCTGGGGGAGGTGGTGGAGGCACATCTTCTGAAGGCTTGTTGTATTTGGGATGCTTGGTCGGATCCCATTTTGGTGGCGGCGGCGCATCATCCTGTGTGGTAGACTTGGCTGCGGCAATGCGTTTGTTGATAGAGGCAATTTCGGCCAAAGCGCTGGCCCTCTCGGTCAAGGTCTCTGCATCGTCCGGGGCGAGGGTGAGGAGTTCGTCGTAGGAAGCAAGAAGCTCCTTGTGAGAGGCGAGTTCCTCGAGGAGTGCGTCGATGTTTTCGGATGGGCTCATTGTGACTTTAGTAGCCGACTTGAATGTGAGTGAGGCTGATGGTAGGTACGTTACGCTTCTTTCTGGTTGGGGTGCTTCAGTGGTGGTGGTGTTGAAGGAGTCTGCCGGTGTTACTAGTGGTCGCAAAAGCGCGTGTTGGGTACGATCGCGTGTCGTGTCGCGTGGGTGTTGTTAAGATGATGTGGGGCGGTGTCTCGTCTGGAAGGGCGATTGCTGTGTGTGGTTAGGTGTTGGAGGAAGTGCGGAACGCGGAATGGAGAAACTACGGATCAAGCCGGCGGGGTGACCAAAGAGGCAAGAGCGAGCGAAGATCACATTCACTCGCAACGAACAAGCTTTCGCGTGACTTCATCTCTCTCCACCCAAGAGCTGCACTCCTCGCTCGCGCCGCCCTACGGCATACAGCAGGCAGGCATGAAGATCGATGCAGGCGGAGCGGAGGGACTCTTGATAGCGACAGGGCGGTGAGATGCGCAGCGGAGGTCGTGACTCGCAATAGGCTCGAATACGGCTAGAGACAAAGGACGGGCGTTGGTGGGAGCCTGGCGCATGGAAGGCTCTCGCGCTTCTGCAGGCAGGCTGATGGCTGATTATCAAGCAAGCACCTCGCAGACAGCCCCGCGAAACAGAGGCCAATCATAGCAGTCAAGGCACGCCAACCGCGGTTCTAGTGCAGAAAACCATTCCAGGCCCTATCGCAGGATCTCTGCGTGGACCCTTGCTGCCCTCGTTCACCAGTTCTACCGGCGAACAGAGCTGCTGCTGCTGCTGCTCTGACACACGCCCGACTTGCCCTCTCCAGCCTCTAGCCTGCAGCAGGAAACGCGTCAGGTCAATCGCCGTCGTCGCAGCACTGCTCTCCTCCCTCTGACAACCTCTTCCACCACCACCGCCGCTCCGCCCCGGCGACATCTCCCTCCCACTGCACCACCACCCTCTTCCATACCCTAACGCCCGCACGTGGTCCGCAGTCGCGCATTCGCACACAGGTGAGCGCACCCGTCTCCGCCTCTAGATCCCCATCCGTCTGCACTCGCCCAGACCCCCGCCGTAATAATCGTCTCACTCTTACACTGGGGCTGAGTCCACCTTGCGTCTCTTTCTCTCACACACTCGTGCTTTGTCCTTCCACTCCAGACTCATCCTCTCATACCCTCATTGCACCGACGTCAATTCACAAACCCTCCACTATCGATCGCCGACGCTGATGACCTCACTCAGCTACAGCGCCAGCCACGACCACCACCAGCACCACCACCTCGACTGCTGCACCCCAATAGTCAATGGCCAGTCAGCAGGTCAACTCTAGCCAGCAACTCAATCCATACCTTTCACCCAATCAGCAAGATCTCCTTGTCGCTGCTCTCAACTCGCAAGCGGCCAAGAAAACCCGCGCAAAAGCTGCGCTCGGAAATACCGGCTTAGAAATCACTACCTCCGACGCTTCGCAACCACACTCCTCCTCCACAATGAGCGGCAGCGCCGTCTTTCAGAGCCCAGCCAACATGGACGGCTTCAACCCAGACTTCACACCCGACCTCGATTATTTAGACGGTGACGGCAGCTTCGACTTCGACAATGCCGATCTTGGTGGCGAGATGATTGGCGGCATTCCTGGACTGGATGCCGACGGAAACCCGGAGCAACATGATAAGCGCAAAAACTCAGACGACGATGGCTCACTTGAAGAAGGCGATGCGAAGAGGCAGGAAGTTGGGGAGGGCGAAAAGGGCTCCAAGAAGCCAGGCAGGAAGCCTCTCACAAATGAGCCGACCACGGTAAGCATGCACTTCTTGCTATCGGGATGATATTTTTCTTTCATTTGTCATGCGACCGGGCAATGCACATGCATTTTCGCAGTTATCGCCTTGCCGTTCATTAGCATGATATCTCTATTACTTGTCAACGTCCGGCTGCTGACTTCCCACCCAGAAACGCAAAGCACAGAACCGCGCTGCGCAACGCGCGTTCCGTGAGCGCAAGGAGAAGCACTTGAAGGATCTAGAGACCAAAGTCACTGAACTGGCCAAGGCTCGCGAAGCCGACCAGCATGAGAATGGTCTGCTAAAAGCACAGGTCGACCGCCTACAGAGCGAGCTCAAGGACTACAGGAAACGGCTTTCGCTCAATGGCTCCACTGGCCGTGGATCGCCACCATCATCTACCTACGGCAGCCAGTCAAGATCCAACACTGGATCGGTAAACGGCCAGAACAACTTCCAATTCGACTTCCCTAAATTTGGTGGCCTACCAAGCAGTTTCCTCCCGAACGTTCCACAGAGCGGTAGCGCAAACAACAGTGACCGTGGTAGTGCCACGCCACCTGTTAAGCAGCAATCGCCTGGTGCAAACATTAACTACGGCACCTCTGCTCAGCAGCCCGTTCTCAGCCGTGCCAATAGCGCTGGTACTGGTCTTAGTCCGAACAGCCTGCAAAGCGGCGGATCCAACACTGGCAGTCCTGCCAACTCTGCGAATTTGAACAACGCCGCGACGTACAACTTCGCTCCCTACAGCACGAATGACAACATGCATGGCTTTGCCACAACGCTGCCGCAGATGGGTGGTGGTGGTAACGACCCCTTCGGCGACCTCTTCAGTCCTAGTATCCTCAAGACTGTTAACCAGTCAGGCAACAGCTACTTCAACTCCAACCAGCAGAATGCCAATGCACCTGGCACTAGTGTTAACAACGGCGGTGACAGCACAGCTGGTATTCCTGACAACCGGGTCTTCCGATTCAACAGCACAAGCAACACTAGTGATAGTGCTTCGCCGAGTGCAAGTTCTCTTTCTCAATGGAACGCAAACGGAACCGCAAATAGCTCTTGCGGCACTTCGCCGGAACCCTCACACGACAGCCCGCACAACAAAGACAAGCCAAATGATACGTACGAGAAGTCGAGCCTCCAAAATACGTACAACGTCAACTCGGCTGCAAACACGAACAACGCCTTCATGTCCAACCAGTACTCTAACAACAATTTCGGCGCTTTCGACCTGAGCAACTCCAACCCGGCCTACAATGTGCCACAGCTGGACTCCTTCGACCCTGTCCTCTTCGGAGACTACAGGGACACCAGCCAAGACAACATGTTCGGTGGTGCCGACTTCAGCAACGACTTCTTCAATGATGCTCTTAACCAATCAGGACCCATCGACTACTCGTCTCCAAGCAACCTGTTCGGCATCCTACAAAACCTTCCACAGCCCAGTCCGCAGGTTTCAAACAACCCTGCGCCTAGTCGCAATCTCATGGCTGAGATGGACAAGACCAGGGACGGTGGAGACGACGACTATGGTCTTCCCGCTTCGCTACAACAAAACCCTCCAGCACAACAGACGACCGCCACCAAGAAGGACAGCACAGGCAAGCTCATCAGCTGCAACAACATCTGGTATGCCTTTCCATGCCTTGTATTGCATTTTGTCGCGTGTCATAATACTAACAATCGCACAGGACCCAACTGCAATCCAACCCCGACTTCCAGGACGGCAAATTCGACCTCGACGGCCTGTGTTCCGAGCTCCGTGCCAAAGCCCGTTGCTCAGAATCCGGCGTCATGGTCGACCAAGACCACGTCGACAAGGCGCTCAAGAAACTCGGCAAGTCGAAGGCGGAGAATGAGAGGGACAACCTCGGCCCGCCAGAGCCTGAAGGCCAGGGTCACCTCATGTTCGAGCAGGACAGCTGGGACAACGTGCTCAAGAAACTGGGCGGTGGCGCGGCTAGAACATGAATGCGCGCGCCTCTGATACGAAAAGAAAAATATCACGACTTGTACGTTTTGCGAGAAGAGGATCTGGGAGGCTGAGGCGTATATGGTGAACAGGGAGGAAAGCCACCGGCAAAGTCTGTCTTTTTCACTGAGGTCTCTGCGGTCGGTTTGGCTTGCGCTTGCCTCTCGCTGGCCATGTAACAAACTGGGACAGGAAACATTGTGGCGGCTACTTTCTTCCTTCTTTTAACAGGTCGTTCTATTCACTCGTTTGGGAGAACACCGAAGTGTGTGGTTTTGCGCTCAGTCGTCTTAGCGGCCTGAGCGCGTGGCGCGAGGTTGGTATATCCCAAGGCTCAAAGGCGTTTTCATGCTTTTACGATTTGTTTTTTGGAGTGTCAGTTTAGAATATCAAATCGAGACAAACGGTTCCCAACTCTATCTCACGCGCATGTCATCTCTTAATCTCTCATGTGCCTTGAGGTTTTTCGATGTTTGGTTGTATTGATATACAATCACGCTGCAACGCAGGCTCGTTCACAGAGGCGGAAAGGATGCACACACTTCCCCGTTTCCTACGCCAGCTTTTTCTTATCTTCTATCTCACTTCATTCACCCCAATCCCTCCCATGGACTCTGCATTCCCATATCAAGCAGTCCCAAACCCAACACCCCCAAACTCCAACGCAATACCCAGTTTCCGCTCCAGCGTAGCCTCATCTTTGTACCGCGGCAGGTAGAGCGTGCCGAAACACGTCGAGCTCGTGGGCAGCATCTGCACGTCTTCTTTTTCTTCCCTGACTCCTTCTGACCCTGCCTCTCCTTGCTCTCCAACCAAAGGACCCTGCCCATCACCACCACCACCACCGCCGCTGCCGCCAAATCCACCCTGCCCAACTTGCCCAGCGAACCCGCCCGGCCCAGCGAACCCACCACCACCACCGCCGTGCGCACCACTCCTCTGCACCCTAAACACCAACCCCCCCGCCCCAGCCACAACAGGCACCCTCTCCGCCGCCGTCACGAACCGCAGCAGCGCGACGCGCTTCTCGTTCGGCCAGCGCTCCACTACGCGCCAGAACATCTGGATATAAGGATCCTCGGCGGTGTAGTCTTTGTACTGCGTTGCGCGGCGCAGGGCCGGGAGGTCGAGGTTCGGCCCGGCGCCTTGGAGGGCGAGGGAGAGGGTGGGGGGTGTGAAGGGGAGGAGCGTGTGGGGTGGGAGGAGGGCGTGAAAACCGCATTTGAAGGAGTGGAGTTGCGGGGTGATGGAGAGGGTTGTGAGCCAGAGGGTGTAGTCGGTTATGTAGGATGAGACGGAGGAGGCGGTCAGGGGGTAGTCGGTCGGGATTTCTCGTTCTTCTTGGTCGAGTTTGGTGGTGGTGTCGGTTGAGGGGGTCGTTTGTGTTTCTGCTGCGATGGGCGCTTTGCCTTTGCGTTTCTCTGCTTGCATGATGGCGCGGGCGCGGTTGACGTGGTTTGAGAGAGCTTTGAGTTGGTCTTCCGTTGCTGTGTTGGCGGCGACTTGTGCCATGAGGTTCTTCAGCTTCGGGTCCGATTCTGCGAGAGTGGTGAGCGTGTTTAAGACAAATGGCTGTTCAGCTTGAGCAGCGTCCGGCGGCATCTTGTGCGATGCGGTCGAATCAGGAGTGGAGATGCCGTCGTCTGCAGAAGTCTGCTCGCCGGATCGTGGAGCGCGGATGGACCAGCCAGGCCACTGGTGGTCGGAAGGTTGGTATGGGTTGGTAGAAGCGGCCGAAGCTCCCGATTCGATGCGTGACATCTCATCGACTGACAAGTCTAGAGAAGTGCGGTTGCCAGAAGCATAGTCGTCGGTTTGCGCGCGTAGACGATCGATAGCGCTGCGGTTGATGCTCATGCGCAGGCCGTTTGCTTCGAGTGAGAAGACATATTCTAAGCCTTCGTATGCGCCATCTTTGATACTTTGCAGTGAGCGCGCGATGTCTGGCCAGCCGTCTTGGATGTCTCGGAGTTCTGTGCAAGGGATGTCGAGGAGGTGCTTGTAGAGGGCGAGAGGGAAGTTGACAGGGATTGTGATGCCGTTGTATGCCGCAAGAGCGACCAGCAGGCCAAAGAGTTCGAACATGTAGAGTGGCTGCAAGCTGCTGGGGCGGAAGTACGAGAGACCAGTGATGGGATCTGTGGTGAACATGGCTGGTTGAGGTCAGTATCCGCATTTCCTGGAGGTCAACAGTGCCTTCTTACCGACATCCTCCGAAAAGATGGCTTTGCAGACCAAGTTGAAGAACTCGATCTGTACGCCTCCGAGATCCTGTCCGACTTCATGGCCCTCCATCTCGCCCAAGCGTACCCTCAAGGGTCGCAGTAGTTCGCACTTCCTGCGCTGCCACAGCTGGTCAAAAGCATCCTCTAGTATACAACCACGACGGACAGTCAACAGCAGGTAGAATTCGCGCAAGTGCTGCGTCTCGGGCGCACGATTGTCCCACTCGAGACTAGCGGTATCGCTGCTTGCAATGTAGCGGTCGAATAATTCTTCGTTTGTGTGAGATAACTTGTGTGCTTCTCTGTTGCGGTGTCAGTAACGCTACATGTGCGGGTAGGTGGAAGTTTTCCAGTATGGCTTACCTCATGCGCAGGTGGTTGAGCATACGGAAATTCATCAGCATTTGACCATCCGAGTACAAGAATGGGAACGACAACAGGTGTCTCGATTTGGTCGTCACTGGAGGGTCGTGTTTCATCCAGCTGCGCAGCAGCTCGGCGGCGTCTACCCTCTTATAGATGTATGGCAAGATGTTAGCATCCGAAGTCTTGTCGGGATTCGAGCGGTCCCAAATCCCCTGTTGCATTTCGAGGAGTTCCAAAGCACCGCAAGCGATAGTCCCGCGTTTTACGACGGCTTTGCCGTCCCAGTGTTTGAGGAAAGCTTTCTTGAACCAGAGAGGGTATGGCCACGGTATCCATGACTCCTGCTTTGCAGCGCTTTGTGAGCGGGCGATGCGGGTTACGCGGTCGATGAGCAAGCTGATGATGGCCCCGTGAGCTGTGCTCTCGGGACTTTCTTGCCGGAATTTGGCGGTGATGTCTTCCACTTGCGTGCGAAGAGCAACGACTTTGCAGATTTGCGCGCACAAGGAGATGTACGGTTCGTATGAGAAGATCTCTAGCAGCTGGACCAGGCCAGTATGATCTTTATCAGAGTCCAGCGTTGATGAAGGTAAGATTCGGCCACTGTTTATGTGATGGGCCAATGACTGCCATGTGGCGGAGCTGCTCTCCTTAGGTAGCAATTCGTAGAACAATCCAAGCGCCGTGGCTATGGTGTTGGCAACCTCTTGATTTGACACAAACTTGGGATTTGATGAGCCTGATGGGAGGAATGGAGGTTCACACTGAGATTGTAACACTCTGGTGATGGCCGCTGCTTTGTGTGATGTTGAGTTCTCATGTTTGGTCTCAAGATGTGCATCACCCTTGGCGAGTTGGCTGATACAAGAAGTGTCTGCTAGTCGTTGGATGAAGGAAGACGGATCTTGTGGTCCCTCATCGCGTGCATGATCGACGGGTTGGGCGTCGAGCTGGCGATACTTGCAGATGTAAGCTTCGCAGTTGGGTCGACTTAAGAGGTCGAGAGCAAGAATTCTGGCAGAGCGTGGCGTGTAATTGCGTGTAGGAACCTGAGTGGTGTTGCGCAGTCCCGTGATACAGTATTGGGATTTACAGTCCGCGTTCCCACATCCATAAAGGAGCTGTGCAACGAGCCTGTCCGATATCAGCTATTGTATGACATGAGCGAACGAGACATCATACCGTTGCATAAGGTCTTCAATAGACGAGATTTGGCTTTTGTATTCCTGATCATAGGATTGCATTATATGATTCCAGTCCGGAGGCACAGTCTTGTTGTCTGATGTGGACGGATTGAAGCCATCAGTTTCAGAGGCGGGCCCGGCGGCTGGCGTGGTAGCACCATCCATGGCGAGTTGATGCATTAGTATTTGATGGCAAAGAATATTTGATAGAAGGTAGGCGAGTCTCAGTCGAGATAATCCATGGTGTAATGACAGTCCGAGTGCTGTCTGGCGTTTCTCAGCGACCAAAACAGAAGTGCCTGGATTTTGACGACACCAGGGCAAGTGCGACCGGGGATACGTGTTTACCCAAGACGTCGATTGCCAAGTGTTGCAGGCGATGATTTGATACAATTGCAGGTGTTGTTGCGATGTCGAGGTCTCGCTCACGTGCCCTCGAGAGTACTGTAATGATGATTCAAAATGGCCAATCAACGCCGGCGTCACCGAGTCGCTGCCTTGAGCACACTCGAGAAACAGAAAAGATCCTCCTCTACAACTTGGGCATGATTGCGAGCCCACAACAATGCGAGCGTGATGCTATGGAAATGAACAGAATACATGCTTATCCTAGGCATTGTAGCATGGGTCGAAATTACAATTAGGCCGCAATTCTCATGCTGTATCATACTGTATGTTACCAGCCACCCTGTATGCAATGCGATGACATAGCACTCCGCGCTGGTGTGAATTGAATTCTCCGCCTTGCGTGGCTCAGCGCAGCGTCAGGCGAAAATTGTATGGAGATGCCCGATCTTCTTCTTCTGTGCTTGCTTGAGCCCCGCATCAAAAAGACCACAGACGCCCGCCCAACCCACTCATACCGCTGCAGCCAGCCAGCCAGCAAGAACTCGACTCTTTCCTATATTCTATTGTGATTACACCACTTCTCTCCCTCCACCCTCTCACACTCCCCCAAAATGGCCAACGGCGCCCCCGACAGCTGGGAAGACGAGGATCTGTCTCAGCAGACCCAACAAAACCTGAACCTGAACAACCAGCAGCAGCAGCAGCCTCGCGCCCAACCGAACACCTTCGTCCCCGGCGCCAACACCTTCACACCGGGCGCTTCCTCTTTCACACCCGGCGCTGCCTCTTTCCAGCCGGGCAACTTCGGCCAGTACGGTGGTGGATACGGCCAGCAATACGGCGGCTACCAGCAGCAGTACAACAACCAGTACCAGCAATATGGCCAGCAAGGATATGGCCAGCAGTACAACCAGGGATACGCCCAACAAGGCTATGGTCAGCAGTACCAGCAACCTCAGCAGTCATACGTCCCTCCTCAACAGCGCCAGGCTGCGCCCATGATCGCCAAGCGCGGCGAGGCTCTTCCCACCACTTCTCAGCAAAAGCCTGCAGCAGCTCCCAAGCCCGCAGGCGCTGCTCCCGTTAAGACTCTCTCGCTGAGCGCCGCCGACACTGGCGCAAAGGCTCCCGTCAAGACTCTCTCCTTGAGCGCTGCCGACACTGGCGCCAGCGCGCCCAAGACTGAGACCGTTGGCGGCACCAAGGTCCTCTCTCTCGGAATTCCTGCTGCAGCTCCTTCTGCCAAGGAGAAGGCCAACCCGGACGTCCCAGGCGCTGGCAAGGCAGTCGCAGCGGCCAAGGCGGTCGAGAAGACCGAGGCGAGCGGTAACACCTCTCCCACCTCTGGTCGCTCATCACCAGTACCCTCCAAGACAGCAAAGAAGGCAGAGGAGAAGGCAGAGGCCAGGAAGGCCGATCTGGTTGCACAGGAGCAGGCCGCTGAGGTTGGAGATGAGGTCCTCGAGGAGATCTACGGCAAGGAGCACGTCAACGTCATCTTCCTGGGTCACGTCGATGCCGGCAAGAGTACTCTTGGTGGCAGCATCCTCTACGCGACCGGCATGGTCGACGAGCGAACAATGGACAAGTACAAGAGAGAATCCAAGGAATTGGGCAGAGAGACATGGTACCTTTCATGGGCGCTCGACCAGACCAAGGAGGAACGCTCCAAGGGTAAGACTGTCGAGGTCGGAAGAGGTTTCTTCGAGACCGAGAAGCGCCGTTACTCCATCCTCGACGCTCCCGGTCACAAGACCTACGTCCCCAACATGGTGTCTGGTGCTTCCCAGGCCGATGTTGGTGTTCTCGTCATCTCTGCCCGTAAGGGTGAGTACGAGACTGGTTTCGAGAAGGGCGGTCAGACTCGTGAGCACGCCGTCCTCGCAAAGACCCAGGGTATCAACAAGCTCATCGTCGTTGTCAACAAGATGGATGATCCTACTGTCGAGTGGTCCGAGGATCGTTACAAGGAGTGTCTGGTCAAGCTCACCGTCTTCTTGAAGGGTCTGGGATACAACCCCAAGACCGACCTCACATTCATGCCCGTCGCTGCTCAGACAACTCAGAACATCAAGACTCGCATCTCCAAGGAGATTGCCCCCTGGTACGATGGACCTTCCCTCCTCGAGCACCTCGACAACATGCAGACACTGGAGCGCAAGCTCAACGCACCTTTCATGATGCCCATTGCCGCCAAGTACCGTGACTTGGGAACCATGATCGAGGGCAAGATCGAGGCCGGTGTGATCAGGAAGGACGCCAAGTACATCATGATGCCCAGCAAGGCCGAGATCACCATCTCCGCCCTGTTCGGCGAGACCGAAGACGAAATTCAGATGGCCACATGTGGTGAGCAAGTCCGCATCCGTATCAAGGGTGCCGAAGAAGAAGACATCATGCCCGGTTTCGTGCTCTGCTCGCCCAAGCGTCCCGTGCACTGCGTCACCGCCTTCGAGGCTCAGATCCGCCTCCTCGAGCTCAAGTCCATCCTCTCAGCCGGTTTCAACTGCGTGCTGCACGTCCACTCCGCCACCGAAGAAGTCACCTTCGCCGCCCTCCTGCACAAGCTCGAGCCCAAGACCAACCGCAAGAGCAAGAAGCCCCCCGGATTCGCCAAGCAGGGCATGAACATCATCGCACGCCTCGAGATCACCGGAGCCGTTAGCAACGTCTGCGTTGAGCGTTTCGAGGACTACCCCCAGATGGGTCGCTTCACCCTCCGTGACCAGGGTCAGACTATCGCCATTGGCAAGATCACCAGGCTGATTACCGACCCTGTCGGTGAGGCTAAGGCTGCCGATGCTAAGGCTGAGGCTGAGGCTATCGCTGCTTAAATTGGATATTGATGCTTGTCCTTTCTTGCGTGGAACAGTGAGGTCTGACGGACTTGAGAATTGAAGAGGCATGCTATTGGCTCTTGTCTCTGGAACTTTACCTCAAAAATGATTGGCATGATGATGACAGGACCTTGAATGCATAGAGAGATATTTGTTTCCTTTTATAGGCGGAAAACCCTCAATACAAAAATTTCCAAAAAGTTTACCTACGTTGTTTTGAAATCGATCTACCTGATTCCATATCTCCTGCAGCCAATGATGGTAATCTTGATACTATCACCAACAGACCCTCCGAACGAACGATCTTATATAAGCAATCCATCACAGACAAAAAGAGTGACGGACGCTCAGAACCCGCGGACAACTTTTTGCCGTCTTTTCCGGTCTGCGCAAGCGAGAAATCGAAAGCTTATTCGTCCGTTTCCCGATGATGATACCGCCTCTTCTTTTGCAGGGTTGTACTCACAGAAATAGGTGGGTCTTTTCTTCTACTGACTACTGTACTACTTTGCTCTCACCGTATCAACTATCACGAAAACGATCACTAGAGCCCTAAATTATACGGCATTCTGTTCGCACTACCTCCACCTTCAACGCTCGGGTGCAGACTTGTGGCCTGCACAACGCCGAGATCGCAACTCAACGGCGCCCGGATTCTTGGCTGACATATCTACTGCATCTCTCTGTCCTGTGAAGAAACGGCTGCATGAGCGACGACCATAATGCTGGAGGCCCGTCGCGTTCGGCGCACTCTTCCATTGCCAATGTAGACGGCTCTGCCAGCGAGTCGCTGTCGCACGATTCTTTCGAGGAACAGAGAGAGTATGCCCGGTTCGGAGATAAGAAAGTCCGAAGACGCCATGGCGGTGGCGAGGATGATATCGAGGACTACGACGATGAAGAAGATACCAGTGACCACGACCACCAGGAGCACGATCGCCTCCTCGCGGACGATGTAGCGGCTTTGGATCCTCGGGCGCAAGACGCTGTAGCAACGACCCTCCCAGGCGAAGGCGGCGAACCCCCAATCCCACCGGCCAAAGTCAAACCCAGACAAATAGCATGGTCCGAACTGCCCAAGAAGGGGCAGCTAGCGATCCTGACGCTCGCGCGCCTCTCCGAGCCGCTGACGCAGCAGGGCTTGCAGAGCTACATGTTCTACCAGCTCAAATCCTTCACTCTTCCGAACGGCGAGGCACCCTCGGACAGCACTGTCGCTCGGCAGGCGGGTGTTTTGGCGGCGGCATTCACGGGAGCACAGTTCCTCACTGCGATTATGTGGGGTCGTCTTGCTGATAGCGAGACGTTTGGGCGGAAGAGGGTTATTTTGATTGGGTTGCTGGGTACAGCGGTTGGAAGTCTAGGCTTTGGCTTCAGCAAGTCTTTCGCAGCGGCGGTGTTCTGGCGGTGCTTGGGCGGAGTCTTGAACGGGAATATTGGCGTCATGCGCACGATGATCTCGGAGATTGTGCGCGAGAAGAAGTTCCAGAGTCGGGCTTTTTTGCTCATGCCGATGACTTTCAATATTGGGGTTATTGTTGGGCCGCTGCTGGGGGGTTGGTTGGCGGACCCTGTGGGGAGTTATCCCGGAGTTTTTGGACCGGGTGGGAGTATTGGTGGTGAGAAGGGAGTGGGGTGGTTGATGAGGTTTCCTTATGCGCTGCCGAATGTTATCAATGCGTGCTTCTTGCTTGGAAGCGCGATGGGGATTCTGTTCGGTTTGGAGGAGACGTTGGAAGCGCTGAGGGATAAACCGGACTATCCATTGCGGTTCAGACGGTGGGTTTTCAAGGCCTTCTCACGACGAGGGTCACCACACGAATATACTGAGGTGGCGGACGGTTCGACTCCGGCTGTGAGGATTGACGTGGAGATGCAATCGCCCACCACATCAGAGGCACCGACACATCCCAAGATCAAACAACGACTGCCCTTCCGCCGGATCTGGACACGAAACGTAGTCTTAACTTTCCTCGCTCACGGACTCCTAGCCATGCACGTCGGAACCTTCAACAACCTCTGGTTCGTCTTCCTCTCCACGCCACGCTACGACGCTCACAACAAACACAACACCTCTTTACCATCGACCTACAAACCCCACGCCCCATTCACCTTCACCGGCGGCTTAGCACTGCCGCCCCCCAGCATCGGCACCGCCCTCGCAATTCTAGGCGTCATCGGCATCACCCTCCAACTCCTCCTCTTCCCAACCCTCAGCTTCAAACTCGGCACAACCCGCTCCTTCCGCCTCAGCCTCCTCCTCTTCCCCATCTCCTACCTCCTCGCCCCCTACCTCGCCATCATTCCCTCCACCACCGCACCCCCCGCCCCCGCCTCCGGCGCCTGGATCTGGCTGGGCATCACCCTCGTGCTCGCCGTGCAAGTCACGGCGCGGACATTCGCATTGCCGAGCACGGCGATCCTGGTGAATAACTGCTGTCCGCATCCGAGCGTGCTGGGCAGTGTGCATGGGATTGCGCAGAGCGTTTCGAGTTTGACGAGGACTGTGGGGCCTGTCGTGGCGGGATGGTTGTATGGTGTGGGTTTGAATCGGGGGGTTGTTGGGTTGGCGTGGTGGTGTATGAGTTGTGTTGCGCTGGTGGGGGCTGTGGCGGGACGGTTTGTGAGGGAGGGGAGTGGGCAGGAGATTTGGTTGGAGGGGGATGAGGAGGGGAAGGATGGTGATGGTGATGGGAGGGGGAGGAGCAGTGGGAGGGAATGATTTGATTGATTGATTTTAGATGATAGATGAATTTGATGATTGGGACGATTTCATTTTACAAAGACGCAGTCGGTATGTTACCCGTGGGATGTTCTCCTTTTCCTGCGATTGTGATCTCGACGGTACTCTGCGCATTGGATATCTGGCTTGGCAAATATGGACAGCGGCCTTCGATTTTTGTTCCATGACAGTGTTTCGCCGTCTTGATTCGACGAACAAGCGAAGGGAGTTTTATGAAGCGGGGAGTTTTTAGGCTGCCATCTTTGCACAACATCAACATCCTCTACTACGTGTGATGATCGAGTAACTTCAATTTAGAAACATTGCTTTACTGTAAACCCAGAGAGAGCCTCCGAGGCCTATTACCATAGAGCTTCCCTGCCAATGGCAACACTACTGGTAGTGAGCGGGTCAGTCCACAGACACTGATATCATTGAGCTCAGTGCTGACTTCTCTGATAGCATACTCGCTGCACTCACACCAATCTCCTACATCCCGCAGTATCGCAAGATACAGGTGGTGCAGTCCTCAGCCGGCATCTTGATCTCGAGCACATTTCTGCTCGCCCTTGCGGCTCAAGTTCAGGTCGCTACCATGCTGTACAACTTCCATTGGACTCCGGGCACTGAGTACGATGAGTTGATTTCGAACCCACCGTCAGGACTCGACTGGCTTGGTCTTGTGCAGTTACTTTTACAGTGGATCTGTTCGCTGGCTATGTGAGTACTCATCAGCCTTTTGAAGGTCGTTGTGACTTGGCTGACGAATCGTCACAACCGTAAAGGTTAATCATGATACTCAAAATGCCCGCTCAGAGTCCTGCACGTGCCGATGCGGCGCAAAGAAACACTCGCCGTGCATTTCTCTCAGGATGGACGCCACTCATCCTCTTACTCATCCACGCCATGCTCTTCTTCCTATACCCACCGTTCGGCGGCAGCGGCAACGACTACGCCTTCTTCCTTATTTCTGGTTTCGCCTACTACATCGTGAACCCTCTAATAACACTATCGATCGCCATCGCTGTAGCACAGCAAGCTCGCATGACATGGAAGCATCGAGGCGAAACTGCCTTGAGTCCAATGGCACTTGCTTCGCAAGCCGTTCTATACCTGGTTCTAGCGGTCGCGTGGCCGTATAGATTGGCTTTGCCTCACAATTTGTGGTCTTGGGAAACGATATCTTTGGAATGGATTTATTCGGAATGGTACCTCATGGTAGGGTGGGCGTGTGTCAATAATGCAGTGCTCGCTCTGGGTCAGGCTGTTGTGTTGTTCGTCTGGCACTATCGCCATGATAGCGGTGTCTGTGTGGTGGAAGAGGAACGATCCTTGCTTGCATAGCCATGAAAACGGCACTGTTCCAAATGCAACCTAAGAAGCCTCCAATGCAGGTGGCAAAATTTGTCCAGATGCGTTGCTTGCCATGCTACGACATCACCCGGTTCGCATTGGTGCCGGCGGCGTGCGGATCGAGCAGGACGTGGCATATGGACATCCCGGCAGACTCATTGTGGGATGCCGTGAGCATTTCTTCAATGTAAGCGATGCGAATTTTGTTGCTGTGGTTCATGGTACTAACCTACAAGGCCTTCGGACATTGGAGTCTTGTTACCAGCATCTCAGCGGCGAGCGACGCTTGCAAATGATACGTACGAGAAGGCGACAGCCCGTCGAATCGATAAGCCTTCCGTTAGCCGGCCGAGCGGAAGATTGATATCGCAAAATGCAGCGTGAGGTGTCTCTTAAAGTTCATTGTTACAAAATTCGTTCTACAGACTCTGATCAACATAGGAATTTCGATCACATGCAATCGCATCGACGTGAAGTCAAGAAACCCTTTGACTGCTTCCGACAACATTAGCGTATTGTTGCAGTGTATATAAATAGAGTCATGATCTCACTGATTAGGCTTATGAGTTGTAATTAACTGCATCTACGAAACCGGTGATGAGACAAAGCGTCTTTGTTTGCGATTTGCTTTCACTAAACACCAAAGGTCACACTGAATCCGGAACATTCGAGCGACTCACCAACTCTCGCTGCACGCAGAAGGGCAGACATAATACACCCGTGAGCCACTCTGCCACCAGCACCCATAATAGATAGTATCGTCAGATGACACCACACCCAAGCCATGGCAAACAAATCCTCGGCCCGCACCACTGCGGCGAACGCAAGTCACGCGAACGCTAGTCGTAGGTCGGACCGTCTCGCAGGGAGGCCGCCAACGACCGGAACTTTGCCATCGAACGCCAGGGTTACCAAGAAGCCTAGGAAACAGCCGTCGCGTAGAAATGGATCGAACGAAAATCGGATCGCGAGCGCCGTGGCAGAGAACGAACAAGGACCTCAACCAGCTGGAGAGCGTACACCACCAGCGGAAGAGTTAGCGAGCGAACAAAGACCTCAGCCCGCTGGCGAGCAGACTCCACCAGCGGAGATGTTAGCGAGCGACCATAGGCTCCAACATGCCAGCGAGAGCATTCCACCGGCAGAGGTTTTAGCGAGTGAACCAAGGCTTCAAATCGGCAGCGAGACTGACCCGCCAGCAGAAGTGTCAGTGAACGAACAAAGACTCCAAACTGCCAACGAGCGCATCCCATCGGCAGAAGTATCCGCGAACGCCAGCATTCGCACGCCGATCTACTATCGCGGGCGCGAGATCATGGGAAGCCTGTGGTATGAATCGGACGAAGAGCTTAGATTCCCAGATCAGCAAATGTCCGATGGCTATGACGATGGCGGCGGTCAACGCGGCGACCATGCCGGACGCGAAATCGAGAATGTTGGTCATGGAGATCTTCAATCTCCACCGTCAAGATATGGGGAAAGTCCTGTAAGGCGGAGGTACCCAAGCCCGCCAAATCGTAACCTCAATGGGCAGGGATACTCGGGGGGTATTCGACAGAACGATGACGAGGACGGCGAACAAGGCCCAGGTGAGCCCGAGAACGAGCCAGCACCGCCGTATGAGTATCGCCAGGAAGCGGTGTTCCTTCAAGGCCTGTTTGACGGTGTCACCACTCAGCGAGCACTTCGCCGGAAGATGGAAGAGCTCCGCAAATGTCAGCAAAACGCCCAAGATGCCAAGCTCGTGGCGCAAAGCTATCAGACTGCATTGCTCGAGATCGAACCTTCCACTGATGGAGAGTGGAGTATGTTTCGAGCAACAGAAGCAAACATACGCGAGTGGGAGACTAAAGCGAGCATGAAGCAAGATTTTGAGGCCAGGATCAACCTCCAAGTCGAGTTCCTGGAAGACCGCGCCGACGCCGAAGCCCGTTCTTTTCGAGATTCTTCTCAAGATAATTCGCACCTGTCGCGAGAGAGGCGGCAATTGGAATTCTTGTCTCGGGACGACGCTTTCTGGGAAATCTTCGACAACTACCAGGCCGCTTGCCAGTCGTTAACGAAAATCGATTCCGATTTGCAACAATCGGGCGCGTATAAGAACTCTGTCAACGAAGCGATCAAGCGCAGTTGCGAGCAAGACTTCAATGGAGCAGCCGACGACTTCACCTTGTTCTCCATCTTGACAGAGAGGATGATATTCGGGGACTTGTCGCGGATTTCCGATGCCCTTGACATCGCGGATTTCCGATGCCCTTGACAAGCACAACAAATTGCAGGACAGCAAGCTGGCGGCCGAGAAGCTGCAGGCAGAATGTTGGATGCAGCTGCTCACACACGCTGAAGCCGCTTTTGTTCGAGCCGGAGTGCTCGAGAAGGCGTTAGGGGCGTAACACGATGTTCCATGAAGCGTGTGAACATACAGTACATGCACGCTGTGGGCATCGAGCGACTACCGGAAGTCTTCGCAGCAACGATGGACAGTGCAAACGATGCATTGCGCGTGTGTGAAAGATGGACTGATGTGAACAACATTGGAGGTCGGAGGATGGAGAAACGTCCTCTTGGTCTCGCTGGCCGGCATCTCACGACATGTGTATGTCCTTATGCTCATTTCGTCCTCTAAATACATGCACTTTTGACATCAAACATTATTTCGCTATGTACAGCTGCAAGTATACTCACATTTCTCCGCCCACTTATCATCAATACTGGTGATGACTTCGATGTAATGCTTGAGATTCCAGCCTCGCTAGTCTCAGCATGAACGACTCCACATCATGTCTACACGACATGAGGTCGCGAGTCTTATACAATTACATCCAGATCTCCAACATGTTCTGGCCTTGAACTTGTCGGCTTTATTTGCCACGCGCTCCGCGTCATCCCAAAACCATGACCACGGTAAAGCAGCCTTGCAACATTCCAGTCTCCGGGCCGGACGTGGAATCACGCCGATGTCTGGCATGCACTCCAGCGTGTAAACAACCTACTGCCGCAGGAGTCTAGATGCTCTCGCATTACACTATGGCTCTTGTTGTCAGGCCACTCGCACGCGCAAAGCCATTATCCTGATCGCAGTCGCAAGACGAACAAGCTACACTGAACCTCGCTCACAATACCGCGTTCTGGAAACACCTTCACCATATACACGAGACGGCAAAAACACGTCTCCACAGGCCATTGCCTTGCAATGGCTCTCCGGGTCGCTTTGTGCCTCCTGTGGGCTGCCTCTGCTGCGGCACACAGAGGCGCACGCCTGCCCAGAGACCTAGGAGAACAATTCTTCGTGAACAGGCTCGCTGCCGAGACACCCGCGAAGAGACTCAGTACACCACAACTCACAGAAAATGTGATAATGCTTGAAAAAGGAAATGGTAGTTCTTTGAGTTCGATGTACGTCAACGCGATACGAGCGCAAGCGGCAGGCGAGAATGGGATTTACTCACGGCTACAGGTAAGTTCTGTCGCCTTGCCGCCTTTTTCTCAGACTGACAGGAGTGTTGTCCAGACCGGCAATGTAGAGATGATGGCAATCGCTGGTGGTAGCGTCTTCCTTGCTCCGGTGACTGTAGGCGGCCAGCAATTCTACGTGGTGATTGATACCGGCAGCTCAGATCCCTGGCTGGCAGACAAGGACTTCACATGCATTGATCCTACCACCGACCTCGAAATCGAAGAACAATACTGCTACTTTGGTCCCCTATATGACAAAACCGCATCTCCAACATTCCAGACACTGCCGGACCGCAGCTTGAACTTGTCGTACGCGGATGGCGAGACACTCAATGGTCTGATGGGCCGAGATGCTTTCACGATGGGAGGCATCACTTTCGATGCTCAAGAGTTCGGCATGGTAGATTATGCTGCTTGGTACGGAGATGGCGTCTCTTCTGGCCTCATTGGGTTTGCTTACCGCACGCTCACCTCCATGTATCCCGGCGAAGACCCGAAAAAAGCAGTTGCTGGGAAAGCCTTCAAGTACAACCCGTTCTTCGACAAT
Source organism: Cladosporium velox (assembly GCA_024604135.1). Lineage (NCBI taxonomy): Eukaryota > Fungi > Ascomycota > Dothideomycetes > Cladosporiales > Cladosporiaceae > Cladosporium > Cladosporium velox. Next base: position 588,796 of record JANIIF010000014.1, read on the forward strand.
CTGTACCGAAACAACATTACAGCGCCCGTCTTCAGCATGGCCCTGACCCGGGATCCCAATCGTACAGGTCAAGGCGGTGTCATGGCTTTGGGCGGTATTCCGGACATCCCGTACGCACCAACGTGGATATCTTCTCCGATCCTGCCTGTGGGAATAAACGGCTCATCCGGAGAGATCAACTACCAGTTCTACACAGTAACAGTAGATGGCTTCTCCATCTCTTCTGACCAGGGCGCCCAGTTCGCCTCAATCCCCGAAGCCAGACGAAACCCGCGCAAAACCGCACTTCGAGGACCTAGAGATCCCAAGAACGCCAACAGCTCCAGCGTGAACGCTATCGTTGACTCCGGCACCACTCTCGTCTACCTCAACGACGAGCTCGCCGACGCAGTCGCAAAAGCATTTGATCCGCCAGGCGGTCTGGATGAAGAGCTTGGACTCTACACAATTCCTTGCGGGGCCAAACCTCCAATATTCGGCGCGAGCATCAGCGGAAAAGTGCTCAACGTTAATCCTGAGGACATGGTACTCCAAATCAACGCAGATACGTGCATGAGTGGCGTCCAGGGAAACCACGGTGGCCTGTGGATTCTTGGCGACGTATGGATGAAAGCAGTGTTATGCGTGTTTGACATCGGAGCGAGCAGGATGGGATTCGCGGGGAGGCAGTATTACGACTTGACTTGGGATGCGCAGAACTATTGAGGTGTACCGGGATAATTGGGTCGTGGTTTGATGTGTTCACATTTTCTTTCTTTTTCTCTAGTCTTAAGCTATGCATGCGCAAGTAGATTTACAGCTGATCATGATATCTCCTTAAACAAGAACAGAATCGAAAACAAAAGCCATAGCACGGAGTGCTACTTCTCGTTGCTGCACACATGCATGCAGAGTGCTTTTTTGCGCAAATGCTCAGCTGATCATCAGATCTCCCAAACAAAAAGTCAACAAAAATCAGAACGCAAGCATGGTAACTCATCCAATTTATTCAGGCCGCAGCGACGCCGTCTTTGAAGAGTCGGAGATGCCATCCATATAGGTGCTTGGCAAGATGTACTCAAATTACAAACGCAAGTCGGCTTATATGTCCTGGCTTGAGCAAATGTCCACTTTTATCGACGATCATTCTCTTGAAAAGCCCGAGTACGACCCAGGTGCGTAGTACAGCGATCCATGATCCATTATATCCATCTAGTGTATGATATGGAAGAATACACGTAGAATATCCCACAGGGCATGCAAATATGTGAAACCCTTACTGCCCTAACCCTCTACCCTACTATGCAACCTGTACGGTCTTCTTGGAAGGACATATGTTCGTGTACAGTCACTGCCAACTGCAGTCGTTTTGTATTACGCCTTCAAGTTGGCGGTGTGACGGTCGCTGAGAGTCATGTACCTTTCCGATGGCACCTCGACGACCAACAATGACCTTCTCACATTAATGCCCGAAGGCATTAGTACAGCGAGATCGGAGACATGTGAGTGCAGATTTATGGACATTGACTTCTCCATTCAACCGCAATGCCTGTCAACCCGGAGATAGTCAGAATATAACCATAGAGGCCTGAGCATGTACCGATTGGGCCACGCATTTCTACAAACCGAAGAACGTGGCAACGCAAGTCCATTGTCCAGAACAAATACTTATTACGCTCTAGAGAGGTCGAACGGCAGGGACAAAAGCAGAAACAGGGCCGTCATCGCTTGGCGTCTGCCACCTTCCTATCTTGGACGCGTCGACCCTAGTCCTGATACCAATCGCGTGCACTTTATCTAGCACGAGGTGCGGCTTCAATATGCAGGTCCCGTCGGCGGCATAAAAAAACATGTCTAGGCTCCGCCATTGCGTAGCTTGACTGGCTTGATCGGATGCTTATATAGAAGGTAAGGTTCCTATCTTCACATTGTTCCTGTTCTCGGTTGTCTCCTTCCCTCATCTTTATCTCACCGACTGCAACATGAAGGCTACCATTGCTGTTGCTGTGGCATCTGCTGCGGTTACGTCTGCATCGCTCTACGGTCAGAGCAACGAGAACCACACTTGTGTTCTCGTCCCGGACTACCAGTCATGTTCGCCTGAAGCGAACCCTCTCACCGTGGACTCGTGCTGTGTTGAGACCTTCGGTGGCCTGCTTCTATCGACGCAGTTCTGGGATGTCTACACTGGTCTCGAGTCTGAGGGTCAACTGTTGCCGGAGAAAAATTGGACTATCCATGGTCTTTGGCCGGACTTCTGGTAAGAGCGAAGTGTAAATACTGCCGAGAATCATCAAGTGACTGACGTTTTCCGATAGTAATGGTTCTTACACTCAGTACTGCGATCTGAGCCGCCAGTACGACCCGGTGCCTTCACCTAACACCACGAACGGTCTGCCAAACGGTACAGTTGTACCTGCATACAATGGTTCCGGAATCGGCACTTTCCTAGAGCCATTCGGTCGGTACGACCTGCTCGAGTACATGAACACGTACTGGATTGCGCAGAACTCCCCGAACCAGGACCTCTGGGGTGTAAGTCAAAGATTCTCTAAATGGCCATAAGACAGAACGCGAACCATAGCTGACACAACCACAGCACGAGTTCAGCAAGCATGCCACCTGCTTCTCCACTTTCGACGTACCCTGCTATGGCCCTAAGTACACCGAGCACGAAGAGGTGGTCGACTTCTTCGAGACTGTCATCCTCTACAACAGCCGTCTGAACACCTACCAATGGCTCGCCGACCACGATATCGTTCCATCCAACAGCACTACCTACACCCTCTCTGACTTCGAGGAGGCTCTTAGCTCCGAGTATGGTGCTACGCCGTACGTTGGCTGTTCCGGCGCAAGATACAACGAGACTGCGGCGGGCAAGGGATCTTTGGACAACGGCCGCACGCAGGTTTCAGAGATGTGGTTCTACTTCACAGTTGCGGGCCGGCCTCAAGACGGACATAGTACACCTCTTGAGAGGTCTGGCAGCAGCTCGTGTGCGAAGACTGCTGGCGCCATTCACTACTACGAGCGTGCGAACGGCTCTGTGAGGACGGCTACGCCGGCGCATGGAAATGGCACAGCGATTGGGTACTAGGTTTTCGATCGCTATGCTGGAAGTGTATCTATGTGTAGGAGGAGCTTAAGACTAAGGAATGTATAACGAAGTTTATGCAGAGCCATCGAACTACATTAGCAAAGCCTGCCATGCAACCCGGAGTACTTTTTGGAACCCTTCCGGATTTGATTCATTTGATCGACCGCTACCAGGTACGGGCACAACTCCATCTCATGGAGCCTAGAGTTATTGACTGCAATCGCAGCTATAGCACGGATGGAGAGGCGCAGAGCGATCTTTAGTACGCAACTACGCATGCATTTGTAGCTCTTACCATCGACAATAGGCAACTTAACGCCATCCGTTACCGCTGAGATACATGCAGCTGTTCAGTGTCATACTGGCAATATCTCAACAATACTCACAACTTTCTCATCGGATGTAGACACGAACAATAAGGGTCACCATTGCGAAACCTTGAGGCACTTGCAGTACACTTCTTGCGTATCGGTGTGCTCGACATTATTCTACTGGGGAGTGAATCTTAAGGTGATGCTAATAGGTATGTGGGTGGCATTTAGTAGCTCATCATCGAGACACAGCCACCGCGAGAGGTACAAATTTTTAGCTGTTATAATAGCATGCATATGAACAATAGTTTCTGCCATCGATAAGCTGATGTCGAGCTGTGTCAAGTCCGTACAGACTCGTCGCAAGAACTGTAAATAGGGAGCCATGAAAGTGTGCTTTTCGTTCTTGTAGACGTGTGAAGGGAGTCTCGAGGTCCATTGCTTATGTCACGTATAAAGACATCGCATCTCGGCCTCCAAATCCCTCCTCAGATTCTGTAACATTTCAAACATGCCCACTGTTCGCCACGTGGCCAAGCTGAGTTGTTTGCAAGTCATCGCCACAAAAGATTGGTACTCGGACACCCGAGTACTAGAACCTCGAGACTAGATGTCATGGACTGACGGCTCACTCATCACTCGCGGCATGCACATCGTGCGCCGAAGCCAAGTAAACGTCTTCTCCAAGTCTCGATAATCGTAACGTCTTCCAGCCAGTTCTGGGGACATTACGATATCCATCGGTCGAAGACAGAGACAAACAAAGGACGCGAAGAGAAATCCGAGACCGAACAGCTCTCAGCGGTCATTCACATGATCGTTCATACCGTGCTGCAGACGATTCAATGATGCTTCGCCATGTAAGAGTCCAAATGGAAACCCCAGAACTACCGCAATTTGTCGTACAAGCATCTGGATATTATTCAATCCAGTAGTGTCCTTGCCATGCAAGCAGGAGGGAGATGTCAGTGATCGAGCATCCGTTGAAGATCCCAGCAGCTGGCACAATGCGTGTGGGCAGGGTTACTGTCGTGATGAATCCACGATTTGTTTAGCAGGGCACCAAAGGATCTTTCCTCAGGATGGCTGTCAACAATGTATCGCCGAGAGGGAGGTCGTGATATTGTTAACAAGGCTCAGGATGAGACCCCGAAGCGTATTTACCTAATTTTGATTCAGTGGTACGATCTCAAGCACGCCGCAGCAAAGGTGGGGAGTTCTCAAGATGATATGGTCTTCTAGTCTTCAGCCAGAAAAGGCAGGGTAGCCTGATAGCAAGCTTCCAGGAGATCGAGACTGTCTCGCCACAAACTCAAGTGACACCTGAGGTTCAATAATAGTGGACATTGGCTTCCTTCCAGAACGAGGCCGTCGTACTCGATTTGAGGCCACCTATTCAGAGCTAGAAGTCATTCCGGACGCCGCGCTCGCCATTTGTAACACGCTATAGTTGAGGAATGAGATAGATGTACTTGCTCCAGTCATGGTCCGTTTGGCACACGTGGGATTCTTCCGTTAGGGTTTTAGGCTGCCAGTGGCAGCTGTCATGCAGTTTTTCTGTTCTGACATGTTTACCAGAGCATTTAGGTAATACGTTCGACCCGCGATATACATACCTAGGTCCATGAGGGTACTTTTTCCAATCGAACGAACTAGTATCTAATTCCATCTGGACAGTTCCCATTATAAGCGACGAGTGTTGGAATTTACCAGAAAGGACTAATTGCTTATACACACATTTTGCATTTAGGGCAGGACAAATATTCGTTGTAGGGCAGTCCTCACTCTCTGACTCGCCATGAGCTGTCATATCCTAGCGGTCAGCTTCCAGGCGAATCAATTTCCCCGGCGGCGAAGTTCAATTGCGGCGTATAATCGTTGAGGTGGCGGTGTTTTCCCATCGATCGAGAGACGGCAACGCTACATAGACGATGAGAAGATGGTGCCACAGCGGCCCAGACGACAGTGGACCACATCTCGACTACTGCTGCAGCTAATGCTTGTACTTTAGTTATCCGTCTTTTATGTACCTGCCACTACCTGGTAGCACGGGAAATGTCACTAGCTAATCATGACTTCAGATTGCGTGCATGTTTTTTCCGCGCGAGTCACGACAGCTGACAAACCCGGTCGTGACAAGTCATGTTTTATGGAACTCGGGTATTCGACCTATCCGTTCCATGTAGACAAATGTGCCACGGTAATTGTTCATTTCAGATTGGAAACACGGTAACCGCGTCTGCGGACCGAGAGGGTACCTTCGGCACCGGAGGTGGCATACAGTACCGCCCCGTTTATGTACTACCGAAGCGAAGTGAAGCGGATAACGCGAGATTAGCATTGATCGCTTGATCGTCTAGACTCGCGATCTTGCCGGATACCTTATTGCAGCTTGCCGGAACTAGTTGTTGTACACAGTCCCGAGCATATTGTATTGTTTTAGTTGCTGAAGATTATGCGATAACAATGTGCAATATAGGCCAAATTGATGTGGCGTAACGATATCAGCCTCTTCACACCGTGCGCAGCCTCGGAGCCACAACTACAAAGGAGTCATAATCAACCACGGCACTTAGTCAGTGCTGGACGCCTTGCTTGTGACAGGTCTCCGACCGCTGCTACGACTCGAAGGTAGCCGTCATTGTTGCGTTTTGCATGCTCGAATGCCATCGAGTTCCAGACCAGAGCCCCATTAGAAGGATCAAAGCCATGGACCATCTATTTGAAAATCTGCATAAATGAGTGGCCGGCTTGAATCAGCTTGGAAGCTGAGCAAGTACGTCGAAGGAGCTTTCATGATTCAATCATATGGAGGCCTGATGCGTATTCGCTTCACCTGCCGTCAACGCCTCTTGGTAGTGCATCCTTCCTCGACGGCCCATGACTCCGTTGCCGCCTGGAAACGTGTTAGGCACTGCCAGCTGACACCCGACAGCACACACAGAAGCTGTGTTTATCTCCTGAGTATTACACATGTCGTCCCAACTACCTTGCACTACTATTAGAGTGGTGTCAATCAGTGAGCTCACCACTCACTAGGTGGTAGGCCTGAACTTGAAGTAGAGTTCGGCGTTCGAGACATGAGGTTCAGGCTCTGTAGATCGACGGAATTGTCTCCGAGATTCGCGAGGCGCTCGTCGAATCTGTACGCTGCAAGTTGGAGGCGCTAAGTGACAGGATCACCGTACGGTGAAATCCGGATGATGGCGTGTTCGCCCGTTGGGTGGAAGGTCTGTCGGGTCTCTGGGCGCTACACCACGAGGAGGTGCAGCCAAGATACCAGGATTGACTTGGTTCAGCTTGCCCCATATGTGTGACATTCATATGGGAAATCTCCGCACGTATGCAGTGCGCGAGCCGAGTCGCTACCCGCAGACTTTGCAATGCTGTTTCTGGACATATCTCCCGGGCTACCTAAAAATTTGCAGAGGCGTGGATCTTGAGACACTCGTGTATAGACTTTTGTCTGATGTCGAACTGCCGGCCAGTCCGGGAGGTATGTGGAAGCGAAGCGTCGAAGCCTTAGGGACCTGTAGATCAAGGAAATCCCCTCTTCCACATGTTCAGGCGTGCCGTGCTAACCATCACCACGGCACTTTGTGTGCCGGAAAGTAAATCAGCGCCCCGCGTGAGATCTGCTGATGAGAAGCCGAACTATGGTTTTACCTTCGGCCAACTCTAATGAAGCAGATAGAGTTCTGATTATTCGGCTCGCAAAAAGGCAAGCTGCGAATCCGATTTTGCCTCCCGAAGATTGAGCAAGCGTAAGCCGAATCCCCAGGGTCCAAAATTGCTATGTTGGGATGTTGGTGGAAGAATTGCAGTACAGCCCCTAAGAGGTATGGGCGAATCTGCATTCGCAGAAACTTACGGTGTGAGTGGGATCATCGAATCACGTGTGAAAGCGAAGTGAGGCGCCCTGCAACCGACCTGTGCCGTTAGTTGATGATACAGTCCATTGTGTCTAGCGCACGACACCACTTCTCGCCAGGGTGACCGGAAAAGGCCCACGACAAGCACGACTGTCTTTGTAGCGGGAATAATTCACGAGTTCATAACCTACAATCTAGTGAGACGTGAGGACCAAGCATCGTGTGTGATTGCAACGGCGCGTATGCCGTACCACATAACCGTGTAAGAGACTCCATCCTGCGCAACTGCGTTCACACAGCCTGAGCCGGGGCACTTTTGGAAGGGGCCAGACCGAAGACTGATCGTCATTCCCAAGTAGGTGGCGCTCCGACGATTCAGGGAGGAGAGAACCCTGTCGGTATGCTTGAACAAGCCCGGATATTTCATTACCCCTGTCAACGCCATGGACGCCAGCGCGAGAACGACAAGGACTGCGTTTAACTATAGATCAATGAATCGATCTCGATCGTGTGTACACTGCATGTACACGTGTACAGGTCGAACGAAAACCGTCGACGCCAAAAAAAATGGCAAAAGCATAGTCGGCGCGACCGTGGTCTGCATGTAAAACTCCCCCATCCGTGCTGTGACTTGATCCCTTGTCACTCAATTATTCTCAGCGGCACGACTTGACGGGATCTTAGCTGCTCAGCGGCGTCATCGCCAAACTACCTCCTTCCATGTGCTAAGGGCGAGCGATATTGAGAGAGTTCATAAGATGTTTGAGCATGGATTACGAGCGCCATGTCGCGGTGTGATGCACGACATGAATCAAAGTTTGCACTTGTCGAATAGACTTTGTGCACGCGACACGACGTTTGCTGTGCGCCAGTAGCGGCGTGTATGCTAGTACTGATCTCCACAACTAATGCATGACTTCGGAAGCTGACCGTAGTGGAAGGATCAGGAGATTGGAGACATTCGGAGTAATTATTGACACATGCCTGCCTAAAGTCGAACCGAGCGGTGCGAGGTCGAATCTCCAATGGCTCGTGAGTTCTGTGAGCTGATGCCTCGCTACAATCTGTGCCTGCGCCTTAGGGTTCTGTGTCTCTCGGCCGTAGCCGGATGAGATGGTCTAACTTGATCGGGGGAGCTACGCGCTGTCAACTGAACTCTGTTGTGCAGATGACTATAACAATCAGTATGTCCCGAGTCAGTGCTTCGACGAAGGAATACAAGTGCTTTTATTTATGAGTATTGCCTATCTCTAAGAGACCCTCTCCAAGTATGTTCTCATCGGACAATCTGAGATGAGCATACCGTTTGCGGACGTGTCTCCGACCATGATGCAAAGTGATGATTGCCGCCTTAGTGTAATGAGTGTCCAGGATGCGAAGCGACTTCGGATTGGTGCCAGCGACTGACACTCGTGAGTTGGGCGACGCGCGGAGGAAAAGATCGCAGGCCTACTGTCAAACAAGCGCCTGGCTCCTTTCAAACTTACCCTTAGACTTCTGTCACAGCTGCCCAGGCAGCAAAATAAAAGACATTATTCGTTCTGTAATGAAATGAGTATTCTTTCGGTAGCTCAGCATCGAAGTCGTCAACTGTTGGAGTTGGTGATGATTGCCATGGTTCAGCTTTGGGATATCGGGTCCCGGCAATTACGAAACAGACTCGGTAGGCCATGTGTGCAATGCGGCTCCGCGGTATAACACTGCCGTGTCTAATAGAATTCCAACCTTGTAGTCAGAGCCGAGAGTTATCTGCGCTCGGCAAAGTTCGCCAGTAAAGTTTGAGACTTGCATTAGCAGCCTCCACACGCATCTTATTGTTCATGCATTATTATCGTTCTGTGGAATGTGATAGTCGCACTCTTAAGGCTATTGCGCCGTTGATCTACGTCGTACTCGGCGATTGAGGGGTCAAGTTTCTGCTCACACACACGGGGACTCGGGGAAGGTGACGATGTGCATTGTGCTATGCAAATGCACATAGCATCACCCTTTGGATGTGATGTTGCCAGAACGGCAACATCCGTTTTGCAACACAGCCGTGTAGGCATGCTCCGAGATCGAGTTCGTGGGTGCGAAACGGTGGCAAATGCCGCCATATAGATAAACAGCCACGACTGTCTGCCTGTTGCAACCCCGCGTCGACTTCTGTATAGTGCTTCCCAGTCCGAAACAAGCAAAATGCTGCGGGTTGTGCAGAGTGTGGCGCTCGGAGGTTTGGGCCGAGAAGAGTTGCAATCTACGGCACAGCGGTGCTATAAACCCTGCATGGCTGCATAACGAATCTGCTCTCGGTAGGAAGGCGATTGGTGCAGCGGTTACCAGCGGCGTGCTCTGCGGCAGGTGTGCATTGCTTGCATGCCATCGTGCCAACAAGCCAATTATCATCAGATCCGCCGTAAGAGTCTGTGGCGGTTCCAGGTGGTGTGTAAGAGCTGAACTCCCGCCGGGACTGCGTGCCGTCGACTCCAGGACGGCATAATACCGCTTGCTTGCGAGTTCTCTTCGCCGGCCGGCCTGCTAGGCTCCACCAGATGGGACGCCTGAGCGTGGATGCCGGGCGGCGAGCGCGCAACACAAAGTGCTAAAGTGCTAAAAGGCTGCAGGGGGCAGACGAGGTCGAGCCAGCCTTGCGTGGCCAACCGATAGGCTTATTTAGACGAGATGGACCAGCGACGATCCCAGACGAGATGAGAGAGAGGTCTCTGCGGGCACGGCAGGCTAGCTACATAGCCCACGCTCTGGGGGCCAAAGGAAACATGGTAGTTTTCTGCACCCATACAATCGTCCATGCAAGAACGAGCCTGGGAGCCAGGGGTGCTGCCACCACGGATGGCACTGGTCCGGGGGCATGAGGGGGGCGAGGCGAAGGGCCTGACATCCAGCGCTGTCCCATATACAACCTAATAGTGCCTTAATACGGACCCGCGCCGCGCTCGCGCAGAGATCGCCAGGCTGCGTGCCGACAGCTAGCGAGAGTCATGCGGCACGCCAAGGGCACGTCGTCGGCATGTGGCAGTGGCAGCAGAGGCTACTATGAGGCTAGCGACCAAGGGGACTTAGTCGTTGAGGGCTGCCGCTCATGCTCAGGGTTCGGTCTGCACCTGGCATGGGCGACGCGAGTGATCTGCCGCCCCGCGAGGCGCATCAATCATATCGCCCACTACTGCTCCCAGACGGTGCATATCCGCGACTGGTTCGTCTGGGGAAAAGGCGTCGCCGCTAGCAAGCATCGTCGGCTCGGTGTCAACCCTTCACACCAGCCAGTGCGCGCGGCCGTCGGCGCCCATGGTGCATCATCTCGATGGCCGTCGGCACAGGCGTCGATCCTAGAGCAATCCTCACCAGCATCCTGCGCAGCAAAGGTCGCTGTCGCTGCTGCTCGTCCGTGTCGTCCTCCTCCACCACCCTCGTCGTCCCGTCTCAGGCACCGCGCCCGTCGTGCCCTTGACGAGTCCAGTGCCTTCACCTCCACCTGCTCCAGCTCAGCCACACCCAGGGCACGCCCATTCCATCTCGTCAGTCAATCAGCCTGTTGGACAGGTGCATTGCTCCGAGCCAACAGCCTGGCTCCTCCGAGCCCTCTCTCTCGTTTCGTCTAATCAATCGACCCTAGTCCTCCTCACCACTCCCTCTCCTCCTGGTTGTGATCGTCTCTGTGATCACCTCTCGCTTCTCTGCGGTTTGCGCCTGTGACCCGATCGAGAGCACCACCACCGACACCATTCGACGTCAGCTCCCCAGCTATAACTTCCACCTCGCCCCAGGTTCCAACTTCCGAGAGCTGGATCTCCCGAATCTGGCCACTGCACCTGCACGACTGCACCCCGGCTTCTTCTGGCTCGGATACCATCTGCTTTGTGTTCTGTCCACAGCCACTGACCACCGCCTGGGCATAGACTCGCGGCTGTTTGTACCACATCCTGGTTGCCATTTCCCAGAGGCCCCT